>CM065595.1:1126147-2326147 GCA_033119425.1 Bufotes viridis | reverse complement strand
CTCCCCGTTTAACGCACCGCAAACAACCGCAAACTCCCCATTTGCACAAGGTTGGATACCAAGCTAGCCATGTCCCGTTCCTTGTCCTCACTGACGTCATTTAAGGTCTCTTCCTCGCGTAATATATTGTGACACCCTATATGAGTGGTGTGTTCAGTAATCAGTAGTACTACTTTTATCAGTTTAATCCCTGTTATGTCCCCTATCAGGGGACGTGTATCGAATAGATTTTAGGAACCGGGAGATGGAAAAAGAAGCTTGGTCGGTCCTCTTACTTCCAATATGGGGCACTGCGCGTGCGCCGTGCAATGTACGGTGCAACCCTATATGAAGTGGTGTGTTAACTAGTACTATTCTTAACAGTTTAATCCCTGTTACGTCCCCTATTTTAGACAACCGCAAAGAGTTGTCAATAGTTGACCCACTGATTGCAGAAATTTTATTCCTTTATGCGTCAATCTTGGTGTAGTGATGACTGTGCTCATGTGCACATTTAGCAGATTGCAGGCGATGGTGGTTTTTCAAAGCCTATGGTCGTGCTGAGGTAGTTCAGTGACCCAGAAAACAATGATTCTGCAGTGTGGGCCCATTGTTGGCCTAGTAGGCTTTAATGATCACCTTAGATGATCACAAAGAAAATTAATGTTTTTTCTATGAAAAATTATCCAGCCGATCGCTTTTGGTCTGTTCACAATGAAGCAACGACCTTATCATCTGGGGTGTGGCAACATTGCCAACACACTCATAGAGGTGATCGCTTCATTGTGATACGCAAGCCCCTTCACCACAACAAGGTAACCATCACGAAGGGGAATTGACACTTGTATGTGCCTTTTTTTTTGTTTTGTTTTTGCAGCCACAGTGCAGCACCGGAGGCCAGAAAAACTAGGCATGTACACATGCGTGAAGAACTAGGTATTGTTGCAGCCGGGCAGAAAGTGTCCTAAAACATTGCGGCTTGAACCCTAGTTGGTGGCAGAGAATTCACGCAAGTCATCCGGTATGCAGACATTGAATACAGCAGCGTGGGGACCATTTTGAGTCCAAGGCATGTCATCAGGCCTTTTTTAGTCAAATGCATCCCCCACTGTCAGTCCCTTCGGGATCCATGCCTCATTCATCTTTATGAAGGTGAGGTAATCTAGACTTTTTTGACCGAGGCGACTTCTCTTGTCAGTGACAATGCCTCCTGCTGCACTGAAGGTCCTTTCTGACAGGACACTTGAAGCAGGGCAGGCCAGAAGTTCTATCACGAACTGGGATAGCTCAGGCCACAGGTCAAGCCTGCACACCCAGTAGTGAAGGGGTTCATCCTCCTCAGAGTGTCAATATCTGCTGTTAAGGCGAGGTAGTCTGCTACCTGTCGGTCTCTGAGGGTGGACCCCGAAGGGCTGTGGCGATGTGTAGGACTGAAAAAGCTCTGCATGTCCTCCATCAACAACACATCTGTAAAGCGTCCTGTCCTTGCCGGCGTGGTCGTAGTAGGAGGAGGATTACACTCACCTCTTCCCCTGTTAGATTCCCGTTGTGCTGTGACATCCCCCTTATAAGCTGTGTAAAGCATACTTTTTAACTTGTTTTGGAACTGCTGCATCCTTTCCGACTTTCGGTAATTTGGTAACATTTCTGCCACTTTCTGCTTATACCGGGGGTCTAGTAGCGTGGCCACCCAGTACAGGTCGTTCTGCTTCAGCCTTTTTATAAGAGGGTCACTCAACAGACATGACAGCATGAAAGACCCCATTTGCACAAGGTTGGATGCCGAGCTACTCATTTCCCGTTCCTCGTCCTCACTGATGTCATTGACGGTCTGTTCTTCCCCCCAGCCACATACAACACTATGGGTCCCAGATAGGTGACAACAACGAGCACCCTGGGGTGCCTGCTGTGGTTGGTTTTCCTCCTCCTCAAAGCCGCCACATTCCTCCTCTGACTCCTCTTCCTCAGACTCCTCTTCCAGCGTTGCTGCAGGTCCGGCAAGCGATGATGACAAGTCTGTTTCTGGTGGTGATGGTGACCACAACTCTTCCTCTTCACGCTCATCTACAGCCTGATCCAGAACTCTTCGCAGGGCACGCTCCAGGAAGAAAACAAATGGGATGAGGTCGCTGATGGTGCCTTCGGTGCGACTGACTAGGTTTGTCACCTCCTCAAAAGGACGCATGAGCCTACAGGCATTGCGCATGAGCGTCCAGTAACGTGGCAAAAAGATTCCCAGCTCCGCAGAAGCTGTCCTAGCACCCCGGTCATACAAATACTCGTTGACGGCTTTTTCTTGTTGGAGCAGGCGGTCGAACATTAGGAGTGTTGAATTCCAACGTGTCGGGCTGTCGCAAATCAAGCACCTCACTGGCATGTTGTTTCGCCGCTGAATATCGGAAAAGTGCGCTATGGCCGTGTAGGAACGCCTGAAATGGCCACACACCTTCCTGGCCTGCTTGAGGATGTCCTGTAAGCCTGGGTACTTAGACACAAAATGTTGTACGATGAGATTCAACACATGTGCCATGCACGGCACATGTGACAACTTGCCCAAATTTAATGCCGCCAACAGATTGCTTCCATTGTCACACACCACTTTGCCGATCTCCAGTTGGTGCGGGGTCAGCCACTGATCCACCTGTGCGTTCAGGGCGGACAGGAGTGCTGGTCCTGTGTGGCTCTCTGCTTTGAGGCAAGTCAACCCCAAGACAGCGTGACACTGTCGTATCCGGGATGTGGAATAGCCCCTGGGGAGCTGGGGGGAATCAGTTGATGTGCGGCCAGACGCCGCAGCAGAAGAGGACTCAGCCGAGGAGGATATCGATGGATGGAGGAGGAGTAGAGGAGGTGGCAGCAGACCTGCCTGCAAGTCGTGGCGGTGTCACGAACTCCGCTGCGGAGCCACATATTCCATGCTTGTCAGCCGTCAGCAGGTTGACCCAATGCGCAGTATACGTGATATACCTGCCCTGACCGTGCTTTGCAGACCAGGTATCAGTGGTCAGATGGACCCTTGCCCCAACACTGTATGCCAGAGATGACATGACTTCCTTTTCAATAACAGTGTAGAGGTTTGGGATTGCCTTTTTTGAAAAAAAATTTCGTCCGGGTACCTTCCACTGTGTTGTCCCAATAGCGACAAATTTTTTGAAGGCCTCAGACTCGACCAGCTGGTATGGTAAAAGCTGGCGGGCTAAGAGTTCCGTCAAGCCAGCTGTCAGTCGCCGGGCAAGGGTGTGACTCTGTGACATTGGCTTCTTACACTCAAACATTTCCTTGACAGACACCTGACTGTGGGCAGATGAGCAGGAACTGCTGAAGGTGAGAGGCGGAGTGGCGGGTAGTTGAGAGGGCGCAGGGAGGACAGCAGTGGTTGACGTGGCTGAAGATGCTGGACCAGGAGGAGCATGGTGGCTTTGAGTTTGTGTGCTGCTTGTACTCATGTGTTGATCCCATAGGCGTTTGTGATGTGAGATCATGTGCCTTCGCAAAGCAGTTGTACCAAGGTGGGTGTTGGACTTCCCACGACTTAGTTTCTTTTGGCACAGGTTGCAAATGGCATTGCTGTTATCAGAGGCAGACACACACAAAAAATGCCACACTGCTGAGCTTTGCAATGACGGCATTCTGGTGGTGGCAACAGCATGCGTTGACTGGCGTGCTGTCTGGCTGCCCCCGGGTGCCGATACATGCTGTCTGACTGTGCCACTAACTCCTTGCGACGACCTCCCCCTGCTTCCAACTCGTCTCCTCATTCTCTCTGTCTCCCCTTCAGAACTTTCCCCCTCTTCTTCTCTTCGAGCAGGCACCCACGTGGCATCCGTGGACACATCGTCATCATCAACCGCTTCACTTGTATCTGACACCTCAGCAAAGGAAGCAGCAGCGGGTACAACATCATCATCATCATCATCACACTGTACGTCCATGTGTGTAATCCTGCCTGACTGAGACATATCCCCGTAATCTACATCATCTGGCAATAATGGTTGCGCATCACTAATTGCATCCAACTGATGTGTAAATAACTCCTCTGACGGATCAAGTGAAGCGGCTGTGGTGGCTGTGGTGGTAGTGGTGGTGGTGGCGGCGGGCGGGTGCGTGGTAACTTGAGAGCAGGTGACCGAAGCTGAGCTGGAGGAGGATGGTGCGTCAAGCTTCTTAGCGGAAGCTGTTGAAGATTGGGTGTCCTGTGTCAACTATGTCCTCAGAATTTTTTGGGTTCAGTGTACGTGGTCTCTGAACACTGGGCATTATTCCAGGGACAGTGGAAATCACAGCACCACGACCACGACGGCCCCTGCCGGGTGGCCTGCCTCTGCCTGTCAAGGTGGTACTACGCTTGCTAGGTACTGTGCCACCCGGTATGAGTGCTGGTCACTGGCAGTAGGCACACTACAGTTTGTGGAAGTGGGCCTGACACACACTGGCAGGCAACTAACCTTAGATTAAAGGTAAAAAATTAAATTATATTTATTACAGAAAAAAAAAATCCTTTTTATTATCAGCAAGGAAAATTTATGACACCCTATACGGAATGAGTGGTAAGCTGGCCAGTGGACACAGAACAGTCTGTAGGCTGGACAGTAACTAGTGGCTTCAAACTGTGAATTTGTTTATTGCAGAGAAAAAAATGAATTGATTTTTTATCTGACAGGTACTGTGACACCCTATATGAGTGGTGGGCACACAGTACGGTCTGTGGGCCTGCGGCCTCTCACACACGGGCAGGCAACTGCAATGTAGATATCTATAGAAAGAAAAAAAAAAAAAAAAACGACTGATGTACCAGCCCTAAAAAGGGCTTTTTGGGGTGCTGTCAGGACGCTGTCCTTACAGCAGATGAATCTGTGGACACAGAAGACTGCCCTAGCTAACGCTTTTCTTATTAAATCATTTAGCAGCAGCAGCACATTTCTATCCCTGATTCTACTAAGAAAACGCAGCTTCTGACTAAATCTAAAATGGCTGCTGTTTATATAGGAGGTGGGAGGGTGCTGATTGGCTGGAAAGTGTCTGCTGACTGTGAGTCACAGGGTCAAAGTTTGCTCAATGATAATGTATAGGGTGCGGACCGAACCTCGCATACGTTCGCCCACCGCGGCGAACGCGAACAAGCTAGGTTCGCCGGGAACTGTTCGCCCGCGGATAGTTCGGGACATCACTACACGACTTTCACCGTTTATTGCTCCGTCATGCAACTTACCATCCAAATTAATTTTACCTCCTTTTCTTCTCACTAATAGAGCTTTCATTTACTGGTATTTCATTGTTGCTGACATTTTTACTTCTTTTGATGTTAATCAAAAATTACCAATTTTTTTGCAAAAAAATGACATTTTGACTTTCTGTCATAACATTTTTCAAAGAAAACTTCATTTCTATATAAATTTTTCTCAAAATTTATTGTTCTACATGTCTTTGATAAAAAAAAAATCCAATAAGTGTATATTTATTGGTTTGGGTAAAAGTTATAGCGTTTACAAACTATGGTGCAAAAAAGTGAATTTCTGCATTTTGAAGCAGCTCTGACTTTCTGAGCGCCTGTCATGTTTCTTCAGGGGCTAGAATGTCAGGATAGTATAAATACCCCCCAAATGACACCATTTTAGAAAGAAGACACCCCAAAGTATTCGCGGAGGGGCATGGTGAGTTCATATATGATTTCATTTTTTTTCATAAGTTAGCGGAAAATGACACTTTTTGAGGAAAAAAGAATAATAAAGTTTCCATTTCTCTGGCAAAAAAAAAAAAAAAATCTCCCACGGACTCACTATGCCCCTCAGTGAATACCTTGGGGTGTCTACTTTCCGAAATGGGGTCATTTGTGGGGTGTGTTTACTGTTCTGGCATTTTGGGCGAGGCTAAATTGTGAGCAACCCTGTAAAGCCTAAAGGCACCTAGGCTGCAAAAAAGTGTCACTCATGTGGTATCGCCGTACTCAGGAGAAGTAGGGCAATGTGTTTTGGGGTGTATTTTTACATATACCCATACTGGGTGAGAGAAATATCTCTGTAAATTGATAACTTTGTATAAAAAATTTAAAAAGTTGTCATTTACAGAGATATTTCTCACACCCCGTATGGGTATATGTAAAAATACACCCCAAAACACATTACCCTACTTCTCCTGAGTACGGCGATACCACATAAGTGACACTTTTTTGCAGCCAAGATGCGCAAAGGGGCCCAGATTCCAATGAGTACCTTTAGGATTTTCACAGGGCATTTTTATGCATTTGGATTCCAAACTACTTCTCACGCTTTAGGGGCCCCTAAAATGCCAGGGCAGTAAAAATACCCCACAAGTGACCCATTTTAGAAAGAAGACACCCCAAGGTATTCTGTGAGGGGTATGGTGAGTTCATGTAAAATTTTATTTTTTGTCACAAGTTAGTGGAATATGAGACTTTGTAAAAAAAAAAGCAAAGAATTTACTCTAACTTGTGCCAAAAAAAATTAAATTTCTGTGAACTCGCCATGCCCCTCCCGGAATACCTTGGGGTGTCTTCTTTCCAAAATGGGGTCACATGTGGGGTATTTATACTGTCCTGGCATTTTATGGGCCCCTAAAATGTGAGAATCCAAATGCGTAAAAATGCCCTGTGAAATCCTAAAGGTACTCATTGGTTTTAGGGCCCCTTTGCGCACCCAGGCTGCAAAAAAGTGTCACACATGTGGTATCGCCGTACTCAGGAGAAGTAGGGCAATGTGTTTTATTCCAGGAGGAATAAACCTGCCGCCGCCAGGACGCATATCTGCGTTCGGTGGTCGGCAGGTGGTTAAACATAGTCCAATGGCAAACAGTATAAAGAGGTCAATTTTAAATAATTGGGAGATTTTGAAAGCAGAAGGAGATTTGGGCATACTTGTAGATCAGAAACTGATATTAGCTTTTAAGAGATGCCGTACATTTAGGAACATATTGGTGCGCAGCCGCTACAGCGAGTGGAAACCACGCGACTAGTTGTCACTCGGTAAGCCGATTGGCAACCATCGCTGTGGTGACTGTTCGCTGTGCGGTTTTATGCTTCAAGGCCGCCACCTCTTTTTTGGAGGCATTGAACATTGTGTACACCAATTCATCACTTGTAGAGTGACATTTGTGGTCTATGTACGGATCTGTGTGTGTGCGTCCTTCTATGTAGGAAAAACTAAAAGATCCTTAATGGAGCGGGTAGGAGAGCACCGCAATTCAATTAGGATAGGCAAGGGACGCACTCGCCTCATTGAACATGTGCGGTGTCGGCATGGAGGGGATGCGAATGTCCTGAGATTTGCGGGCCTGGAACATGTCCCCCCATTATTACAGGGAGGAGATAGACACCGTCTCCTGCTTCAAAAGGAGGCTCGGTTTATCATTAAAACCGACGCCACCGGGTACTTAGGTCTTAACGAACGTAATGATCTGTCAGTATTCATTGAATAAGGTGACATGTAAATATGTGTCTTGTTGAATCACATTATCTATGACCGGGAACCAGTAATCAATTTAAATGTAGCTCCCCCCTCTTAGACTCACAGATATTACTCCTCTCACACATGTCAGCTTTTTGATATATTTTTTTGATATCAACGTTTTTAAATGTATACAATTGTATCCTTGTACCTGTGTGTTGCACGTGCGCCGCTTCTATGGCATCAGGGGTTGCTAAGTGATGGGTCGGTTGAACCCTCCCCCAGATGACGCTATAAATCTGCGCGCGTGACTTTTAAAGTGTATCAAGCAGCCGGAAGAAGCGGTCACACCGCGAAGCGGCCATCGCTGTTCACTCACGCTCCATGTGAGTCCACCCCTGAATGTACCCTGCAATAAAGATGTGAGCACGGATGGTGAGTGCGGCTGATCTATTTACCTCACAATCGACTCAATTCTGTTGAAGCCTTGCACCACGTTTTCCGGGTGGTCAGAGGAGGCCAGGATCGGGTGCCTTAATAATTTCAGGTGGGATGACGGTGCCCTCAGTACCTCTTGTAATATTTGTGTTTGTCTATGTTTGTCTTTATATGTGATTCATGCAGCACTTTGTATCTCAATTGGGTACCCCAGAGCTTTATTCCTTCACCTCCTAAGCACAAGCCGAGGACGGCTTGACGCATAGTAAGGAGAAATGTAACACCCCAGATTTGTGTTACTACACGCCTCTACCCCGCTACTATCTGCTAAACAGCCTTTATAATGATATCTGATGTGATTTTGCTCATGTCCTCCAGAAATGTGCACAAAACTATGTTAGGTTTAATTGTTCAGGTAATTTTCCAGGTTCATCAACAGGTGCCAGCATCATTGGCAGAGATAGTTTTAATGTTATGGCAGTTCAGAGTGGAACAATCCTGTTCCTGCAGAAGTGGACTAGTCCTCCTTCCTGCAGCAAGGGCAGGAAAAACCAGTTAGTTCCAGAGCATAGCCTACCCCCTGTTGGGGAAAGGTGTGTTGGAGTAATTCTCCCTCATTAGGGAAGGAAGTAGGGGTACGTCTCTCCAAGAAACGTGTCCATATACCCAGTCTGAGCACCTTCATCTCTGCTGGATGAAGAAAGCAGAAACTAAAGACCAACTCCAGAATTCCAGGAAGAAAGCATCTCCTGAGAATTCCTCTGTGAGATAAGTCCACAGTCCTAGGAGAAGCCAATTCCTCCTCAGCTAGTCTGTCCCCATAGAAAGCAGAAGTTACAGATAAGTGCAAAAGCTAATCCTGCAACAGTTCTGTAACTGTTACAGGATAGCTACCAAGCAGACGTCTATCCTGTAAGCTCCACAATTAAAGCAGAAGTACTTTTTCCTGCCAATCATTGCCTAAACCTGCTGGGACCAAGGACCAAAGCTGTATACTGTTTGGATGCAAGTTATTTCAAGTAAAGCAACGTTTGAACTTCATCTAAAGGTCTGGACCTCATTTATTCTGCAAAGTTCCTCTATTACTCCTACTTTCATTACATTCAAATTTATTGCATGTGAGCCAGGAGTCCGCCCGTACCCAGGTAGGAGACACCGTGACACAACTACCACAAGACTACAGAGACATTATAGGTCATTACACTACTCTGGCATTCCTAACCTGGGACGTGCGTTATAACACCTTGGAAGGGCCCTGGGGTTGTACCCTGCGCACGCTGTAATTGGCGTCACAACAAATATAGACGTTATCCACCTGTCCCTGGTCACTGCACACCTAGTGACATCACTGCTTTGCCGAGGGGGCCACCCGGGACTGCCTGCATATTAAGGAATAACCTCCTTAGATTAACCGCGGTAGACTTAGATGGTATAAAGACTGACTGATCTGCGTGTATCACAGATGTGATAACCCCTATCAGCCTATTCGCTAGGAGTTTCGCCAGAATCTTTACATCTGTTGTGAGTAAAGAAATCGGTCTGTAAGATTCAGGTAGGGTAAGATCCTTTCCTGGCTTGGGGAAGACTACTATAGTAGCTTCATAAAAAGAATCAGGCAGGGGGGCATGGCGGAAGCTGACATGAGCGGACGCACTTAGCTAAGCTCTGGACCCAGGCCCTAACTTCACTGTAATCCTGAACTTTAACTGCCGCAAAAATTCAATCCAGATCAGGTAGGAGGTCGGGAAGGACCCGTAGTGCAACTATGGCCTGCAACAAAGCACAGTCGGTCGCGGAACGACTTCGCGAGTTTGGAGGACACCTGACCATATAGGGAGGGTGTACAGGGACTGGGGGTCCCCTTCCCCTTCCTAAGGTTTCCCCTTATCCTGTTGTATGGCCCCATCAGCCTGTGTTCGGGTTTTGGGCGTTTGGGGGTTAATGGGTGCATCCTGTAGGCAGGAAAGGGGCGTGCTGCATATGTGCCCCTTTATAAGGCCCTGTGTCTCCTCCCCTCTCCCTCTTTGGCAGAAGCGCTGTGTCCCTCCCTCCCTCCCTGTTATATAGGCACGAAGGTTCTTTGGTGGTTTTATGGTTCTGGAGGCTTTGTGAGTTCTGGGCTGATGGCTCGTGTTAAGGAAGGCATCTTGTTAAGTCACAGCTGGCGGCAGGTAAAGAGGAATAGGATGCTGAGCGAGAAAACTGGCGTAACTGCCCGCTGGGAGTACAGCGGCCGGCAGATCGCACGGGCTCAGTGATGTTTCACGGTTTTAAGATTTAGCTGTGGCCGACTACCACCCAACAAAAGGTTTAAATAAAGGTTATGAATATGACTTGGTTGTCAGTGTCGTTTGTGGTGGGTTAACATGGCAGGGCCAAAGGGTAAAGGTTGTCCCTTCCCCTTCTCCCTCCTAAGAGTGACTACCAACAGTCTGCCCACGCAGAAGACCAAGATGGCGCCGGCCCTCGTTCACCACCTCCGGACGGGATTAGAGACGGCCCTGCACATGATGAGGCAGTAAAAGCAGTCACAGAGCCGTCCCTGAAACAAGTCACTGAGCAACTGCTGCAAGCGATTGCTACCTGCCGCTCATCAATGGTGGGAAAGCTGGAGGAGGTGAAGGTGGATATTGGCTTGCTACGCCATAATATGCAGGCCATGCGTGAACGCATTAAAGAGACCGCAAACAGGATCTCGGAGGTGGAGGATCCTGTAACACCGCTCCCCACAAAAATTCACGAGCTGGAGCAGAAAATTAACTTCTGGCAGCAAAAATGTGCACAAGGCGAAATAATCTGCGGATCATTGGTCTACCTGAATAGACCGAGGGTAATAACCCCTGTTTATTTGTTACTACCTGGCTCCGTAATACCTTCCCGGAGGCAACGTTTATAACAGCCTTCATTGTTGAACGCGCACATCATGTTCCCGCCAAACCCCTTTCACCGGGTGCTCCTCCAAGACCTCTACTGGCGAGATTGCTAAACTTTACGGACAGAGATCATGTGCTGTAAATGGCGCGCAGCAAGCAGGAGCTGAAGTATGATAATAACACCATCATGATCTTGACAGACATTTCAGCGGAACTGCAGAAACGCAGGGCAACTTTCAGCATGGTGAAAAGACGACTCTGGGAGATGAACTTATCCTACTCTATGGCTTACCCGGCTCGATTAAGAGTGGTGGATGGGGAAACAAGTCGGTTCTTCAACACTCCTGAGGAGGCCACAGGCTGGCTAGATGGCAGGGGCAGGAACGCCAGACCTCAACGATGAGAGACCACATGGTTCCTCACTACCAGTTGCTAGAGTGGGATGTTCGAACCTGGACTCTGGGGACCTGCATGGACATTTGCACTGACTAAGTATCCACATTTTTTATGGTCTTTTATTTACCATAGATCTCACTTCCCAACTAGTCCCTACGTGGGATGAAGTGATCGAGGTCATAGTTAGTCAGAGCGGGAAAGCTGAGATCGGCAGGGAATTGTATTTGATGCTGCAATGATCACTGAGGTCATTGCTACTACTTAGGCATTGTTGAAGCAGTGTGAATGTATGTAATGATTCTGATAGATTGCATGTTCGGGTTCCAGATCTGGATGTTATTGGAAGTTAGGAATCGGGTCCTTTGTTACTATGTTATATTTTTATAGTATTTTTAAGTAAGATACGAGTTAAATGGTGCTTTTGGTGATTCACCATTTGCACAACCCGTTTTCTTGAAGTGCCACACAATCGGTGAAGCGTCTTGTCTTTAGCAGTTAAGAGTGTTACAGATGTTTTAGTCTTAAACCATGCAGATGCTTTTCACCCATATCACGTTATACTGGACTGTTCAAATGTTGTGTGCTATGTGCCAGGTCGGGAGGGTTAGGCTGAAGTGGAGCCAATGGAAAAACAACTGTGTGGCAATACAGTGGAGGAAGTTACAGAGAGTGGGACAGGGGAGCAATAGGATTCTTTTCATTAGATTATCATACATATAATGTCCTGGAACATTAGGGGACTGGGCAGTACCAGAAAACTCACCATGGTCTTTTCTGCAATCAGAAGATTCAATCCACATATACTTTGCTTGCAGGAAACCCACCTAACGGCAGATACTACTAGACGAACCCAGAAACCCTGGGACCAATGGGCGCAACACTAGACAATATTCGTGCCACTCGACTAGCCACAATGCAATGTCACGAATAGATTATGCCTTTGGTAATTCACCTATGTGCTCACTGACATATTGTATAGAATATGGACCAAGGGGCATATCCGATCATTCACCGATACAACTGGTGTTGCAGATGGGAGGCGATGGGATCAGATGATCAACACGGATAAATCCTTTCCGGCTGTCCATGTTTGGACCTTCTGATCGCATTCCTGACCAGTTGAAAGTCTTTATAGAGGGACATGGAGATGTCACAGACTACTCATTACTTTGGGAGACTATGAAAGCCTACCTTAGGGGATGCCTGAGATCCACCATATCTTTCATCAAAAAATCGGCAGCTAGACAGGAAGAAAGACTAGCAGCGGAATGCTCTAGACTAGAAGCAGCGTATATTGCTGACCCCACTGATTTGAATAGGGAACTTTGGTTGTCCCTGGGGAGTCAGTACATGACCCTGCTTAAAGAGAAAACCCAACGTAAAATGTTCTTCACAAAACAAACATACTTCGAAATGGGCAACCAATCTAGTAAGTTGCTTGCTCATATAGTCAGACAAAATCAGGTATCCCCGACGGTACTACGTATCAAGGCCTCAGATGGTCAGATGTTATCAGACCCTGAACCTATAGCTGGTAGGTTTCAAGAGTACTATAAAGATCTATATGAGACTAAAGTAAACTACGAGATAGATGAGGTCACATGTTATCTTGATGATCTGGTACTTCCCACGCTGCCACAGGAGGCGGTAGGTGGCTTAGAAGCCCCTATATCCACTCAGAAATTAGCGGATGCTATAGCACAACTAGCTAGGGGTAAATCACCCGGCCCTGACGGACTGCCTCTAGAGGTTTATGTTAAATATGCTTCTCACATCAACCCATTGCTAATCCGTATGTATGAGGACGCGTTTCATAAAGGCTGCTTGCCACCATCTCTGTATGACGCCACCATAGTGATTCTCCTTAAACCGGGCAAGGATCCAGACGAGTGTGGATCGTATCTACCGATATCTTTATTGAATATCGATTATAAAATCATAGCAAAGATTCTGGCCATGCGCCTTGGAAAAGTGGCTAGCATGGTGGCTCATCCGGATCAGTCTGGATTCTTGCCCGGCAGATCTACCACTGATAATATCAGACGGGTACAGGTGGTAACCCAAATTGGATTACAGAAAGGGGAACGCTGGGCATTAGCATCTCTTGACACCGCAAAGGCGTTCGACTCTGTTGAGTGGCACTATCTATTTCAGGTTCTTCAAAAATTTGGATTCGGCCCTAATTTTATCCAATGGATAGCTATGTTATACAAACATCCCAAGGCAGGTATATTGGTCAATGGGTTGATGTCCGATAGCTTCAGCTTAGGGCGAGGTACGCAACAGGGATGTCCTCTGTCGCCGCTGCTGTTCGCCTTGGCCATAGAGCCGTTGGATTTGCGAATCAGAATAGACCCATAATTTCATGGAATCAGCATAGGAGAGCAGGAGGATAGGGTCGGCTTATATGCTGATGACATGGTGTTATTTATGTCTCAGACAGAATCCACACTCCCCAGAGAAATCTCTATAATTGAAGCATTTAGCCAGTATTCTGGACTGAGGATTAACTGGTCCAAATCGACCCTATACTCACTGGACGATGCATCCCCCCTGGGAGAACTACCCGTGGTGCCTAGCTATAAATACTTGGGTATTGTAGGGATTTCCCGAATGGTAGCTTCCAGATAAACACACAGCAGTCTTTTCGTGGTGGAAATCAAAGTAACAACTGTCTTTTATTGTTGGCACACAACAATACAGCAGACATCAGCCTTTATCAGCTATATCAGCTTTAGCGAACACTTAAAACAAAACAATACACTCCATAATCCAAAAGAAATCACACAGTTCTGTTTAGGGCACAGTACCGTAGTCCTCCCAGAGTGTATGGGAACTTGCTTTGGTCCTCTATCTCTCGGCAGAGACCCTCCGGCTTTTGCTTGGCTCCAAAAACTCACCACCATGCAGAGCTCCACCATCAGCCAGGTGAACACACACACCTCTAACTCTGCTGGCTGACTTTTATAAGCTGGTCAAAACCCGGCCTGGACCGTGGGGAGTAGTCACCCACCCAGCACTATGACTACTCCCAGTAAGAGCCGTCCCGGATTAGCTTTCTCAGCTATGCTAAATAACCAAATTGTCAGTCAGCTACTGCTGCTGACACACATACTATAGGCTCCTCCTTAACCGAGGCCAGGAACCTCGGTGACACATATCTGCCATCTATGATGGTCCCTTGTGCCTTCCTACAGTATATATATAACCAAAGATGCCGCCTCCTTCCACATATTGAATATTCACCCTCTCCTAGAATACTGCAAAGATAAATTTAGGGTATGGCGAGGGCTACCACTCTCAGTATCTGGGAGAATCAATTTAATAAAATTAATTATCCTACCCAAAGGCCTGTATATATTGCAACATGCCCCCTATGTAGTCCCAAATACATTCTTCCAGAAACTAGCATCCTTAATGTCACCTTTCATTTGGGGTACAAATGGACCGAAGTTGTCTATACTAAACTTGACGCGTTCTAAGAAGGAAGGCGGCATGTCTTTACCAGATATATACCTATCCTACCTAGCTGGGCAACTGAGAAATATAAAATGCTGGTTATTACCAACTGGCACTCTGTGCAGACAAGAGCGTCATCTCGCTAAATATTTAGATCTTACTACTCTATGGCCAGTTCTAGAACAACCTAAATTGTTTCCCCGTAGGCTGCTACCTATTCCAAGTATGGTCAGCGTGTAAACACTTACATAAAGTAGGGTCGGATCTGGTGGAGACCCCTTTCTGGGATAACCCCATGTTTCCTGATCTGATGTTACTGCAGGACGGTGCATTTTGGAAGGAGCGTGAGGTTGTCACTCTGGGGGACTTGTACAACAATAAAGTTTTTAATGATTTTGAGTCTCTGAGTCGCCGACACGAGCTACCCAGAACTGCATTTTATAGGTTTGTGCAAATTCGACATGATATGCAAACACACTATCGTGATACCCCAGTCCTATTGTTTCCGATGATTGGAGTCATACGCTCTCAAGGCCCACGTGGCTTTATATCGGCACTTTACACCCATCTCCTATGTATCAAATTAAAGGGTAACCCGATGCAGGCACTGTCAAAATGGAGGATAGTAATCCCAGATTTGTCTGATGAAGACAATGAGGAAATTCTAGAATCTCCCACACTAGTATCGCCAGTCATAAACAATAAATTCATACAACTATACATAATACATCAGAGCTATTTATCCCCACTGAGGCTGCACAGGATGGGCAGGCTTGCCCACTCCAGGTGCCATAGATGTGCATCAGAAAATGCAGATTTTTGGCATCTTATATGGGCTTGCCTGTTGAGGTGTACAGTACCACTTCATCCCAAGGTTTGCCTCTTTGGTATTCTGAACGAGATCCTATACTCCCATTATACCAGAGTATTTTTGAGAGGAACCCTATTTTTGGCACGAAAGGCGATAGCCATTAGATGGATGGGAGACAGATCGCCTACACTAACACAATGGTAACTATTGGTCAACACTGTGATCCCGTATGAGAATATAGTGTTCAAAAACAGAGGCTGTATACCTAATTTCCAAAAGGTGTGGGGTGTATGGTGCTCATCTACACATACACTTTACTCTGCTCGCAGATTGACAGAGGCATTGCAAGCGGAACAAACTAGACACTTGTAATGTTTAATGGGATAGAAGAGATGGGAATCAACAGATCTAGATGTACCACCTCTGTTATTATTGCTACCACTATTCTTGTGATACGGACGGTCCTTCCCTCTAGAGATGGGAGTGAATCCCCCGACACGGCACAGGTGTTGAATGTTTATTTCTCTTTTACAATTTATTTTTATTATGCTGATGTACATTATAAGGTTATATTCGAACTTGACAGACATTGTATTTGACTTTATGTGTTCAATAAAGCGAATAAAAAAAAAAAGAAGAATCAGGCAGACGTCCCACCTCCTGCGCCCCATGGAACACCTCTAACAATGTAGGCAGTAAATCCTCTGCCATGGACTTTAACACTTCAGCCGGTAGGCCATCTGGACCTGACACTTTCTTGTTAGCCATGCCCCCCATCGCTATTTTCAATTCCTCCACTGTAATAAGCGATTCAAGACAGTTTCTCTCCTCTTCTGAAAACACCTTCAGGTTAATATGACGTAAATATTGGGACTGTTGGTAACCAGGGGAAAAAGAGGGGCGGGGGGGTTTACCACCTTTAACTCACCCTTGGCCCCTTACCCAACCTTGATCCATAACAAAAAACAGACAACTGTGTCACTTTATTGCTGGGTGGTGATCAGCCACAGCTTCTTTATTAAAGCGGCAAACCTTAATAAACTGTAATATCTGTCGAACTATAAATTCGTCACATAAGAGATAATATCAATAAATTATGTAAATCAATCAAATAATCCAATAGGCGGACATAAACGCCTTTTCTTTTATCTTGAGACTCTAAATTTAATTTGTTTAATTAATGAAACAAAGGAGAAATCAATTTATGCAAAAATATATGATAATTTATTTTTCAAAAGTTAGATATCAAATCAATAATAATGCAATGACATAGTAACAAGATGAACAAAATAATACCAAGATATACCACTAGATGGTGCTGTAATACCAAACTACACCACTACTTCATCAACACTTCCAAATCAATGAATAACACCATAACATTATAAGGGAATGTCCCCTCTGTTTATGAATTTAACAAACAGGTTATCAATCAATGTACAAATTTACACAGGAAAGGAGAGATGTGGACCCTTTGCTCAGCATCCTATGATCAATTTAGGGTATATGGTAGTATGATGTAACTCATAAATTCTTCTAACTTGGTATGGCTATGGAATATAAAATTCCAGTCAGAGATTCTTTCTCTGATAGCAATATACGCATCATCCAGTGATGTGCCCTTTCACTAAACGGTAATAATATTGCTATGGCCACTTAACGCTATATATCCACACAAGATGGGCATCTGAACTTTATAGCAAGCGTAATAATTTATGAATACTACACAAACAAAAATCTATAACGTTTACCAGATCAAAGGATAGACAGAGTTGCAAAGGATAACCAGCTCTCAGGGTTCGTCTGGTAGTCAGGAACTAATCCAGGGTTTTCTTTCCTTGTAATGTAGTGATTCATATATGTTCTTTTAGTTCCTGGCTCCTCTTGTCTGTGTTTCTTTCTTTTGTCTTCCCCTCTTCTTTTTTATTCTCCTCCCTTTTTTTTCTGATGCTCCACACTTGAGTAATGATTCCCCCCCTTATATAAGACTTATCCCCTTCTGGATTAGGGATTCCCAATCAGATAAGGTGGGTGTACTCGTATGCAAATATACAATGAGGTCATATTAACCCTTAATGTAATTGTGGAGAATGGTATCATGATATCCATCTGCCTCCAGATGGCACTGTTGTACAACATACTAACATCATAATCTTAAGAGATACTCCATTAAATGTGACTTCACTTTTCACATGTACCTTTGACCTTTGTAGCCTTAAATTTGAGGTAAGGGATTAGTTTAGACACCTTGCATCAACTTTCCACAGTCACATTGGAGCCAGCGTCATCCTCCCAAACTATTGAAATTATGGGAATGATAACGGAATACAATGAGCCTTTACTCAGCAGCTGGTAGGCATCTTCTAGCTGTCCAATCAACCTGATATATTATGACTAAAATAACATTAGCTTCGCTGAGAAGATCCTATTAGCAGAACATCTATGTATTCTATACCTTTTAAGATGATATTTTCTCAGTGAGATACATACGGCATAGAATATATATCAATACCTTAATATATGTATATAAAACATTATAGAGATCCCGAGATAAGCAGCAGCACGTCCAAAAAGCGTGGCGGGTGCAAGTTCCTCAGGAAGACGGACAGTCTTCCACAATGTATAGATTCCAGAAACGAGGCAGCACTCCTAAGGTAAGTGGTGATGACCCAAATTATTCCAAGGCAACATTTCAGCCTACTCCATGAGGCCTTTGTGGAGTAAGCTGAAACGTTGCCTAGGAATAAATTGGGTCATCATCACCACTTACCTTAGGAGTGCTGCCTCGTTTCTGGAATCTATAAAAGATTATATATAAGAATTATCAAGAAGTTTATACTAAAACTTAAATAAAATACACACATGAATATATATAATATACTTGTGATTATATGAATAGACACTACACACCAAATGTGTCTTAAGTTTATAAATTCGTATCCTGTCATAGCTCAGCCATGAAACAGACATGCTTGAAGAAGAGTCATTACACTCCCTACAGATAGGCCCACATCTGTGGCAATAACTTTTAAAATACAATGTTCTCTGTATTCAATGACTCTTATACAGACTAAACTTGGCGTGAACTCATCTTGGCCTGTTCCAGTCATATAGAAAAACTTTGGTTCATTCTGTCTCCTAAAGGCAATGAGCGTCCATTTTAACTATAATACCATCAGTTATCATATACGCTTATTGAAAATGCCTGACACATCAGAGCGGTATGCCAAACGTGGGACTCCCAGCGGGCAAGTTAAACCGTAATTATCAGAGTGGTATGCCAACCACTGGACTCCCAGCGGGCAAGTACACCATCTGCTACCACCATATCTCCGCTGTACTCAAATGCCGCCAGCTGGGAATTCATGAACTCAACCAGAATTCGCAGCTCCCAAAAACCGTAATCATCGGAACGGTATCCAACCGCTGGACTCCCAGCGGGCAAGGCTCTTAAGAATAGAAAACAAAACAGAATAACCAAGTATCCATAACTGATCATAACCTTGCACCTCGGCCCGCCTCCCAAGAATAACCGGAAAGGGACTCACCCTTGGCCCCTTACCCAACCTTGATCCATAACAAAAAACACTGACAACTGTGTCACTTTATTGCAGGGTGGTGATCAGCCACAGCTTCTTTATTAAAGCGGCAAACCTTAATAAACCGTTACAATCGGCGCAGTATGCCAAATGCTGGACTTCCAGCGGGCAAGTTAAACCGCAATCATTGGAGTGGTATGCCAACCACTGGACTCCCAGTGCACACGTATGCCATCTGCTACCACCATATCCGCTGTACTCAAATGCAGCCACGGAGGAGACCCGTTCTCACAATGAGGCTCTGACCACCACCCAGCAAAAATGGGTCTGTTTAATCCCTTCCTACAGGCCAGAAAAAGGAGTTGTCCCGACTAACATCCAAGAGGAAGACGCCATCAGGTCTCATTAAAAACTGGTTACCCCAACAGTTTGTGAAGGGATGTGAGCTCACAACTTCTGCATCACAGCCCAGGACTGCTACACTATATAGCTGCATCTTCCAGATGATGAAGACGAACTACTGCCCCTTGGTCTTTACTTTTGCATTGTATTTATAACGCCGACGCATATCTGGCCCAGGACAACCACCCGGGGAATAACCACCTACCACCCTATTACCAACTCCCTGAAAAAGACAGGAAACGTTCTATGTCAGGATGCATGAGGTCCTGAGCTCAGCAACAGATAAAGGTCATTTCCACAGTGCGGGTCACCAGCATCACCGCGCCCATGGAGTGCAACTGTATACCAACCACCTCTGGAAGAATTTATGACCACCTGAATTCCCAGATCCCTTTCCAAAAGACTTCCACCTCTCGAAAACCAAGGAGCGCCCACCGGGCCTGCGTTCCTCTCTCCGCACCGCACAGCAGATATACGAATGGCCAACCAACAAACCGCTGGACGCCCCGAACCTGAAAGAAAAAAAACATTTAGCCCGAGCCTCAAAACACAAAATAGGACCGTTTGACTACCCACAAAATACATGTATACCTTTATTTTATTTTTATCTTTTTATTTTTTTAGCAGGTTCGGCCGGATACCCCCCTCAGAGAATCAGACTGCCATGAGACGATACACATGATTGCAACCTCCTGTACACCTACCCTCACATACATATTGGCGCCAATAAGGAAAGCAGTCAGATCCCCCCCCCCCCTCGCATAAGGCAGGTGTGAAATACCAAGGTAAAATGTAGATCCGCAGAGGGGGAACCATCCTAATGGGAAAAAGAATTGGAGCCCCACCATGCATGAAGTCATAACCGAATACCCAACGAACCGGGCTGAAACCGGGCGGAGGGGAGGTACATACCCATTTTTTATTGGACCGTCATGTATCGACGGACCCCGATCCCAAGAGTGCTAATACCCCATACAAAATTCTGAATAACAACCCCCCCTCCCCCAGGGAATAATTGAGAAACAACTCACAAATCGGAGGAAGCAAATGGGCCAAACTAAACAGAAGGAATTCAGTGCGGCCTCGAATGACGATACAAACACCCTGGAGAAAAATATCAATCAGCCAGAACAGAAGGCTGAAGGAGATGGGACGGCTTTATAGACTGAATGCTCCATAACTATACCCGTATCGCCCACCGTACAATGAAGTGATTAGTCACCTTGGGACCCCACATAACTGGAAATAAAAGAACTGGGGCAGAGCCGCCAACACGAAACCCTCAGAGAGAGCAGCCTCATAAACACTAAACATGGCCTACTATCAAAGATTAATTCGAAAAGAGGCGTCCGTCGAGCGCACCACCGACAACCAGTCGGAACAGGCCTAAACATACATAAGCCAAGTGCTGTAACAAATTTACCCTCGTGGAATGAACAAATCGAGTATAACCCGGGATATATACACATTATATATTCACAAGGATGTGACAACGTGAAATGATAGGGAGGCAATCCCCTACATAACTGCAGGAGCTCCCCTAGCTAAACCACCATGCAAAATGACACTTGGAGGGTCACCATGCTGACCTGTGAAGTCCTGTCAAGTGGACCAGTTATTGTGTCTGACCCCGCATCAAAACCTAGATCTGGACAGGGAATGAAAGGCTGCAGTTTCACTGCGTAACTCACCTGAATTGTGTTTGCATCCAGGCTCTACCCTAAACAATTTCTATGAATGGAACTGGTTATCTGCTTCTGGCTTACCTTCTGATTACACCTGCGACTACTGATTCCGCAATATCCACTCAACTAGGGACATCCCTGCTCTGCATAAACTTTGCGGCAGCTGTTTCCGCCTATACCGCCCTCCTGGCGACCAACGCAGCTGGTCTAGAATAAAGTTTCATGTACTGCTTACATTGTGTACATCTTCCCTGGATTCGGGCCTACTGGAACCCGCTGCTCTTTAACTCCTTCAACACTGGAAATGAGGCAATTGCATTACCACCAAGCATCCAGCCTGCCTTGACATGTTAGAAGCTCAGCAGAAGTGCACACTAAACCATACCAACGGAACCTTGGTCCAGCGGACCAGTACCGTATTATTCAGCAGGAGAAACACTGTAAATGTTCCTGTGAGGATATGAACTCACAACTATATACTTTAAAGGAAGGTCCTTAACCACGGGCTATAAAGCTGAATGCTAGAGGGATTACCACTACTGCGCCTCCGACATATATGAACTAACCATGTCATATACACTCACCTAAATAATTATTAGGAACACCATACTAATACGGTGTTGGACCCCCTTTTGCCTTCAGAACTGCCTTAATTCTACGTGGCATTGATTCCACAAGGTGCTGATAGCATTCTTTAGAAATGTTGGCCCATATTGATAGGATAGCATCTTGCAGTTGATAGAGATTTGAGGGATGCACATCCAGGGCACGAAGCTCCCGTTCCACCACATCCCAAAGATGCTCTATTGGGTTGAGATCTGGTGACTGTGGCGGCCATTTTAGTACAGTGAACTCATTGTCATGTTCAAGAAACCAATTTGAAATAATTCAAGCGTTGTGACCTGGTGCATTATCCTGCTGGAAGTAGCCATCAGAGGATGGGTACATGGTGGTCATGAAGGGATGGACATGGTCAGAAACAATGCTCAGGTAGCCCGTGGCATTTAAACGATGGCCAATTGGCACTAAGGGGCCTAAAGTGTGCCCAGAAAACATCCCCCACACCATTACACCACCACCACCAGCCTGCACAGTGGTAACAAGGCATGATGGATACATGTTCTCATTCTGTTTACGCCAAATTCGGACTCTACCATTTGAATGTCTCAACAGAAATCGAGACTCATCAGACCAGGCAACAATTTTCCAGTCTTCAACAGTCCAATTTTGGTGAGCTCGTGCAAATTGTAGCCTCTTTTTCCTATTTGTAGTGGAGATGAGTGGTACCCGGTGGGGTCTTCTGCTTTTGTAGCCCATCCGCCTCAAGGTTGTGCCTGTTGTGGCTTCACCAATGCTTTGCTGTAGACCTCGGAGGTAACGAGTGGTTATTTCAGTCAACGTTGCTCCTCTATCAGCTGGAATCAGTCGGCCCAGTCTCCTCTGACCTCCAGCATCCACAGGACGGCCGCATACTGGATGTTTTTCCCTTTTCACACCTTTCTTTGTAAACCCTAGAAATGGTTGTGCGTGAAAATCCCAGTAACTGAGCAGATTGTGAAATACTCAGACCGGCCCGTCTGGCACCAACAACCATGCCACGCTCAAAATTGCTTAAATCACCTTTCTTTCCCATTCTGACATTCAGTTTCGAGTTCAGGAGATTGTCTTGACCAGGACCACAGCCCGAAATGCATTGAAGCAACTGCCATGTGATTGGTGACTAGATAACTGCATCAATGAGAAGTAGAACAGGTGTTCCTAACAATTCTTTAGGTGAGTGTATGTAATTATTGAAAGCCCAAATAGCCAAATTCCATCATATGCAATTGTATTATTTTTATATATATATATATATATATATATATATATTTTAATTAAAGAGGACCTTTCATCACTTCTAAAGATATTAACTAACGATGCTCACATGGAGAGCGGCGCCCAGGGATCTCCCTGCACTTACTATTATCCCTGGGCGCCGCTCCGTTCTCCCGGTATAGGCTCCGGTATCTGCGCTCACTTGGTTATAGTGGGCGGAGACTTTTTTTCTCCCAGGCTATGAGCTCTGCGCTGCGATTGGCCAGTGCTACAGCCTAGGAGAAGAAGATGAAGGGCAGGCTACGCCTACTATAACCAAGTGAGCGTAGAAACCGGAGCCTATACCGGGAGAACGGAGCGGCGCCCAGGGATAATAGTAAGTGCAGGGAGATCCCTGGGCGCTGCTCTCCATGTGAGCATCGTTAGTTAATATCTTTATAAGTGATGAAAGGTCCTCTTTAACTGTTGCATAAAGGAGAAATACGGTCCAGATAGGAAAAGTAAGCTCCTGTACTGCAAGCTGTAAGGGGAAAGCGAGAGGTCACCCCCCCGAGGGACTGAACACTCCCTCAAAACCAGCTGCAAGAAGACCTGCTGAAAGACCGGTGGGACCAAGAACAGTTCCATGGATCGTGTGGAGTATCGTATAGGCAAAGTAAAGCAACTGGCGACTAACGTACGACCCAGTCTGGACTCAGCTGTGTTTCTACACCATCCAAATGAACTACCCCATTCCACTGCTTCGGACGACCACCTTCAGAATCCAACCGGATCCAGGTAAGGGCACCATAACACTCGCCACACCATATCTTCCCGGGAAATCGTGGCCTTACTTCTACACTACCCTGGGAATCCATATACTAGGCACCAACAGGTCCCTTTAAAGTGGGGGGCGTCATGCTTCCATGTTGGATGGCCACTGACGTTCCGAAACTGACTCTGTCTGAGGGGTTTTGTCATTCTCTTTGTGTTTTTTTTTTACGTATAATCGGAGAAAACCTCTTCTAAAGGATAAAACTGGCTGCAGTTGGATCCAAACCCAAACCTCTGAAGAGACTGGAGCCTAAATCAAGCACCTTAGACTGCTCGGCCATGCTACAGACGTTGGATACCGCTTTAAGTGCTGAACCCACAGTTGCACAAGCTCCGGTAAACTATGGTTGGGAAACCTCTCAGCTCTGATCCTGAACACTGCTAACATGAACCGAAAGGAGTTTTAAAACCAGGAAATCTACCCATGAAGCTATTGCGGTACCGCTGAGCTACCATCACTGGAGGGGCAGGGGACCCCGTCTCTAAGAGTGCCCATAGTAATGATTCTATATTTGTACAGGACCTCCCACCCCCCCTAGTATTGGTACTGACCAGTCGTAGGAAGGGACGGCACCGCTGAAGGAGCGGGTACAGACTTTCCATCCTGGTGCGCCGCTGCAGTGACCAGGCTGAGAACCTGGATTAATGGTCAGGCAGGACCTGCCTCTTACGGTTTTGGATTGCAACATCAAACCAGACTCCTCAAACGCGCCCGACATTCCGTCCGAAGACAACGTTGAGCGCCACCTGGAGGATCTGGAGCGACTACTTCTCCTGAAAACCCTGGAACTGCGACAGGACTGGCCCTGTAGTAACCACAGTGACCATGTCTCCAGCCCACCTGTGAGAAGGAGGAAAAACAAAGCGCCCCTGCTCCTGCGTGCCTGCCCCATGGTACTAGAAGGGCACCGACTACATAAGCAGGGGCAGCAATAACCCTCTTTAGAGGCAAGATTATATAAGTGGGGGCACTGTAATCCGGGATGGAGAGGAGGGGGGAAGGGGGTGTGAGTGGCGGGCGAAGAGGTCTCCCGGGCCCCATAATAGCAAATGAACACGCCTGCCAAGCACCCTGAGAGCTCTGCAGAAGTAAGGGGCAGGGCCAAGCACAGCTTCCAGCTTCCACCATTTGCGCGGCAGAGGCCATGACTGCACAATGGAGGCTGCAGAGACTCACTTATGCTGTCTGGAATGGAGAGCCGGAGTGGGCACCAAATTACGCCCAACTGGTTCCAAGAGCACCGGAGGGCAGTGGTAGGAAAAACAGGGGCAGCAAAAACCCCTTTATGTGGCAGGATCCCACTAGCTAGGACACTACAGGCTGGGATGGAGGGGGGATGAAGAACTTCCCTGGGCCCCTACTATATAGTTCAGGTTCGCCTGCCACACGGCGTCCGACATAAGCGCGCCGTGAAGGGGTTACAGTGGAAGGGGCAGGGCCATGGCGCAACGCTGAGAGTCCACCGCAGGCCTCAAGAGAAGTGGCGCGCACACTTCCCAAAGGACGCAGGTAGGAGCGGGCAACAGGGTTAGGGGGCCGTGACCGAGTCGGGTGGGGGGTGTTAACGCTTAAGTGCTGGGTCTGCTCGCATGTTGCGGCAGCTCCCAGCCAGGTATGTGAATAGGCCAGGGGAGAGCCGATACTGCTCAGAAATGAGCACAGCCAACCCTCACCCTCCGCATGAGAAATCGCCAGGAGGGGCTCCCTGAGGCACTGTCTCCCGCAGACATCTCGCTGTGGAAGGAGAAAACGGGGGTACATACCACTCTAAGCTGCTTCCACTGGCAAAAGGAAGTGACCGGAACCTTCAAAATTTCCTGAACCGCCCCCATCCTGACTAAGGAGGATCCCAGTAAATTAACCCTTAATGGCCCTAATCTGCCACCTACTTAACCATTACCGTGACGGGGCCAGACTCCCTAGACGCCTAAAGGGGGAGGGGGAGGACCATCAGTCCCTGAGCACCCTCCCTATACAGCCGGGCGCTTGCCAAACACATCTTTGTCACTATACCTTTGGTTTTATATAACTCTGCATAAAACTGATTAACGCCTTCCTGACACATGACGTACTAATGCCTTCCCGCATTTGGACCTAATAGTACGTCATGGTGATCAGGCGGGCACCGGAGTGGTGCGCGCCCGATCACTGCAGGGGTCCGGCAGTCCCTGATAGCCGCGCTCCTGCTGTATCCGCCGGCATCGCTGTTTATGGCGATGCCCGCGGAGTAACCCCTTCTATGCCGCGGTCCACGCTGACCGCTACATAGGGGGGGGTTTGTGTCAGGTGAGGGAGCGCTTTGGGTCCCCATGCTGCTGTGACGGGGACCCGATGTGTGAGAAGGCAGCCGGATGCCGTGCAGAGCCTGCTAATGCCTTGCACGACATGGGGACCTGCCATCTATGGGTGCAGAGAAGATCCAGCCTCAGGCCCGTCTCCTAGGCAACCTGTCCAGCCTCAGGCCCGTCTCCTAGGCAACCTGTCCAGCCTCAGGCCCGTCTCCTAGGCAACCTTTCCAGCCTCAGGCCCGTCTCCTAGGCAACCTGTTGTAATACACTAAAAGGCAATGCATTACAGTACAGAAGTATTGTAATGCATTGCAGAGGGGATCAAACCCCCAAATGTGAAAGTCAGAAATAAAGTAAAGAAAAAAAAGTAAAAATAAAAGTGCTACATAGTAAAATAGTACATAAGGCCGAAAAAAGACATTTGTCCATCCAGTTCGGCCTGTCATTCTGCAAGTTGATCCAGAGGAAGGCAAAAACCCCTGTGAGGTAGAAGCCAATTTTCCCCACCTAAGGGGAATGAAAAAATTCCTTCCCGACTGCAATCAGGCATCAGAATAACTCCCCGGATCAACGACCCATCTCTAGTATACAGTACTCTATGTGTGGTCTGACTATGCCCTGACTATGCATCTATGCCCCTTTTGATGCAACCCATTATCTTATTGGCCTTGGCAGCAGCTGCCTGACACTGGTTGTTCTGTTCCAGTATCTTGCATTGTGTATTGGTATATTCCTCTCTCTCCCCCCGGTTTCAGATTTCTAGTTAGTTTAGCCTAGCCACTCCCTGTTTTCCCAGTGATGCTTTGCTCAGAGTGTGCTCTGCC
Source organism: Bufotes viridis (assembly GCA_033119425.1). Taxonomy (NCBI): domain Eukaryota; kingdom Metazoa; phylum Chordata; class Amphibia; order Anura; family Bufonidae; genus Bufotes; species Bufotes viridis. The sequence continues at coordinate 2,299,424 of CM065595.1, read as the reverse complement.
TTCTGAAGAGAAGCATCTATTTTCTGAGCTAGAAGCATATTGTTGGCATAATTCTTTTACCATCTGGATTACCCTGCAACATCCTGTAATACAATCTCCAGATTAAAAAGCTACTTGATTAACGCCTGGGTGTCTGATGCGTAAGCTGTAAGTGGAGGAAAGTTAATTCAACAGTCACTTCTGTGCGCATAGAGGATGCTCTACACAGGTGCGTGATTGTATATAGCGACTTTTCAAATGCCACAGTAAAAGAATTGCCTTAGTACTCTCCTTCTCTTGCTAAGGAAATAATAGTCTCCTTCTCCAAGTAATAAGCCATCATCATTAGTCTCCTGCCTGCTGCAGTGGAGAGTAATCATATCATATCCTGCTCCGAATTGCATTCACTGAGGATTGCAGAAGCTTCTAGCAATTGCAGTTTTCACACAGGCAAGGAACTGCATTCAGGCCTGTTTTTCTGAGGCAAATATCACTCTGCTATCAAGTTACAGGGCAGAGCCCATCATATTAATACATTGCAAGTCTAAACACAAACACCAGCTGCAGTAGGAGGTCATGTGACTGCCTTCTGGCACTCTGCCAACATTGTAAGCTATTAAAAGACTGACCACTAGAGGGAGCTGCTGTGAAAATGGAAGACAAACCTAAAGAATTTCCAGTCCATCATTTAAATTGAAGGAGACTCACTGACTAACAATATTGAGATATGTAATAACTTATCCAGTTTGTGGGAAAAGACTAAACAATGTATGGATGCAGCACACGAATCAGGCTATAACGAAGATCAATTAAAGGCCATGTGGACAAAATTGAATAAGACCTATGAAAGTTATACCAGACTGTCTGAAAAAATATTCTTCTCTGTTATCAAGTTATCAAGGCTTAACTCGGAGGAATTCATCCTAGAGTTAAAGACGCACACTATACTTAATGATGAAAGATAAAGCAAATTTGTGGCAGTCAAGTCAATGCTAGAGGACAAGATATCACAACAATATGAAACTGTGTCCCGCCATTCTAACTTTTCAAGGCACTCCAAGACTTTATCCCGTTCCTCGAAATCTATTGCTCAGTCCTCATCGCTAAGGTCTCACTCACAGCACACTTCGCTGAGTAATTCACTGGTGTTAGCACGCGAAAAGCAGAAGCAGCGAAGGTACAAGCTCACTGCAATAGAAAGGAAGCAGCAATTAAGGCACAAGTTGCAGAGACACAAGCCCAATCTCAAGCTAATTAATCTCAAGCAGCTATACAGGCTCAAGCGCAAGCGACCAAAGCCAAGGCCGAAGCTGAGTTGGAGGTACTTCAGAAGGAAAGGGAAGAAGCAGTAGCCATGGCTGAACTCAGAGTTCTTGAAGAAGCTGCTGAGGAAGAAGAGGCTTATCATCCTATGTCCAAGATATCTAATGACTCAGAAAGGTGTACCCTGCAATTCGTCCTAGACCAAAGCACAGTCAATGCATGTGCACCAGAAGATTCGGCCTCTGCACGCCAGCCTGCTGAACTCATGCGAGTAGAAAAAGAGGCAGCCAATAACTATACAGTTGACCCTAGTCCAGTGGACTTTTCTCTTTCTTTCAAACCTCTGGCACCTTACACAGTATTTCAGGCGCCATTAGAGACCAAGACGCTGCCGCCAAGATTGCCAGATATGAAGCCTTCACTTACGCTCAACCCAGCTGCCACTCCATTCCATCTTCCAACCCCCAAACATAGGGTATCAGATGGTGCCAACAACACCAGCGAGGGAGAAGTTCTCGTCGCCATGATGCAGGAAAAAAATGACGCATCAGAAATCGCTAAGTACCTCACCCTCAGGGACCTCATCAGTCCTAGCCTTACGAACTTTGATGATCGCCCAGAGAATTATAGAAGTTGGAAGGCCACCTTCAAGACAACAGTTCAAACCCTTGGTGTTCCGCCTATGCAAGAACTTGACTTACTAATAGAGATGTCGCAAACATAAAATTTTCCATTCGCGAACGGCGAACGCGAACTTCCGCGAATGTTCGCGAACGGGCGAACCGGGCAAACCGCCATAGACTTCAATAGGCAGGCGAATTTAAAAACCCACATGGACTCTTTCTGGCCGCAATAGTGATGGAAAAGTTGTTTTAAGGGGACTAACACCTGGACTGTGGCATGCCGGAGGGGGATCCATGGCAAAACTGTCGGATTTGAGAATCACCATCTCACAATTTTGACTAAGTTGTAATCACAATGCGATTAATATAACCTGTATTAATCGCATTGCGAATTCAACTTCGAGCTGAGTTCCTAATGGTTGTATTGCTAGAATTGACGAATATAACGACAATAGCGCTATATTCTCAATCTTCGTTATATTCTAGAAAGCCAACCATTAGGAACTCAGATCTAAGTTGTAATCGCAATGCGATTAATATAACCTGTATTAATCGCATTGCAAACTCAACTTAGAGCTGGGTTCCTAATGGTTGTATTGCTAGAATATAACGAAGATTGAGAATATAGCGCTATATTCGTTATATTCGTCAATTCTAGCAATACAACCATTAGGAATCCAGCTCTAAGTTGAATTCGCAATGCGATTAATACAGGTTATATTAATCGCATTGCGATTGCAACTACTAATACTGCAGCTTCAGAATGAATCTAAGAGGGCTGCCGTCCTTGCTTTTTTATAGGAGGTCAGAGGGTCTGGGAGGGAGGGTATGGTCATTGGCTGGAATGCAATGATGATGTATAGGGGGCGGACCGAACATGGCATATGTTCGCCCGCCAGGGCAAACGCGAACAAGCTATGTTCGCCGGGAACTGTTCGCCGGCGAATAGTTTGGGACATCACTACTTACTAATTAGATGGCTAGGTCCATGGTCGTCAAACTGTGTTAAGAGACTCAAAACCGTTTATATCTACGAACCAGTCAAAGGCCTTCGTCTCGCATGGGAAAGATTAGAGCAGACCTATGGCGGCTCTGAAGTAGTTGAACGTGCCTTATTTAAACGACTATACGACTTTCCCGAATTATCCAATACAGACCAACGAGGGTTCCAAGAATTAAGCGACCATCTTCTTGAGTTTGAAATCATCAAGGGAGACCTGCAGCTAGCAGGTCTCAGCTTTCTTGATACCTCCCTTGGTGTGGGCCTGATCATGGAGAAATTTCCCCTCAATGTTCAAGACCAATGGGCAACAAAGGGTTCAAAATACAAGGAGCAACATTGCGTTCCCTTTCCACCATTTTCATTCCTCTGTAAGTTCATCAAGGACATAGCTAGAGCCAAAAACAATCCGAGCTTCAACACCTTGGGGACCAACATCTTTGGCTCTACTAAACAGAGACATGAGACTTTCAGTCCCAGACATAGAAACCCTAAAGGTTTAATTTCCGTAAAAAAGACAGGGGTTGTGCCCACTACTAGGGCAGCCGCATTCATTGGAAACTAAAGCCCTAAGGAACCCGATCATCATTGCCCTATCCATGATAAACCACATCCTTTATGGAAGTGCCGTGTCTTCATAGGAAAGCCCTTTGAGGAACATAAGGAGTTCCTAAGGAGTCGTAATATCTGCTTTAGATGCTGTGCATCCACTGATCATTTCGCCAGAGACTGTGAGGTTCCAGTCAAGTGTTCTAAATGTAATAGTGATGTACATGTGTCCGCCGTTCACCCAGGACCAATCAGGCGGAACCTAGAACTAGTTAGCTGGTGCAAGCCCCATTCCGATCAAGGCGGGGAGAGTCATGGAGGGAAGAGTGCCGACCGACCAACCACTACTGTCACGCCCAGATGCACAGAGGTATGCGGAGAAGGACTTGTGTGCGGTAAGTCTTGTTCCAAGATTTGCCTTGTGGATGTGTTTCCTACTGCACAACCAGAGAAGACCATAAGAATGTACGCTATTCTAGATGACCAGAGTAATTGTTCCCTAGCTAGCCCTAAATTTTTTGATCTGTTCAGAATAGAGGCAGAAACTACACCCTACATCCTAGGAACATGCTCTGGTCTTGTGACAACCTCAGGAAGAAGAGCTAATGACTTCACCTTGAAGCCCATCAAAGGAGATAAGAAATTCTCTCTTCCTACCCTTATTGAGTGTGACGCAAGGGATGAGATTCCCACACCTGAAGACGCACAGCATCACCCTCATCTCAGGAACATAGCCAGAGAGATTCTTCCCCTTGATAACCATGCTGAGATCTTACTCCTGCTAGGTAGAGACATTCTCGAGGTTCATAAGGTCCCTGAACTTCGCAATGGCCCTTTCAACGCTCCATATGCCCATAAACTTACAGTGGATTAAGTAATCGTGGGGGATGTATGTCTGGACAGAACCCGCAGACCCTGCCAAGTACACTCCTTCAGAACCGACGTATTAAGAGGGGGACAAACTTCTCACTTCAGGCAGTGTCCCAACCACTACTATGTGCAAGAGATCTCCAAGCTGAAAACCAAGACCACCCTGGAGCACCCAGCAAAGTCCTGCAAATACACCTTGGACCCTGCAGGACATGATGGACGGAAGAGACGGTATCTGGAGTATATTCCCACAGTCCTGGCTCCTGGACGCAGGTCCCACAAATACGTCTTTGATCATTTCAAGACTTCCACAGACATGGAGTATGAACCCATGGTGAACTACTCCGCCAGGCTCCTCAGCAAGGAAAAACCTGACAAGGCGACTAAAAGAAGCCGGGCCCATAGTCAGGGTAAAGGCCATACAGCCTCCTCTAAAAAGAGTAGAACGTCTAAGATAATGGTGGAAGCTAAATGTTCTTCTGACTCGGATCCTCCATCTCCAGATGTAAATGAAGGAGAAGAGATTGTCGCACAGTACGATGTTGATAATGCTGGAAACTCCTTGATTTCCTGTAAAAAACTAGACAAAGATCTAAAGCCAAAATCCATGAAGAGCGAGCGTATAAAAGAGCACAACCTTTATAAGTTTCGATGGAAGCAGGTACAACATCTCGCCAGTCAGTTCTGGAAAAGGTGGAGAAGAGAGTACCTCTGCCTCTTGCAAGAACGCAGAAGGTGGCAAGAACCAAGGCCTTATTTAAAGGAATGAGATTTTCTTCTGTCAAGAGACAAACAAGTTAATCGTCTCGACTGGCCTACTGGACTTATTACTAAAGTCGTTTCAAGTTCGAATTGGGAAGGTTTGTAAGGTGGAAGTAAGAACCGCTAGAGGTGGAGTAATCAAGACCTTCTTCCGCCCTGTTACAGAAGTTGTGTTACTCATGCCTGCAGAACTTCCATGTTGAGATCCCTTCTACCAAAGGTGCTCAACATCTTCTAAGACTGTTTCTGGTACCAGCTCTATGGCCTGAACTGAAGACTTATCCTTTTTTGATAGAATAATGTTCATTGCATGTTTCCTTTTCAGGTTTATGGACATTATTTGCATCTACGAGCTATTGTTATTCTATACAATTCCATTGTATGCATACATATAGTGGTATCTACCGATACCAGACGGGGAGTGTTCTGTTCCAGTATCTTGCATTGTGTATTGGTATGTTCCTCTCCCCCCCCGGTTTCAGATTTCCAGTTAGTTTAGCCTAGCCACTCCCTGTTTTCCCAGTGATGCTTTGCTCATAGTGTGCGCTGCCTTCTGAAGAGAAGCATCTATTTTCTGAGCTAAAAGCATATTGTTAGCATAATTCTTTTACCATCTGGATTACCCTGCAACATCTTGTAATTCAATCTCCGGATTAAAAAGCTACTTGATTAACGCCTGGGTATCTGATGCGTAAGCTGTAAGTGGAGGAAAGTTAATTCAACAAGTCACTTCTGTGTGCATAGAGGATGCTCTACACAGGTGCGTGATTGTATATAGCGAATTTTCGAAATGCCACAATGGTTTCTACAGCTTAGTTTGTTGTTTTTTAAAATTCCTATGTCACTTTCCATGTCAGTGTTACCGAGTGTTTTACCATCTAGTATGTACGTGTGACTTGCATTATTCCTTCCCTTATGCATAACCTTACATTTGTCAGTGTTAATCCTCATCTCCAGTTCTCTGCCCAAGCCTCCAATCTATCCAGATCCCTCTGTAGCAGTATACTGTTCTCTGTAGTATATATACAGTATACTGTCCTCTGTAGTAGATATGCAGTATACTGTCCTCTGTAGTATATATATATACAGCATACTGTCCTCTGTAGCATATATATACAGTATCCTGTCCTCTGTAGGATATATACAGTATACTGTCCTCTGTAGTATATATACAGTATCCTGTCCTCTGTAGGATATATACAGTATACTGTCCTCTGTAGTAGATATGCAGTATACTGTCCTCTGTAGTATATATATATATATATATATATATATATATATATATACAGCATACTGTCCTCTGTAGCATATATATAAAGTATCCTGTCCTCTGTAGGATATATACAGTATACTGTCCTCTGTAGTATATATACTACCAATCAGGCGGAACCTAGAACTAGTTAGCTGGCGCAAGCCCCATTCCGATCAAGGCGGGGAGAGTCATGGTGGGGAGAGTGCCGACCGACCAACCACTACTGTCACGCCCAGATGCACAGAGGTATGCGGAGAAGGACTTGTGTGCGGTAAGTCTTGTTCCAAGATTTGCCTTGTGGATGTGTTTCCTACTGCACACAACCAGAGAAGACCATAAGAATGTACGCTATTCTAGATGACCAGAGTAATTGTTCCCTAGCTAGCCCTAAGTTCTTTGATCTGTTCAGAAAAGAGGCAGAAACTACACCCTACACCCTAGGAACATGCTCTGGTCTTGTGACAACCTCAGGAAGAAGAGCTAATGATTTCACCTTAAAGCCCATCAAAGGAGATAAGAAACTCTCTCTTCCTACCCTTATTGAGTGTGACGCAAGGCATGAGATTCCCACACCTGAAGACGCACAGCATCACCCTCATCTCAGGAACATAGCCAGAGAGATTCTTCCCCTTGATAACCATGCCGAGATCTTACTCCTGCTAGGTAGAGACATTCTCGAGGTTCATAAGGTCTTGAACTTCGCAATGGCCCTTTCAACGCTCCATATGCCCATAAACTTACAGTGGGTTGGGTCATCATGGGAGATGTATGTCTGGACAGAACCCGCAGACCCTGCCAAGTACACTCCTTCAGAACCGACATATTAAGAGGGGGACGAACTTCTCACTTCAGGCAGTGTCCCAACCACTACTATGTGCAAGAGATCTCCAAGCTGAAAACCAAGACCCCCCTGGAGCACCCAGCAAAGTCCTGCAAATACACCTTAGACCCTGCAGGACATGATGGACGGAAGAGACGGTATCTGGAGTATATTCCCACAGTCCTGGCTCCTGGACGCAGGTCCCACAAATACGTCATTGATCATTCCAAGCCTTCCACAGACATGGAGTATGAACACATTGTGAACTACTCCGCCAGGCTCCTCAGCAAGGAAAAACCTGACAAGGCGACTAAAAGAAGCCGGGCCCATAGTCAGGGTAAAGGCCATACAGCCTCTTCTAAAAGGAGTAGAACATCTACGATAATGGTGGAAGCTAAATGTTCTTCTGACTCGGATCCTCCATCTCCAGATGTAAATGAAGGAGAAGAGATTGTTGCACAGTACGATGTTGATAATGCTGGAAACTCCTTGATTTCCTTTAAAAAACTAGACAAAGATCTAAAGCCAAAATCCATGAAGAGTGAGCGTATAAAAGAGCACAACCTTTATAAGTTTCGATGGAAGCAGGTACAACATCTTGCCAGTCAGTTCTGGAAAAGGTGGAGAAGAGAGTACCTCTGCCTCTTGCAAGAACGCAGAAGGTGGCAAGAACCAAGGCCTAATTTAAAGGAAGGAGATTTTGTTCTGTTAAGAGACAAACAAGTTAATCGTCTCGACTGGCCTACTGGACTTATTACTAAAGTTGTTTCAAGTTCGAATTGGGAAGGTTCGTAAGGTGGAAGTAAGAACCGCTAGAGGTGCAGTAATCAAGACCTTCTTCCGCCATGTTACAGAAGTTGTGTTACTCATGCCTGCAGAACTTCCATGTTGAGATCCCTTCTACCAAAGATGCTCAACATCTTCTAAGACTGTTTCCGGTACCAGCTCTATGGCCCGAACTGAAGACTTATCCTTTTTTGATAGAATAATGTTCATTGCATGTTTCCTTTTCAGGTTTATGGACATTATTTGCATCTGCAAGCTATTGTTATTCTATACAATTCCATTGTATGCATACATATAGTGGTATATACCGATACCAGACGGGGAGTGTTCTGTTCCAGTATCTTGCATTGTGTATTGGTATGTTCCTCTCTCCCCCCCCCCCCCGGTTTCAGATTTCCAGTTAGTTTAGCCTAGCCACTCCCTGTTTTCCCAGTGATGCTTTGCTCAGAGTGTGCTCTGCCTTCTGAAGAGAAGCATCTATTTTCTGAGCTAAGAGCATATTGTTGGCAAAATTCTTTTACCATCTGGATTACCCTGCAACATCTTGTAATACAATCTCCGGATTAAAAAGCTACTTGATTAACGCCTGGGTGTCTGATGCGTAAGCTGTAAGTGGAGAAAAGTTAATTCAACAAGTTACTTCTGTGCGCATAGAGGATGCTCTACACAGGTGTGTGATTGTATATAGCAAATTTTTTAAATTCCAAATGGTTTCTACAGCTTAGTTTGTTGTTTATTAAAATTCCTAGGTCCCTTTCCATGTTAGTTTTACCATCTAGTATGTACGTGAAGAAACAGTTACCACTGAGGAAGAGGTCAGTGCCATATGGGACCTCGAAACGCGTTTGGGAATTATCCAGTACTTTTGCGAATGTAAGAACAAGCGTACGCTGAACTTCCAACACATGTCGAATATACGACCCGCCTTTACCTAAGTGCGATTTTTTCACCCACCTTTGGAGCTATCACGGCGGCTTCGACAATTAGAGACAACAACAAGATGGTCGCGTGATGTCCGATGAAAATAACCGAGCAGTCTGAAAATACCTTAACTCCACGAACAGTGAGAGATCAAGACTCCAACACGTGGCACGGCGATAGTGGGGATTCGCACAATGAGTTACCAGCCTCACGGAGGTAAGGAGGAATTGAATGCTAAACAGGTGGGACGCCACCGAAAATAGTGACATTTGCATTCGATTTTTTCCACATAATTGGGGCATTGATTAATTGACCATTACTAAATGTGGTCATTCTTTTGAATATTTCTTGCGGGTAGATTGTGTACTCATTGCAGGACAGGTAAAACAGGATCCGAAAGTTGAATGGATTACTAATACCGAATGATGAACTATATATCCAATTACTCATTCCGTTGGTTATTACACATATTTATCGATAACTATTGTTAGCATATATACGGCGATTTTTTGTCTATATATTTTTTACTTATGAATTTTTTTAGGAAATTTTTATACATGTAAACCCTTTATTTATATGAAAAAATGTTTCTCCTTTTTTAAAAAGGGGGAGAAAAAGGTTTTTTAAAAAAGAAGGTTTTTGTTTTAAAGAAAGTAAAATTTTATTGCATTGGTGTGGAAATATATTTAATAAATGTTCAAATGTTTTAATTCCAAAATATGAGTGCCGTATTTTAAATAATCCTTTAATATGTACGTGTGACTTGCATTATTCCTTCCCATGTGCATAACCTTACATTTGTGAATGTTAATCATCATCTGCCAGTTCTCTGCCCAAGCCTCCAATCTATCCAGATCCCTCTGTAGCAGTATACTGTCCTCTGTAGTATATATAAAGTATACTGTCCTCTGTAGTATATATGCAGTATATTGTCCTCTGTAGTATATATACAGTATACTGTCCTCTGTAGTATATATACAGTATACTGTCCTATGTAGTGTATATACAGTATACTGTCCTCTGTAGTATATATACAGTATACTGTCCTCTGTAGTGTATATATACAGTATACTGTCCTCTGTAGTATATATAAAGTATACTGTCCTCTGTAGTATATATACAGTATACTGTCCTCTGTAGTATACATATACAGTATATTGTCCTCTGTGGTATACATACAGTATACTGTCCTATGTAATATAAAGATATATATATATATATATATATATATATATATATACAGTATACTGTCCTCTGTAGTATACATATACAGTATATTGTCCTCTGTGGCATACATACAGTATACTGTCCTATGTAATATATATATATATATATACAGTATATTGTCCTCTGTAGGATATATATACAGTATACTGTCCTCTGTAGGATATATACAATATACTGTCCTCTGTAGTATATATATATATATATATATATATATATATATATATACAGTATACTGTCCTCTGTAGTATATATACAGTATACTGTCCTCTGTAGGATATATACAGTATACTGTCCTCTGTAGTATATATATATATATATATATATATATATATATACAGTATACTGTCCTCTGTAGTATATATACAGTATACTGTCCTCTGTAGGATATATACAGTATACTGTCCTCTGTAGTATATATATATACAGTATACTGTCCTCTTCAGTGTTAATTACTTCACACAGTTTATTGTCATTTGCAAAAGATTGATATTTTACTGTGCAAGCCTTCTACAAGATCATTAATAAATATATTGAAGAAAATAGGGCCCAATACTGACCCCTAAGGTACCCCACTAGTGACAGTGACCCCTCCGTGTAATCGACCTCCAGCCACATACTTACTCGTTCTGTTCTGTACGCTGAATGTCTAATGTTTGGAGCCTGTAGTCTGACATGACCGATCCCTCATGAAGCCATGCTGATATGGTGTTATTTGCTTATTTCCGTTGAGATCCTGTAAGATAGCATCTCTCAGAAAACCTTCAAACAGTTTACCCACGAAAGATGTTAAACTTACCGGCCTATAGTTTCCGGGCTCTGTTTTTGGACCCTTTTTGAATATTGGCATCACATTTGCTATGCGCCAATTCTGTGGAACATTCCCTGTCAGTATAGAGTCTGCAAATATCAGAAATAAGGGTCTGGCTATGCCATTACTTAAATCCCTTAGGATATGTGGGTGTATGCCATCTGGTCCTGTCGATTTGTCTATTTTAATCTCTTTAAGACGCCGCTGTACTTCTTCCTGGGTCACACAGGACACTTTTAATGGGGGATTTATTTTTACATTCATCATCTGACAGTTTATTTTCCTCAGTGAATACATTGGAGAAAAAAATATTTAATAGCTTTGCTTTCTCCTCGTTGTCTCTGCACTTCCCCCCTCATTACTCTTTAAAGACTCCAGAAGAGTTTTTAAATTTTAGGGTTAGTTTTACTCTCTTTGGCAATTAATCTCTAGGTCTCTAGTTTGGCCGCTTTTATTTGTTTTTTACATGTTCTATTTTTTTCCTTATAGTTTTTCAGTGCTTCCTGGCTCCCCTCCTGTTTTAGTGATGTATTTGCTTTTTTTTGGTCATTTATTGCTTTCTTTACGGTTCTATTTATCCACATTGGTTTCTTTTTCTTCCTCAACCTTTTATTCCAATAAGCTATGTACCTCTCACAATGAGATTTTACGATGCTTTTAAAGATATCCCATTTTGTGGCTGTATTTTTATATTTTCAGGACTTTGTCCCAGTTAGTTACGGCCTACGGCCTCTCTTGTTTGGCTAAATTTTGCTTTTTTGAAGTTTGGTATTTTTGTTCCTCCCTGAAGAAACTCTCGTTTGAAGGATAATTGGAAGGTTATTACTTTCTGGTCACTATTTTCCAGGTGTCCCCCGACCTGCACGTCTGCTGTTCTGTCAGGTCTATTGGTTAATACTAAGCCCAGTATGGCCTTACTGTTGTCTTTGGTTATCAACCAATTGTCTTTGGTTATTTCACAAGAACCTGTTTCCTTTATGCGATGTACAGCTTTCAGTTTCCCAGTCTATATCTGCGGAGTTCCCCCATAATAACGACTTCATTATGATTTGCCGCCTAGTCTATCTCGTTTAGTAGTAGATTTTCTGTGGACTCTGGTATATTAGGTGGTTTATAGTAAACTCCTATTAGTAATTTATTATTGTTTTTGGCTCCATGTATTTCTACCCACAGTGACTCCACATCTTCATGTCTCTTACTTCTATCTTCTCGGACTGTGGGCTTTAGACAGGACTTTACATAAAGGCAGGCCCCTCCCCCTCTCCACAGGACTTTATATAAAGGCAGGCCCCTCCCCCTCTCCACAGGACTTTACATAAAGGCAGACCACTCCCCCTCTCTGGTTCTTACGATCCTTTCTAAACAGACTGTAACCCTGTACATTAACCACCCAGTCATAGCTATCATCTAGCCGTGTCTCAGTTATTCCCACTGTCATAGCTATCATCCAGCCGTGTCTCAGTTATTCCCACTGTCATAGCTATCATTCAGCCGTGTCTCAGTAATTCCCACTGTCATAGCTATCATCCAGCCATGTCTAAGTTATTCCCACTGTCATATCTATCATCCAGCCGTGTCTAAGTTATTCCCACTGTCATAGCTATCATCCAGCCATGTCTCAGTTATTCCCACTGTCATAGTTATCATCCAGCCATGTCTCTGTTATTCCCACCATCATAGCTATCATCCAGCCGTATCTCAGTTATTCCCACTATGTCATAGCTACCATCCAGCCATGTCTCAGTTATTCCCACTGTCATATCTATCATCCAGCCGTGTCTCAGTTATTTCCACTGTCATTGCTATCATTCAGCCGTGTCTCAGTTATTCCCACTGTCATAGCTTTCATCCAGCCATGTCTCAGTTATTCCCACTGTCATAGCTATCATCCAGCCATGTCTCAGGTTTTCCCACTGTCATAGTTATCATCCAGCCATGTCTCCGTTATTCCCACTGTCATAGCTATCATCCTGCCATATCTCAGTTATTCCTACCGTCATATCTATCATCCAGCCATGTCTCAGTTATTCTTACTGTCATAGCTATCATCTGTTCTAGTTCCTCCTTCCATTCCTCCCCCAGTCCCACTACCTCGCCCCCCGTCTCTATCTGCACTATCTCCCCCTCCTATAATATAGTTCCCCTCCCCCCCAGTCCCATTACCTCCCCCCGGTCTCTGTCTGCACTATCTCCCCCTCCTATAATGTAATTACCCCCCAGTCCACTTACCTCGCCCCCGGTCTCTGTCTGCACTATCTTTCCCTCCTATAATGTAATTACCCCTCCCCCGTCCCATTACCTCGCCCCCGGTCTCTATCTGCACTATCTTCCCCTCCTATAATGTAATTACCCTCCAGTCCCATTACCCCCCGGTCTCTGTCTGTCTGCACTATCTCCCCCTCCTGTAATGTAGTTCCCCTCCCTCCTGGCCCATTACCTCCCCTCCGGTCTCTATCTGCACTATCTTACCCTCCTATAATGTAATTACCCCCCAGTCCCGTTACTTCGCCCCCGGTCTCTATCTGCACTACCTTTCCCTCCTATAATGTAATTACCCCCCAGTCCCGTTACCTCGCCCCTGGTCTCTATCTGCACTATCTTCCCCTAATATAATGTAATTACCCCCCAGTCCCACTACCTCGCCCCCGGTCTCTATCTGCACTATCTTTCCCTCCTATAATGTAATTACCCCCCAGTCCCGTTACTTCGCCCCCGGTCTCTATCTGCACTACCTTTCCCTCCTATAATGTAATTACCCCCCAGTCCCGTTACTTCGCCCCCGGTCTCTATCTGCACTATCTTCCCCTAATATAATGTAATTACCCCCCAGTCCCATTACCTCGCCCCCGGTCTCTATCTGCACTATCTTCCCCTAATATAATGTAATTACCCCCCAGTCCCATTACCTCGCCCCGAGTCTCTATCTGCACTTTCTTCACTATCTTCCCCTCCTATAATGTAGTTCCCCTCCCCCCCCGTCCCTAGGTTAAACAATACTCCAGCCTTCTCGCCATCTTTCTCCCCCCCCCCCCCCCGCCCCTCCCAGTAGTCTGTCAGCCCGATCCGCAGTGTGTCGAATTCTACCTCCAGAAAGACAGCACACTGTTCGACGATCCCGGTCTTTGTTACAGATCGCCCTAATAATGGAGTCTCCCACTACCAGCACCGGGCTGCCCCGCTCTCCTGGTCCCCTAATAATGGAGTCTCCCACTACCAGCACCGGGCTGCCCCGCTCTCCTGGTCCCCTAATAATGGAGTCTCCCACTACCAGCACCGGTCTGCCCTGCTCTCCTGGTCCCCTAATAATGGAGTCTCCCACTACCAGCACCGGTCTGCCCTGCTCTCCTGGTCCCCTAATAATGGAGTCTCCCACTACCAGCACCGGTCTGCCCTGCTCTCCTGGTCCCCTAATAATGGAGTCTCCCACTACCAGCACCAGTCTGCCCTGCTCTCCTGGTCCCCTAATAATGGAGTCTCCCACTACCAGCACCGGTCTGCCCTGCTCTCCTGGTCCCTAATAATGGAGTCTCCCACTACCAGCACCGGTCTGCCCTGCTCTCCTGTCCCCCTAATAATGGAGTCTCCCACTACCAGCACCGGTCTGCCCTGCTCTCCTGTCCCCCTAATAATGGAGTCTCCCACTACCAGCACCCGTCTGCCCTGCTCTCCTGTCCCCCTAATAATGGAGTCTCCCACTACCAGCACCCGTCTGCCCTGCTCACCTGGTCCCCTAATAATGGAGTCTCCCACTACCAGCACCGGTCTGGCCTGCTCTCCTGGTCCCCTAATAATGGAGTCTCCCACTACCAGCACCGGTCTGCCCTGCTCTCCTGTCCCCCTAATAATGGAGTCTCCCACTACCAGCACCGGTCTGCCCTGCTCTCCTGTCCCCCTAATAATGGAGTCTCACACTACTAGCACCGGTCTGCCCTGCTCTGCTGGTCCCCTAATAATGGAGTCTCCCACTACCAGCACCCGTCTGCCCTGCTCACCTGGTCCCCTAATAATGGAGTCTCCCACTACCAGCACCGGTCTGGCCTGCTCTCCTGGTCCCCTAATAATGGAGTCTCCCACTATCAGCACTGGTCTGCCCTGCTGTCCTGGTCCCCTAATAATGGAGTCTCCCACTACCAGCACCGGTCTGCCCTGCTCTCCTGTCCCCCTAATAATGGAGTCTCCCACTACCAGCACCGGTCTGCCCTGCTCTCCTGTCCCCCTAATAATGGAGTCTCCCACTACCAGCACTGGTCTGCCCCGCTCTCCTGGTCCCCTAATAATGAAGTCTCCCATTACCAGCACCGGTCTGCCCTGCTCTCCTGGTCCCCTAATAATGGAGTCTCCCACTACCAGCACCGGTCTGCCCTGCTCTCCTGTCCCCCTAATAATGGAGTCTCCCACTACCAGCACCGGTCTGCCCTGCTCTCCTGGTCCCCTAATAATGGAGTCTCCCACTACCAGCACATGTCTGCCCTGCTCTCCTGTCCCCCTAATAATGGAGTCTCCCACTACCAGCACCCGTCTGCCCTGCTCACCTGGTCCCCTAATAATGGAGTCTCCCACTACCAGCACCGGTCTGGCCTGCTCTCCTGGTCCCCTAATAATGGAGTCTTCCACTACCAGCACCGGTCTGCCCTGCTCTCCTGTCCCCCTAATAATGGAGTCTCCCACTACCAGCACCGGTCTGCCCTGCTCTCCTGTCCCCCTAATAATGGAGTCTCACACTACTAGCACCGGTCTGCCCTGCTCTGCTGGTCCCCTAATAATGGAGTCTCCCACTACCAGCACATGTCTGCCCTGCTCTCCTGGTCCCCTAATAATGGAGTCTCCCACTACCAGCACCGGTCTGCCCTGCTCTCCTGTGCCCCTAATAATGGAGTCTCCCACTACCAGCACCGGTCTGCCCTGCTCTCCTGGTCCCCTAATAATGGAGTCTCCCACTACCAGCACATGTCTGCCCTGCTCTCCTGGTCCCCTAATAATGGAGTCTCCCACTACCAGCACCGGTCTGCTCTGCTCTCCTGGTCCCCTAATAATGGAGTCTCCCACTACCAGCACCGGTCTGCCCTTCTCTCCTGGTCCCCTAATAATGGAGTCTCCCACTACCAGCACCGGTCTGCCCTGCTCTCCTGGTCCCCTAATAATGGAGTCTCCCACTACCAGCACCGGTCTGCCCTGCTCTCCTGTCCCCTAATAATGGAGTCTCCCACTACCAGCACCGGTCTGCCCTGCTCTCCTGGTCCCCTAATAATGGAGTCTCCCACTACCAGCACCGGTCTGCCCTGCTCTCCTGGTCCCCTAATAATGGAGTCTCCCACTACCAGCACCGGTCTGCCCTGCTCTCCTGGTCCCCTAATAATGGAGTCTCCCACTACCAGCACCGGTCTGCCCTGCTCTCCTGGTCCCCTAATAATGGAGTCTCCCACTACCAGCACCGGTCTGCCCTGCTCTCCTGTCCCCCTAATAATGGAGTCTCCCACTATCAGCACTGGTCTGCCCTGCTCTCCTGGTCCCCTAATAATGGAGTCTCCCACTACCAGCACATGTCTGCCCTGCTCTCCTGTCCCCCAAATAATGGAGTCTCCCACTACCAGCACCCGTCTGCCCTGCTCACCTGGTCCCCTAATAATGGAGTCTCCCACTACCAGCACCGGTCTGGCCTGCTCTCCTGGTCCCCTAATAATGGAGTCTCCCACTACCAGCACCGGTCTGCCCCGCTCTCCTGGTCCCCTAATAATGGAGTCTCCCACTACCAGCACCGGTCTGCCCTGCTCTCCTGTCCCCCTAATAATGGAGTCTTACACTACTAGCACCGGTCTGCCCTGCTCTGCTGGTCCCCTAATAATGGAGTCTCCCACTACCAGCACATGTCTGCCCTGCTCTCCTGGTCCCCTAATAATGGAGTCTCCCACTACCAGCACATGTGTGCCCTGCTCTCCTGTCCCCCTAATAATGGAGTCTCCCACTACCAGCACCCGTCTGCCCTGCTCACCTGGTCCCCTAATAATGGAGTCTCCCACTACCAGCACCGGTCTGGCCTGCTCTCCTGGTCCCCTAATAATGGAGTCTCCCACTACCAGCACCGGTCTGCCCTGCTCTCCTGTCCCCCTAATAATGGAGTCTCCCACTACCAGCACCGGTCTGCCCTGCTCTCCTGTCCCCCTAATAATGGAGTCTCACACTACTAGCACCGGTCTGCCCTGCTCTGCTGGTCCCCTAATAATGGAGTCTCCCACTACCAGCACCGGTCTGCCCTGCTCTCCTGTCCCCCTAATAATGGAGTCTCCCACTATCAGCACTGGTCTGCCCTGCTGTCCTGGTCCCCTAATAATGGAGTCTCCCACTACCAGCACCGGTCTGCCCTGCTCTCCTGTCCCCCTAATAATGGAGTCTCCCACTACCAGCACCGGTCTGCCCTGCTCTCCTGGTCCCCTAATAATGGAGTCTTCCACTACCAGCACCGGTCTGCCCTGCTCTCCTGGTCCCCTAATAATGGAGTCTCCCACTACCAGCACCGGTCTGCCCTGCTCTCCTGGTCCCCTAATAATGGAGTCTCCCACTACCAGCACCGGTCTGCCCTGCTCTCCTGGTCCCCTAATAATGGAGTCTCCCACTACCAGCACCGGTCTGCCCTGCTCTCCTGGTCCCCTAATAATGGAGTCTCCCACTACCAGCACCGGTCTGCCCTGCTCTCCTGTCCCCCTAATAATGGAGTCTCCCACTATCAGCACTGGTCTGCCCTGCTCTCCTGGTCCCCTAATAATGGAGTCTCCCACTACCAGCACCGGTCTGCCCTGCTCTCCTGGTCCCCTAATAATGGAGTCTCCCACTACCAGCACCGGTCTGCTCTGCTCTCCTGGTCCCCTAATAATGGAGTCTCCCACTACCAGCAATGGTCTGCCCTGCTCTCCTGGTCCCCTAATAATGGAGTCTCCCACTACCAGCAATGGTCTGCCCTGCTCTCCTGGTCCCCTAATAATGGAGTCTCCCACTACCAGCACCGGTCTGCCCTGCTCTCCTGGTCCCCTAATAATGGAGTCTCCCACTACCAGCACTGGTCTGCCCCGCTGTCCTGGTCCCCTAATAATGGAGTCTCCCACTACCAGCACCGGTCTGCCCTGCTCTCCTGTCCCCCTAATAATGGAGTCTCCCACTACCAGCACCGGTCTGCCCTGCTCTCCTGTCCCCCTAATAATGGAGTCTCACACTACTAGCACCGGTCTGCCCTGCTCTGCTGGTCCCCTAATAATGGAGTCTCCCACTACCAGCACATGTCTGCCCTGCTCTCCTGGTCCCCTAATAATGGAGTCTCCCACTACCAGCACCGGTCTGCCCTGCTCTCCTGTCCCCCTAATAATGGAGTCTCCCACTATCAGCACTGGTCTGCCCTGCTCTCCTGGTCCCCTAATAATGGAGTCTCCCACTACCAGCACCGGTCTGCCCTGCTCTCCTGTCCCCCTAATAATGGAGTCTCCCACTACCAGCACCGGTCTGCCCTGCTCTCCTGGTCCCCTAATAATGGAGTCTCCCACTACCAGCACCCGGTCTGCCCTGCTCTCCTGGTCCCCTAATAATGGAGTCTCCCACTACCAGCACCGGTCTGCCCTGCTCTCCTGGTCCCCTAATAATGGAGTCTCCCACTACCAGCACCGGTCTGCCCTGCTCTCCTGGTCCCCTAATAATGGAGTCTCCCACTACCAGCACCGGTCTGCCCTGCTCTCCTGGTCCCCTAATAATGGAGTCTCCCACTACCAGCACCGGTCTGCCCTGCTCTCCTGGTCCCCTAATAATGGAGTCTCCCACTACCAGCACCGGTCTGCCCTGCTCTCCTGGTCCCCTAATAATGGAGTCTCCCACTACCAGCACCGGTCTGCCCTGCTCTCCTGGTCCCCTAATAATGGAGTCTCCCACTACCAGCACCGGTCTGCCCTGCTCTCCTGGTCCCCTAATAATGGAGTCTCCCACTACCAGCACCGGTCTGCCCTGCTCTCCTGGTCCCCTAATAATGGAGTCTCCCACTACCAGCACCGGTCTGCCCTGCTCTCCTGGTCCCCTAATAATGGAGTCTCCCACTACCAGCACCGGTCTGCCCTGCTCTCCTGGTCCCCTAATAATGGAGTCTCCCACTACCAGCACCGGTCTGCCCTGCTCTCCTGGTCCCCTAATAATGGAGTCTCCCACTACCAGCACCGGTCTGCCCTGCTCTCCTGGTCCCCTAATAATGGAGTCTCCCACTACCAGCACCGGTCTGCCCTGCTCTCCTGTCCCCTAATAATGGAGTCTCCCACTACCAGCACCGGTCTGCCCTGCTCTCCTGGTCCCCTAATAATGGAGTCTCCCACTACCAGCACCGGTCTGCCCTGCTCTCCTGTCCCCTAATAATGGAGTCTCCCACTACCAGCACCGGTCTGCCCTGCTCTCCTGGTCCCCTAATAATGGAGTCTCCCACTACCAGCACCGGTCTGCCCTGCTCTCCTGTCCCCCTAATAATGGAGTCTCCCACTACCAGCACCGGTCTGCCCTGCTCTCCTGGTCCCCTAATAATGGAGTCTCCCACTACCAGCACCGGTCTGCCCTGCTCTCCTGGTCCCCTAATAATGGAGTCTCCCACTACCAGCACCGGTCTGCCCTGCTCTCCTGGTCCCCTAATAATGGAGTCTCCCACTACCAGCACCGGTCTGCCCTGCTCTCCTGTCCCCTAATAATGGAGTCTCCCACTACCAGCACCGGTCTGCCCTGCTCTCCTGGTCCCCTAATAATGGAGTCTCCCACTACCAGCACCGGTCTGCCCTGCTCTCCTGGTCCCCTAATAATGGAGTCTCCCACTACCAGCACCGGTCTGCCCTGCTCTCCTGTCCCCCTAATAATGGAGTCTCCCACTATCAGCACTGGTCTGCCCTGCTGTCCTGTCCCCCTAATAATGGAGTCTCCCACTACCAGCACCGGTCTGCCCTGCTCTCCTGGTCCCCTAATAATGGAGTCTCCCACTACCAGCACCGGTCTGCCCTGCTCTCCTGGTCCCCTAATAATGGAGTCTCCCACTACCAGCACCGGTCTGCCCTGCTCTCCTGGTCCCCTAATAATGGAGTCTCCCACTACCAGCACCGGTCTGCCCTGCTCTCCTGGTCCCTAATAATGGAGTCTCCCACTACCAGCACCGGTCTGCCCTGCTCTCCTGGTCCCCTAATAATGGAGTCTCCCACTACCAGCACCGGTCTGCCCTGCTCTCCTGGTCCCCTAATAATGGAGTCTCCCACTACCAGCACATGTCTGCCCTGCTCTCCTGGTCCCCTAATAATGGAGTCTCCCACTACCAGCACCGGTCTGCCCTGCTCTCCTGGTCCCTAATAATGGAGTCTCCCACTACCAGCACCGGTCTGCCCTGCTCTCCTGGTCCCCTAATAATGGAGTCTCCCACTACCAGCACCGGTCTGCCCTGCTCTCCTGGTCCCCTAATAATGGAGTCTCCCACTACCAGCACCGGTCTGCCCTGCTCTCCTGTCCCCCTAATAATGGAGTCTCCCACTACCAGCACCGGTCTGCCCTGCTCTCCTGGTCCCCTAATAATGGAGTCTCCCACTACCAGCACCGGTCTGCCCCGCTCTCCTGGTCCCCTAATAATGGAGTCTCCCACTACCAGCACCGGTCTGCCCTGCTCTCCTGGTCCCCTGCTTACTGGAGAGGACATTCCCCTGACTGGCAGAGGAAGGTTCCTGTTGAAGCAGTGCTCTCCCTGATCTGGCAACCCCCTCATCTGACAACCCTGTGTCAGATCAGGGCTAGCCTCCCTGCACTCTTCCTTCTACCCCGCTTTCTGTTCCCCAGCTACCTACCTCACTCTCCTGAGCCTCCTCACTGTCACACTCCCCCTCATCTACCCCATAGAAGAAGATGTTAGATGTAAGAGAAAGGCTACGTGTGGGCACCTACTGTACATGAGCAATGAAGTGATCATCTTTATGATTGCACTTGGAATTTCTTCTTACTTTTTTTCATGATGGCTATCATTAGCAGCTATAAGAGACCTCGATGGGGCCCTGTTTGGCTCCAAATTTAGTTGGTATCTTCATAAATGCATTTGAATAAAATGATGTGATTTATCAGCACTCGATTATGATATTACATTGCCTTGTGAACAATGTCTTTATGATGTGGAATGAAGATGGAAAGTGGCCCCAGGAATGTGTGCTGTATCTGAATAGCTGCCGTAGAACCATCAAATCTTCATTACATTGTGATAAGGATACTACAAACAATACAGCCCTCGTGTAGATGCACTTATAAAAAGATGAACCATGAAAAAACTGAGAAATGTTGCATCCTCAAGGCTTGAGATCATTGTGTCCTCAATGGGTTAAAAATGGTAATATATGAGCATAGCCGAGCAGTGGTGACCTTTCTCTATTAACCCTCATGCAGAAATACAACGTTCTGCCGTCTTGTTACTCCCTGCTTCTATTTCACAGAACTCATATAACTTCTTTTCCTGTAATTCATATGTGAAAGTGAAAGTATCCTGAGATATAAACTCAAGACTCCCATAGTTCTCTGCCATAGATACAGAGAAGAAGGAACGTTAGAGATGGATCCTGTCCGGCTCAAAGAAAGCATCCTCAGCTTCAGCCTGGCTAATGGACCTCATGGTAATCAGGGCTACTCCCGGGTTCTCCTGCAGCTCTTCGGTTTCACCGGTCATGGGAAGTCCTCCTTCATCAACTCCTGTAAGTACGTGCTGGAAGACAGTAAGACATACACAACACATGCTCTTGCTGGAGAATCACAAGACGGAGGAGCCATGACAACTGAGAGAAAAGCCTACGAGCTGACCGAGAACATCACCATAGTGGACAACAGAGGGTATAACAAGAATAACAGCCTTGAGAGAGCAGAGATCTACGCCCAACTGGGTGAGTGAAAGTCTCAAATACTAGACTTATAATGGGGTAGGATTAGGGTCGTATTGGGGTAAATATACTGGAATTGTGTTATCTTTTTTAAGTATGATAATTTTCTAAATAAAGTTAAAAATAATACTGGATTTGTAGGGTTGATCCTTTCAACATGTTATTCCTGCCACACCCCGTTCTATGGGGTCTCCTACGGATGTAGTAGAGTTAAAACACGCTTTCTGAGACGTGATATCTAAACTAAATGCGTTAAGCAAACACCTTCAATTGCTTTTCAATGGCTTTTGTTTCAAGATAACGCGATGAGTTGAGAAATTTTAGTTAAGAGTTTGTGTGGTAACCCTGCTACATCTGTATGACAGTGAATGGTCAGTACCAGTGGCCAACATCATAATCCATGGAAGAGACTTGACAATGAACGTCCCCAATCATTCATGATCTACAGCAGGAATTGGCCATTTGTGTATCTGCACTGCGGTGCGGCGGACAGCACGGTGACTTATGTGATATGGCCGCAGTGATACTGTACTGATTACTGGGGCAGAGAATTCTGCAGATGAAATGAGCAGAACATGAGTCAGGACTAGAGGACTACTCAATGGCTTCACCAGAGGCTGGGTGGGGGGTGAGCGGTGCACATATCCTGAATGCGTCACATTGCTGCACCTCTGTGGCTCCCATGCATCTCCAATGTTTCCCTATGTGAAACCAAGTATGGAATGATCTTCAACCACTGTGACATAACCTCGATTTCTCCCCATATTGTGTGTGTGACTTTGTGTCGCTGAGAAGCCTTACCCTACAAGTCTCAGAACTGAGGGCTGCGTTAAGTGCAGCTCTGTGCTCCGGAGCAGGGCAGACATTGATTATTCCATTGTACATTATGCCCTCATTTACACACATTACTGTCAAGGAGGAATAGATTGTGTTTAGCACCTACAGTATCACCAGCGAAGGGAACTACAGATGCAGCAATCTTCATCTCGAAGTTCAGAGCTTTTCTATCTGTAGATTGTCGGATATTTATTTCATATAAAATATGAAATCACAAAAATTATGATTTTATATTTTTATGAAATATGAAAAATTAAAAATTATGAAAAATTAATCGGCGGACATATAAACGCCAGTTCTTTTATTGATGAGATCTAAAGTCAATTTGTGCAGCTAATGAAACAGGGTGCAATTAATTGTATAAAATATAATTTATTACAGATAAATATATGAAAATGGCATACAAATTAATACAAAGAAAGTTTGGAAATAATATCAATATATGGTGCTCCACCATTTACACCAGACTCGCTTAATCTACTAAAACCAAGTAAAATATAACGTTATTCTTCAGCAAATTAATACAAATCAGTGTACTGGTAATTAAAACCTTATAATATAACAAAGAAACATTAGAAATTAATCTGTGGAGAGTCCCTTATGCTCAATCAAAGAATATGGCAGTTAAAAACACCTTATAAATACGCCTATTGGCCTAACTACGGATAATAACATCCGATCAGAGATCTCACTCTGATAGAAATCTTACAGGAATTTTAATGATGTGCACGTTCATTAAAATTTCCCATAAAATTACTATTTTAATACTATTGACCCACTTAAAATGGGGTCTTAGCTATATGCCAATTAGAACGATTTATAATTACTACGTTATTATACGTTACCCCTGGCTTTGGGATAAAGAGCTTTTAGAAGGGACCCAACTTTCCAAGATTTAGATCCCCGGTTTCTTTGTGAGTCTCGGGTGTTTTCCTGGAGGAATTCCTTAGGTGGAGGGAGCTTTCTCTTAGGACTGGAAGTAGTAAGGATGATCTGTGATGTCTCCCAAGTTTTCTGAAGTGTGTCCCAAGTGTCCCAAAACTGCATCAGATATTCAAATTCTTATCTAATGTCCCTCCCCTCTTGGATTAGGGATTTCCAATCGGATAAGGTGGGTGTTAATGTATGGTAATTATGGTAATTAAGTCATTTAATTGGCATTTTTTTTAAAGAAACTTCTGTCCATCTATCACTTGATGGCACTATTGTATCATCTATGATGTTTTTAGAATTTAAATGTTTAGGAAAGCCAGATGTGTACAGACCTAATCTGTTCACATGACCTTTTTAACCTTTGATCATTATACTAACCAATAAAGTGTAGATTCTGACACTTCGCTTAGACTGACTGGCGGTATTAGAAGTTTTCCTAATCCTTGAATTTATGGGGCAGATACGAATACAATTAGAGCTTAACCAGTTTGTGTATCTTAGCCTCCAAATGACTGATTAATTGCCGTCTAAGATAACTGAGCTCTTCAATTGTTTTACCTTTTAGCAAAACTAGCTTATGCTTCTATATAATATGCACTCATTGATATATACATGGCATAATATATATAATACACAAATGGATATAATGATACGTTATCAATAACTAGATATGAGTATACAAACATAGGTATCATTGGTTAAAATATACTAAAACTATATGCAATCACACAAAGAATATAAACGTTACACAATTGACTATCTGGAATGACACTCAATAACCTCTCTTGACCCCGGTATTTAAGAAAGGACCACACTTTGTTATTGCATGTTCGTGTCTTCCAGACAGTGTATGTGAGACCCATTATACTCTTTAAGATAAGCCCACATCTGTTGGCACTAACTTTTTAAAACAATATACTTTGTATTCAGTACAAACTTTTACTCAGAATAACCTCTGCATGACCCTATCTTGGCCTGTTTTAGTTGTATAGCAAAACTCTGGTTCAGTCTATCTCTTAAAGGAAATGAACATCCATTTTGACCATATTATCATCAGATATCACATATAGTCATGAAAATGCCTGACAAGATGGAGCATACCCTAGAGTCATTACTCTCACTATACTACTGTATGGTCCAGTACTGCCTCCATGTAATCAGTAGAGATGTCCCGAACTATTCGCCGGCGAACAGTTCCCGGCGAACATAGCTTGTTCGCGTTCGTCGCAGCGGGCGAACGTATGCAATGTTCGCGTTCGCCCCTATACATCATCATTGAGCAAACTTTGACCCTGTACCTGTCACTACCAGAGCTTTGAGACGTTCTCACAGCTCTGTTTCTCCACCCCTGTGATGATGTCACTACTAGAGCTTGGAGGAGTTCTCTCTGCTCTGTTTCTCCGCCCCTGTGATGAGGTCTTTACTTTCAGTTTCCCTCCTCCCAGCTGTCCCTCCTGTGATTGATTCCTCTTCCTATAAAATATCCCTCTTCCTGTTTAATCGTGCGGATTATACTTTTCATTTGAGCTGTATCTCTCGCTTGAGTGTCTTCACTTGTGTGATATCTGTTCACTGGACCTGTGTTCTGCTGAAGCAAGTACTTCGGATATTGTCTGCTGACTTTGGATCTGTTTTCACTGCTGCTGCAGCTCCTTCAGTTAAGTGTGCAGACATTGTGTGTTTCTGTTTGTTTGCTGACTGGATCCGAGGCGACCCCGGTTCCGTCCATATACTGAGCAGGGCACCGGTGGCCGTGCCCCTTCCACTATTGTAGGGGTTACAGTGATCATCAGCCTTAGGTACGCGGGCATGTCTCGATCCACCATCTGGATCTGGACATGGGCTTAGCAGCATAGGGAGAGCTTTTAGGGTCTGACTTTGAGGATGGAGTCACCCTTTATGTTCCCTAGTTTGGGTCCGGTCAGTAGCTAATTCACTGTGTATGCTCTTGTTGCTCACATACAGCCGTGACAGTACCTCAAAGTCAGCAGACACATTTCAGCCAATCAGCAGCATACCCTCCCTCCCGGACCCTCCCACCTCCTCTAAAAAAGCAAGGACGGGATCCATCTTAGATTCATTCTGAAGCTGCAGTGTTAGTAATTGTAAATCGCAATGCGATTAATATAACCTGTATTATTCACATTGCGATTACCACTTAGATCTGAGTTCCTAACGGTTGTATTGCTAGAATATAACGAAGATTGAGAACATAGCGCTATATTCGTTATCTTCGTTATATTCTAGCAATACAACCATTAGGAACTCAGATCTAAGTTGTAATCGCAATGCGAATAATACGGGTTATATTATTCGCATTGCGAATTAAACTTCCGAGCCTGTAACTCACAGTCAGCAGACACATTCCAGTGTGTGAGAGGCTGCAGACCCACAGACTGTACTGTGCCCAATGCCCACCACTTATACAGGGTGTCACAGTACCTTGCAGATAAAAAAGTCAATTAATTTTTTCTCTCTAATAAATATAATCGTAGTTGCCTGCCAGTGTGTGTCAGGCCTACAGACTGTACTGTGCCAACTGCCCACCACTTATATAGGGTGGCACAGTACCTTGCACGCATAGTACCACTGATCTAAAAAAAAATGACAGGCAGAGGCAGGCCACCCCGCAGGGGCCGTCGTGGTGCTGTGATTTCCACTGGCCCTGGAATAATGCCCAGTGTTCAGAGGCCATGTACCCTGAACCCGAAAAATTCTGAGGACATAGTTGACTGGCTTACACAGGACACCCAATTTTCCGCTCGGAACCTTGACGCACCATCCTCCTCCAGCTCAGCTTCGGCCACCTCTCAAGTTACCACGCACCCGCCCGCCGCCACCACCACCACTACCACCACCACCACCACCACCACTACCACCACCACCACTACCACCACAGCCGCTTCACTTGATCCGTCAGAGGAGTTATTTACACATCAGTTGGATGCAATTAGTGATGCGCAACCATTATTGCCAGATGATGTAGATAACAGGGATATGTCTCAGTCAGGCAGGATTACACACATGGACGTACAGTGTGATGATGATGATGATGATGTTGTACCCGCTGCTGCTTCCTTTGCTGAATTGTCAGATACAAGTGAAGTGGTTGATAATGACGATGTGTCCGTGGATGTCAAGTGGGTGCCCGCTCGAAGAGAAGAAGAACAGGGGGAAAGTTCAGATGGGGAGACAGAAAGGAGGAATAGACGAGTTGGAAGCAGGGGGAGGTCGTCGCAAGGAGTTAGTGGCGCAGTCAGACAGCATGTATCGGCACCTGGGGTCAGCCAGACAGCACGCCAGTCAACGCATGCTGCTGCCACCACCAGAATGCCGTAATTGCAAAGCTCAGCAGTGTGGCATTTTTTGGGTGTGTCTGCCTCTGATAACAGCGATGCCATTTGCAACCTGTGCCAAAAGAAACTGAGTCCTGGGAAGTCCAACACCCACCTTGGTACAACTGCTTTGCGAAGGCACATGATCTCACATCACAAACGCCTATGGGATCAACACATGAGTACAAGCAGCACACAAACTCAAAGCCACCATGCTCCTCCTGGTCCAGCATCTTCAGCCACGTCAACCACTGCTGTCCTCCCTGCCCCCTCTCAACTACCCGCCACTCCGCCTCTCACCTTCAGCAGTTCCTGCTCATCTGCCCACAGTCAGGTGGTTGTCAAGGACATGTTTGAGCGTAAGAAGCCAATGTCACAGAGTCACACCCTTGCCCGGCGTCTGACAGCTGGCTTGACGGAACTCTTAGCCCGCCAGCTTTTACCATACAAGCTGGTGGAGTCTGAGGCCTTCAAAAAATTTGTAGCTATTGGGCACCACAGTGGAAGGTACCCGGACGAAATTTTTTTTCACAAAATGCAATCCCCAACCTGTACTCTATTGTGAAAAAGGAAGTTATGGCATCTCTGGCATACAGTGTTGGGGCAAGGGTCCATCTGACCACTGATACCTGGTCTGCAAAGCACGGTCAGGGCAGGTATATCACGTACACTGCGCATTGGGTAAACCTGCTGACGGCAGCCAAACATGGAATGCGTGGCTCTGCAGCGGAGTTAGTGACACCGCCACGACTTGCAGGCAGGCCTGCTGCCACCTCCTCTACTCCTCCTACTTCATCCTCTTCGCTAACCTCCTCGGCTGAGTCCTCTTCTGCTGCTGCATCTTGCTCCACATCAACTGCACCCCCCCAGCTCCCCGGGGGCTATTCCACATCCCGGATACGACTGTGTCACGCCGTCTTGGGGTTGACTTGCCTGAAAGCAGAGAGTCACACAGGACCAGCACTCCTGTCCGCCCTGAACGCACAGGTGGATCGGTGGCTGACCCCGCACCAACTGGAGATCGGCAAAGTGGTGTGTGACAATGGAAGCAATCTGTTGGCGGCATTGAATTTGGG
Source organism: Bufotes viridis (assembly GCA_033119425.1). Taxonomy (NCBI): domain Eukaryota; kingdom Metazoa; phylum Chordata; class Amphibia; order Anura; family Bufonidae; genus Bufotes; species Bufotes viridis. The sequence continues at coordinate 2,271,482 of CM065595.1, read as the reverse complement.
CAAGTTGTCACATGTGCCGTGCATAGCACATGTGTTGAATCTCACCGTACCATGCTTTTTGTCTAAGTACCCAGGCTTACAGGACGTCCTCAAGCAGGCCAGGAAGGTGTGTGGCCATTTCAGGTGTTCCTACACGGCCATGGGGCACTTTTTTCGAAACAACATGCCAGTGAGGCGCTTGATTTGCGACAGCCCGATACGTTGGAATTCAACACTCCTAATGTTCAACCGCTCCAACAAGAAAAAGCCATCAAAGAGTATTTGTATGACCGGGGTGCTAGGACAGCCTCTGCAGAGCTGGGCATTTTTTTGCCACTTTACTGGACGCTCATGCGCAATGCCTGTAGGCTCATGCGTCCTTTTGAGGATGGGACAAACCTAGTCAGTCGCACCGAAGGCACCATCAGCGACCTCATCCCATTTGTTTTCTTCCTGGAGCGTGCCCTGCGAAGAGTGCTAGATCAGGCTGTAGATGAGCGTGAAGAGGAAGAGGAAGAGTTGTGGTCACCATCACCACCAGAAACAGCCTTGTCATCATCGCTTGCCGGACCTGCAGCAACGCTGGAAGAGGAGTCTGAGGAAGAGGAGTCAGAGGAGGAATGTGGCGGCTTTAAGGAGGAGGAAGACCAACCACAGCAGGCACCCCAGGGTGCTCGTTGTTGTCACCTATCTGGCACCCATGGTGTTGTACGTGGCTGGGGGGAAGAACAGACCTTCAATGAAATCTTTCATGCTGTCATGTCTGTTGAGGGAGCCTGGTATAAAAAAGTTGAAGCAGAACGACCTGTACTGGGTGGCCACGCTACTAGACCCCCAGTATAAGCAGAAAGTGGCTGAAATGTTACTGAATTACTTGAAGACGGAAAGGATGCAGCAGTTCCAAAACAAGTTAAAAAGTATGCTTTACACAGCTTATAAGGGGGATGTCACAGCACAACCGGAGTCTAACAGGGCAACAGCTGAAAGTAATCCTCCTCCTACCATGACCACGGCGGCAAGGACAGTACGCTTTACAGACGTGTTGTTGATGGAGGACATGCGGAGCTTTTTCAGTCCTACGCATCGCCACAGCCCTTTGTGTCCACCCTCAGAGAACGTCTTGACCGACAGGTAGCAGACTACCTCGCCTTAACAGCAGATATCGACACTCTGAGGAGCAATGAACCCCTTCACTACTGGGTGTGCAGGCTTGACCTGTGGCCTGAGCTATCCCAGTTTGCGATAGAACTTCTGGCCTGCCCCGCTTCAAGTGTCCTGTCAGAAAGGACCTTCAGTGCAGCAGGAGGCATTGTCACTGACAAGAGAAGTCACCTCGGTCAAAAAAGTCTAGATTACTTCACCATTATTAACCGCTCCATGACCGCCTAACGCACGGATGCGTCCTGCGGGCGGTCGTGGAGTTCTGGGTGGACGCATCGGCGCATCATATCGCTGGCCGGCTGTAGAAGTAAAATAAATCGAATCAAACCAGTATATCAGACGCTGTTTTGTTAACAGCGTCTGATCTACCGGCTCCCCGCTCCTCTGGTCCCATTTGCTGGGATCGACCACCAGAGGACCAGGTAGCAATGTAAAGTAGCACCAAGCACCACACTACACCCCCCCCCCCGGTCACTTATTAACCCCTTATTAACCCCTGATCACCCCATATAGACTCCCTGATCACCCCCCTGTGATTGATCACCCCCCTGTAAGGCTCCATTCAGACGTCCATATGTGTTTTGCTGATCCGCGGATCCTCAAAACACGGACACCGGCAATGTGCTTTCCGCATTTTGCAGATCCGCACATTGCCAGAACTATATAGAAAATGCCTTTTCTTGTCCGCAATTGCTATATTTTTGTGGAACGGAAGTGCGGACACGGAAGTGCGGATCCGCAATTCCGGATCCGAGCGGGACAAAGTCTGTCCCCATAGAAATGAATGGGTCCGCATTTCCGTTCCGCAAACAGAATTGCGGACGTATGAATGGGGCGTAAGGGTCCCTTATTACCGCCAGTTAGTTAGCGCCCACCGCACCGCAGTCACTGACTTTGGCAGAGATTTTTTCATCCACATTGATCGATGCGAATGAGGAAATCTGCGCCGTTCATTTTTTTTTTCAGCCCAGAGTCTGAACGGAAAAAGAAAATCTCATTCCCCGTATGCTCAATATACGGAGAATCGCAGAAACTCCTAATGCTGGCCATACAGGTAATGATTGCGGAGACCCTCAAATGCCAGGGCAGTATAAATACCCCACATGTGACCCCATTTTTGAAAGAAGACACCCCAAGGTATTCCGTGAGGGGTATGGTGAGTTCATGCAAAAGTTTATTTTTTTGTCACAAGTTAGTGGAATATGAGACTTTGTGAGAAAAAAAAAATAAAAATTTCCGCTAACTTGTGCCCAAAAAAAAAAAAAATTCTGTGAACTCGCCATGCCCCTCACGGAATACCTTGGGGTGTCTTCTTTCCAAAATAGGGTCAGATGTGGGGTATTTATACTGCCCTGGCATTTTAGGGGCCCTAAAGTGTGAGAAGAAGTATGGAATCCAAATCAAATGCATTCTACTCCCAGAGCGCACAACCTGTCTCCTCATGGTGACCCTCATTAATACATAATGTAAATGTGATTATCTCCAGGAAACTTCATCCCCATCGGTGAGAAGGTGAAGTGGATGGAAAACTACACAGATATGATGAACCGGCTGGAAGACGCTGATCTGAACCCCAACTACTCCGACTTCATCGTCCCCATCCTAGTGCACAGGTGAGGGGCGGCAGATAGAGATATCTCTCTAGTTATGTAAGTCCCAAAGTTATCACAGAACAAACCTGACAAGACCCGTAGGCTCATTCCCATCCTAGCCTAGATCCGTGTGGACGTCCCACCAACTGCTGGTCAATGCTGAGGCCATAAGGAGGGCAGAAATCAAGAGAGAGACAGGTGATAGGACTGCCCGGCAGCTGACAGCAGCGTCCCTCATAAAGGCGTCTACTGCAACGAGGCTCCACCAGAAATGTGATAATACAGGAAGATACAGCTAGAAACCAACAGAGAAACCTCAGACATAGAGAACATCAGACGTCTTCTGCCAGGATTCATGTCCTTCATCTTCATGAACACCATCATCACCACAACCTTCATCATGACTATCACCAGCATAATCATCATCTCAACCCTCACTATCATCATGGTCACCGTCATTATAGAGTAGCATTATCCTTACATTCACCGCCATCATGGTCACTATCACCATTAGCACACTGATCATCATTCACACCATTGTCACCATCATCATCTATGTTTTATTTCTACAGCGCTACATCTACGTTTTCTACAAGTGAAAGAAAAGAAGTGCAAACATTTATGGAGAACTGTGTGAAGATGACAGGTACGAGGTGTGCTGTGTGTGGAGGACTCTCACGTGGAGCTCCTAGATCTTGCTTCCCCCTTGCTCTGTGGCTGCTATCATCCTCCCGACCTGATCCAGGGCAGGAGTGACTAATATGAAGACGTCAGTGCTATCCTATTTCCCAGTAAAGCATTGGGTGGCAGACTGCAGCTGCATCCCCCTCCTGCCCCATCCTGTATTAATGTAGATGTGTTTCCTGGTGACTTATGAGGTTCATGAACACGGCCAGAGAGGCGGCAGAGTCATCTCACTCTGGTGACCTCAGAGACCCTGAGTTATCAGATTCCTCTGGAGCTTCGTGTACGGCAGCCTGATAAACTGTGCAATCCAGTAAGGACAATGTTCTAGAAGGTTTCCATTTAAATGTCCTGGGAGAAGATCGGGCTGCCCCCTACCGTGATAATGTGTGATACAGAGGCCCCGTAGACAATGGCTCTCCTTCTAATAGGGTATTGGATGCTGGATCTGAATGGCTATATCAGGTTACAGTTACCACGTTGCGATTGATATTTGTCTTCTTCATGTGACTGATTGCAGGTAGAAGGGTCCCTGGAATCACCGTTGGTTCTTGGGTTTCGCTCCTCGGCTGATTTAATTTAAGGCCAGAGAACAATGATGAATTCATTTTGAATTTCAAAAAAGCTCTGAGGACAATTCACCTCGACTGAGATTATTACACCAAACAATTACTGGGTTATTACAGTGCAGAGTAACGTTACACCGAGCATCTGTAGAGTAATACTAAGAAGTCAACACTTAAAGACAGATGACATGAATGTCTCCACCACATCTGAAAGAACATGGAAAAAATCCAGAATTCAGATAAAAATGGGCATCAGGAAACTACGATACAGATAACACCTGCTAGACTCTATGGGGTAACTGATAATATATCCAAAAAGCTTTATCAGGAAAGAGGTCCACCTGGTCGGAAACCTGACCGCAGCTGATAAAACTCCATTTATCTTGTAGGAAGCTTCTAAAATAAATCCAGTATATACAGTTTAACATACAGGTCTGAGTAACCAGACAGGACGGCCGTATCGGGGAGAGTCTTCAGCTGTGGGATCTGTGCGACTGGTTATGGTAGTTGTCAGGTTGTCACACACAGAACATCTGGTCACCTCTGTGTCTCTTGCAGGAGTCGTCCCCATCGTTGTCATCACCAAAAAAAAGAGCGGAAATTTCATTGAATGTCAGAAGGAGTTCAGGCTGATGGGAGCCGAGGAGATTATAGCGATCGAGAACTACACCGAGAGAGACCAAATCAAAACCCTGGGGAGAACCAAGGACATCCTGACCGTCCTTCAGAAAGCCCTGGAAAACGTCAAATACCGTCTGACACAAGGAAGAGACGCCCGGAGAGACTGGAAGGATAGGAAGAGGTTCCTGCTGGAGTTCATACATGAGGCTGACGTGGAGAAGAGAGAGGAAAAACGGAGAAGAGAGGAAGAAAGGATAAGAGAGCAGGAACGGAGAAGAGAGGAAGAACGGAGAAGAGAGGAAGAACGGCCTTGGTGGGAACGGAGAAAGCCTTGGTGGGAACGGATGTTCTCCTTCTAATAATTCTTGCAAAGCAGGATTGCACAGGGCCCAACGTTTTAGAAGTAGCGCTATCTTCACACGTCTACATGAATGGCGGCTGCAGGAGGCGTCACCTCCACGTCATTTTCTTCTGCTTCTAGTGAATTATAGGTTGGATGTTGGGGGTTGGAGTTATCCGCCACCACTGCAATATCCATATATAATAGTAGAGAAGCCGCAAACTCCCGGGCGGCTCCTGTCTCCACTGATCTGTTCTACTCTGTATTACTGAATTCTCTTATTAAAATGCCATGGTGGCTTCTGACAACTGACAACACTGTGAGCACTGGATTCATTCTGATTATTTATTATAATTATCAAATTATAACAGATTCGTAAAATACACTGGTGGTGAGTGTACTGATGCTGGAGGATGGCGGCATACACTGGTGGTGAGTGTACTGATGCTGGAGGATGGTGGCATACACTGGTGGTGAGTGTACTGATGCTGGAGGATGGCGGCATACACTGGTGGTGAGTGTACTGATGCTGGAGGATGGCGGCATACTCTGGAGGTGAGTGTACTGATGCTGGAGGATGGTGGCATACACTGGTGGTGAGTGTACTGATGCTGGAGGATGGCGGCATACACTGGTGGTGAGTGTACTGATGCTGGAGGATGGCGGCATACACTGGTGGTGAGTGTACTGATGCTGGAGGATGGCGGCATACACTGGTGGTGAGTGTACTGATGCTGGAGGATGGCGGCATACACTGGTGGTGAGTGTACTGATGCTCGGGGATGGCGACATACACTGGTGGTGAGTGTACTGATGCTGGAGGATGGCGGCATACACTGGTGGTGAGTGTACTGATGCTGGAGGATGGCGGCATACACTGGTGGTGAGTGTACTGATGCTGGAGGATGGCGGCATACACTGGTGGTGAGTGTACTGATGCTGGAGGATGGCGGCATACACTGGGGATGAGAGTACTGATGCTGGAGGATGGCGGCATACACTGGTGGTGAGGGTACTGATGCTGGAGGATGGCGGCATACACTGGTGGTGAATGTACTGATGCTGGAGGATGGCGGCATACACTGGTGGTGAGTGTACTGATGCTGGAGGATGGCGGCATACACTGGTGGTGAGTGTACTGATGCTGGAGGATGGCGGCATACACTGGTGGTGAGTGTACTGATGCTGGAGGATGGCGGCATATACTAGTGGTGAGTGTACTGATGCTGGAGGATGGCGGCATACACTGGTGGTGAGTGTACTGATGCTGGAGGATGGCGGCATACACTGGTGGTGAGTGTACTGATGCTGGAGGATATCAGCATACACTGGGGGTGAGTGTACTGATGCAGGAAGATGGCGGCATACACTGGTGGTGAGTGTACTGATGCTGGAGGATGGCGGCATATACTGGTGGTGAGTGTACTGATGCTGGAGGATGGCGGCATATACTGGTAGTGAGTGTACTGATGCTGGAGGATGGCAGCATACACTGGTGGTGAGTGTACTGATGCTGGAGGATGGCGGCATACACTGGTGGTGAGTGTACTGATGCTGGAGGATGGCGGAATACACTGGTGGTGAGTGTACTGATGCTGGAGGATGGCGGCATACACTGGTGGTGAGTATACTGATGATGGTGGATGGCGGCATACACTGGAGGTGAGTGTACTGATGCTGGAGGATGGCGGCATACACTGGTGGTGAGTGTACTGATGCTGGAGGATGGCGGCATACACTGGAGGTGAGTGTACTGATGCTGGAGGATGGCGGCATACACTGGTGGTGAGTGTACTGATGCTGGAGGATGGCGGCATACACTGGTGGTGAGTGTACTGATGCAGGAAGATGGCGGCATACACTGGTGGTGAGTGTACTGATACTGGTGGATGGCGGCATACACTGGTGGTGAGTGTACTGATGCTGGAGGATGGCGGCATACACTGGGGGTGAGTGTACTGATGCTGGAGGATGGCGGCATACACTGGGGGTGAGTGTACTGATGCTGGAGGATGGTGGCATACACTGGTGGTGAGTGTACTGATGCTGGAGGATGGCGGTATACACTGGTGGTGAGTGTACTGATGCTGGAGGATGGCTGCATACACTGGTGGTGAGTGTACTGATGCTGGAGGATGGCGGCATACACTGGTAGTGAGTGTACTAATGCTGGAGGATGGCAGCATACACTGGTGGTGAGTGTACTGATGCTGGAGGATGGCGGCATACACTGGTGGTGAGTGTACTGATGCTGGAGGATGGCGGCATACACTGGAGGTGAGTGTACTGATGCTGGAGGATGGCGGCATACACTGGGGGTGAGTGTACTGATGCTGGAGGATGGCGGCATACACTGGTGGTGAGTGTACTGATGCTGGAGGATGGCGGCATACACTGGGGGTGAGTGTACTGATGCTGGAGGATGGTGGCATACACTGGAGGTGAGTGTACTGATGCTGGAGGATGGCGGCATTCACTGGTGGTGAGTGTACTGATGCTGGAGGATGGTGGCATACACTGGAGGTGAGTGTACTGATGCTGGAGGATGGCGGCATACACTGGTGGTGAGTGTACTGATGCTGGAGGATGGCGGTATACACTGGTGGTGAGTGTACTGATGCTGGAGGATGGCGGCATACACTGGTAGTGAGTGTACTGATGCTGGAGGATGGCGGTATACACTGGTGGTGAGTGTACTGATGCTGGAGGATGGTGGCATACACTGGTAGTGAGTGTACTGATGCTGGAGGATGGCGGCATACACTGGTGGTGAGTGTACTGATGCTGGAGGATGGCGGCATACACTGGTGGTGAGTGTACTGATGCTGGAGGATGGCGGCATACACTGGTGGTGAGTGTACTGATGCTGGAGGATGGCGGCATACACTGGTGGTGAGTGTACTGATGCTGGAGGATGGCGGCATACACTGGTGGTGAGTGTACTGATGCTGGAGGATGGAGGAATACACTGGAGGTGAGTGTACTGATGCTGGAGGATGGCGGCATACACTGGAGGTGAGTGTACTGATGCTGAAGGGTGGCGGTATACACTGGTGGTGAGTGTACTGATGCTGGAGGATGGCGGCATACACTGGTGGTGAGTGTACTGATGCTGGATGATGGCGGCATACACTGGTGGTGAGTGTACTGATGCTGGAGGATGGCGGCATACGCTGGTGGTGAGTGTACTGATGCTGGAGGATGGCGGCATACACTGGTGGTGAGTGTACTGATGCTGGATGATGGCGGCATACACTGGTGGTGAGTGTACTGATGCTGGAGGATGGCGGCATACACTGGTGGTGAGTGTACTGATTCTGGAGGATGGCGGCATACACTGGAGTTGAGTGTACTGATGCTGGAGGATGGCGGCATACACTGGTGGTGAGTGTACTGATGCTCGGGGATGGCGGTATACACTGGTGGTGAGTGTACTGATGCTGGAGGATGGTGGCATACACTGGAGGTGAGTGTACTGATGCTGGAGGATGGCGGCATACACTGGTGGTGAGTGTACTGATGCTGGAGGATGGCGGCATACGCTGGTGGTGAGTGTACTGATGCTGGAGGATGGCGGCATACACTGGTGGTGAGTGTACTGATGCTGGAGGATGGCGGCATACGCTGGTGGTGAGGGTACTGATGCTGGTGGATGGCGGCATACACTGGGGGTGAGTATACTGATGCTGGAGGATGGCGGCATACACTGGTGGTGAGTGTACTGATGCTGGAGGATGACGGAATACACTGGTGGTGAGTGTACTGATGCTGGAGGATGGCGGCATACACTGGTGGTGAGTGTACTGATGCTGGAGGATGGCGGCATACACTGGTGGTGAGTGTACTGATGCTGGAGGATGGCGGCATACACTGGTGGTGAGTGTACTGATGCTGGTGGATGGAGAAATACACTGGTGGTGAGTGTACTGATGCTGGAGGATGGCGGTATACACTGGTGGTGAGTGTACTGATGCTGGAGGATGGCGGTATACACTGGTGGTGATTGTACTGATGCTGGAGGATGGCGGCATACACTGGTGGTGAGTGTACTGATGCTGGAGGATGGCGGCATACACTGGTGGTGAGTGTACTAATGCTGGAGGATGGAGGAATACACTGGTGGTGAGTGTACTGATGCTGGAGGATGGCGGCATACACTGGGGGTGAGTATACTGATGCTGGAGGATGGCGGCATACACTGGTGGTGAGTGTACTGATGCTGGAGGATGGCGGCATACACTGGTGGTGAGTGTACTGATGCTGGAGGATGGCGGCATACACTGGTGGTGAGTGTACTGATGATGGTGGATGGCGGCATACACTGGGGGTGAGTATACTGATGCTGGAGGATGGCGGCATACACTGGTGGTGAGTGTACTGATGATGGTGGATGGCGGCACACACTGGAGGTGAGGGTACTGATGCTGGAGGATGGCGGCATACACTGGTGGTGAGTGTACTGATGCTGGATGATGGCGGCATACACTGGTGGTGAGTGTACTGATGCTGGAGGATAGCGGCATACACTGGTGGTGAGTGTACTGATGCTGGAGGATGGCGGCATACACTGGTGGTGAGTGTACTGATGCTGGAGGATGGCGGCATACACTGGGGGTGAGTGTACTGATGCTGGAGGATGGCGGCATACACTGGTGGTGAGTGTACTGATGCTGGAGGATATCAGCATACACTGGGGGTGAGTGTACTGATGCTCGGGGATGGCGGCATACACTGGTGGTGAGTGTACTGATTCTGGAGGATGGCGGCATACACTGGTGGTGAGGGTACTGATGCAGGAGGATGGCGGCATTCACTGTTGGTGAGTGTACTGATGCTGGAGGATGGCGGCATACACTGGTGGGGAGTGTACTGATGCTGGAGGATGGCGGCATACACTGGAGGTGAGTGTACTGATGCTGGAGGATGGCGGAATACACTGGGGGTGAGTGTACTGATGCTGGAGGATGGCGGCATACACTGGTGGGGAGTGTACTGATGCTGGAGGATGGCGGCATGCACTGGTGGTGACTGTACTGATGCTGGAGGATGGAGGAATACACTGGTGGTGAGTGTACTGATGCTGGAGGATGGCGGCATACACTGGTGGTGAGTGTACTGATGCTGGAGGATGGCGGCATACACTGGAGGTGAGTGTACTGATGCTGGAGGATGGCGGCATACACTGGTGGTGAGTGTACTGATGCTGGAGGATGGCGGCATACACTGGAGGTGAATGTACTGATGCTGGAGGATGGCGGCATACACTGGTGGTGAGTGTACTGATGCTGGAGGATGGCTGCATACACTGGTGGTGAGTGTACTGATGCTGGAGGATGGCGGTATACACTGGTGGTGAGTGTACTGATGCTGGAGGATGGCGGCATGCACTGGAGGTGAGTGTACTGATGCTGGAGGATGGCGGCATACACTGGGGATGAGAGTACTGATGCTGGTGGATGGCGGCATACACTGGTGGTGAGGGTACTGATGCTGGAGGATGGAGGAATAAACTGGTGGTGAGTGTACTGATGCTGGTGGATGGCGGTATACACTGATGGTGAGTGTACTGATGCTGGTGGATGGCGGCATACACTGGTGGTGAGTGTACTGATGCTGGAGAATGGAGGAATACACTGGTGGTGAGTGTACTGATGCTGGAGGATGGCGGCACACACTGGAGGTGAGTGTACTGATGCTGGAAGATGGCGGCATACACTAGTGGTGAGTGTACTGATGCTGGAGAATGGAGGAATACACTGGTGGTGAGTGTACTGATGCTGGAGGATGGCGGCATACACTGGTGGTGAGTGTACTGATGCTGGAGGATGGCGGCATACACTGGTGGTGAGTGTACTGATGCTGGTGGATGGTGGCATACACTGGAGGTGAGTGTACTGATGCTGGAGGATGGCGGCATACACTGGTGGTGAGTGTACTGATGCTGGAGGATGGCGGCATACACTGGTGGTGAGTGTACTGATGCTGGAAGATGGCGGCATACACTAGTGGTGAGTGTACTGATGCTGGAGGATGGCGGCATACACTAGTGGTGAGGGTACTGATGCTGGAGGATGGCGGCATACACTGGTGGTGAGTGTACTGATGCTGGAGGATGGCGGCATACACTGGTGGTGAGTGTACTGATGCTGGAGGATGGCGGCATACACTGGGGGTGAGTGTACTGATGCTGGAGGATGGCGGCATACACTGGTGGTGAGGGTACTGATGCTGGTGGATGGCGGCATACACTGGTGGTGAGGGTACTGATGCTGGTGGATGGCGGCATACACTGGTGGTGAGTGTACTGATGCTGGTGGATGGCGGTATACACTGGTGGTGAGTGTACTGATGCTGGAGGATGGCGGCATACACTGGTGGTGAGTGTACTGGTGCTGGAGGATGGTGGCATACACTGGTGGTGAGTGTATTGATGCTGGAGGATGGCGGCATACACTGGTGGTGAGTGTACTGATGCTGGAGGATGGCGGCATACACTGGAGGTGAGTGTACTGATGCTGGAGGATGGCAGCATACACTGGTGGTGAGTGTACTGATGCTGGTGGATGGCGGCATACACTGGTGGTTAGTGTACTGATGCTGGAGGATGGCGGCATACACTGGTGGTGAATGTACTGATGCTGGAGGATGGCGGCATACACTGGTGGTGAGTGTACTGATACTGGTGGATGGCGGCATACACTGGAGGTGAGTGTACTGATGCTGGAGGATGGCGGCATACACTGGTGGTGAGTGTACTGATGCTGGAGGATGGCGGCATACACTGGTGGTGAGTGTACTGATGCTGGAGGATGGCAGCATTCACTAGTGGTGAGTGTACTGATGCTGGAGGATGGCGGCATACACTGGTGGTGAGTGTACTGATGCTCGGGGATGGCGACATACACTGGTGGTGAGTGTATTGATGCTGGAGGATGGCGGCATACACTGGAGGTGAGTGTACTGATGCTGGAGGATGGCGGCATACACTGGTGGTGAGTGTACTGATGCTGGAGGATGGCGGCATACACTGGTTGTGAGTGTACGGATGCTGGAGGATGGCGGCATACACTGGTGGTGAGTGTACTGATGCTGGAGGATGGCGGCATACACTGGTGGGGAGGGTACCGATGCTGGAGGATGGCGGTATACACTGGTGGTGAGTGTACTGATGCTGGAGGATGGCGGCATACACTGGTGGTGAGTGTACTGATACTGGTGGATGGCGGCATACACTGGTTGTGAGTGTACTGATGCTGGAGGATGGCGGCATACATTGGTGGTTAGTGTACTGATGCTGGTGGATGGCGGCATACACTGGGGGTGAGTGTACTGATGCTGGAGAATGGCGGCATACACTGGTGGTGAGTGTACTGATGCTGGAGGATGGCGGCATACACTGGAGGTGAGTGTACTGATGCTGGAGGATGGCGGCATACACTGGTGGTGAGTGTACTGATGCTGGAGGATGGCGGCATACACTGGTGGTGAGTGTACTGATGCTGGAGGATGGCGGCATACACTGGTGGGGAGTGTACTGATGCTGGTGGATGGCGGCATACACTGGTGGTGAGTGTACTGATGCTGGAGGATGGCGGCATACACTGGTGGTGAGTGTACTGATGCTGGAGGATGGCGGCATACACTGGTGGTGAGTGTACTGATGCTGGAGGATGGCGGCATACACTGGAGGTGAGTGTACTGATGCTGGAGGATGGCGGCATACACTGGTGGTGAGTGTACTGATGCTGGAGGATGGCGGCATACACTGGAGGTGAGTGTACTGATGCTGGAGGATGGCGGCATACACTGGAGGTGAGTGTACTGATGCTGGAGGATGGCGGTATACACTGGTGGTGAGTGTACTGATGCTGGAGGATGGCGGCATGCACTGGAGGTGAGTGTACTGATGCTGGAGGATGGCGGCATACACTGGTGGTGAGTGTACTGATGCTGGAGGATGGAGGAATACACTGGTGGTGAATGTACTGATGCTGGAGGATGGCGGCATACACTGGTGGTGAGTGTACTGATGCTGGAGGATGGCGGCATACACTGGTGGTGAGTGTACTGATGCTGGTGGATGGCGGCATACACTGGTGGTGAGTGTACTGATACTGGTGGATGGCGGCATACACTGGAGGTGAGTGTACTGATGCTGGAGGATGGCGGCATACACTGGTGGTGAGTGTACTGATGCTGGAGGATGGCGGCATTCAATAGTGGTGAGTGTACTGATGCTGGAGGATGGCGGCATACACTGGTGGTGAGTGTAGTGATGCTGGATGATGGTGGCATACACTGGTGGTGAGTGTACTGATGCTCGGGGATGGCGACATACACTGGTGGTGAGTGTATTGATGCTGGAGGATGGCGGCATACACTGGTGGTGAGTGTACTGATGCTGGAGGATGGCGGCATTCACTGGTGGTGAGTGTACTGATGCTGGAGGATGGCGGCATACACTGGTGGGGAGGGTACCGATGCTGGAGGATGGTGGCATACACTGGTGGTGAGTGTACTGATGCTGGAGGATGGCGGCATACATTGGTGGTGAGTGTACTGATGCTGGAGGATAGCGGCATACACTGGTGGTGAGTGTACTGATGCTGGTGGATGACGGCATACACTGGGGGTGAGTGTACTGATGCTGGAGGATGGCGGCATACACTGGTGGTGAGTGTACTGATGCTGGAGGATGGCGGTATACACTGGGGGTGAGTGTACTGATGCTGGAGGATGGCGGCATACACTGGTGGTGCGTGTACTGATGCTGGAGGATGGCGGCATACACTGGTGGTGAGTGTACTGATGCTGGAGGATGGCGGCATGCACTGGAGGTGAGTGTACTGATGCTGGAGGATGGCGGCATACACTGGTGGTGAGTGTACTGATGCTGGAGGATGGCGGCATACACTGGAGGTGAGTGTACTGATGCTGGAGGATGGCGGCATACACTGGTGGTGAGTGTACTGATGCTGGAGGATGGTGGCATACACTGGTGGTGAGTGTACTGATGCTGGAGGATGGCGGTATACACTGGTGGTGAGTGTACTGATGCTGGAGGATGGCGGTATACACTGGTGGTGAGTGTACTAATGCTGGAGGATGGCGGTATACACTGGAGGTGAGTGTACTGATGCTGGAGGAAGGCGGCAATCACTGGTGGTGAGTGTACTGATGCTGGTGGATGGCGGCATACACTGGTGGTGAGTGTACTGATGCTGGAGGATGACGGTATACACTGGTGGTGAGTGTACTGATGCTGGAGGATGGCGGCATACACTGGTGGTGAGTGTACTGATGCTGGAGGATGGCGGCATACACTGGTGGTGAGTGTACTGATGCTGGAGGATGGCGGCATATACTGGTGGTGAGTGTACTGATGCTGGAGGATGGCGGCATACACTGGTGGTGAGTGTACTGATGCTGGAGGATGGCGGCATACACTGGTGGTGAGTGTACTGATGCTGGAGGATGGAGGAATAAACTGGTGGTGAGTGTACTGATGCTGGAGGATGGCGGCATACACTGGAGGTAAGTGTACTGATGCTGGAGGATGGCGGCATGCACTGGTAGTGAGTGTACTGATGTTGGAGGATGGTGGCATACACTGGGGGTGAGTGTACTGATGCTCGGGGATGGCGGCATACACTGGTGGTGAGTGTACTGATGCTGGAGGATGGCGGTATACACTGGTGGTGAGTGTACTGATGCTGGAGGATGGTGGCATACACTGGAGGTGAGTATACTGATGCTGGAGGATGGCGGCATACACTGGTGGTGAGTGTACTGATGCTGGAGGATGGCAGCATACACTGGAGGTGAGTGTACTGATGCTGGAGGATGGCGTTATACACTGGTGGTGAGTGTACTGATGCTGGAGGATGGCGGCATACACTGGTGGTGAGTGTACTGATGCTGGAGGATGGCAGCATACACTGGTGGTGAGTGTACTGATGCTTGGGGATGGCGGCATACACTGGTGGTGAGTGTACTGATGCTGGAGGATGGCGGCATACACTGGTGGTGAGTGTACTGGTGCTGGAGGATGGCGGCATACACTAGTGGTGAGGGTACTGATGCTGGAGGATGGCGGTATACACTGGTGGTGAGTGTACTGATGCTGGAGGATGGCTGCATACACTGGTGGTGAGTGTACTGATGCTGGAGGATGGAGGAATACACTGGTGGTGAGTGTACTGATGCTGGAGGATGGCGGCATATACTGGTGGTGAGTGTATTGATGCTGGAGGATGGCGGCATACACTGGTGGTGAGTGTACTGATGCTGGAGGATGGAGGAATACACTGGTGGTGAGTGTACTGATGCTGGAGGATGGCGGCATATACTGGTGGTGAGTGTACTGATGCTGGTGGATGGCGGCATACACTGGTGGTGAGTGTACTGATGCTGGAGGATGGCGGCATACACTGGTGGTGAGTGTACTGATGCTGGAGGATGGCGGCATACACTGGTGGTGAGTGTACTGATGCTGGAGGATGGCGGCATACACTGGTGGTGAGTGTACTGATGCTGGTGGATGGCGGCATACACTGGTGGTGAGTGTACTCATGCTGGAGGATGGCGGCATACACTGGTGGTGAGTGTACTGATGCTTGAAGATGGCGGTATACACTGGTGGTGAGTGTATTGATGCTGGAGGATGGCGGCATACACTGGAGGTGAGTGTACTGATGCTGGAGGATGGCGGCATACACTGGTGGTGAGTGTACTGATGCTGGAGGATGGCGGCATACACTGGTGGTGAGTGTACTGATGCTGGAGGATGGCGGCATACACTGGTGGTGAGTGTACTGATGCTGGAGGATGGCTGCATACACTGGTGTGGAGTGTACTGATGCTGGAGGATGGCGGCATACACTGGTGGTGAGTGTACTGATGCTGGAGGATGGCGGCATACACTGGTGTGGAGTGTACTGATGCTGGAGGATGGCGGCATACACTGGTGGTGAGTGTACTGATGCTGGAGGATGGCGGCATACACTGGTGGTGAGTGTACTGATGCTGGAGGATGGCAGCATACACTGGAGGTGAGTGTACTGATGCTGGAGGATGGCGGCATACACTGGTGGTGAGTGTACTGATGCTGGAGGATGGCGGCATACACTGGTGGTGAGTGTACTGATGCTGGAGGATGGCGGCATACACTGGTGTTGAGTGTACTGATGCTGGAGGATGGCGGCATACACTGGTGTTGAGTGTACTGATGGTGGAGGATGGCGGAATACACTGGTGGTGAGTGTACTGATGATGGAGGATGGAGGAATACACTGGTGGTGAGTGTACTGATGCTGGAGGATGGCGGCATACACTGGTGGTGAGTGTACTGATGCTGGAGGATGGCGGCATACACTGGGGGTGAGTGTACTGATGCAGGAGGATGGCGGCATACACTGGGGGTGAGTGTACTGATGCTGGGGGATGGCGGCATACACTGGTGGTGAATGTACTGATGCTGGAGGATGGCGGCATACACTGGGGGTGAGTGTACTGATGCTGGAGGATGGCGGCATACACTGGTGGTGAGTGTACTGATGCTGGAGGATGGCGGCATACACTGGTGGTGAGTGTACTGATGCTGGAGGATGGCGGCATACACTGGTGGTGAGTGTACTGATGCTGGAGGATGGCGGCATACACTGGTGGTGAGTGTACTGATGCTGGAGGATGGCGGCATACACTGGTGGTGAGTGTACTGATGCTGGAGGATGGCGGCATACACTGGTGGTGAGTGTACTGATGCTGGAGGATGGCGGCATACACTGGTGGTGAGTGTACTGATGCTGGAGGATGGCGGCATACACTGGTGGTGAGTGTACTGATGCTGGAGGATGGCGGCATACACTGGTGGTGAGTGTACTGATGCTGGAGGATGGCGGCATACACTGGTGGTGAGTGTACTGATGCTGGAGGATGGCGGCATACACTGGTGGTGAGTGTACTGATGCTGGAGGATGGCGGCATACACTGGTGGTGAGTGTACTGATGCTGGAGGATGGCGGCATACACTGGTGGTGAGTGTACTGATGCTGGAGGATGGCGGCATACACTGGTGGTGAGTGTACTGATGCTGGAGGATGGCGGCATACACTGGTGGTGAGTGTACTGATGCTGGAGGATGGCGGCATACACTGGTGGTGAGTGTACTGATGCTGGAGGATGGCGGCATACACTGGTGGTGAGTGTACTGATGCTGGAGGATGGCGGCATACACTGGTGGTGAGTGTACTGATGCTGGAGGATGGCGGCATACACTGGTGGTGAGTGTACTGATGCTGGAGGATGGCGGCATACACTGGTGGTGAGTGTACTGATGCTGGAGGATGGCGGCATACACTGGTGGTGAGTGTACTGATGCTGGAGGATGGCGGCATACACTGGTGGTGAGTGTACTGATGCTGGAGGATGGCGGCATACACTGGTGGTGAGTGTACTGATGCTGGAGGATGGCGGCATACACTGGTGGTGAGTGTACTGATGCTGGAGGATGGCGGCATACACTGGTGGTGAGTGTACTGATGCTGGAGGATGGCGGCATACACTGGTGGTGAGTGTACTGATGCTGGAGGATGGCGGCATACACTGGTGGTGAGTGTACTGATGCTGGAGGATGGCGGCATACACTGGTGGTGAGTGTACTGATGCTGGAGGATGGCGGCATACACTGGTGGTGAGTGTACTGATGCTGGAGGATGGCGGCATACACTGGTGGTGAGTGTACTGATGCTGGAGGATGGCGGCATACACTGGTGGTGAGTGTACTGATGCTGGAGGATGGCGGCATACACTGGTGGTGAGTGTACTGATGCTGGAGGATGGCGGCATACACTGGTGGTGAGTGTACTGATGCTGGAGGATGGCGGCATACACTGGTGGTGAGTGTACTGATGCTGGAGGATGGCGGCATACACTGGTGGTGAGTGTACTGATGCTGGAGGATGGCGGCATACACTGGTGGTGAGTGTACTGATGCTGGAGGATGGCGGCATACACTGGTGGTGAGTGTACTGATGCTGGAGGATGGCGGCATACACTGGTGGTGAGTGTACTGATGCTGGAGGATGGCGGCATACACTGGTGGTGAGTGTACTGATGCTGGAGGATGGCGGCATACACTGGTGGTGAGTGTACTGATGCTGGAGGATGGCGGCATACACTGGTGGTGAGTGTACTGATGCTGGAGGATGGCGGCATACACTGGTGGTGAGTGTACTGATGCTGGAGGATGGCGGCATACACTGGTGGTGAGTGTACTGATGCTGGAGGATGGCGGCATACACTGGTGGTGAGTGTACTGATGCTGGAGGATGGCGGCATACACTGGTGGTGAGTGTACTGATGCTGGAGGATGGCGGCATACACTGGTGGTGAGTGTACTGATGCTGGAGGATGGCGGCATACACTGGTGGTGAGTGTACTGATGCTGGAGGATGGCGGCATACACTGGTGGTGAGTGTACTGATGCTGGAGGATGGCGGCATACACTGGTGGTGAGTGTACTGATGCTGGAGGATGGCGGCATACACTGGTGGTGAGTGTACTGATGCTGGAGGATGGCGGCATACACTGGTGGTGAGTGTACTGATGCTGGAGGATGGCGGCATACACTGGTGGTGAGTGTACTGATGCTGGAGGATGGCGGCATACACTGGTGGTGAGTGTACTGATGCTGGAGGATGGCGGCATACACTGGTGGTGAGTGTACTGATGCTGGAGGATGGCGGCATACACTGGTGGTGAGTGTACTGATGCTGGAGGATGGCGGCATACACTGGTGGTGAGTGTACTGATGCTGGAGGATGGCGGCATACACTGGTGGTGAGTGTACTGATGCTGGAGGATGGCGGCATACACTGGTGGTGAGTGTACTGATGCTGGAGGATGGCGGCATACACTGGTGGTGAGTGTACTGATGCTGGAGGATGGCGGCATACACTGGTGGTGAGTGTACTGATGCTGGAGGATGGCGGCATACACTGGTGGTGAGTGTACTGATGCTGGAGGATGGCGGCATACACTGGTGGTGAGTGTACTGATGCTGGAGGATGGCGGCATACACTGGTGGTGAGTGTACTGATGCTGGAGGATGGCGGCATACACTGGTGGTGAGTGTACTGATGCTGGAGGATGGCGGCATACACTGGTGGTGAGTGTACTGATGCTGGAGGATGGCGGCATACACTGGTGGTGAGTGTACTGATGCTGGAGGATGGCGGCATACACTGGTGGTGAGTGTACTGATGCTGGAGGATGGCGGCATACACTGG
Organism: Bufotes viridis; assembly: GCA_033119425.1. Taxonomy (NCBI): domain Eukaryota; kingdom Metazoa; phylum Chordata; class Amphibia; order Anura; family Bufonidae; genus Bufotes; species Bufotes viridis. The sequence continues at coordinate 2,252,251 of CM065595.1, read as the reverse complement.
TGGTGAGTGTACTGATGCTGGAGGATGGCGGCATACACTGGGGGTGAGTGTACTGATGCTGGAGGATGGCGGCATACACTGGTGGTGAGTGTACTGATGCTGGAGGATGGCGGCATACACTGGTGGTGAGTGTACTGATGCTGGAGGATGGCGGCATACACTGGAGGTGAGTGTACTGATGCTGGAGGATGGCGGCATACACTGGTGGTGAGTGTACTGATGCTGGAGGATGGCGGCATACACTGGTGGTGAGTGTACTGATGCTGGAGGATGGCGGCATACACTGGTGGTGAGTGTACTGATGCTGGAGGATGGCGGCATACACTGGTGGTGAGTGTACTGATGCTGGAGGATGGCGGCATACACTGGTGGTGAGTGTACTGATGCTGGAGGATGGCGGCATACACTGGTGGTGAGTGTACTGATGCTGGAGGATGGCGGCATACACTGGTGGTGAGTGTACTGATGCTGGAGGATGGCGGCATACACTGGTGGTGAGTGTACTGATGCTGGAGGATGGCGGCATACACTGGTGGTGAGTGTACTGATGCTGGAGGATGGCGGCATACACTGGTGGTGAGTGTACTGATGCTGGAGGATGGCGGCATACACTGGTGGTGAGTGTACTGATGCTGGAGGATGGCGGCATACACTGGTGGTGAGTGTACTGATGCTGGAGGATGGCGGCATACACTGGTGGTGAGTGTACTGATGCTGGAGGATGGCGGCATACACTGGTGGTGAGTGTACTGATGCTGGAGGATGGCGGCATACACTGGTGGTGAGTGTACTGATGCTGGAGGATGGCGGCATACACTGGTGGTGAGTGTACTGATGCTGGAGGATGGCGGCATACACTGGTGGTGAGTGTACTGATGCTGGAGGATGGCGGCATACACTGGTGGTGAGTGTACTGATGCTGGAGGATGGCGGCATACACTGGTGGTGAGTGTACTGATGCTGGAGGATGGCGGCATACACTGGTGGTGAGTGTACTGATGCTGGAGGATGGCGGCATACACTGGTGGTGAGTGTACTGATGCTGGAGGATGGCGGCATACACTGGTGGTGAGTGTACTGATGCTGGAGGATGGCGGCATACACTGGTGGTGAGTGTACTGATGCTGGAGGATGGCGGCATACACTGGTGGTGAGTGTACTGATGCTGGAGGATGGCGGCATACACTGGTGGTGAGTGTACTGATGCTGGAGGATGGCGGCATACACTGGTGGTGAGTGTACTGATGCTGGAGGATGGCGGCATACACTGGTGGTGAGTGTACTGATGCTGGAGGATGGCGGCATACACTGGTGGTGAGTGTACTGATGCTGGAGGATGGCGGCATACACTGGTGGTGAGTGTACTGATGCTGGAGGATGGCGGCATACACTGGTGGTGAGTGTACTGATGCTGGAGGATGGCGGCATACACTGGTGGTGAGTGTACTGATGCTGGAGGATGGCGGCATACACTGGTGGTGAGTGTACTGATGCTGGAGGATGGCGGCATACACTGGTGGTGAGTGTACTGATGCTGGAGGATGGCGGCATACACTGGTGGTGAGTGTACTGATGCTGGAGGATGGCGGCATACACTGGTGGTGAGTGTACTGATGCTGGAGGATGGCGGCATACACTGGTGGTGAGTGTACTGATGCTGGAGGATGGCGGCATACACTGGTGGTGAGTGTACTGATGCTGGAGGATGGCGGCATACACTGGTGGTGAGTGTACTGATGCTGGAGGATGGCGGCATACACTGGTGGTGAGTGTACTGATGCTGGAGGATGGCGGCATACACTGGTGGTGAGTGTACTGATGCTGGAGGATGGCGGCATACACTGGTGGTGAGTGTACTGATGCTGGAGGATGGCGGCATACACTGGTGGTGAGTGTACTGATGCTGGAGGATGGCGGCATACACTGGTGGTGAGTGTACTGATGCTGGAGGATGGCGGCATACACTGGTGGTGAGTGTACTGATGCTGGAGGATGGCGGCATACACTGGTGGTGAGTGTACTGATGCTGGAGGATGGCGGCATACACTGGTGGTGAGTGTACTGATGCTGGAGGATGGCGGCATACACTGGTGGTGAGTGTACTGATGCTGGAGGATGGCGGCATACACTGGTGGTGAGTGTACTGATGCTGGAGGATGGCGGCATACACTGGTGGTGAGTGTACTGATGCTGGAGGATGGCGGCATACACTGGTGGTGAGTGTACTGATGCTGGAGGATGGCGGCATACACTGGTGGTGAGTGTACTGATGCTGGAGGATGGCGGCATACACTGGTGGTGAGTGTACTGATGCTGGAGGATGGCGGCATACACTGGTGGTGAGTGTACTGATGCTGGAGGATGGCGGCATACACTGGTGGTGAGTGTACTGATGCTGGAGGATGGCGGCATACACTGGTGGTGAGTGTACTGATGCTGGAGGATGGCGGCATACACTGGTGGTGAGTGTACTGATGCTGGAGGATGGCGGCATACACTGGTGGTGAGTGTACTGATGCTGGAGGATGGCGGCATACACTGGTGGTGAGTGTACTGATGCTGGAGGATGGCGGCATACACTGGTGGTGAGTGTACTGATGCTGGAGGATGGCGGCATACACTGGTGGTGAGTGTACTGATGCTGGAGGATGGCGGCATACACTGGTGGTGAGTGTACTGATGCTGGAGGATGGCGGCATACACTGGTGGTGAGTGTACTGATGCTGGAGGATGGCGGCATACACTGGTGGTGAGTGTACTGATGCTGGAGGATGGCGGCATACACTGGTGGTGAGTGTACTGATGCTGGAGGATGGCGGCATACACTGGTGGTGAGTGTACTGATGCTGGAGGATGGCGGCATACACTGGTGGTGAGTGTACTGATGCTGGAGGATGGCGGCATACACTGGTGGTGAGTGTACTGATGCTGGAGGATGGCGGCATACACTGGTGGTGAGTGTACTGATGCTGGAGGATGGCGGCATACACTGGTGGTGAGTGTACTGATGCTGGAGGATGGCGGCATACACTGGTGGTGAGTGTACTGATGCTGGAGGATGGCGGCATACACTGGTGGTGAGTGTACTGATGCTGGAGGATGGCGGCATACACTGGTGGTGAGTGTACTGATGCTGGAGGATGGCGGCATACACTGGTGGTGAGTGTACTGATGCTGGAGGATGGCGGCATACACTGGTGGTGAGTGTACTGATGCTGGAGGATGGCGGCATACACTGGTGGTGAGTGTACTGATGCTGGAGGATGGCGGCATACACTGGTGGTGAGTGTACTGATGCTGGAGGATGGCGGCATACACTGGTGGTGAGTGTACTGATGCTGGAGGATGGCGGCATACACTGGTGGTGAGTGTACTGATGCTGGAGGATGGCGGCATACACTGGTGGTGAGTGTACTGATGCTGGAGGATGGCGGCATACACTGGTGGTGAGTGTACTGATGCTGGAGGATGGCGGCATACACTGGTGGTGAGTGTACTGATGCTGGAGGATGGCGGCATACACTGGTGGTGAGTGTACTGATGCTGGAGGATGGCGGCATACACTGGTGGTGAGTGTACTGATGCTGGAGGATGGCGGCATACACTGGTGGTGAGTGTACTGATGCTGGAGGATGGCGGCATACACTGGTGGTGAGTGTACTGATGCTGGAGGATGGCGGCATACACTGGTGGTGAGTGTACTGATGCTGGAGGATGGCGGCATACACTGGTGGTGAGTGTACTGATGCTGGAGGATGGCGGCATACACTGGTGGTGAGTGTACTGATGCTGGAGGATGGCGGCATACACTGGTGGTGAGTGTACTGATGCTGGAGGATGGCGGCATACACTGGTGGTGAGTGTACTGATGCTGGAGGATGGCGGCATACACTGGTGGTGAGTGTACTGATGCTGGAGGATGGCGGCATACACTGGTGGTGAGTGTACTGATGCTGGAGGATGGCGGCATACACTGGTGGTGAGTGTACTGATGCTGGAGGATGGCGGCATACACTGGTGGTGAGTGTACTGATGCTGGAGGATGGCGGCATACACTGGTGGTGAGTGTACTGATGCTGGAGGATGGCGGCATACACTGGTGGTGAGTGTACTGATGCTGGAGGATGGCGGCATACACTGGTGGTGAGTGTACTGATGCTGGAGGATGGCGGCATACACTGGTGGTGAGTGTACTGATGCTGGAGGATGGCGGCATACACTGGTGGTGAGTGTACTGATGCTGGAGGATGGCGGCATACACTGGTGGTGAGTGTACTGATGCTGGAGGATGGCGGCATACACTGGTGGTGAGTGTACTGATGCTGGAGGATGGCGGCATACACTGGTGGTGAGTGTACTGATGCTGGAGGATGGCGGCATACACTGGTGGTGAGTGTACTGATGCTGGAGGATGGCGGCATACACTGGTGGTGAGTGTACTGATGCTGGAGGATGGCGGCATACACTGGTGGTGAGTGTACTGATGCTGGAGGATGGCGGCATACACTGGTGGTGAGTGTACTGATGCTGGAGGATGGCGGCATACACTGGTGGTGAGTGTACTGATGCTGGAGGATGGCGGCATACACTGGTGGTGAGTGTACTGATGCTGGAGGATGGCGGCATACACTGGTGGTGAGTGTACTGATGCTGGAGGATGGCGGCATACACTGGTGGTGAGTGTACTGATGCTGGAGGATGGCGGCATACACTGGTGGTGAGTGTACTGATGCTGGAGGATGGCGGCATACACTGGTGGTGAGTGTACTGATGCTGGAGGATGGCGGCATACACTGGTGGTGAGTGTACTGATGCTGGAGGATGGCGGCATACACTGGTGGTGAGTGTACTGATGCTGGAGGATGGCGGCATACACTGGTGGTGAGTGTACTGATGCTGGAGGATGGCGGCATACACTGGTGGTGAGTGTACTGATGCTGGAGGATGGCGGCATACACTGGTGGTGAGTGTACTGATGCTGGAGGATGGCGGCATACACTGGTGGTGAGTGTACTGATGCTGGAGGATGGCGGCATACACTGGTGGTGAGTGTACTGATGCTGGAGGATGGCGGCATACACTGGTGGTGAGTGTACTGATGCTGGAGGATGGCGGCATACACTGGTGGTGAGTGTACTGATGCTGGAGGATGGCGGCATACACTGGTGGTGAGTGTACTGATGCTGGAGGATGGCGGCATACACTGGTGGTGAGTGTACTGATGCTGGAGGATGGCGGCATACACTGGTGGTGAGTGTACTGATGCTGGAGGATGGCGGCATACACTGGAGGTGAGTGTACTGATGCTGGAGGATGGCGGCATACACTGGTGGTGAGTGTACTGATGCTGGAGGATGGCGGCATACACTGGTGGTGAGTGTACTGATGCTGGAGGATGGCGGCATACACTGGTGGTGAGTGTACTGATGCTGGAGGATGGCGGCATACACTGGTGGTGAGTGTACTGATGCTGGAGGATGGCGGCATACACTGGTGGTGAGTGTACTGATGCTGGAGGATGGCGGCATACACTGGTGGTGAGTGTACTGATGCTGGAGGATGGCGGCATACACTGGTGGTGAGTGTACTGATGCTGGAGGATGGCGGCATACACTGGTGGTGAGTGTACTGATGCTGGAGGATGGCGGCATACACTGGTGGTGAGTGTACTGATGCTGGAGGATGGCGGCATACACTGGTGGTGAGTGTACTGATGCTGGAGGATGGCGGCATACACTGGTGGTGAAGTGTACTGATGCTGGAGGATGGCGGCATACACTGGTGGTGAGTGTACTGATGCTGGAGGATGGCGGCATACACTGGTGGTGAGTGTACTGATGCTGGAGGATGGCGGCATACACTGGTGGTGAGTGTACTGATGCTGGAGGATGGCGGCATACACTGGTGGTGAGTGTACTGATGCTGGAGGATGGCGGCATACACTGGTGGTGAGTGTACTGATGCTGGAGGATGGCGGCATACACTGGTGGTGAGTGTACTGATGCTGGAGGATGGAGGAATACACTGGTGGTGAGTGTACTGATGCTGGAGGATGTCTGCATACACTGGTGGTGAGTGTACTGATGCTGGAGGATGGCGGCATACACTGGTGGTGAGTGTACTGATGCTGGAGGATGGCGGCATACACTGGTGTGGAGTGTACTGATGCTGGAGGATGGCGGCATACACTGGTGGTGAGTGTACTGATGCTGGAGGATGGCGGCATACACTGGTGGTTAGTGTACTGATGCTGGTGGATGGCGGCATACACTGGTGGTGAGTGTACTGATGCTAGAGGATGGCGGCATACACTGGTGGTGAGTGTACTGATGCTGGAGGATGGCGGCATACACTGGTGGTGAGTGTACTGATGCTGGTGGATAGAGGAATACACTGGTGGTGAGTGTACTGATGCTGGATTATGGCGGCATACACTGGTGGTGAGTGTACTGATGCTGGAGGATGGCGGCATACACTGGTGGTGAGTGTACTGATGCTGGAGGATGGCGGCATACTCTGGAGGTGAGTGTACTGATGCTGGAGGATGGTGGCATACACTGGTGGTGAGTGTACTGATGCTGGTGGATGGTGGCATACACTGGTGGTGAGTGTACTGATGCTGGTGGATAGAGGAATACACTGGTGGTGAGTGTACTGCTGCTGGAGGATGGCGGCATACACTGGTGGTGAGTGTACTGATGCTGGAGGATATTGGCATACACTGGTGGTGAGTGTACTGATGCTGGAGGATGGCGGCATACACTGGTAGTGAGTGTACTGATGCTGGAGGATGGCGGCATACTCTGGAGGTGAGTGTACTGATGCTGGAGGATGGTGGCATACACTGGTGGTGAGTGTACTGATGCTGGAGGATGGCGGCATACACTGGTGGTGAGTGTACTGATGCTGGAGGATGGCGGCATACACTGGTGGTGAGTGTACTGATGCTGGAGGATGGCGGCATACACTGGTGGTGAGTGTACTGATGCTGGAGGATGGCGGCATACACTGGTGGTGAGTGTACTGATGCTGGAGGATGGCGGCATACACTGGTGGTGAGTGTACTGATGCTGGAGGATGGTGGCATACACTGGTGGTGAGTGTACTGATGCTGGAGGATATTGGCATACACTGGTGGTGAGTGTACTGATGCTGGAGGATGGCGGCATACACTGGTGGTGAGTGTACTGATGCTGGAGGATGGCGGTATACACTGGTGGTGAGTGTACTGATGCTGGAGGATGGCGGCATATACTGGTGGTGAGTGTACTGATGCTAGAGGATGGCGGCATACACTGGTGGTGAGTGTACTGATACTGGAGGATGGCGGCATACACTTGTGGTGAGTGTACTGATGCTGGAGGATGGCTGCATACACTGGTGGTGAGTGTACTGATGCTGGAGGATGGCTGCATACACTGGTGGTGAGTGTACTGATGCTGGATGATGACGTTATACACTGGTGGTGAGTGTACTGATGCTGGAGGATGGAGGAATACACTGGGGGTGAGTGTACTGATGCTGGATGATGACGGTATACACTGGTGGTGAGTGTACTGATGCTGGAGGATGGAGGAATACACTGGTGGTGAGTGTACTGATGCTGGAGGATGGCGGCATACACTGGTGGTGAGTGTACTGATGCTGGAGGATGGCGGCATACACTGGTGGTGAGTGTACTGATGCTTGAAGATAGCGGTATACACTGGAGGTGAGTGTACTGATGCTGGAGGATGGTGGCATACACTGGAGGTGAGTGTACTGATGCTGGAGGATGGTGGCATACACTGGTGGTGAGTGTACTGATGCTGGAGGATGGCGGCATACACTGGTGGTGAGTGTACTGATGCTGGAGGATATCGGCATACACTGGGGGTGAGTGTACTGATGCTGGATGATGACGGTATACACTGGTGGTGAGTGTACTGATGCTGGAGGATGGCGGCATACACTGGTGGTGAGTGTACTGATGCTGGAGGATGGCGGCATATACTGGTGGTGAGTGTACTGATGCTGGTGGATAGAGGAATACACTGGTGGTGAGTGTACTGATGCTGGAGGATGGCGGCATACACTGGTGGTGAGTGTACTGATGCTGGAGGATGGCGGCATACACGGGGGGTGAGTGTACTGATGCTGGAGGATGGCGGCATACACTGGAGTTGAGTGTATTGATGCTGGAGGATGGCGGCATACACTGGTGGTGAGCGTACTGATGCTGGAGGATGGCGGCATACACTGGTGGTGAGTGTACTGATGATGGAGGATGGTGGTATACACTGGGGGTGAGTGTACTGATGCTGGTGGATGGAGAAATACACTGGTGGTGAGTGTACTGATGCTGGAGGATGGCGGCATACACTGGTGGTGAGTGTACTGATGCTGGAGGATGGCGGTATACACTGGTAGTGAGTGTACTGATGCTGGAGGATGGCGGTATACACTGGTGGTGAGTGTACTGATGCTGGAGAATGGCGGCATATACTGGTAGTGAGTGTACTGATGCTGGAGGATGGCGGCATACACTGGTGGTGAGTGTACTGATGCTGGAGGATGGCGGCATACACTGGTGGTGAGTGTACTGATGCTGGTGGATGGAGAAATACACTGGTGGTGAGTGTACTGATGCTGGAGGATGGCGGCATACACTGGTGGTGAGTTTACTGATGCTAGAGGATGGCGGCATATACTGGTAGTGAGTGTACTGATGCTGGAGGATGGCGGTATACACTGGTGGTGAGTGTACTGATGCTGGAGGATGGCGGCATATACTGGTAGTGAGTGTACTGATGCTGGAGGATGGCGGCATACACTGGTGGTGAGTGTACTGATGCTGGAGGATGGCGGCATACACTGGTGGTGAGTGTACTGATGCTGGAGGATAGCGGCATACACTGGTGGTGAGTGTACTGATGCTGGAGGATGGCGGCATACACTGGTGGTGAGTGTACTGATGCTGGAGGATGGCGGCATACACTGGGGGTGAGTGTACTGATGCTGGAGGATGGCGGCATACACTAGTGGTGAGGGTACTGATGCTGGAGGATGGCGGCATACACTGGTGGTGAGTGTACTGATGCTGGAGGATGGCGGCATACACTGGTGGTGAGTGTACTGATGCTGGAGGATGGTGGCATGCACTGGTGGTGAGTGTACTGATGCTGGAGGATGGCGGCATACACTGGTGGTGAGTGTACTGATGCTGGAGGATAGCGGTATACACTGGAGGTGAGTGTACTGATGCTGGAGGATGGCGGCATACACTGGTGGTGAGTGTTCTGATGCTGGAGGATGGCGGCATACACTGGTGGTGAGTGTACTGATGCTGGTGGATGGCGGCAAACACTGGAGGTGAGTGTACTGATGCTGGAGGATCACGGTATACACTGGTGGTGAGTGTACTGGTGCTGGAGGATGGCGGCATACACTGGTGGGGAGTGTACTGATGATGGTGGATGGCGGCATACACTGGTGGTGAGTGTACTGATGCTGGAGGATGGCGGCATACACTGGTGGTGAGTGTACTGATGCTGGAGGATGGCGGCATACACTGGTGGTGAGTGTATTGATGCTGGAGGATGGCGGCATACACTGGTGGTGAGTGTACTGATGCTGGAGGATTGCGGCATACACTGGTGGTGAGTGTACTGATGCTGGAGGATGGCGGCATACACTGGTGGTGAGTGTACTGATGCTGGAGGATGGCGGCATACACTGGTGGTGAGTGTACTGATGCTGGAGGATGGCTGCATACACTGGTGGTGAGTGTACTGATGCTGGAGGATTGCGGCATACACTGGTGGTGAGTGTACTGATTCTGGAGGATGGCGGCATACACTGGTGGTGAGTGTACTGATGCTGGAGGATGGCGGCATACACTGTTGGTGAGTGTACTGATGCAGGAAGATGGCGGCATACACTGGTGTTGAGTGTACTGATGCAGGAGGATGGCGGCATACACTGGTGGTGAGTGTACTGATGCTGGAGGATGGCGGCATACACTGGTGGTGAGTGTACTGATGCTGGAGGATGGCGGCATACACTGGTGGTGAGTGTACTGATGCTGGAGGATGGCGGCATACACTGGAGGTGAGTGTACTGATGCTGGAGGATGGCGGCATACACTGGTGGTGAGTGTATTGATGCTGGAGGATGGCGGCATACACTGGAGGTGAGTGTACTGATGCTGGAGGATGGCTGCATACACTGGTGGTGAGTGTACTGATGCTGGAGGATGGCGGCATACAATGGTGGTGAGTGTACTGATGCTGGAGGATGGCGGCATACACTGGAGGTGAGTATACTGATGCTGGAGGATCACGGTATACACTGGTGGTGAGTGTACTGATGCTGGAGGATGGCGGCATACACTGGTGGTGAGTGTACTGATGCTGGAGGATGGCGGCATACACTGGTGGTGAGGGTACTGATGCTGGAGGATGGCGGCATACAATGGTGGTGAGTGTACTGATGCTGGTGGATGGCGGCATACACTGGAGGTGAGTATACTGATGCTGGAGGATCACGGTATACACTTGTGGTGAGTGTACTGATGCTGGAGGATGGCGGTATACACTGGTGGTGAGTGTACTGATGCTGGAGGATGACGGTATACACTGGTGGTGAGTGTACTGGTGCTGGAGGATGGCGGCATACACTGGTGGTGAGTGTACTGATGCTGGAGGATGGCGGCATACACTGGTTGTGAGTGTACCGATGCTGGAGGATGGCGGCATACACTGGTGGTGAGTATACTGATGCTGGAGGATGGTGGGATACACTGGTGGTGACTGTACTGATGCTGGAGGATGGCGGCATACACTGGTGGTGAGTGTACTGATGCTGGAGGATGGCGGCATTCACTGGTGGTGAGTGTACTGATGCTGGAGGATGGCGGCATACACTGGTGGGGAGTGTACTGATGGTGGAGGATGGCGGCATACACTGGAGGTGAGTGTACTGATGCTGGAGGATGGAGGAATACACTGGTGGTGAGTGTACTGATGCTGGAGGATGGCGGCATACACTGGTGGTGAGTGTACTGATGCTGGAGGATGGCGGCATGCACTGGTGGTGAGTGTACTGATGCTGGATTATGACGGCATACACTGGTTGTGAGTGTACTGATGCTGGAGGATGGAGGAATACACTGGTGGTGAGTGTACTGATGCTGGAGGATGGTGGCATACACTGGTGGTGAGTGTACTGATGCTGGAGGATGGCGGCATACACTGGTGGTGAGTGTACTGATGCTCGGGGATGGCGGCATACACTGGAGGTGAGTGTACTGATGCTAGTGGATGGAGGAATACACTGGTGGTGAGTGTACTGATGCTGGAGGATGGAGGAATACACTGGTTGTGAGTGTACTGATGCTGGAGGATGGCGGCATACACTGGTTGTGAGTGTACTGATGCTGGAGGATGGCGGCATACACTGGTGGTGAGTGTACTGATGCTGGAGGATGGCGGCATACACTGGTGGTGAGTGTACTGATGCTGGAGGATGGCGGCATACACTGGTGGGGAGTGTACTGATGATGGTGGATGGCGGCATACACTGGAGGTGAGTGTACTGAAGCTGGAGGATGGCGGAATACACTGGTGGTGAGTTTATTGATGCTGGTGGATGGCGGCATACACTGGTGGTGAGGGTACTGATGCTGGAGGAAGGCGGCATACACTGGTGGTGAGTGTACTGATGCTGGAGGATGGCGGCATACACTGGTGGTGAGTGTACTGATGCTGGAGGATGGCGGCATACACTGGTGGTGAGTGTACTGATGCTGGAGGATGGCGGCATACACTGGTGGTGAGTGTACTGAAGCTGGAGGATGGCGGCATACACTGGTGGTGAGTGTACTGATGCTGGTGGATGGCGGCATACACTGGTGGTGAGTGTACTGATGCTCGGGGATGGCGGGATACACTGTGGGTGAGTGTACTGATGCTGGAGGATGGCGGCATACACTGGTGGTGAGTGTACTGATGCTGGAGGATGGAGGAATACACTGGTGTTGAGTGTACTGATGCTGGAGGATGGCGGCATACACTGGTGGTGAGTGTACTGATGCTGGTGGATGGCGGCATACACTGGTGGTGAGTGTACTGATGCTGGAGGATGGCGGCATGCACTGGTGGTGAGTGTACTGATGCTTGAGGATGGCGGCATACACTGGTGGTGAGTGTACTGATGCTCGGGGATGGCGGCATACACTGGAGGTGAGTGTACTGATGCTAGTGGATGGAGGAATACACTGGTGGTGAGTGTACTGATGCTGGAGGATGGCGGCATACACTGGTTGTGAGTGTACTGATGCTGGAGGATGGCGGCATACACTGGTGGTGAGTTTATTGATGCTGGTGGATGGCGGCATACACTGGTGGTGAGGGTACTGATGCTGGAGGAAGGCGGCATACACTGGTGGTGAGTGTACTGATGCTGGAGGATGGCGGCATACACTGGTGGTGAGTGTACTGATGCTGGAGGATGGCGGCATACACTGGTGGTGAGTGTACTGATGCTGGAGGATGGCGGCATACACTGGTGGTGAGTGTACTGATGCTGGAGGATGGCGGCATACACTGGTGGTGAGTGTACTGATGCTGGAGGATGGCGGCATACACTGGTGGTGAGTGTACTGATGCTGGAGGATGGCGGCATACACTGGTGGTGAGTGTACTGATGCTGGAGGATGGCGGCATACACTGGTGGTGAGTGTACTGATGCTGGAGGATGGCGGCATACACTGGTGGTGAGTGTACTGATGCTGGAGGATGGCGGCATACACTGGTGGTGAGTGTACTGATGCTGGAGGATGGCGGCATACACTGGTGGTGAGTGTACTGATGCTGGAGGATGGCGGCATACACTGGTGGTGAGTGTACTGATGCTGGAGGATGGCGGCATACACTGGTGGTGAGTGTACTGATGCTGGAGGATGGCGGCATACACTGGTGGTGAGTGTACTGATGCTGGAGGATGGCGGCATACACTGGTGGTGAGTGTACTGATGCTGGAGGATGGCGGCATACACTGGTGGTGAGTGTACTGATGCTGGAGGATGGCGGCATACACTGGTGGTGAGTGTACTGATGCTGGAGGATGGCGGCATACACTGGTGGTGAGTGTACTGATGCTGGAGGATGGCGGCATACACTGGTGGTGAGTGTACTGATGCTGGAGGATGGCGGCATACACTGGTGGTGAGTGTACTGATGCTGGAGGATGGCGGCATACACTGGTGGTGAGTGTACTGATGCTGGAGGATGGCGGCATACACTGGTGGTGAGTGTACTGATGCTGGAGGATGGCGGCATACACTGGTGGTGAGTGTACTGATGCTGGAGGATGGCGGCATACACTGGTGGTGAGTGTACTGATGCTGGAGGATGGCGGCATACACTGGTGGTGAGTGTACTGATGCTGGAGGATGGTGGCATACACTGGTGGTGAGTGTACTGATGCTGGAGGATGGCGGCATACACTGGTGGTGAGTGTACTGATGCTGGAGGATGGCGGCATACACTGGTGGTGAGTGTACTGATGCTGGAGGATGGCGGCATACACTGGTGGTGAGTGTACTGATGCTGGAGGATGGCGGCATACACTGGTGGTGAGTGTACTGATGCTGGAGGATGGCGGCATACACTGGTGGTGAGTGTACTGATGCTGGAGGATGGCGGCATACACTGGTGGTGAGTGTACTGATGCTGGAGGATGGCGGCATACACTGGTGGTGAGTGTACTGATGCTGGAGGATGGCGGCATACACTGGTGGTGAGTGTACTGATGCTGGAGGATGGCGGCATACACTGGTGGTGAGTGTACTGATGCTGGAGGATGGCGGCATACACTGGAGGTGAGTGTACTGATGCTGGAGGATGGCGCCATACACTGGTGGTGAGTGTACTGATGCTGGAGGATGGCGGCATACACTGGGGGTGAGTGTACTGATACTGGAGGATGGCGGCATACACTGGTGGTGAGTGTACTGATGCTGGAGGATGGCGGCATACACTGGTGGTGAGTGTACTGATGCTATAGGATGTCGGCATACACTGGGGGTGAGTGTACTGATGCTGGAGGATGGCGGCATACACTAGTGGTGAGTGTACTGATGCTGGAGGATGGAGGAATACACTGGGGGTGAGTGTACTGATGCTGGAGGATGGCGGCATACACTGGTGGTGAGTGTACTGATGCTGGAGGATGGCGGTATACACTGGTGGTGAGTGTACTGATGCTGGAGGATGGCGGCATACACTGGTGGTGAGTGTACTGATGCTGGAGGATGGCGGCATACACTGGAGGTGAGTGTACTGATGCTGGAGGATGGCGGCATACACTGGTGGTGAGTGTACTGATGCTGGAGGATGGCGGCATACACTGGTGGTGAGTGTACTGATGCTGGAGGATGGCGGTATACACTGGTGGTGAGTGTATTGATGCTGGAGGATGGCGGCATACACTGGAGGTGAGTGTACTGATGCTGGAGGATGGCGGCATACACTGGTGGTGAGTGTACTGATGCTGGAGGATGGCAGCATACACTGGTGGTGAGTGTACTGATGCTGGAGGATGGCGGCATACACTGGTGGTGAGTGTACTGATGCTGGAGGATGGCGGCATACACTGGTGGTGAGTGTACTGATGCTGGAGGATGGCGGCATACACTAGTGGTGAGTGTACTGATGGTGGAGGATGGCAGCATACACTGGAGGTGAGTGTACTGATGCTGGAGGATGGCGGCATACACTGGTGGTGAGTGTACTGATGCTGGAGGATGGCGGCATACACTGGTGGTGAGTGTACCGATGCTAGAGGAAGGCAGCATACACTGGTGGTGAGTGTACTGATGCTGGAGGATGGCGGCATACACTGGTGGTGAGTGTACTGATGCTGGAGGATGGCGGCATACACTGGTGGTGAGTGTACTGATGCTGGTGGATGGTGGCATACACTGGTGGTGAGTGTACTGATGCTGGTGGATGGTGGCATACACTGGTGGTGAGTGTACTGATGCTGGAGGATGGCGGCATACACTGGTGGTGAGTGTACTGATGCTGGAGGATGGCGGCATACACTGGTGGTGAGTGTATTGATGCTGGAGGATGGCGGTATACACTGGAGGTGAGTGTACTGATGCTGGAGGATGGCGGCATACACTGGTGGTGAGTGTACTGATGCTGGAGGATGGCGGCATACACTGGTGGTGAGTGTACTGGTGCTGGAGAATGGCGGTATACACTGGAGGTGAGTGTACTGATGCTGGAGGATGGCGGCATACACTGGTGGTGAGTGTACTGATGCTGGAGGATGGCTGCATACACTGGTAGTGAGTGTACTGATGCTGGAGGATGGCGGCATACACTGGTGGTGAGTGTACTGATGCTGGAGGATGGCGGCATACACTGGTGGTGAGTGTACTGATGCTGGAGGATGGCGGCATACACTGGTGGTGAGTGTACTGATGCTGGAGGATGGCGGTATACACTGGTGGTGAGTGTACTGATACTGGAGGATGGCGGCATACACTGGGGGTGAGTGTACTGATGCTGGAGGATGGCGGCATACACTGGTGGTGAGTGTACTGATGCTGGAGGATGGCGGCACACACTGGAGGTGAGTGTACTGATGCTGGAGGATGGCGGCATACACTGGTGGTGAGTGTACTGATGCTAGAGTATGGCGGCATACACTGGTGGTGAGTGTACTGATGCTGGAGGATGGCGGCATACACTGGTGGTGAGTGTACTGATGCTGGAGGATGGCGGCATACACTGGGGGTGAGTGTACTGATGCTGGAGGATGGCGGCATACACTGGTGGTGCGTGTACTGATGCTGGAGGATGGCGGCATACACTGGTGGTGAGTGTACTGATGCTGGAGGATGTAGGAATACACTGGTGGTGAGTGTACTGATGCTGGAGGATGGCGGCACACACTGGAGGTGAGTGTACTGATGCTGGAGGATGGCGGCATACACTGGTGGTGAGTGTACTGATGCTGGAGGATGGCGGCATACACTGGTGGTGAGTGTACTGATGCTGGAGGATGGCGGCATACACTGGTGGTGAGTGTACTGATGCTGGAGGATGGCGGCATACACTGGTGGTGAGTGTACTGATGCTGGAGGATGGCGGCATACACTGGTGGTGAGTGTACTGATGCTTGTGGATGGAGAAACATCGGCCGGGATGGTTCGCGAACGAGATCAAATATTTGCGAACCGCAAATTCACCCGCGTGACAGGTGCTTTGTTACACAGAATACTTAGACTTTATCCCTCCAGTAGGGGACAATGTGCTACACACAATGCTTATTCTAAATTCTCCACTAGGGGGCGCTGTGCTACACACAATGCGTATTCTTTATCCCTTCACTAGGGGGCGCTGTGTTACACACAATGATTATACTATATGCCTCCACTGGGGGGTGCTCGTCATACTTAGGGACGCTGCCGCACACCCAGTATATCTCTATTTTCCCACCATGGCTAATTTTACCACTACAAACCAGTACACAAAGAGCCTTGTATAAGACTGTATGCTGGGAGCCTTTCCTCCTGTTCTTTGTAGAGTTGTCACTATGACGAGGCAGAGCAGCCGCCGAGGTCCTGGCCCGGTGACAACCCCCGCCGTTCCTGTCATGGCAGCCATTGGTGATTTCTGGGGTCATATTCGATGTCTTCACATTAAAGTTCTCCTGCTGTTGATGAGTCGATTTTGTGGTGTTTCTTGTGACTCTTCTGACGGTTTTTACCGGCCCGGACTTTGGAGTCATAAATGGTGACCATTAACCACAGAGCCCGGACCTTATCTGAGGAATTCTTGGCAGATTTCCATCTCAGAGGCGCATAATTCTGGCCGAAATTGTCAACCATGAAGTCCACACAGAACTGAGGGCCTTAAAGGGATTCCCTACAATATGTTCTTATATGGAGGACCGTACCAAATGCTCCTGGTGAAGCAGTGACATGTGGGAGAGGACAAATCAGTCCTGAATGTCAGGACATCAGCTCAACATCTTACACAGGAAGGTCTGTCATCATCCAACTGTGACTACCCCTCAGACAGGATATACAGGCAGGTTGTCAGCAGTGATAGATGTTCCTGTAGTATAAGGTGTGGATCTCATGTCTGATCACATGTCATTATATCAGTGATGTCATCAGCAGGGGGCGGGGCTGTGACAACCTCTCAGACAGGATATACAGGCAGGTTGTCAGCAGTGATAGATGTTCCTGTAGTATAAGGTGTGGATCTCATGTCTGATCACATGTCATTATATCAGTGATGTCATCAGCAGGGGGCGGGGCTGTGACTACCTCTCAGACAGGATATACAGGCAGGTTGTCAGCAGTGATAGATGTTCCTGTAGTATAAGGTGTGGATCTCATGTCTGATCACATGTCATTATATCAGTGATGTCATCAGCAGAGGGCGGGGCTGTGACTACCTCTCAGACAGGATATACAGGCAGGTTGTCAGCAGTAATAGATGTTCCTGTAGTATAAGGTGTGGATCTCATGTCTGATCACATGTCATTATATCAGTGATGTCATCAGCAGGAGGCGGGGCTGTGACTACCTCTCAGACAGGATATACAGGCAGGTTGTCAGCAGTAATAGATGTTCCTGTAGTATAAGGGGTGGATCTCATGTCTGATCACATGTCATTATATCAGTGATGTCATCAGCAGGGGGCGGGGCTGTGACTACCCCTCAGACAGGATATACAGGCAGGTTGTCAGCAGTGATGGATGTTCCTGTAGTATAAGGTGTGGATCTCATGTCTGATCACATGTCATTATATCAGTGATGTCACCAGCAGGGGGCGGGGCTGTGACAACCTCTCAGACAGGGTATACAGGCAGGTTGTCAGCAGTAATAGATGTTCCTGTAGTATAAGGTGTGGATCTCATGTCTGATCACATGTCATTATATCAGTGATGTCATCAGCAGGGGGCGGGGCTGTGACTACCTCTCAGACAGGATGTACAGGCAGGTTGTCAGCAGTAATAGATGTTCCTGTAGTATAAGGTGTGGATCTCATGTCTGATCACATGTCATTATATCAGTGATGTCATCAGCAGGGGGCGGGGCTGTGACTACCTCTCAGACAGGATATACAGGCAGGTTGTCAGCAGTAATAGATGTTCCTGTAGTATAAGGTGTGGATCTCATGTCTGATCACATGTCATTATATCAGTGATGTCATCAGCAGGGGCGGGGCTGTGACTACCTCTCAGACAGGATATACAGGCAGGTTGTCAGCAGTAATAGATGTTCCTGTAGTATAAGGTGTGGATCTCATGTCTGATCACATGTCATTATATCAGTGATGTCATCAGCAGGGGCGGGGCTGTGACTACCTCTCAGACAGGATATACAGGCAGGTTGTCAGCAGTAATAGATGTTCCTGTAGTATAAGGTGTGGATCTCATGTCTGATCACATGTCATTATATCAGTGATGTCATCAGCAGGGGGCGGGGCTGTGACTACCTCTCAGACAGGATATACAGGCAGGTTGTCAGCAGTAATAGATGTTCCTGTAGTATAAGGTGTGGATCTCATGTCTGATCACATGTCATTATATCAGTGATGTCATCAGCAGGGGCGGTGCTGTGACTACCTCTCAGACAGGATATACAGGCAGGTTGTCAGCAGTAATAGATGTTCCTGTAGTATAAGGTGTGGATCTCATGTCTGATCACATGTCATTATATCAGTGATGTCATCAGCAGGGGGCGGGGCTGTGACTACCTCTCAGACAGGATATACAGGCAGGTTGTCAGCAGTAATAGATGTTCCTGTAGTATAAGGTGTGGATCTCATGTCTGATCACATGTCATTATATCAGTGATGTCATCAGCAGGGAGCGGGGCTGTGACTACCTCTCAGTCAGGATATACAGGCAGGTTGTCAGCAGTAATAGATGTTCCTGTAGTATAAGGTGTGGATCTCATGTCTGATCACATGTCATTATATCAGTGATGTCATCAGCAGGGGGCGGGGCTGTGACTACCCCTCAGACAGGATATACAGGCAGGTTGTCAGCAGTAATAGATGTTCCTGTAGTATAAGGTGTGGATCTCATGTCTGACCACATGTCATTATATCAGTGATGTCATCAGCAGGGGGCGGGGCTGTGACTACCCCTCACACAGGATATACAGGCAGGTTGTCAGCAGTATTAGATGTTCCTGTAGTATAAGGTGTGGATCTCATTTCTGATCACATGTCATTATATCAGTGATGTCATCAGCAGGGGGCGGGGCTGTGACTACCTCTCAGACAGGATATACAGGCAGGTTGTCAGCAGTAATAGATGTTCCTGTAGTATAAGGTGTGGATCTCATGTCTGATCACATGTCATTATATCAGTGATGTCATCAGCAGGGGGCGGGGCTGTGACTACCTCTCAGACAGGATATACAGGCAGGTTGTCAGCAGTAATAGATGTTCCTGTAGTATAAGGTGTGGATCTCATGTCTGATCACATGTCATTATATCAGTGATGTCATCAGCGGGGCGGGGCTGTGACTACCTCTCAGACAGGATATACAGGCAGGTTGTCAGCAGTAATAGATGTTCCTGTAGTATAAGGTGTGGATCTCATGTCTGATCACATGTCATTATATCAGTGATGTCATCAGCAGGGGGCGGGGCTGTGACTACCCCTCAGACAGGTTATACAGGCAGGTTGTCAGCAGTAATAGATGTTCCTGTAGTATAAGGTGTGGATCTCATGTCTGATCACATGTCATTATATCAGTGATGTCATCAGCAGGGGCGGGGCTGTGACTACCCCTCAGACAGGATATACAGGCAGGTTGTCAGCAGTAATAGATGTTCCTGTAGTATAAGGTGTGGATCTCATGTCTGATCACATGTCATTATATCAGTGATGTCATCAGCAGGGGGCGGGGCTGTGACTACCTCTCAGACAGGATATACAGGCAGGTTGTCAGCAGTAATAAATGTTCCTGTAGTATAAGGTGTGGATCTGATGTCTGATCACATGTCATTATATCAGTGATGTCATCAGCAGGGGGCGGGGCTGTGACTACCCCTCAGACAGGATATACAGGCAGGTTGTCAGCAGTAATAGATGTTCCTGTAGTATAAGGTGTGGATCTCATGTCTGATCACATGTCATTATATCAGTGATGTCATCAGCAGGGGGCGGGGCAGTGACTACCCCTCAGACAGGGTATACAGGCAGGTTGTCAGCAGTAATAGATGTTCCTGTAGTATAAGGTGTGGATCTCATGTCTGATCACATGTCATTATATCAGTGATGTCATCAGCAGGGGGCGGGGTGGGACTACCTCTCAGACAGGATATACAGGCAGGTTGTCAGCAGTAATAGATGTTCCTGTAGTATAAGGGGTGGATCTCATGTCTGATCACATGTCATTATATCAGTGATGTCATCAGCAGGGGGCGGGGCTGTGACTACCTCTCAGACAGGATATACAGGCAGGTTGTCAGCAGTAATAGATGTTCCTGTAGTATAAGGTGTGGATCTCATGTCTGATCATATGTCATTATATCAGTGATGTCATCAGCGGGGGGCGGGGCTGTGACTACCTCTCAGACAGGATATACAGGCAGGTTGTCAGCAGTAATAGATGTTCCTGTAGTATAAGGGGTGGATCTCATGTCTGATCACATGTCATTATATCAGTGATGTCATCAGCAGGGGGCGGGGCTGTGACAACCTCTCAGACAGGATATACAAGCAGGTTGTCAGCAGTAATTGATGTTCCTGTAGTATAAGGTGTGAATCTCATGTCTGATCACATTTCATTATATCAGTGATGTCATCAGCAGGGGGCGGGGCTGTGACTACCCCTCAGACAGGATAGACAGGCAGGTTGTCAGCAGTGATAGATGTTCCTGTAGTATAAGGTGTGGATCTCATGTCTGATCACATGTCATTATATCAGTGATGTCATCAGTGGGGGGCGGGGCTGTGACTACCCCTCAGACAGGATATACAGGCAGGTTGTCAGCAGTAATAGATGTTCCTGTAGTATAAGGGGTGGATCTCATGTCATTATATCAGTGATGTCATCAGCAGGGGGCGGGGCTGTGACTACCTCTCAGACAGGATATACAGGCAGGTTGTCAGCAGTAATAGATGTTCCTGTAGTATAAGGGGTGGATCTCATGTCATTATATCAGTGATGTCATCAGCAGGGGGCAGGGCTGTGACTACATCTCAGACAGGATATACAGGCAGGTTGTCAGCAGTAATAGATGTTCCTGTAGTATAAGGTGTGAGGATCTCATGTCTGATCACATGTCATTATATTAGTGATGTCATCAGCAGGGGGCGGGGCTGTGACTACCTCTCAGACAGGATATACAGGCAGGTTGTCAGCAGTAATAGATGTTCCTGTAGTATAAGGTGAGGATCTCATGTCTGATCACATGTCATTATATCAGTGATGTCATCAGCAGGGGGCGGGGCTGTGACTACCTCTCAGACAGGATATACAGGCAGGTTGTCAGCAGTAATAGAGGTTCCTGTAGTATAAGGTGTGGATCTCATGTCTGATCACATGTCATTATATCAGTGATGTCATCAGCAGGGGCGGGGCTGTGACTACCTCTCAGACAGGATATACAGGCAGGTTGTCAGCAGTAATAGAGGTTCCTGTAGTATAAGGTGTGGATCTCATGTCTGATCACATGTCATTATATCAGTGATGTCATCAGCAGGGGGCGGGGCTGTGACTACCTCTCACACAGGATATACAGGCAGGTTGTCAGCAGTAATAGATGTCCCTGTAGTATAAGGGGTGGATCTCATGTCTGATCACATGTCATTATATCAGTGATGTCATCAGCAGGGGGCGGGGCTGTGACTACCTCTCAGACAGGATATACAGGCAGGTTGTCAGCAGTAATAGATGTTCCTGTAGTATAAGGTGTGGATCTCATGTCTGATCTCATGTCATTATATCAGTGATGTCATCAGCAGGGGGCGGGGCTGTGACTACCCCTCAGACAGGATATACAGGCAGGTTGTCAGCAGTAATAGATGTTCCTGTAGTATAAGGGGTGGATCTCATGTCTGATCACATGTCATTATATCAGTGATGTCATCAGCAGGGGGCGGGGCTGTGACTACCTCTCAGACAGGATATACAGGCAGGTTGTCAGCAGTAATAGATGTTCCTGTAGTATAAGGTGTGGATCTCATGTCTGATCACATGTCATTATATCAGTGATGTCATCAGCAGGGGGCGGGGCTGTGACTACCTCTCAGACAGGATATACCGGCAGGTTGTCAGCAGTAATAGATGTTCCTGTAGTATAAGGTGTGGATCTCATGTCTGATCACATGTCATTATATCAGTGATGTCATCAGCAGGGGCGGGGCTGTGACTACCTCTCAGACAGGATATACAGGCAGGTTGTCAGCAGTAATAGATGTTCCTGTAGTATAAGGGGTGGATCTCATGTCTGATCACATGTCATTATATCAGTGATGTCATCAGCAGGGGCGGGGCTGTGACTACCTCTCAGACAGGATATACAGGCAGGTTGTCAGCAGTAATAGATGTTCCTGTAGTATAAGGTGTGGATCTCATGTCTGATCACATGTCATTATATCAGTGATGTCATCAGCAGGGGGCGGGGCTGTGACTACCTCTCAGACAGGATATACAGGCAGGTTGTCAGCAGTAATAGATGTTCCTGTAGTATAAGGTGTGGATCTCATGTCTGATCACATGTCATTATATCAGTGATGTCATCAGCAGGGGCGGGGCTGTGACTACCCCTCAGACAGGATATACAGGCAGGTTGTCAGCAGTAATAGATGTTCCTGTAGTATAAGGATGCGGATCTCATGTCTGATCACATGTCATTATATCAGTGATGTCATCAGCAGGGGCGGGGCTGTGACTACCTCTCAGACAGGATATACAGGCAGGTTGTCAGCAGTAATAGATGTTCCTGTAGTATAAGGTGTGGATCTCATGTCTGATCACATGTCATTATATCAGTGATGTCATCAGCAGGGGGCGGGGCTGTGACTACCCCTCAGACAGGATATACAGGCAGGTTGTCAGCAGTGATAGATGTTCCTGTAGTATAAGGTGTGGATCTCATGTCTGATCACATGTCATTATATCAGTGATGTCATCAGCAGGGGCGGGGCTGTGACTACCCCTCAGACAGGATATACAGGCAGGTTGTCAGCAGTGATAGATGTTCCTGTAGTATAAGGGTGGATCTCATGTCTGATCACATGTCATTATATCAGTGATGTCATCAGCAGGGGGCGGGGCTGTGACTACCTCTCAGACAGGATATACAGGCAGGTTGTCAGCAGTAATAGATGTTGCTGTAGTATAAGGTGTAGATCTCATGTCTGATCACATGTCATTATATCAGTGATGTCATCAGCAGGGGGCGGGGCTGTGACTACCTCTCAGACAGGATATACAGGCAGGTTGTCAGCAGTAATAGATGTTCCTGTAGTATAAGGTGTGGATCTCATGTCTGATCACATGTCATTATATCAGTGATGTCATCAGCAGGGGGCGGGGCTGTGACTACCCCTCAGACAGGATATACAGGCAGGTTGTCAGCAGTGATAGATGTTCCTGTAGTATAAGGTGTGGATCTCATGTCTGATCACATGTCATTATATCAGTGATGTCATCAGCAGGGGGCGGGGCTGTGACTACCTCTCAGACAGGATATACAGGCAGGTTGTCAGCATTAATAGATGTTCCTGTAGTATAAGGGGTGGATCTCATGTCTGATCACATGTAATTATATCAGTGATGTCATCAGCAGGGGGCGGGGCTGTGACTACCTCTCAGATATGATGTACAGGCAGGTTGTCAGCAGTGATATAATCACTGATGCATCACCTCCCAGCGACCTCATGTTTGGGCTCCCTCCCGGGTCCAACGTGTTTTGGTGTCCGGTGGTTTTCCGCAGTTTTCCCGGTCTCTTCCTGTTGAGATTATCTTGGACTTTGAGTTACAGAAATATTAATGACTTAAAGGCTGAAGTAAAGAGCAATAAACCCTGCAGAGCGTCGGTGTGATCGGGGCGGTGAGTACAGCCTCAGCATGTGCTATATCATTAAGCCGGTGCCGGGGGTCTCTGGACGTCAGGGGTGTAAACAGCATGGAGGACACATCAGGAGGAACATCCCAGGAAGATGTAGGCTCCCTCTCACATTTCATGTTGTGTCTTGACTCTGGGGTCTCTGCGGGGAGTCTGCGGGGACAGCTTCACAGCTCTTCTACTTGGAGAAGTTATAATCCGATAATGCACAGACCGCTGTATGGAATAGAGGTGACAAATATTTTTGAGATTTGGTTCGGTTCAGGTTCGCCAAATTTTTAAAAAGTTTGGTTTGGACCTGGATCAATTCTACTCAAACCAAACTGGCTCCAGTTACCCTTCGAGTTAGCAGCTCACCCCTCTAGTCTTCTGGGCCTCGGAACGTTTAGGAGAAATTTCTTTTCATTAATTTTTAATGAATTTTCACTCCCTCCCTCTATAAAGCTCTTGAGTAACACACAGCGTGTTTAATATCATACTGCCCGGCGCATGGTCTGATTCTTCATATCCAAAGCTTCCAAAAAGTGCCCCTTATCGGGAGCAGATGGTGTTTAACCACATGGTGTCCTGGGATTAAGAAAAAAGGGGCTTGGGGGACCAATAGTCCAAAAATGATGCCCGAAAGGGTCGGAATGCTGCCCGTACAACAAGGGTTAATTGTCAGGAGAAAAAAGTGGTTTGTTAGGAATGAGCCTAAAAAATGATCCCTTCTAATTGGGAGCAGCAGCAGTTTGAATGTGGAGAGGGTAGGTAGGAATAGTAGTAGTAGTACTAGTGATAGTGGTAGTAGTAGTATTAGTAGTGGAAGTAGTAATAGTAGTAATGCTATTAGTAGTAGAGATAGTAGTAGTAGTGGTAGTAGTAGTACTAGTGATAGTGGTAGTAGTAGTGACAGTAGTGGTAGTAGAAGTATTAGTAGTGGAAGTAGTAATAGTAGTAATGCTATTAGTAGTAGAGATAGTAGTAGTAGTGGTAGTAGTAGTACTAGTGATAGTGGTAGTAGTAGTGACAGTAGTGGTAGTAGAAGTATTAGTAGTGGAAGTAGTAATAGTAGTAATGCTATTAGTAGTAGTAGTAGTAGTACTAGGAATAGTCGTAGTAGCAGCAGTACAGTGTGGATATGGGGTGTGGTATGTATATAGGGGCATTTGGGGGCAAAAGTTTCAAAAACAGCATAGCATGGAACACCCAAGGCAGTAGGTTGGCTGTGTATAGGTGGTAGTAGTAATAGTAGTATCAGTAGTAATAGTAGTAGTAGCGGTAGTACTAGTAGTAATGGTAGTAGCAGTAGTAATATTAGTAGTAATGGTAGTAGTAGTCATGGTAGTAGCAGTAGTAATAGTAGCAGTGGTAGTAGTAGTAGTGGTAGTAGTTGTAGTAGAAACAGTAGTAATAGTAGTAGTAGCAGTAGTGGTAGTAGTAGTAGTATTAGCAGTAGTAGCAGCAGTGCAGTGTGGATGTGGAAAGTGTACGGATATAGTGGCATGTGGCTACAATAGAAGTGGTAGTAGTAGTGCAACGTTCCATCCCCAGGGCCCTATCGCGTCCCAGGTTTAGTTAGAATGCCGAGTGGTGTGGTGCGGCCTATATGTGTCATGGTGCTCCTACCTGGATACAGCTGGACCCCAGGCTTTGGCTCTGAAGCAATAAATAGGGGGAATAAT
The DNA here is from genome assembly GCA_033119425.1 of Bufotes viridis. Taxonomy (NCBI): domain Eukaryota; kingdom Metazoa; phylum Chordata; class Amphibia; order Anura; family Bufonidae; genus Bufotes; species Bufotes viridis. Next base: position 2,226,483 of record CM065595.1, on the reverse strand, counting down.
TGAGGGATTTGAAGAAATAACTTGAGTCCAGACCTTGAGATGAAGTTCAATGGCAGCTTTACTTGAATAAACATTTCTTCCAACAGTTTACAGGCTTTGTATTGGTTCCAGCAGGCTTTAGCATTAAACTGGCAGGCAAACTCAACTCTGCTATATCTTTCTCTCACTCTGCTGTACTGACAGGCTGACTTGGTGTATTTGTTTTCTCTTTACACTTCACTCTTGTAGTCGGTCTTAGTTCCAGCCAAGGTTAGTGTCCTGTCAGCTCCAACATGGAGTCTCAACCAGAACTGCCCCACCTCCTTATGGTAGCAAGCAGGACTAACCCACTTCTGCCCAATGGGGAGAGAATGAAATGGTAAGTTCCATTCTCTCTAAGGATAGCCCTGCTGATGAGGCACATTACATGTAATAAACAGTAACATGCTAGAGTTGAGCGAGCATGCTCGGCCAAACACTAGTTCGGTTCGAGCATCGCTATGCTCAGCACATCACGGTGTGCTCGAGTATCTGGAGTCTAAACTCACACTGATACGGACCCTGCGTCTACTCACTGGATGCTCAACGTAACGAGGCTGTATGAGACACCACACATGGACACGAGGGACAATCCCAGACACCACACATGGACACGAGGGACAATACCAGACACCACACATGGACACGAGGGGCAATACCAGACACCACACATGGACACGAGGGACAATACCAGACACCACACATGGACACGAGGGACAATACCAGACACCACACATGGACACGAGGGACAATACCAGACACCGCATATGGACACGAGGGACAATACCAGACACCACACATGGACACGAGGGACAATACCAGACACCACACATGGACACGAGGGACAATACCAGACACCACACATGAACACAAGGGGCAATCCCAGACACCACACATGGACACGAGGGACAATACCAGACACCACACATGGACACGAGGGACAATACCAGACACCACACATGGACACGAGGGACAATACCAGACACCACACATGGACACGAGGGACAATACCAGACACCACACATGGACACGAGGGACAATACCAGACACCGCATATGGACACGAGGGACAATACCAGACACCGCATATGGACACGAGGGACAATACCAGACACCACACATGGACACGAGGGACAATACCAGACACCACACATGGACACGAGGGGCAATACTAGAAACCACACATGGACACGAGGACAATACCAGAAACCACACATGGACACGAGGGACAATACCAGACACCACACATGGACACGAGGGACAATACCAGAAACCACACATGGACACGAGGGACAATACCAGACACCACACATGGACACGAGGGACAATACCAGACACCACACATGGACACGAGGGACAATACCAGACACCACACATGGACACGAGGGACAATCCCAGACACCACACATGGACACGAGGGACAATACCAGACACCACACATGGACACAAGGGACAATACCAGACACCACACATGGACACGAGGGGCAATACCAGACACCACACATGGACACGAGGGACAATACCAGACACCACATATGGACACGAGGGACAATACCAGACACCACACATGGACACGAGGGACAATACCAGACACCACACATGGACACGAGGGGCAATACTAGAAACCACACATGGACACGAGGGACAATACCAGAAACCACACATGGACACGAGGGACAATACCAGACACCACACATGGACACGAGGGACAATACCAGACACCACACATGGACACGAGGGACAATACCAGACACCACACATGGACACGAGGGACAATACCAGACACAACACATGGACACGAGGGGCAATACCACACACCACACATGGACACGAGGGACAATACCAGACACCACACATGGACACGAGGGACAATCCCAGACACCACACATGGACACGAGGGACAATACCAGACACCACACATGGACACGAGGGACAATACCAGACACCACACATGGACACGAGGGACAATACCAGACACCACACATGGACACGAGGGACAATACCAGACACCACACATGGACACGAGGGACAATACCAGACACAACACATGGACACGAGGGACAATCCCAGACACCGCATATGGACACGAGGGACAATACCAGACACCACACATGGACACAAGGGACAATCCCAGACACCACACATGGACACAAGGGGCAATCCCAGACACCACACATGGACACAAGGGGCAATCCCAGACACCACACATGGACACAAGGGGCAATCCCAGACACCACACATGGACACAAGGGACAATACTAGAAACCACACATGGACACGAGGGACAATCCCAGACACCACACATGGACACAAGGGGCAATACCAGACACCACACATGGACACAAGGGGCAATACCAGACACCACACATGGACACAAGGGGCAATACCAGACACCACACATGGACACGAGGGACAATACCAGACACCACACATGGACACAAGGGGCACTGCTTCTGAAGAAGGAGGTCCTTCTAAACTCCTGCAGCTACATCGAGTCTCTGAGCATACTAGTGTCATGGTTTCTGTTCTCAAGACAGGAGATGCTGATCCCTGATATTCTGGTGCTGGACCTCCCAACGCAGTTACTGTTCTCAGTACTGCAGCAATGACTTACCCAACTAACCCACTGGCATGTCCCTGCTGCAGTTTGTAGACAAGCAGTAGGTAGAGAACTGGAACAGCAGCGGAGAGAATGGGGTGAGGATAGCATTATTTTTATTCTTGACCATTTAGGGTTCTCCTAGATTTTTAACAATCTAGGACAACCCCTTTAATAGAAGTCATAATGCATCCCATTCCCTTATTTCTAGGTCTCTGAGGTTTCTGTTTTTTAATGGCAAAAGAGCATCACTAGTATGAACAGGACCGAGACCAGGTGCCCAGTAGACTGTGAACCCATTTGGGATTCCTGGTTTCAGCAACATGGAGTCATTAACTGTTCTTGTGCTGGGAGATCGTCCACTGCAGAATCTCTCTGCCGCTAGGATGTGTAGGTTATGGTTTTATTCCTTGTATTCTATGGCTGGCAAACCATAGAATTAGGGGTGAGGGGTTTATTCATCTCTAACCATAATCAGAGGATTGGGAATGAGGGGCTCATTCATCTCTAACAACAATCAGAGGATTGGGGATGAGGGGCTCATTCATCTCTAACGACAATCAGAGGATTAGGGGTTAGGGGTTCATTCATCTCTAACAACAATCAGGGGATTGGGGGTGAGGGGCTCATTCATCTCTAACAACAATCAGAGGATTAGGGATTAGGGGTTCATTCATCTCTAACAACTATCAGGGGATTGGGAATGAGGGGCTCATTCATCTCTAACAACAATCAGAGGATTGGGGATGAGGGGCTCATTCATCTCTAACAACAATCAGAGGATTGGGGATGAGGGGCTCATTCATCTCTAACGACAATCAGAGGATTAGGGGTGAGGGGTTCATTCATCTCTAACAACAATCAGGGGATTGGGGGTGAGGGGTTCATTCATCTCTAACAACAATCAGAGGATTGGGGGTTAGGGGTTCATTAATCTCTAACAACAATCAGGGGATTGGGGGTGAGGGGTTCATTCACCTCTAACAACAATCAGGGGATTGGGGGTGAGGGGCTCATTCATCTCTAACAACAATCAGAGGATTAGGGGTGAGGGGTTCATTCATCTCTAACAACAATCAGAGGATTAGGGGTGAGGGGTTCATTAATCTCTAACAACAATCAGAGGATTAGGGGTGAGGGGTTCATTCATCTCTAACGACAATCAGGGGATTGGGGGTGAGGGGTTCATTCATCTCTAACAACAATCAGAGGATTGGGGGTGAGGGGCTCATTCATCTCTAACAACAATCAGAGGATTGGGGGTTAGGGGTTCATTCATCTCTAACGACAATCAGGGGATTGGGGTGAGGGGTTCATTCATCTCTAACAACAATCAGAGGATTGGGGGTGAGGGGCTCATTCATCTTCCTTCTAAATCCTCACGGATTTATCATTGTTATCACTTATACTAATTTCAGAACTTCCCAGAATCACCCAGAGGGTCACAACTAGGGATGAGCGAATTTCATATTTTGAAATTTGAGTTCGGGTTCGGGTTGCGGTATAATCTGAATTGCATTATGGATTCCGTTACCACGGACCATAACACAATTCCATGGCGGAATGCATAACGGAATGCCTTTAGAGGACTCCAGCATAACAGAAACCAGACGGATCCGTTATGCAGGCCATAGCCTTCTATTATGACGGAATGAATAACGGAATGTCTCTAAAGGCATACCATCATGGATTTGTGTTATGGTCCGTGGTAACAGAATCCATAACGCAATTCAGATTATACCACAACCCGATCCCGAACTTGAATTTCAAAATATGAAATTGGCTCTTCCCTAGTCACAACCTCTTAGCGAATCCTTCACCCTGTAATGAGTGTTATCTAAATGATTCCAGTGATCAGAGAAGGACAAGTGCTCATCTATGGTTCATCCCCTGATATACTGGGAAAAACTGAAGAACATTCCACCAAAATGTAAGCATCAATGACTCCTCCAGGGGCCAACACAGACAGCATAGAGGCCTGTGTGCTACAAGAGTATGGGGATCCTTATAGAGAAGCCCTTATGGTCTTTAACCACCCAATAGTAATCGTGAGATATGACATTCATTAGCTCAGTCGTTTATATGCAAATTAATGGAACTTTGTTATGGTAAGTGACATTGGGCCCCTTATATCCTGGGGCTCTATAGAACTGCACTGGATGTACAAAAGTATCCAATGTTCCCTGAAGACTGACATATCCCTAATAATAGAGATCCAAGAACTTGACTAGTTAGGGGTGGACTAGGAAGGCCTGGACCCTCAGGTTGGGACTAGTGACATCACTGTATTGGGTGATGTCATTCTGTATATGGAGAACAACTTGTAACTTCACTCCCATCAAACACTGCCCAGTGGCCTGGCATTCAGTGTGCCCTCTCGCCCTATGGTTCAGTCTGTAATGTTATCGTTGCCTCATAGTCGGGGTGTCACTGCTGACCACAGTATAGATCATGTTATAGAGTATTAATCCAGATATTAAACTCGATAAATGTCCACTCTCTGCTTTCGACAAACCTTTATCTCCTGGTCAAAGGAATTCTTCCCATGTTGTGGTATTTTACAATCAGGTATTATTGGTTGTGTCCATCCTCAGGGCTGCTCACTGAACACAAAGAGAAATGGAATCGGTGAAGGCGGTAGTCGGAGTAGTCTCAATGGAAGATCCGGAGTCCCATGAATGGCTAACTGGTCTCCTCTCGTCACTACCAGAAGTGAAAGAAGTGCTCCCAATTTTCCTTTCCGGTGGTGTCTCGCAAGACCTCAAGGACAGATTGTCTCTCTGTGACTTTCTCATTATCTACAACCAAAAACCTGATGGAGATGACGACCTTGAATATATTAGTCAATTACATGGTAAGAGCGTCCCTCCTAATATTTCAGTCCCCATTCACAGGACATTTAGGCCCTTCCTGATCATCCACTGACTATTGTGCTGTTTCAGTGTCCAGGTTTAGGGTGGCCTCAATGCTTCGCGGGGTCCCCCGGACATCATTGAGGTGTCACCATGTGTTGTTGCTCTTCAGAGGGGATGATAAGGCTTAGTGAATCCAAAAAGGAAATGAGTCCAGAGAGTCAGGGTCTCCATTAAACCAGTGTGCTTCTTTACTGGAGGAACTGAAGTGTAAAACAACATGGGCAAGGCATAGGGCTGGCTTCTATAGTCTCATCCCTGGCAGAAGAAGGTTCTGTCCTGAGGAAGGCCTGAGCTACATGTCTTTCTCTCTCTTTTAGGTTTGGTACCCTGGTCTAGGGGCTGGTGGCCCAAGGTCTGTGGCTCAATGTTCCAGCTGGCCCTTTGGTCAAAGGGGTGATGACCCAGGATCTGTGGCAGAGTATCCTGGTCTCAGCATCTTCTTCTGGTCACTTGTGCAGTCTGGAGGAGTCTACCTAACACTGGTCCCTATTTGCAGACAAGCATGGGCTCTGACTGCTCTCCTTATGCCCAGTTTATAGCTTACCTTGAACCTTCTAGTGGGAGGGGTGGAGTGGAGAAACTCAGCCTAACAAGAAACATTATCTGCCATAGACATGTATAGAGTTTTAATACAAGTCAATGGGAATGACAAAGACATTTTTCCAGGCGTAAACAACAGAGCTAAACCTAACAGTCAGAAGGTCAGCCTGTCTGCTTATTTTACACTCCAAAACTTTGCATAGTCCTTTTATAGAAACCATGTATGGTTTCTAACTTCTCAGTTCATAGATAGACAGTTTCTCAGTATTTGCTGGCTGTGCATTAACCCTCTACACAGTGCAGTGCGAGGACCCTGATCACAAGAGCTTACAATCTATGAGGAGATGGAGGAGACACATGAGGAGTGAGGACCCTGATCGCAAGAGCTTACAATCTATGAGGAGATAGAGTGACATCAGAGGTAGCACTATATTGATTACCATGGTGCAGCCATCCTTTCAGAAAGCAGCATGAGCCCTCACCAGCCAGTATCTGTGCGTTAGGGTGCAGAGAGGGGAGTAGATACTGCTGGGTGCAGGGAGCAGGTTCTGAGGAATAGACTGATAAGATTTCGGTTTATGAAATGTGATAGACCTACATAAAAAGATGTGTTGGGGCTCTCTAAGTGACTGTGGATGTTGGGGTATCACATTCTAGAAAAGTCTTGGAAACAGGTTGGGAGGTTCAGAGTGTGTAGGATGTTAGTCTTAGATGGTTGGTAGAACATAGAAGGTGGCAGATTGGGATGAGTGTAGGGGGGGGGGGGGTGCAAAACCTGGGAAAGCTTTATGGCTGTCAGTGGAAATTTTATTCTGTAATGGACCGGCAACAGGTCCAGTGATTGGCACAGGTTTGAGACATTGGCGCAATCACTGGTACAGAGTTTTGGAATCAGTGGAGTGATTGGACAGAGTGGAGGCATGAGTTTAATAACTGGCATAGGGTGGAGGTATGGGTGCAGTACCTGGCACAGGATGGAGGTATCGGGCAGTGACTGGCACAGGGTGGAGGCATCGGCAGTGACTGGCACAGAGCAGAAGCATTGGTGCAGAGACTGGTCCCGGGGTTACCTCTGCTGCCATTTTACATTTTCCACTCCTTTATCTCACGACACTCAATGATCTGTTTAGAGGCTTCGTAATACAAAGCAGATTTTAGGTTTGTAAAATTGTAATAACAATAATAAAGAATGTTGATTATGATAATGATGAAGATGATGGTGGCGACTATGAAGATGATAAGGATGGTAATGAGAAGGATAATGATTGTAAGGAGGATGATAATGATGAGGATGATGATGGGGAGAGTGATGATGGAGAGAATGATGATGATGAGTCCACTACTGTGTTTTCTAAAATGTTTACATTTTTTCAAGATAGGAAAAGCACTCTAATAATAGCAAAAGAGCTAGAGGACACGAGTCCGGAGCAGAAGATCCAGAACCTGCTGAGCCTCGACAGTTTTAAAACATGGACACAAGAACTGATCCTCTTCACAGGAAAAGACAATAAAACTCTTATCTCTGAAAACCCCAATGTTGGTTCAAGAGTAGAATCCCAGGAGTCAGGGGACGGAAGCTCAGAGCAGAACCAGGACACTGATAAAACGTGGACTCCAGAAGAGGGCGGTCTCATCATAAAGCAAATACCCCCCAGTTCTGGGAACACAGCAACTGAGGACCAGATCCAAGATGAAAGAGGTATTGTTGGGTCTCCATGATTTCTTTACATTGACCCCATTAAAAAGCCTCCATCAGCATGATCAGCTCTACAAATCAGGCCTACTTCCTGGTAGGGTTGACCATGCTGATTAAAATGATACCTTACTTATCTTGTAGGTAGCAGTGTTACAGAGATATTAGCATTTTTATTATTATCCTGATTAGCTATTTTGAGCACCAAGAGGCGGGCAGAAGGCTTTGAGTGCCACTATTTAAACACCCATCTCCTCTCTACGCCCCCCTCTACCCATTGATTGACTGGATTAGACATGTTGATCAGCCCCGTATTCAGACAACCTTAATATCATCCTAATGTAAAAACTTCTTGAGCCCCCCCCCCTTCTTGTGGATGACATGATGGTCTCGGCACTCATTGGTGGCAGTGAAGCATCAGGACAAGAGATAGAGGTCAGGAAAGAACACTCACTGCATGATCCACCCAGCAGCTGCGCTCCTCGCACAGAGCCAACAAATGTGGTCCACCTAGAAGTGGAGGTGCTGGAGCTTCGCTGAGAGCAGAGGAAAGTCACATCAAGTCCACTATATCACATACACCAAGTCAAACTATTCCACTGTAGCAAGTCCCCCAAGTCTCACTAAGTGCACCATATCAAAAACACGGCCACGCCAAGTCCACCAAGGTACATCTACCGTGTCATGTGCAGTGTCCCACTTAGTGATGGTAAAAGTTCAACTGTTTTACTACAACCGACTCCTCATCTTTTCCACCACCATCTTTGCACCTAACGGTGCTGGCGTCACGGACAACCGGGGTCAAAAGCACCCTAAACACCTATAGCATCAGGGGCACCTCAACAACCATCTGGCTGGTGATCCCTGTACTAGAGAGTGCCCCGGAGGATTTAGTGCTGTCTTCCCCATCACCCCCAGCCCAGGGAGCTACAAAATCGTGAGTACGACTACTACCCCCATCAGCCCACCGTGCGCTCACAGATTGCCCCTGCGGTCCGGTTTGCTGCACATGTTCATGTGCCAGTTCACAATACCAAGTACCAAGTCCTGATAATTTACACAAGTCTTACCAGTGCGCCAAGGCCCACCAACGAGGTAATTTATCAAACAGAAATACGCCTAAATGAATCTTAACCATGCCAAGTTCAGCATTTCATATAAAGTCCATTATACCAAGTCCACTCTGCACGCTTAGGATTTTCTGTTTCCGGAACTGCCTGCCGGATCCGCAAATCTGTATGCAAAAGGATATCATTTGTTTCCGGATCCGTCTGACAAATATATTGAAATACCGGAGCTGTCTCTCCGGTGTAATCAGGAAAAACAGATTCGGTATTTATTTTTTTCACATTTTTAAAGGTCTGCGCTTGCGCAGACCGGAAAACCAGTTCCATCAATGCGGCAATTTCCTTAACACTTGGTACCGGACCTGGCATTAATACAGTTCAATGGAAAATAATGCCGGATCCGGCAAGTGTTCCAAAAATACCGTAAAAGGGACAGAACTGAAGACATCCTGATGCATACTGTACGAATTGCTTTCCATTCAGATTGCATTAGGACAAAACTGATGTGTTTTTTTCCGGTATTGAGTCCCTATGATGGAACTCTTTACCGGAGAAGAATATCGCTAGTGTGAAAGTAGCCTTAGTTGAGAAACTATTAAATTAGTTTCATTTTTTTTGTCTCAGAGGCTGGAGAAGAAAACCCTAGTGGATTAAAAGATGACATCACAAGCAAATACATTTGGGAACAAACTGAGACAGCAAGAAGAAATATCATCCAGGTATCACTAGACCGCCATCATATTATCCATCGGTCTCCAGCTGTTAAGAAACTGCTATTCTCAAGGCTGTAAGGTGATGATGGAAGGTGATGTCTCACGTGAACTGTAGCGCCAGCAGCTGGAGGCCAATGTTGTAATCTCGGATTGACTGGTCAATAGGATTCATCTATAGGTTGATGTAGAATTTTGGTGAAACATTGTTTCCTTGAGATCTGTTTGGTGACATCATTCGCTGACTCCTCCTCATTTGTATCTGATATTCTTAACTGTAAAAGGTTAATACTCTTACCAATGCCAGCATTTATGTACTTTTTGTTCTTGCACAATTCCATGTACTGCAGGGTAATATCAGGCATATAGGGCCTCTGTAACTCTGCCAATCCTGAGCCTCCTGGTTGAGGAGATTAAAGAGTTACAATGAGGACAGGCAGTGGATGAGGAGAGACAATCAGTGGGGGTGTAACCTGATCTGCCATACACTCCGCCACTTACACCCCTGGTGAAGAACATAGAAAGCCAAAGTATAAGCAGCTGAGACAATGGGTGGTCCATGGGTGGCTGGTGGCTCGGCCTGTCCTGCATACAGCACATGGTGACGTTATCAGTAATGTGTAGAACTCACACTCTTTGTTCTGCTTGATAGGAGGACGTTGAAAGTTTTCCAGAAGAAAAAAGCAAGAAAACCTTCCTCCAGGTTAGTGGGGCCATGATTCTCACTTCTGCACAAACGGACCATGTACTGTCAGGGTCTTAGCCCCCAATGTACATGGCCTGTTTTGGCCTTTAGGATGCAGTGTTTCTTTTCTTTATATTCCAGCACACTGATGTAGTATCTGTAGTAGAGATGTCTCACATACAGTCACCTTTCCAAGCTCCTTGTGTGTGATGTCATCGTACCTCCCACGCCTCCTCTCTCCCTGCAAGCTCTACTGCTGCTCTACCCACTTTTCTGCAGGGAGCATGTATCCCATGCTGGGCAGCAGATCATGCAGTGACAGCTGAGCAGTGTGTCAGTGGCAGAGCATACCTCATGTCAGTCTACACAGCACTGTTCTACTCAGTTCATGTCAGTCTGCACAGCGCTGTGTAGTACCAGTTCGCACAGCAGTTGCATGACTTGCGCCCAGTTTATTATCCCTCCATTAGGTTAGTTTTGATTACTGTATTTAGGTTTTCCATCATCTTCTGAATAACATGAGCTTCACGTGGAGTCCCACCGATGGTGGCACAGCCAACCTAACCTTAACACTATATTTCCTCTCACATCTGGTGCCGCTCTGTTACCAGTAGTGATGTCGCGAACATAAAATTTTCCGTTCGCGAACGCGAACTTCCGCAAATGTTTGCGAACATGCGAACAGTGCGAACCGCCATAGACTTCAATAGACAGGCGAATTTTAAAACCCACATGGACTCTTTCTGGCCACAATAGTGATGGAAAAGTTGTTTCAAGGGGACTAACACCTGGACTGTGGCATGCCGGAGGGGGATCCATGGCAAAACCCCCATGGAAAAATACCTAGTTGACGCAGAGTGTGGTAAGTTGTAATCGCAATGCGATTAATACAGGTTATGTTAATCGCATTGCGAATTCAACTTAGAGCTGAGTTCCTAATGGTTGTATTGCTAGAATATACATTATATTCTAGCAATACAACCATTAGGAACTCAGCTCTAAGTTGTAATCGCAATGCGAATAATACAGGTTATATTAATCGCATTGCGATTTACAATTACTAACACTGCAGCTTCAGAATGAATGTAAGATGGATGCTGTCCTTGCGTTTACATAGGAGGTGGGAGGGTCTGAGAGGGAGGGTATGCTGATTGGCTGGAATGTGTCTGCTGACTGTGAGGTACAGGGTCAAAGTTTGCTCAATGATAAAGTATACAGGCGAACGCGAACATCGAATATGTTCGCCCGCCGCAGGGGACGCGAACAAGCTATGTTCGCCGGGAACTGTTCGCCGGCGATTAGTTCGGGCCATCTCTAGTTACCAGCTCTCAGATTCACCTCCTTCTTTTTATTTCTTATTTTTCCTCAGAAATATGGCTACTGGCTGACAATCCCCCTGATCTTAGTGATTATGGTGATTATAACCGGTCTGGGAGCAGCCGAGGTGGCAAATAGAGGAAGTAATGAGAACGTCACATCAACTCCGGACAATTCCAGCCAATATCCTGAGTACAGCACCAGTACTGTAGGAACAGAAACCTCCATGGTCCCACAGATATACACAACCTATAATACCACAACCATGGGACATACCTCAACTAGTCTGCATACATCATCTTCACTTCCAGAAGGTTCTGGCGACTATCCAGAGTACAACACCACCACTGTAGGGATGAACCGTACAGAAACCTCCACAGTCCCACAGATACATACAACTAATAATACTACAACAGAAGTAGATTCCACAACCACTCAGTATACACCAACATTGGTTCCAGAAGGTTCCAGCAACTATCCAGAATACAACACCACCACTGTAGGGATGAACCGTACAGAAACCTCCACAGTCCCACAGATACATACAACTAATAATACTACAACAGAAGTGGATTCCACAACCACTCGGTATACACCAACATCGGTTCCGGAAGGTTCCAGCAACTATCCAGAATACAACACCACCACTGTAGGGATGAACCGTACAGAAACCTCCACAGTCCCACAGATACATACAACTAATAATACTACAACAGAAGTAGATTCCACAACCACTCGGTATACACCAACATCGGTTCCGGAAGGTTCCAGCAACTATCCAGACTACAACACCACCACTGTAGAGATGAACCGTACAGAAACCTCCACAGTCCCACAGATACATACAACTAATAATACTACAACAGAAGTAGATTCCACAACCACTCAGTATACACCAACATTGGTTCCAGAAGGTTCCAGCAACTATCCAGACTACAACACCACCACTGTAGGGATAAACCGTACAGAAACCTCCACAGTGCCACAGATACATACAACTAATAATACTACAACAGAAGGAAATTCCACAACCACTCGGTATACAACAACATTGGTTCCGGAAAGTTCCAGCGACTATCCAGAGTACAATACCACCACTGTAGGGATCAGCCGGACAGAAATGACTACTTCTTCACAGCAGTATTCAACTCAAAATACTTCAATGGAAGACAGTTCCACAGCCAGTCTCTACACATCAACATCAGATCCACAAGTCTCCACAAGTAACACCACCACTGTAGGGATCAACCGGACAGAAATGACTACTTCTCCGCAGCAGTATACAACCCATATTACTGCAATAGAAGAAAGTTCCACATTGACATCAGATCCAGGACATTCCACAAGTAACCTCACCTCCCCCACCTCATTACCAGGAATTACTACTGAGAGCTCAGATCTTAACGCCACCACTCTGGTAACCATTTACACTGAAGAAAATACATTAGTTCCAGAAGATACAACTCCAAATATGAACATCCAATCAAGTACCACAGCTGGTCTTGAAGTAACTACAGCAAGTATGGAAAACTCCACAAGCCTGTATCCACCAACATCACTTCTGGAAGATTCCACCCCCTATACAGAGTACAACACCACCACTGTAGGGATCAACCAGACAGAAACCTCCACGACAGAAACCTCAACGGTTCCACAGATACATACAACTAATACAACAGAAGGAAATTCAACAACCACTCGGTATACAACAACATTGGTTCCGGAAAGTTCCAGCGACTATCCAGAGTACAACACCACCACTGTAGAGATCAACCAGACAGAAATGTCTACTTCTCCACAGCAGTATCCAACTCAAAATACTTCAATGGAAGACAGTTCCACAGCCAGTCTCTACACATCAACATCAGATCCACAAGTCTCCACAAGTAACACCACCACTGTAGGGATCAACCAGACAGAAATGACTACTTCTCCACAGCAGTATACAACCCATATTACTGCAATAGAAGAAAGTTCCACATTGACATCAGATCCAGGACATGCCACAAGTAACCTCACCTCCCCCACCTCATTACCAGGAATTACTAGTGATGGCTCAGATCTTAACGCCACCACTCTGGTAACCATTTACACTGAAGAAAATACATTAGTTCCAAAAAATACAACTGCAAATGTGAACACCCTATCAAGTACCACAGCTGGTCTTAAAATATCCACAGCAAGCATGGGAAACTCCACAAGCCTGTATCCACCAACATCACTTCTGGAAGATTCCACCCCCTATACAGAGTTCAACACCACCACTGTAGGAATCAACTGGACAGAAACCTCCACGACAGAAACCTCAACGGCTCCACAGATACATACAACTAATACAACAGAAGGAAATTACACAACCACTTTGTATACACCGACATCAAGTCTGGAAGATTCCACCCCCTATACAGAGTACAACACCACCACTGTAGGGATCAACCGGACAGAAATGACTACTTCTCCACAGCAGTATCCAACTCAAAATACTTCAATGAACGACAGTTCCACAGCCAGTCTCTACACATCAACATCAGATCCACAAGTCTCCACAAGTAACACCACCACTGTAGGGATCAACCAGACAGAAATGATTACTTCTCCACAGCAGTATCCAACCCATATTACTGCAATAGAAGAGAGTTCCACATTGACATCAGATCCAGGACGTTCCACAAGTAACCTCACCTCCCCCACCTCATTACCAGGAATTACTACTGAGAGCTCAGATCTTAATTCCACCACTCTGGTAACCATTTACACTGAAGAAAATACATTAGTTACAAAAAATACAACTCCAAATATGAACACCCTATCAAGTACCACAGCTGGTCTTAAAATATCCACAGCAAGTATGGAAAACTCCACAAGTCTATATCCACCAACATCACTTCTGGAAGATTCCACCCCCTATACAGAGTTCAACACCACCACTGTAGGGATCAACCGGACAGAAATGACTACTTCTCCACAGCAGTATACAACCCATATTACTGCAATAGAAGAAAGTTCCACATTGACATCAGATCCAGGACATTCCACAAGTAACCTCACCTCCTCCACCTCATTACCAGGAATTACTACTGAGAGCTCAGATCTTAACGCCACCACTCTGGTAACCATTTACACCGAAGAAAATACATTAGTTCCAGAAGATACAACTCCAAATGTGAACATCCAATCAAGTACCACAGCTGGTCTTGAAGTAACCACAGCAAGTATGGAAAACTCCACAAGCCTGTATCCACCAACATCACTTCTGGAAGATTCCACCCCCTATACAGAGTTCAACACCACCACTGTAGGGATCAACTGGACAGAAACCTCCACGACAGAAACCTCAACGGTTCCACAGATACATACAACTAATACAACAGAAGGAAATTCCACAAGCACTTTGTATACACCGACATCAGGTCTGGAAGGTTCCAGCAACTATCCAGAGTACAACACCACCACTGTAGGGATCAACCGGACAGAAATGTCTACTTCTCCACATCAGTATCCAACTCAAAATACTTCAATGGACGACAGTTCCACAGCCAGTCTCTACACATCAACATCAGATCCACAAGTCTCCACAAGTAACACCACCACTGTAGGGATCAACCAGACAGAAATTACTACTTCTCCACAGCAGTATACAACCCATAATACCGAAACAGAAGAAAGTTCCACATTGACATCAGATCCAGGACGTTCCACAAGTAACCTCACCTCCCCCACCTCATTACCAGGAATTACTACTGAGGGCTCCGATCCTAAGGCCACCACTCTAGAAGCCGTTCACACCGAAGAAAATACATTAGTTCCAGAAAATACAACTCCAAATATGAACATCCAATCACATACCACAGCTGGTCTTGAAGTAACCACAGCAAGTATGGAAAACTCCACAAGTCTATATCCACCATCACTTCCAGAACATTCTAGCCATTACCCAGAGGAGAACATCACAACTGTAGGGATCATTATGACATAAACATGTATCTTTCTGACGGTGCAGAGGATCCAACCTTCTAATCTGTCCTCTATGTCTCTCTAAATGTTTGTGCATTTTGTATCTAAAAGGGTATGAAGAGATCCATGCACCAATCAGAGGTGTTTGTAGACTGAGCTGACAGCCAATCAGATGTCAAGGCTCCATTACTGGAGTCAGGTGGAGGTGGACGGTGCTGCGGATACCCTGCACAGTGCAGCCTTCACCAGAGAGCCGTTCAGACACTGCTTCAGAACACTGCTATACAGAAGAATTGGAGGACCTGGACTAAAATGCCGCCCTACAAGTGTTCCTGATGGGGGGTACTAATAAACCACTCTGCTGCTGGGGAAGGTCAAACCCTCCTTTGGTGGCTTTTTCCTCTGTACCCCTCAAGGGACAGAAATGGGAAGTTATTGTTCATTTTATAGCAGCTGTTGACCGTTATACATGTCTGTCCTGCTTGGACAATACGTTAATATTCACTTCAGGATGCAGGTGGTGAAATGACTACCCATAGTGAGAGTGTTCCTAGTATGTGGGGTGTATGGGGTGTAAGACATTATGTACAGTATGTGGGGTGTATGGGGTGTAAGACATTATGTACAGTATGTGGGGTGTATGACGATTTTTCCTCCAAGCTGAAAACAAGGAAGAAACCACATTGGGTATCTCGCATTACTTTGTGTGTCACAAGCTCACCAGGATTCTCTACAGGATCTTGCATGGGCCTGACATGAGGCCAAGTACAAGCTCTGACCCAGAAACCAAGAGTCTCATCGTATATTATTCAAAGATGGTCAACTCTTAATGTGAGAGAAAGGCCAAAGTAGTGTAAGCCCTGAGTTTCTCTACATGGACCATCAGGTCATACAGAATAATGGAGGTCTGAATTGTAGCATATACTTCTATTGGTCTGCAGTCCATGTGCACCGCACAAAAAATACTGCATCTGAGTCAGGGTGTTTTTGCTGTGTGGGTGCTGTGTTCTCAGGTTATAGCAGGTAACTTTACACTCATTAGTTTCCAGTTTTAACAGTCACTGTTAATAGAACCAGAATTCAGATCTTTCAAATCTGGAGAAGTCAAAACTAGTGATGAGCGAGCATGCTCGAACGAGCACCACGTGTATTCGTCGCATTGCTCGAGTCTCCTCCCCGCACGTTTGGCGCCTTCTAAGCAGCCAATCAAGGTCCAGGTAAGTAATTCCCCTCAGTGTGAGCCCATAGCCATGTTAGCTGTAAGCCGTACACTGATTGGCTGGCCAGAACACGTGATACCATTTCATATAGGGGCTGAGGTCCGGTGCTCGGCTCATTCAGCGTCAGGGAGAGCAGACAGTAGGCAAGGAATGATAGCATTTTGCTCTAAACTTACTGATTTCACTCCAAAAACCTTAGTGAAAGACCTAACAGTCATTTTAGGACTAGAGTGTGTGTTTGACAGTTTAAGAAGGGGGTTAATTCAGCACTATCAGGGACAGGCGTCACCAGGAAGGGACAGGTAGTGCAGGGCTTGAAAATTGCTTTGATAACTTTGATAAGACAGAAAGATTTCAAATTAGTGACATCTACAAAATGCCATCATTACGCAGTGTGTTGGGCAGATATTATCAAAAGGGGCTTATTCACTACAGTGTGCCTGGTACTGAGATATACACTGCACCATCATAAAGCAGTGTGTTGGGCAGACATTATAAAAAGGGGCTTATTCCCTACAGTGTGCCTGCTACTGAGATATACACTACACCATCATAAAGCAGTGTGTTGGGCAGACATTATAAAATGGGGCTTATTCACTACAGTGTTCCTTGGTACTGAGATATACACTGCACCATCATAAAGCAGTGTGCTGGGCAGACATTATAAAAAGGGGCTTATTCACTACAGTGTTCCTTGGTACTGAGATATACACTGCACAATCTTAAAGCAGTGTGTTGGGCAGACATTATAAAAAGGGGCTTATTCACTACAGTGTTCCTTGGTACGGAGATATACACTGCACCATCATAAAGCAGTGTGTTGGGCAGACATCATAAAAAGGGGCTTATTCACTACGGTGTTCCTTGGTACTGAGATATACACTGCACCATCATAAAGCAGTGTGTTGGGCAGACATCATAAAAAGGGGCTTATTCACTATGGTGTTCCTTGGTACTGAGATATACACTGCACCATCATAAAGCAGTGTGTTGGGCAGACATTATTAAAAGGGGCTTATTCACTACAGTGTTCCTGCTACCGAGATATACACTGTACCATAAGCGAAATTATTTTTTCCGGGGAAATTAACCTAACTTGTGCCACATCTGTGTGTGCGTTCAATCTGCAACCGCTATATTAATTACTTCAGCAGACAGTGATTTATATTTTGGCCATAGTTAACAAGTTTTGGGCACATCTGTGTGTGCGTTTAGGCCGCAACTGTATATATAGTATTTCAGCAGAGAATACATTTTATTTGGGACAAATATGTATCCAATATAGAACTACATCCGAATAAAGTGTGTATTGTCAAAATTCCATTATTTCTGCCCTAGTGTAGTGACCAAAAATTGTATTCCTCTGTCTCCTGTACATTACAGAAAGCAAATACAGTGTGTACTGTAAAAATTACATTATCTCTGGGCTAGTGGGGTGCCGAAAATTAGTATTTCTGTCTCCTGTACACTACAGAAAACAAAGACAGTGTGTACTGTAAAAATTACATTATCTTTGGCCTAGTGTGGTGGTGAAAATTTGTATTTCTCTGTCTCCTGTACATTACAGAAAGCAAATACAGTGTGTACTGTAAAAATTACATTATCTGTTTTCTAGTGTGGTGCCAGAAAATTGTATTTCTCTGTCTCCTGTATATTACAGAAAGCAAATATAGTGTGTACTGTAACAATTACATTATCTGTTTTCTAGTGTGGTGCCGAAAAATTGTATTCCTCTGTCTCCTGTACATTACAGAAAGCAAATACAGTGTGTACTGTAAAAATTACATTATCTCTGGGCTGGTGTGGTGCCAAAAAATGGTATATCTCTGTCTCCTGTACATTACAGAAAGCAAATACAGTGTGTACTGTAAAAATTACATTATCTGTTTTCTAGTGTGGTGCCAGAAAATTGTATTTCTCTGTCTCCTGTATATTACAGAAAGCAAATATAGTGTGTACTGTAACAATTACATTATCTGTTTTCTAGTGTGGTGCCGAAAAATTGTATTCCTCTGTCTCCTGTACATTACAGAAAGCAAATACAGTGTGTACTGAAAAAATTACATTATCTCTGGGCTAGTGGGGTGCCAAAAAATTAGTATTTCTGTCTCCTGTACATTACAGAAAACAAAGACAGTGTGTACTGTAAAAATTACATTATCTTTGGCCTAGTGTGGTGGTAAAAAATTTGTATTTCTCTGTCTCCTGTACATTACAGAAAGCAAATACAGTGTGTACTGAAAAAATTACATTATCTCTGGGCTGGTGTGGTGCCAAAAAATTGTATTTCTCTGTCTACTGTACATTACAGAAAGCAAAAATAGTGTGTACTGTAACAATTACATTATCTGTGTTCTAGTGTGGTGCCAAAAAATTGTATTTCTCTGTCTCCTGTACATTACAGAAAGCAAATACAGTGTGTGCTGTAAAAATTAAATTATCTGTGTTCTAGTGTGGTGCTGAAAAAATTGTATTTATCTTTCTCCTGTAGATTACAGAAAGCAAATACAGGGCACAATTAAACTGTGCCTGCTGCCAGTGCACCAGAAAAAACAAAAAAATCCACCTTACCCAGCTTCATGTCCAACTTAGCTGGGCGGCGCAGGACAACACTGTCCAAGTCGGACCAGTGCGGACAGGTGGTTGGTTGTATTGCAGAATATAATGCTTCCAGTCGGTTAAGCACAACCCTCTCTTCCACAAGGTCCAGTCTCTGTACCAAAAGACTGGTCAATCGAATCCTCAGTCTGATCCTCCATCCTCCCACCATGTTGCGTCTGGCCAAACAAGTGATCCCACACTCGGATATTCACATGAACTCTTATCATCGCCAGTACTTGGTTTGGCTCTCTCGCCAAGCACCCTTGAAGAGGTACCTGAGATAAGGTGCCCTGATTCCCAACCTCTTGAGCCTTCACAGTCTCAAGAAGATGACGGTGGTGAACGGCAATTATTCGTTCATGAGGTGGATGATGATGAGACACAGTTGCCAATCACTGAGGTGGTGGTTAGGTCAAGTCAGGAGGATGAGCAGAGTGAGGAAGTAAAAGAGGAGGTGGTGGACGATGGGGTCACTGACCCAACATGGTAAGGTGAAAAGCTGAGCGAGGACAGCAGTACAGAGGGGGAGGGATCTGTAGCACCGCAACAGTCTGGAAGATGCAGTACTGTGGCAAAAGGGAGACGTCGGCCCACACCAAACAGGCCCGCAACCGTTACACGGAGCACCAACATGCGTAAATCTGCCTTGCAAAGGGGTAGGTGTTCGGCAGTATAGCGCTTTTTTGAGGAAAGTGCAGATGACAAAAGAGTGGTAGTTTGCAACCTGTGCCGTACCAAAATGAGCCGGGGCGTGAGCACTAGCAACCCCACCACCACTAGCATGATCCGCCACATGGCATCCAAGCACCCTAATAAGTGAACCGAATGCCTGGGTCCACAGTCTGCGTCTGAGGGTCCCACCACTGCCTCCACTTCCCCTGTGTTTCGCACTGCTGGCCAATCCCCTGTCGAAGGTGCAGGCCTAGATGCCCCTCGCCCTGCACCTGGAACTTCGCATGAACCGTCAGCAACAACATCCACTTCCCTGTCCCAGCGCAGCGTCCAAATGTCGATAACACAGGCATTTGAACGCAAGCGCAAATACCCAACACAGGCCATATCACTAAATGCACAACTTTCGAAATTACTGGCCCTTGAAATGTTGTCATTTAGGCTTGTGGACACTAAGGCCTTCTGCAGCCTGATGTCGGTGGCCGTCCCTCGGTACTCAGTCCCCAGCCGCCACTATTTTTCAGTATACTATTTTTATTTTTCTATTTTTATTTTTTATTCCGCCTTACACCAGCATGTGTCCCAGAAGATTAGCCATGCCCTGACCAATGCACTTACTGGGAAGGTCCACCTCACCACGGACACATGGACAAGTGCTGGTGGCCAGGGACGCTACATTTCTCTGATAGCACACTGGGTGAATGTTGTGGAGGCCGGGAGTGAGTCGAAACATGGGATGGCACAGGTGCTACCCACGCCCAGGATTGCGGGCCCTAAGTCCATCAGGGTCTCCGCCAGCAGCTATGTTACTGTCTCCAACCCCCACTTCTCCTCCTCTGCCGCGTCCTCCTCCACTTCCACCTCCAGCAACAGTCAGCCATCAGTCGCTAGCTGGAAGCAGTGTAGAACTGCTGTGGGTAAGCGTCAACATTCTGTGCTGAAGCTGATCTGCTTAGGGGACAAACAGCACACCGCCGCAGAGCTGTGGCTCTCGCCACTCAACCTACAAACAGGTATAGTTGTGTCTGACAATGGCCGTAACTTGGTGCCGGCTTTGGAGCTCGGCAACTTGACACACATTCCATGCCTAGCCCACATCTTAAACTTAGTGGTTCAGTGGTTTATCAAAACCTACCCCAATTTGCAGGAGCTACTAGTGAAGGCGCGCCGCTTGTGTGCTCATTTCCGCAAGTGGTCCACAGCTTCAGCCGGTCTGTCAACGCTGCAGCAGCGCTTGCGGTTTCCAGCTCACCGACTGTTGTGCGACGTGAGCACGTCCTGGAACTCTACGTTCTACATGTTGGCCAGGTTTTGTGAGCAGCAGAGGGCAGTTGTGGAATACCAGCTGCAACATGGTCGTCGCCTTTCCAGTCAACTGCCACTGTTCACAAGCGAGAAGTGGGCATTGATGTCAGACCTCTGTGAGGTTTTAAATAACTTTGATGAATCCACACAGATGGTTAGTGGCGATAACGCTATTATCAGCGTAACCATCCCACTGCTGTGTCTACTCAAATGATTGCTGCTCACAATTAAGGAGGGCGCTCTGTGGCAGACAAGGAAATGGGGGAGGACATTACACAGGGTGATACCCAGACCTCCCCCAGTTCATCTTCTCAGCGCGAATTGGGCCATGAAGAGGAGGAGGAGGAGCTGGAGACAGTTGCCTCTGCTACAGAGGGTAGTACCCATGGAACTTTAATTCCATCTGTTCAATGTGGATGGGCAGAAGAGGAGGAGGAGGATGAGGGTATGGAGAGTCATTCTGATGTTGACATCGACGTCTTGCCTGTTGGTACTCTGGCACACATGGCTGACTTCATGTTAGGCTGTCTTTCCCGCGACCCTCGCGTTATATGCATTTTAGGTAACACAGATTACTGGGTGTTCACCCTTCTCGACCCCTGCTACAAAGAGAACTTCTCACCTCTCATTCCTGTGGTGGAGAGGACGAGTAAAATGGTGCAATACCAGAAGGTACTTGTTGAGAGATTGCTCCAAAATTTTCCATCTGACAGTGCAGCCGGCAGAGTCCGTACTTCCTTAGGCAACCGAGGAAGGGAGACAAGGGGAACACACAGCAGTTCCAACAGAGGCAGGGCAACACTCACCAAGGCATGGGACACTTTCATGACACCCCGCCAGCAACCTCACCCTGAAGCGCGGCCTAGTGCTACAAGGAGGGAAAGATTTGGAAGATGGTGAAGGAAAACATAGCAGACCGTGTCAGCATCCTAAATGATCCCTCAATGCCTTACAACTACTGGGTGTCCAAGCTGGACACGTGGCACGAACTTGCGCTCTACGCCTACGCTCTACGCCTTGCGTGCTAGCCTGCCCTGCCGCCAGCGTATTGTCTAAACGTGTATTTAGTGCTGCTGGTGGCATTATAACCGATAAGCGTATCCGCTTGTCCACTGACAATGCTGACAGGTTGACTGATGAGGAACTAAAACACATTTTAAATGTATGCTTTATGATGTACTCAAGCCACAAGATTCAGATTTTTTTTTACCCCTTTCACCTCAAAAATAGGGTATATGTTTGAATCTTGTTTTCTTATCCGCCTCCTCCTCCAACTCCTCTTCCATACAATATATATATGTCCTCACTACAATGTTTTGTAGGGCTCTCTAGGCTTCAGTCCCTCACCTCAAAATCTTTATACCGTCTGCTCACCTGTAGGCCATCACTGCAATGTTTTATGGGGTTCTCTAGGCTTCAGTCCCTCACCTCAAAATCTTTATACCGTCTGCTCACCTGTAGGCCATTACTGCAATGATTTATGGGGTTCTCTAGGCTTCAGGCCCTCACCTCCAATGCTTTATACCGTCTGCTCACCTGTAGGCCATCACTGCAATGTTTTATGGGGTTCTTTAGGATTCAGGCCCTCAGCTCCAATGCTTTATACCGTCTGCTCACCTGTAGGCCATTACTGCAATGATTTATGGGGTTCTCTAGGCTTCAGGCCCTCACCTCCAATGCTTTATACTGTCTTCTCACCTGTAGGCCATCACTGCAATGATTTATGGAGTTCGCTAGGCTTTAGGCCCTCACCTCCAATGCTTTATACCGTCTGCTCACCTGTAGGCCATCACTGCAATGTTTTATGGGGTTCACTAGGCTTCCGGCCCTCACCTCCAATGCTTTATACCGTCTGCTCACCTGTAGGCCATCACTGCAATGTTTTATGGGGTTCACTAGGCTTCCGGCCCTCACCTCCAATGCTTTATACCGTCTTCTCACCTGTAGGCCATCACTGCAATGATTTATGGGGTTCGCTAGGCTTCAGGCCTTAACCTCCAATGCTTTATACCGTCTGCTCACCTGTAGGCCATCACTGCAATATTTTATGGGGTTCACTAGGCTTCAGGCCCTCACCTCCAATGCTTTATACCGTCTGCTCACCTGTAGGCCATCACTGCAATGATTTATGGAGTTTGCTAGGCTTCAGGCCCTCACCTCCAATGCTTTATGCCATCTGCTCACCTGTAGCCCATCACTGCAATGTTTTATGGGGTTCTCTAGGCTTCAGGCCTTCACCTCCAATGCTTTATAAGGTCTGCTCACCTGTATACCATCACTGCAATAATTTATGGGGTTCTCTAGGCTTCGGGCCCTCACCGCTAAAGCTTTATAAGATCTGTCACCTGTAGCCTATCACTGCAATATTTTATGGGGTTCTTTAGGCTTCAGGCCCTCACCTCCAATGCTTTATAAGGTCTTCTTACCTGCAGCCCATCACTGCAATGTTTTATGGGATTCTCTAGGCTTCATGCCCTCACCTCCAATGCTTTATAACGGTCTGCTCACCTGTAGCCATCACTGCAATATTTTATGGGGTTCACTAGGCTTCAGGCCCTCACTTCCAATGCTTTATACAGTCTGCTCACCTGTAGGCCATCACTGCAATGTTTTATGGGGTTCTCTAGGCTTCAGGCCCTCACCTCCAATGCTTTATAAGGTCTTCTTACCTGCAGCCCATCACTGCAATGATTTATGGGGTTCACTAGGCTTAAGGCCCTCACCTCCAATGCTTTATAACGTCTGCTCACCTGTAGCCATCACTGCAATATTTTATGGGGTTCACTAGGCTTCAGGCCCTCACTTCCAATGCTTTATACAGTCTGCTCACCTGTAGGCCATCACTGCAATGTTTTATGGGGTTCTCTAGGCTTCAGGCCCTCACCTCCAATGCTTTATACTGTCTGCTCACCTGTAGGCCATTACTGCAATGTTTTATGGGGTTCTCTAGGCTTCAGGCCCTCACCTCCAATGCTTTATACGGTCTGCTCACCTGTAGCCATCACTGCAATATTTTATGGGGTTCACTAGGCTTCAGGCCCTCACTTCCAATGCTTTATACAGTCTGCTCACCTGTAGGCCATCACTGCAATGATTTATGGGGTTCACTAGGCTTCAGGCCCTCACCTCCAATGCTTTATACAGTCTGCTCACCTGTAGGCCATCACTGCAATGATTTATGGGGCTCTTTAGGCTTCAGGCCCTCACCTCCAATGCTTTATACTGTCTGCTCACCTGTAGGCCATCACTGCAATGTTTTATGGGGTTCTCTAGGCTTCAGGCCCTCACCTCCAATGCTTTATACGGTCTGCAATGTTTCCTAACAATTTTACCTCTAAAAATGTAATTTATTTTTTTTGGGGGGCGGGATTTTGTTGCTATTTAAAAGTGGCGGATAACTGGGACAATATGGTTCCCAGCTGCAACATTGGAGTCCAAGATGCATCCATACATCGTTCCAATGCTGTTCCAGATCCATTTCGGTGGTGTTTCTGTCACTTTCTGACCTTTTCCAAAGGACCAGGCACCCTCCCCTCATCCGAGCAGTGGGTGCCTGGTTGTCTCCTATTGACTTCCATTATACTCGGGTGATCGGCTGAGCGCACGAATATCGCTATGTGTTCGCACTGAGTACCCGAACACCCCACCACTTTGGTGCTCGCTAATCACTAGTCAAAACCTATGAGACTGTCGTGAAGTGGTCACTCATATCTGGATCTCCAGTCCGGAGGCTCCCGGGTCATACATAGGCTTCAGTAGTGATTGCAAGCCCCATTATGTTCACATTCAAGTCTGTAGGCCATGTGGCCTGAGATTCCTCTACCTGGGACCCTTCATTCTGATCCTCAGTGGGGGCCCAGATCACAGACCCAACAGATGACACACCGATCGTGTTCTCCTGTCCATTCATTTCCTCAACTTGTACAAAGTAAAGTAAATAATGTTACAGAGGGACACAAATGTCTTTCATGTTCTTCCTCAAAATGAAGCTCAAAATTGATGCTATTTTACTATTTGTTCTTTTTACACGTAGAACAAAATCTACAAACAGAGGACGATACAAAAATAGAATTTCAGGAGCACTGCAGATATGAAAGCCACATGATGCTGGAGAAACAGCGAGAAGGACTGTCCCGTATATTACCACAGCAAGACCCTGCAGTTATACCAGAACACAGAAAAAACGTACACACACAGGAGCACAACTGCCGCAATGCCGACCGTCCATCTCCTGCGCGACCGCATCTGTCAAAACAGGAGTAGTGAGACTAGTGACCAGTGATTGAACTATTATCTCAAAAGAAAACTGACCATTGGCCCATTGTTAATGCATCCACCATCGATGTATCCATACCTTCATCATAGAATGGCCCCTTTAGATAAATCTACCAGAGATATATTCAAAATAGATGATGTCCTGAAGAAATATAGAACCATAGATGGGTCCTATATTCATTCTCTATAGAAGGACTCCCTCCCCTATATATACTAGTCTCTACCATAAATACATCGGGCATAGACTGATATCCCCTAGGTGGATGCACTGTAGATGGAGCCTATACAAATGTATCTGTCATAGATGGGTCCGCAGTAGATGCATCCAATATAGATAGATTATAATGGAAATCCAACTGAAGGTAATGAAACACAGGACATTATTGATCATTTTACAATAAATCGCTGAAGCTTTAAAGAAATATCTGAATATTGTTACCAAGATTTCAACCAAAAGCAAACATGCCATAACGGGAGACTATGTCACTTTGAGGGAGGGGGCTCAGACTGGCGGATTCCATTGTCTTTGCTGCTGGGTAACTACCATGAGGACTCCTCATTCCAGAGGACCCACAGTGTTACCAGGGGGTGGTCATTCTGTCTTGTGTAGTGAAACCTGGGACCATAATGGAGGGTGGGGGGGGGAGGTTATGCTATGGGGCTCATACACCACCACAATTATATGTGGGTAAATACTCCTATAATGGTGAAAGGGTCCCAACCACATGGTGTTCTCAGACCACGAAAAGGACTAAGCCTAAGACCACGATAAGACTAACATATCGACAAGCATCCACCTGACAGCCCGTAATGTGCCAGACCCCAGTAAGTCACATTATATGACTCTGATATTTCATGTTGTTCATTCATTTACCTCATTTGTCCTTGAGTTGAAACCTGAGCTGAAGAAACACAGGTAAAACGAGATGAAAGTAACTGAAGATCGCTCTGTGAGGGAGAGATGAAAAGGAAGATGAAACCACCACAAACATAGAAACAACAAGGGCAGGATATATCTGGATGTGGTATAACTAGTGCAAGATATACCTGGACAAGGTATAACTAGTGCAAGATATATCTGGGTAAGGTACAGAGCAGGACATATCTGGATGAGGTATAACTAGTGCAGGATATATCTGGGTAAGGTATAGAGCAGGACATATCTGGATGAGGTATAACTAGTACAGGATATATCTGGGTAAGGTACAGAGCAGGACATATCTGGATGAGGTGTAACTAGTGCAGGACATATCTGGTTCTGGATGAGGTATAGTGCTGGATATATCTGGATGAGTTATAACTAGTGCAGGATATATCTGGATGAGGTATAGAGCAGGACATATCTGGATGAGATATACAGTAAGTAGTGCAGGATATATCTGGGTAAGGTATAGTGTAGGATATATCTTGGTAAGGTATAGTGTAGGAAATATCTTGGTAAGGTATAGAGCAGGACATATCTGGATGAGGTATAACTAGTGCAGGATATATCTGGGTAAGGTATAGAGCAGGACATATCTGGATGAGGTATAACTAGTGCAGGACATATCTGGTTCTGGATGAGGTATAGTGCCGGATATATCTGGATGAGTTATAACTAGTGCAGGATATATCGGGATGAGGTATAGAGCAGGACATATCTGGATAAGATATACAGTAAGTAGTGCAGGATATATCTGGGTAAGGTATAGTGTAGGATATATCTTGGTAAAGTATAGTGTAGGATATATCTGGGTAAGATATAGTGTAGGATATATCTGGGTAAGGTATAGTGTAGGATATATCTGGGTAAGGTATAGTGTAGGATATATCTGGGTAAGATATAGTGTAGGATATATCTGGGTAAGGTATAGTGTAGGATATATCTGGGTAAGGTATAGTGTAGGATATATCTTGGTAAAGTATAGTGTAGGATATATCTGGGTAAGGTATAGTGTAGGATATATCTGGGTAAGGTATAGTGCAGGATATATCTGGGTAAGGTATAGTGTAGGATATATCTGGGTAAGATATAGTGTAGGATATATCTGGGTAAGGTATAGTGTAGGATATATCTGGGTAAGGTATAGTGTAGGATATATCTTGGTAAAGTATAGTGTAGGATATATCTGGGTAAGGTATAGTGTAGGATATATCTGGGTTAGGTATAGTGTAGGATATATCTGGGTAAGGTATAGTGCAGGATATATCTGGGTAAGGTATAGTGTAGGATATATCTGGGTAAGGTATAGTGTAGGGTAGGGTATATCTGGAAGAGGTATAACTAGTGGAGGATATATCTAGATGAGGTTTAACTAGTACAGGATATATCTGGTTGTGGTATAACTAGTACAGGATATATTCGGACGGTGTCATCATGTCTGGCTGCACGCTCTACAGTGTTCAGAATCCAGATCAATCCTTACCACCGAGTATCACTCAATTGGTTGGTTACAGAATTGTGTAGACCAAAAACCTCTGCTTGGACACTCACTGGTGGCTTCCGTGGATGGAGACTCCAGCATTCCAGAGAGTGCCTCTGAATAATGGAGGGACTTCATTTATTTAAAGAGCATTCAGAGTAATATGTGCAGTCTCCTGTAATGTGCCTGGACAGATGCTGAGACACATCAGGTACCTGTAATCAGCTCCCGTAGCTGAGATTTGTTGGAGGCATCGGTTGGGTTTATGTCTCTGTCTTCTTTATTCTGTGCACTGAAGAGGAACAGATCACGAGCTAGAATCCTGATACTGGGCTGGTTCTCCAGAATCTGGTTCTTCTGTTGTGCGCTGTTATCATCTAGATCATCGATCAGCACAATCACATTCTCTGCCCCTACACATGAATAAGCAGAACTAAGCGGTAAGATGCGCACATGGGCTCACCGTCGTTGGATGACTGTTCTGAGTCTATTGTATACTGAGAGACATCGGACACTCCGGAGAGCTCAAGCTGGGGCGAGGACTGGGCAATAAATGGTTAAATGAATTCCCCATTCCAGTTAAACACCATTCATTGCCCAGAATCGTGAGATCACCACAGCGGTGGAGGTCATCTGGGTGAAGGCGCTTCTGAGCAATGACTGGAAGGATATGCTGTAGTTAGGAAATATTCAGCTTTATTAATTCTTTTGGAAAGAAAGCTGAATTCCATGTTTTTTACGTGCAGATCTCTCGCTAGATTTCCCTAAATGAATTGCAGAATATTTGGGTTCGTTAGAAATCAAGGGGCACATTTATTAGGACCAGCGTTTTAGACTCCGGTCTTAATAAAGCCCTGCTCTGGCGGTGGATCCGCTGCAGTTAAATAGATGCACTTGCTTCTCCATAACTTTGGCGGATCCAGTGCCGCTTCTAAATGTAAGAAGCCTCCGAGCGTTCGAGCTGTCTCACATTTAGACCATTTTCTAGGCCTAAAACAGTCGTAGAAAATAGTAAATAAGACGGGCCTGCTGGTCCCTCCCATTCCCCGCTCACACCACGCTTTTTTAGACCAGGGTAGCGGGGAGAAGTGGCAGATTGCGGCACAAAAGACCGTTGTGCCACGCTCTGCACCAGAAATATGGCTAATAGGCGTATTTCTGTTTTATAGGTCACCACCCCCCCCCCCCCAAAAAAAAAAAAAAAAAGTTTTGGCTAATCCAGGATAATTTTCAAAGATAGAACTGATTTGCTCCTTTCTAGTGTTTATGTAGAAACTTATCTATAAAAGTCACATACAAACTATTCTACTTTCCAAAAAGAAAGGAAAAAAACAGAGAGTCCCTACCACTAATACCACTACTCCACCTCCTTCTCGGTAACTACCCTAAAGATAATTTACTTGGCTGCCTGAGAGGCCTTGGTTGGGATTCTATTTCTTCTTACGGAGGGCACCGGGTGGGCATGAGCACAAGGCACATCTATATCTCTCTCCTCATAATTAGTTGCTGTCATTACTAGGTGACACAAGTCATTGCTGAGATGTGATGTCATCATTAGGTGACACAAGTCATTACTGAGATGTGATGTCATCATTAGGTGACACAAGTCATTGCTGAGATGTGATGTCATCATTAGGTGACACAAGTCATTGCTGAGATGTGATGTCATCATTAGGTGATACTAGTCATTACTGAGATGTGATGTCATCATTAGGTAATACCAGTCATTACTGAGATGTGATGTCATCATTAGGTGACACAAGTCATTGCTGAGATGTGATGTCATCATTAGGTGATACTAGTCATTACTGAGATCTGATGTCATCATTAGGTGACACAAGTCATTACTGAGATGTGATGTCATCATTAGGTGATACTAGTCATTACTGAGATGTGATGTCATCATTAGGTGACACAAGTCATTGCTGAGATGTGATGTCATCATTAGGTGACACAAGTCATTGCTGAGATGTGATGTCATCATTAGGTGATACTAGTCATTACTGAGATCTGATGTCATCATTAGGTGACACACGTCATTACTGAGATGTGATGTCATCATTAGGTGATACTAGTCATTACTGAGATGTGATGTCATCATTAGGTGACACAAGTCATTGCTGAGATGTGATGTCATCATTAGGTGACACGTCATTGCTGAGATGTGATGTCATCATTAGGTGATACTAGTCATTACTGAGATGTGATGTCATCATTAGGTGACACACGTCATTACTGAGATGTGATGTCATCATTAGGTGACTAGGTGACATCAGTCATTAGTGAGATGTGATGTCATCATTAAGTGACACCAGTCATTACTGAGATGTGATGTCATCATTAGGTGATACTAGTCATTACTGAGATGTGATGTCATCATTAGGTGATACTAGTCATTACTGAGATGTGATGTCATCATTAAGTGACACCAGTCATTGCTGAGATGTGATGTCATCATTAGGTGACACAAGTCATTACTGAGATGTGATGTCATCATTAGGTGACATCAGTCATTACTGTGATGTGCTATCATCATCAGGTGAGATGTGATGTCATCATTAGATGATACCAGTCATTACTGAGATGTGATGTCATCATTAGATGATACCAGTCATTACTGAGATGTGATGTCATCATTAGGTGAGATGTGATGTCATCATTAGATGATACCAGTCATTACTCTGATGCCATTCGTAGTTGATATGTCATATCTGGCTGCGAATCTGAAGATGATTATTCGAAGCCACAATAGATGATGTAATAAATCGGTCTTCCATGACATTGGCAGTTTTCATCATATATTGAGAGGATAGAAGAAATCACCAGTTCCCTGAGACGAATGAAGAGTTATCCACTTTAACAGATTAACAGGTTTAGGATTTCGTAGACTGTCACAGACACACTCACCCAGAGCTCGAGACAACTCCTTCAGCTCACTGTCATATAAGGCGTCCGTCACATCGGTGACATTGATTCGTCCTCTGGTCTTTGAATGATATAAAATAGCGAATGAGATGCCGCTAATGAACAGAGGTGAATTATTGGTGATGAGCACAGAACAGACATTGTCCTCGGGAAGGAAAGTATACAGGAACTGTAGTAACCATCGGTAGTCAACGGTGCTGTTCCTGGAGAAGATTCCAACCATCGCCATCCTTAGTGTCCTGTCTGCAGAAGATGAGGGATTATTCAAACTATTCACATCATGTGGACCCCATAAAATACAATCAGAAGAGCAGTAACACAGGAAAGGCATAAGACATGGTAGTATGGGGTCCAGTTGGATTGGAACACTCCAAATTGCTATATGTCATTTCATGCCATTTTATGCATTTCCTTTGTCATAGCTGCTAAATTCCTATTTCAGGCCTGTGAATGCATTACATACATCCAACACTAGAGGTCTCTGTAACACCATTTATATAGGCCAGCCACATGAAGTTAGAGACAGATTAGGAGTGAGAAGTTAGGAGGAGAGGAGACATACTTGGCTCTGTCCTCCTGGGCCTAGCCCAGGGAGTGAAGCTACTTCAACCTCAGAAGTCAAAGACGAGGACTTATTGATCCTTTACTGTCATACCCCTTCCAGGGATTAGGAGAATAATTGCTGTATCTTGTGCAACCTTTTCAAAGAATGGAGCAGAGAGTTTGCCTGCCATGAGGGAGACCGCCCTTGGGTTGCTGAATTACTGAATCACTGAATATTGCTGAATTTCAGAATAGACCTTTCAAACTATTATTGAAAGGCTGAGTAACCAGAGCAAGATCAGGAACCAAGTACAAGTAAGATCATCACTCCTGTACTGTTGAGCTGGAACCTACATACACCACCTCACTGAGCCTGTTATTGGGATTTATAGCTTTACCATCTGTATTTATGACAAAGTGCTGCTATACCTATTGCAAGGCAAGTAAAGTTCCTGTTTGGTTCAACTACTGCCTCTCTCATCATTCTACTCTATTTGCTAATTGCACCTCACGGTGCTGGCGTCACTAACAACACAGGGGCCCAGCCACCAAAGCACCCTAAGCATGCCCACTACCATCAAGGGCACCTCGACTTCCATCTGGCTGGTGTTCCCTGCAACAGAGAGTGCCCCGGAGGATTTAGTGCTGTCTTCCCCTCCACTGCAAGACCGGCTCAGGGAGCTACGGCAAAGTGAGTACAACTACTACACCCATTCGGCACACTATTACACTCAAGTATTGCCCCTGCGGTCTGGCACGTTGCACTTGGTCTCCCAGGGATTAACATGTGATCTTCCCGTCATCATCCACAGTGAGTCTTAGCTACTCCTCATCTTTGAGTGGTGATGGATCCCCTTGGTCGCCATAATCTGTTCTATATCCACTACTCCACCCAAGATCTCCTGGTTTACCTTGTTTACTAGTAGCCATGACAGTGAAATAGGACATATGTTATTTAATCACAGCTGAGCTGCAGCTACATGAGGAAAATAAAAAAAATCTCAAAAACCCTGGTGGTGTCTGTAGTGGTCATGGTCTCCTTATGTATATAAAGTATTAGAGTGTGATCTGCAGCAATGCTGTATTTTCTCATAAATCCCATTACACTGAGCCTTAATAGGTGGCTCCACTCAAACTCCACTTCAGAGATAGGTTCCAGAGGAGATGGCACAGAGGAGATGACACAGAGGAGATGGACACAGAGGAGATGGACACAGAGAAGGTGAACACAGAGGAGATGGACACAGAGAAAATGGACAGGGGGGAGATGTCACAGAGGAGATGGACACAGAGAAGGTGAACACAGAGGAGATGGACACAGAGAAGATGGACACGAGGGAGATGTCACAGAGGAGATGGACACAGAGAAGGTGAACACAGAGGAGATGGACACAGAGAAGATGGACAGGGGGGAGATGGCACAGAGGAGATGGACACGAGGGAGATGGCACAGATGAGATGGACACGGGGAGATGATGCAGAGGAGATGGACTCAGGAGAGATGGACACAGAGGAGATCACATAGGGGAGATGGCACAGAGGAGATGGATACAGAGGAGATGGACTCAGAGGAGATGGACTCAGAGAAGATGGACTCAGAGGAGATGGACTCAGAGGAGATGGACTCAGAGGAGATGGACTCAGAGAAGATGGACTCAGAGGAGATGGACCTAGAGGACCTGGACACAGGAGAGATGACACAGAGGAGAGGACACAGAGGACCCAGACACAGGGGAGAGGACACAGAGGAGATGGACACAGAGGAGATCACACAGAGGAGATGGACACAGAGGAGATCACACAGAGGAGATGGACACTGGGGGAGATGTACACAGAGGAGACGGATGCAGCAGCCTGGTAGTAGTACAGAGTACACCTGTGGCTCTGGGCAGGAGCGGCACCTCCACCTACAACAGAATAGATATAATAATCCTCTCACCCGGTGACCACTCATGAATGATCAGTGAGTGAACGCAGCAGAGCTGAACTGGATGATAGGAAGTCACATGATTACAGACACAAGTTACTTTCACTTTGACTTTAACCCCTCAGTGTCTGAGCAGTCGTTCAGGCCATTCCTGCAGGATCCATGGTTCCCGCTGTGTCTTATAACTAAAGATGAGCGAAGATTCGGAAAATTAGATTCGGCTGCTTCGTGGAATTTTACAAAAAAAATGTGTTCATGACTAATTACTTCTGGTTTCTCAGGCTTATTGCTTCTCTACGGCTGACCTCTGACCCCTCCTGCACTGATACTACAATTCAAATGGTCCCAGCACTCATCGATTAACTGGCTTTCTGTGCGCTCGTCTGGGGTCGTTCCCAGCTCCACCTCAGGAACACTTCTGTTCAAACACACAAATTGGCAGCACTCCAAAATTGAAGGTGAATCTGTGATTTTTATTCAGCCGGACATTGTAAAATGGATTCAGGCAACGTTTCGGGCCATATGTAGCCCTTCATCAGGATGAAGAAAAAAGACATATAACACAATGGTTTTTCACAGTTGCATAAATGCATAATTCTGATATGTTACATGGTACATGATTGTAATAATTTATATTCAGATACATACATGATTACGATATGGTACGTGAATATATATAGTTCATGCTTCCACTAAAGGGGTGAAAAAAATACCCAAATAAAAGAATTCATGATCGTAATAAAGGATTTATAACTTTAGTACAGGGGGCGCCTGACATGATTAAACATGATGCAAACCCTGCAGCCTGAGTACAGTTCCAGTGCTATGAGGACAGGTGATGACATCGTTATTAAAAGTCCTTACACCCTCCGAGAGTACAGCAGCTGTACTGTTAACACCTTCCCGACCTTCGCGGTACATGTACACCATGCTGATTGGGTGGGCACAGGAGCTGTTCTTGCCTCTGCTGTATTCGGCAGCATCACTAAAAACTCTAATGTCGATGATTAACTTCCTTAGATGCCGCAGTCAGTGCTGGCCACCGTATCTAAGGGGTTTACAGAAGGAGTGAGCCCCCACCAGGGTGTTGATGACTGCGAAGGTAAAGGCCCTTGGGAAGCCTATGAGGCCCAGCCCCCAGTGCAGTACAATATACCATGTATCGTAATGCATTGCAGAAGGGATCCGGTCACCAAAAGTTGAAGTCTCTGAGTAACACAAAATAAAAAAGTATTATAAAAATTAAAAAGTTTTGAATAAAAAAAAGTGCCCCTTTCCGCTCATTAAGCCAAAATACGTAAAAATGGTGCCAGAACAGCCATTTTTTAGGGGTCACCTCCCCACTCAAAAAGCATAATATCGAGCGATCAAAAAGTAATTTAAACCCCAAAATGGTACCAATGAAAACATCATCTCATCATCTCATCCCAAAACATCATCTCATCATCTCATCCCGTGGTGAGACCAGGCCATTGCCAGAAAATTAAAAAAAATATATGGTTCTCAAAAAATAGTGCTCCAAAAACATGATTTTTTTCTTTTCAAAAATGCTTTTATTTTGTAAACTGAAAAAATAAAAAAAATAGACATATTTGATATGGCTGTACCCATAACACTGTAAAAAAATAAAAAACTGTGCCACGAAAATCATAATATCAAGCGATCAAAAAGTCTTCTTTACCCCAAAATGGTATCAATGAAAACATCATCTCATCCACCCCCCAAGATCGTCACCAAAAAATGTGGCAGAAAATGGCGACACAAAAACATGCTTTGCGTAAAAGAGGTAAAATTTTAAAAAAATTATATAAAATTGGTATCGCTGTAATCATACTGACCAGCAGAATAAAGATAGCGTGTCAAATAGCAAAATAAAAAGTGACCAAAAAATTGTATGTACCCCAAAAATAGAACCACTGATGATGGCAACTCGTCCCGCAAAAAATTAGCCCTCACACAGCTCCGTAGAGAAAAATACAAAGAATGTTTGGTATAAACAGCACTTACCTCCACATTTATGTGCCCCGTAAAACCCGTCTAATGAGCGTACACCGCTGGGCACAATCTACTGGACAATATAAGAAATGTCTTATCTGAAGTGCTGGGCTCAGTTTTCACTCTGTACCATCTTCTTTGCATTAAAGGGGTTATCCAATATCAATAACAGCCCCCATCTCCATGTGACGGGACCCCCACGTTGAATATACTTACCTGGGTCCCTGCTCCCTGCACTGCTCCTGGTCCCCGCACTGCTGCTGCTGCTTCTCCCTGTGCACGGATGAAAACATCCAGTGTCGGCGGGGAGCAGCCAATGGCCGGCAGGGACGAACCTCCCTACCATCACGGGTGACACTAGGGAGGCTCATCCCTTCCCCCGCCGGCCATTGGCTGCTCCCCGCCGACACTGGATGTTTTCATCCGTGCACGGGGAGAAGCAGCAGCGGCAGTGCGGGGACCAGGAGCAGTGCAGGGAGCAGGGACCCAGGTAAACATATTCCCAGTGAGGGGTCCCGCACAGGTATATTGTACTGCACTGTGGTATCTGGTTCTACTGGGGCGGTATATTGTGCTGAACTGTGGTATCTGGTTCTGCTGGGCGGTATATTGTGCTGCACTGTGGTATCTAGTTCTGCTGGGGCGGTATATTGTGCTGCACTGTGGTATCTGATTCTGCTGGAGCGGTATATTGTGCTGCACTGTGGTATCTGGTTCTGCTGGGGTGGTATATTGTGCTGCACTGTGGTATCTGGCTCTGCTGGGGCGGTATATTGTGCTGCACTGTGGTATCTGGTTCTGCTGGGGCAGTATATTGTGCTGCACTGTGGTATCTGGTTCTGCTGGGGCGGTATATTGTGCTGCACTGTGGTATCTGGTTCTGCTGGGGCAGTATATTGTGCTGCACTGTGGTATCTGGTTCTGCTGGGGCAGTATATTGTGCTGCACTGTGGTATCTGGTTCTGCTGGGGCGGTATATTGTGCTGCACTGTGGTATCTGGTTCTGCTGGGGTGGTATATTGTGCTGCACTGTGGTATCTGGTTCTGCTGGGGCAGTATATTGTGCTGCACTGTGGTATCTGGTTCTGCTGGGGCAGTATATTGTGCTGCACTGTGGTATCTGGTTCTGCTGGGGCGGTATATTGTGCTGCACTGTGGTATCTGGTTCTGCTGGGGCAGTATATTGTGCTGCACTGTGGTATCTGGTTCTGCTGGGCGGTATATTGTGCTGCACTGTGTTATCTGGTTCTGCTGGGGCAGTATATTGTGCTGCACTGTGGTATCTGGATCTGCTGGGGCAGTATATTGTGCTGCACTGTGGTATCTGGTTCTGCTGGGGCAGTATATTGTGCTGCACTGTGGTATCTGGATCTGCTGGGGCAGTATATTGTGCTGCACTGTGGTATCTGGATCTGCTGGGGCAGTATATTGTGCTGCACTGTGGTATCTGGTTCTGCTGGGGCAGTATATTGTGCTGCACTGTGGTATCTGGTTCTGCTGGGGCGGTATATTGTGCTGCACTGTGGTATTTGGTTCTGAGGTTTCTTTGGCTGTTAACCCTAGCTTTGTTATAGGAGAAATACATTAAAATGGAAAATCTGCAAAAAAAATTGTGAAATTTGGAAATTTCACCTCTATTTTCTTTTATATTCTTGTGGAACACCTAAAGAGTTAACAAATTTAGTAAAATCAGTTTTGAATAATTTAAGGGGTGCAGTTTCTAAAATGGTGCAGTTTATTAGTGTTTTCATTTATGTAAACCCCTCAAGGTCAATTCATAACTGAATCGGTCCTTAAAAAGTGAGTTTTTTTAAAGTCATCTTCAAAATTTGAAAAGTTGCTTCTAAAATTCTAAGCTTTGTAACATCCTAAAAAAAAAAATATCACATTTAAAAAATGATGCCGACATAAAGTTGATATAATATATTGAATACAATAACTAATTTATCTGTCTTAAAAGCAGAGACATTGAAATTTTGAAAATAGCAAATTTTTTCTAAATTTCTGTAAATTTTGGAATATTTTTGATAAATAAAGGTAAAATATACATGCTCAAATTTACCACTAATATGAAGTTGGTAAGTAAAAGCGTTCCAAAGCTATTACCACATAGAGTGACACAGGTCAGATTTGCAAAATTAGGCCAGGAAGGTGAAAAATGGCTGTGTCCTGAAGGGGTTAATAAGTGCAGTTCCAAGGTTAGGAGAGCTCAGGGACCTGTGATGATGTTATCACATGTCCTTAACACCCGTAAAAGTACGAGAACTGCATTGATAATGGTGCAGTTTTGAGGTTAGGAGGGTGCAGAACCCGGCTAAAGGTATGAAGTGGAACCACAGGAGAAGCACCTCCCTCCAGCCTCACTGCCTATCGCCTGGCCTGCCACTCTTCAAGAGAGGTGAGAAATGTCACCCCTTCCAGACATCTGAAATTTAAAAAAGTTTATAAAAAATAAATAAAAAACACTGCATATAATTCTTGATGTAATGATGACAATCTTAACAAAAAATAATAAAAGGCACAGGGTCCTAAAGTAGGAGGCCCCGACTAGTGGGTAATCACACAGAGGCACCACTAGTCGGTCATCAAACCAAACACATTTAATATATAAACCACAATAAGTACAAGGAATATGGTGATTGGGGGGTACTTACAGTAAATCTACAGAAATTTGAAGTACTCAAAGTACTTATTTCTTATATAT
This sequence comes from Bufotes viridis, assembly GCA_033119425.1. NCBI lineage: Eukaryota > Metazoa > Chordata > Amphibia > Anura > Bufonidae > Bufotes > Bufotes viridis. The sequence goes on along the minus strand of CM065595.1, from coordinate 2,188,417 downwards.
GTTTTTGTAACGTGTGTTGTAAATCCCTGTTGTATGTACGGCATTTCACATTGTCCACTGATGAACCATTGCCTAATGCAGAAACTCATTGGAACTGTGGAGTAGGGTCTTCAAAATTTCTGTAGGTTTACTGTAAGTGCTCACCCAATCACCATATTACTTGTACTTATTGTGGTTTATACATTAATGGGGTCATTTATCAAACTGGTGTAAAGTAGAACTGGCTCAGATGCCCAGAGCAACCAATCAGATTCCACCCTAATTTTTGACAGCTCCTTTGGACCACCAGTTTGATAAATGACCCTGTATGTTTTATTGTTTATCCACTAGTCGGGGCCCCCTACTCTAGGACCCCTGTCCCTGTTTCATCATTATAAGTAGATGCAGTTTTCTCCCTTTGGAGATCAGTGATCTGTTATTTTGCAAATGATGTGATCATGATCAATGATTTGTGACAAAAAACACCACTAGAAATATTCTCATCATCCTCCTTTCCCCATTGACAAAAATAAACATTTAAGATAAAAAAGATCATTAGTAGAGATGAGTGAAGTTTTAAAAAATTAAATTCACAATTTTGCCGAAGCTCGCCAAGAAATTCGATTTGTTCCGAATTCATTTGTTACATATCTCTATAAATCAGGTATCCCCAGGCAACTTGGCCTTAGGGTACAGCCACACAGGGCAGCCATGCTGCGGTGAAGAACCGCACGGCCAATTAACCTGTAGCTGCCTTTCATTTAATAATGAACACCACTCTCTATAGTGGGTCTTCATTGTTAATGGCCATGCGGTACCTTTAAGGCCCTATTCACACATCCGCAATGTAGTCCGCATGTATTCCGCAATTTTGCGGAATACATGCGGACCCATTGACTGTGAATGGGGCCGGGAATGATGCGGAGAGCACACACTATGCTCTCCGCATCCGATTTTGCGGTCCGCGGCTCCGCAAAAAAAGTAGAGCATGTCCTATTCTTGTCCGCAATTGCGGACAAGAAGAGGCATTTTCTATGGAGTTCGGGCAATGTGCGGTCCGCAAAAATGCGGAATGCACATTGCCGGTGTGTCCGTGTTTTGCGGATCCGCGGCTCCGTGGATCCGCAAAACACAACGGATGTGTGAATAAGGCCTAATGCACCTAAACAGGGGCTGTACCTACTTGTCTAGCTCCAGCTCTCTCCTGCAATACAGGTGGGAGCCCTTCTTCTGCCATCTGCTTTTTCTACTTTTCCACATCATCTAATATCGATAAGAATATGTCATCAGGAACATCCAATTCCTCCTCTCTCTGCATCTTGCTGACTTTTCTACGACATGGAGACCAAGAAGAATGATTTAAAAGAAGTAAGGCCAGCAAAAGATGAGGATGGTCATAGTTAAGGCATAGTGCCCCTAAGGGGTGCAGACTGGATGGTATTGGTTGGCACGCTGGTACAAGTCTAATATTGGCTTCCATGTTATTGGAATTCAATTACATATATTAGTTCACGGCTGATGTAGGAATAAGTAAATGTAGGAATAAGTCTCCCTGCACTCTCCCTAAACTCTCCTGCAGTCTCCGTGCACTCTCCAAGTTCTCTCTCCCTGCACTCTCCCTACGATCTCCCTGCACTGTCTCTAAACTCTCCTGCAGTCTCCCTGCAGTCTCCCTACAATCTCACTGCACTCTCTCTAAACTCTCCTGCAGTCTCCCTACGATCTCCCTGCACTCCCCTTCTCCAATATTTTTCTATTAATCATTTATAGCAACACTGTCCCTAGCGCATGAGGGGCCGCGAGGGATGAGGGTTTTATAGGGCTGTGACATCACAGGCGATGGCTATCTACAGATTGGCTGGCTGAACGGCATTATGACTGATCTTGTGTTCCCGGGCTTGTCTCCTCTACACTTAGTTTTGCTTTGTAACATGTGCAGAGACCATTTTAGGAAAACATGATTCGTTACTACGAAGCGCGAGAAACATCGGATTCGTTGCAAATCAACGTTTTCCTAAACTTCAGACTGAATTCCGCTTCAAATGCTTTGTTTCACTCAACACTAATCATTAGCATCACCACATCCCAAAACTTCCGTACTATTAAAAATTTTTAATATTTATTCAGTGTGGAGAATGGTATAATGAAAAAAAATCAAAAAGAACAATTCAACATACAGTCAACACTTCAACTTCCAAACAAAAATGAATAAAAAGTTATCAAATAGCAATACATACTCCAAAATGGTGTCAATGTAAGCTGCAGATCACCCCACAAAAATGATTCCTAACACAGCTCCGTAGGCATAAATATACAAAAAGGTTATGTATCAGAATAAGGTAATGCAAAGAAAACATGTATGTAAATGTGGTATCTCTATAATCGTACTGACCCGGAGAATAAAGGAAACAGGTCAGTTTTATCTCATAGGGAACACTGTAAAAACAAAACCCACAAAACTATATAAATGTGGTATCACTGTAATCGTACTGATCCGGAGAATGAAGGGAACAGGTCAGTTTTATCTCATAGGGAACGCTGTAAAAACAAAACCCATAAAACTATATAAATGTGGTATCACTGTAATCGTACTGACCCAGAGAATGAGGGGAACAGGTCAGTTTTATCTCATAGGGAACGCTGTAAAAACACAACCAATAAAACAATATAAATGTGGTATCACTGTAATCGTACTGACCCGGAGAATGAAGAGAACAGGTCAGTTTTATCTCATAGGGAATGCTGTAAAAACACAACCAATAAAACAATATAAATGTGGTATCACTGTAATCGTACTGACCCGGAGAATGAAGGGAACAGGTCAGTTTTATCTCCTAGGGAACACTGTAAAAACAAAACCCATAAAACTATATAAATGTGGTATCGCTGTAATCGTACTGACCCGAAGAATGAAAAGAACAGGCCAGTTTTATCTCCTAGGGAACACTGTAAAAACAAAACTCATAAAACTATATAAATGTGGTATCTCTGTAATCGTACTGACCCGGAGAATGAAGAGAACAGGTCAGGTTTATCTCCTAGGGAACACTGTAAAAACAAAACCCATAAAACTATATAAATGTGGTATCGCTGTAATCGTACTGACCCGAAGAATGAAAAGAACAGGTCAGTTTTATCTCCTAGGGAACACTGTAAAAACAAAACTCATAAAACTATATAAATGTGGTATCTCTGTAATCGTACTGACCCAGAGAATGAAGGGAACAGGTCAGTTTTATCTCATAGGGAACGCTGTAAAAACAAACCCATAAAACTATATAAATGTGGTATCACTGTAATCGTACTGACCCGGAGAATGAAGGGAACGAGTCAGTTTTATATCATAGAGAACGCCGTAAATACAAAACCCATAAAACTAAATATAAATGTGGTATCACTGTAATTGTACTGACCCAGAGAATGAAGGGAACAGGTCAGTTTTATCTCCAAGGGAACACTGTAAAAACAAAACCCATAAAACTGTATAAATGTGGTATTAGTACCACATTTACCACACTCCTTTAGATTGATCACTCCGTCCATCTGACCAAGGCTTCTGAGCAGAGTATAGATATCGCTGGTTCCTCCACCGCCCTGAACATTGTAAGCTTAGGTTAGGCCCAGGAGAGGCAGTTCTGTTTAGTTTTAGGTACCCATCCTCAGAAGCCACCTTGATGCCGATAGATGGGCCCGACACACGTTTGATCAAAAATATGCGCAAAGAGCTTCCATTTTTCATGTATAGTCGGTAGAGAACCACTTTAATCCAGACTAATCCCTAGTTCTATTGTTTGCATGTATAATGGTGTGCTGTCATACGTTTTTTGTTTGTTATCTGCATCCCAGCTTTATGGATGTGCATCGGTGACTTCTGATTTGCTAGTCTAAATTTTCTTGCAATATGTGCAGTCACACACCTCCTGCCACAAGCAGCAGAAGCCGCAGCAGCCACTTCAGTCTCCCCAACACGATGGTACAGCTCTTTCATGTGCCAGTGCAAACTCTGTTCCCTGACCCCATTGATTTCTAGGCAGGCAGAACAGTGGCCCTAACTGGCACAGCACGCTCTCTATCTTCTTTCTTGCCCAGCCTCCATTATCATCTCAGAGAGGGTTTTCAACGCCGCAGGGGGACGTGGTGACACCGAATCGGACAAAGTTTCCAGTGTTCAAAACATCATTTTTGCCAAAATGAACCAAGCCTGGATTCAGGAGGATTTTCACCCTCCTCTGGTTGAGGCAGAAGAATAGATCTGACCCTGCTGACAGGGCCCCATCTTGCCATTGTTGCTGTCTGCCTGCCTTCGCTCATGTTGCCTACTACGCTCGAGGTACTTTGGGCAACATGGCTGCGTTCAATGAGGCTGAATCTTGCACCACTTACAGTTGCAGTACATAGAGGGATGTATTCTTCCGAGAAATACTAAACACTGACTTTACCAAAAACTCCAAGTACTATACCATATAAAAAACATTCATGAAACCCCAATACGTATGAGATAATTTGATAATAACTTAAAGGCTTTCCCTGGGCTTTTAATATTGATGACCTATCCTCAGGACAGGTCATCAATATGAGATCATTGGGAGTCCGACACCCACCACTGCCACCGATTAGCTGTATGAGGAGATGGCTCATGCAATGTGCACCTGTAAGCCGTATACCAGGGTGGTCTCATCAGGATACAGCGAAGTCATGAACGAGGAAAGCAACTCCAAAACCAGCTTTTGCCAAAACCGTATTTTACTTAAACATGGTAATGAGCACGAACACAAATGCTGGAAACACACAATAAATTTACAGCCAGGAGGCTGGGACCCTTGTGCTGCACAGCACAGCGCCCTCTGATGGATGCCGGAGGTATTAGCAGTAAATTTACCTACTGCTGGGCTCAAATAGAACAGCTACGCCTTACCTGTTATTACCCTAGAGTCAGGAACAATTAATTGGGTGCGTGATGCAGGCTTGCCTGCGGTACAGCACAACAGCTTACAAACTTATTACATGCTATAATAATTTCCTCCCCCAACAACTGGTTAAACAGCACGTGCCTATAGTGCTTCTCCTTAATACACCAGCCTGGCTTGAATTAGTTGTGAAGCTTCTCAGCTCTCCGGTGTGAACTGACACTTTAGACGTGAAGTCCTTGTAATAAACAGTTAACAGCGCTTGTGGCCTGACACCAACAGCAAACCTAACTTACTACAGGCCTGGTCTCAGTCTCTAGGATCCTAGGCGCCAAAACTGTAATGAGGTGTGTGCATGATTAGTCTTACCGACCCAGGTCTGCTCTGTATAAGCTGGTGACTGTGGATGAAACAAGGGTTTCTCCAACAAGCGTGCGGTACCACAGTGTCTGTAGCTTTTCTCCTCAGCTCTCATCAGTGTTCCTGGCAGCAATTCCCCTTCCTCTGGACAAGATCAGGGTCATGGACACGATCATTTCCACTTGGCTACAGCTCTGGTCCCTGAAGAATGCTCTCACGTCTGGATGATGAGGGATTCTCCTCACACGGAGCTCCTGTACCTTCTCCCAGGCTCACTAATTTGGCTGCTGCTTCACTTCCTCCCCAGGCTTGTAACTCCACCCCCTGAGAGTTTAAAGGGGTTATCCAAGAATAAAAACTGTCCCCTATATGCCAGGCCCCTCACATTGAATATACTTACCTGGCTCCCCACTCCCTGCGCCGCTCCTGGTGCCCGCACTGCCGCCGCTGCTTCTCCCCGTGTGCAGATGTATTGGGGGGGGGGGGCAATGGCAGGAGGGGCCGGGGACGAGCCTAACTAGCGTCACCCGCAATACGAGGGAGGCTTGTCCCTATCCACACCTGCTATTGGCTGCTCCCCTCCGGAATGGGGAGTAGTGTTGATTTCGAATATTTGAATTGCAAATTTTAATTGCGAATATCAGCAGTTTAAGAATTCGCGAATATTTAGAATATTTCAAAATATTTTTGTAATCGCGAATATATATATATTTTTTTAAATACCAGTCTATGCGAATTTTATTGCGAATTTTATGCCAATTTTTTTAATGCGAATTTTCGCGATCAAGAAAATAATGCGAATTCGCGAATATATGGCGAATATTCACCCAAATATTCGTGAGATATCGCGAATTCGAATATTGCCCCTGCCGCTCATTACTAGTGGGGAGAAGCAGTGGCAGTACGGGGACGAGGAGTGGTGCAGGGAGTGGGGAGCCAGGTAAGTATATTCAATGTGAGGGGCCCGGCATATGGGGGACAGTTTTTATTCTCGGATAGCTCCTTTAACATCACATAAATCCAGAAATGCCGTCTGTTGCTGTGTTTAGGAAACAGCGGCATCTCGTGGCCAAACAGAAGAATGTCAGTCCAGATTATTTAACTTAATTTACACAAGCACAGTGTTCACACAATGAGAGCTGCTTCCCCATATCACACACCCGCAGTCTCCAGTCTCTCTCTTTCTGCTCGCGGGTAGATTTATGGCAAAACAACAGCAAGCAGGAAGAGAGATGGGAGACCCCACATGCACACTGTGAGCACCTTCCCTTCTTACAGCTGATCAGCGGGGGTGCCGGGTGTCAGACACCCCCCGATCTGATATTGATGACCTATGCTGAGGAGAAGTCATCAATATTAAAATCCTGGAGAACTCCTTTAATAATGACACTAGAGGTGATCTATGTGAAAATGTCATTTTATTAATAAAAATAACAATGATAGAGGCAAAACACTGTTAAAACCATCTCCTACCAGTGGTGGTGGTCATGGGGCAGAGATGATCTAACATGATCACAAATACCATGATACATGAATAAACAACTAACAAAGAGACGTAGAGTTACATTGTAGTGTACAATAAAAATATAAACATGATTCATGAATGATACATAATCAAAGAGGGTAACAATGTGTTCAGGGACAAACACAATGTATAATAAATACAAGAGGATATACCCGCTCAGAACTGTGCCCCCAACGCGCCCCGAGGCAAGTTTTATGGTCAGCTTTCTTAATTCAGCCAAATGGGTCAACTGATTTGAGTCTAAATGAATTCTCCCCAAATAAGGCTTCATGCACACGAACCATTGTATTTTGCGGTCCGCAAAAAATATGGATTACATCCGTGTGCATTCCGTATTTTGCAGAACGGAACAGCTGGCCCCTAATAGAACAGTACTATCCTTGTCCGTAATGTGGACAATGATAGGACATGTTCTATTTTTTTGCGGAACAGAAATACGGACATACGGAAAAGGAATGCACGAGGAGTACCTTATGTTTTGTTTTTTTTTTGGACCCATTGAAATTAATGGTTTTGTATATGGTCCGCAAAAAAACAGAACAGACACGGAATGAAAATACGTTCGTGTGCATGATGCCTAAGGCCTATTGCACACGACCATATGTCTTTTTCAGTATTTTGCAGTCCACAAAAAACGGATTTGCAAAAAATATAGGTGACGTCCATGTGCATTCCGTTTTTTGAGGAACGGAACAGCTGGCCCCTGATAGAACAGTACTATCCTTGTCCGTTATACGGACAATAACAGGACATGTTCTATCTTCGAACGGAAAAATGGAAATACGGAAACGGAAGGCATACGGAGTACCTTCCGTTTTTTTTTTTGCGGATCCATTGAAATGAATAGTTCCGTATATGGTCCGTATACGGAAAGCAAAAAACGGAACGTAAACGGAAAAAAAAACGTTTGTGTGCAAGAGGCCTAAGTCTGAATATGTATATATGACACTTTGAGGTCACTGAGGACTCCTATCTTCTCTCTGTCTTTCTCACCAAAATTTGCCCTACATAAATCACCAAAGATTTGGATTCCCTGGCAACTGGAATTTTAAAAACTTAGGGTTGAATTCAATACGTTTCATATTTTCCCTCTTTTTTTTGTGAGACGACCCAGTTCCCTTCTAGATGACTACAGAGACTCTAAGGAACAGACCCTGGTGTGGTATAATGACAGACCAGGAAGGGATTTCCAATAGGAATGGAAAGTTATGGATCATACATTGCCATCAAACTTTTATCTCAAATACTGAGGCAGGGAACTATCGGGAACCTCCCCAACAGACCTATCTATCACAGTCAATGGCTGCGCACCCTCCCCGGTCAACCAAGTCCGCTGCCTTGGAGTGACCTTGGATTCTGCCCTCTCCTTCTGACCACACATCCAAGCCCTTTCCACCACCTGCCACCTCTAACTCAAAAACATCTCCCGCATCCGCGCATTCCTCAACCCTGAGTCTGCAAAAATGCTTGTACAATACATGCCCTCATCATCTCCCCCCTAGACTACTGCAACATCCTCCTCTGTGGCCTTCCATCTAGCACTCTCGCACCTCTCCAATCTATCCTCAACTCTGCTGTCCAACTAATCCACCTCTCCCCTGTTACTCCTCTACCTCTCCCCTCTCCCCATCACCCAGCAAATTCAGTTCAAAATACTAACAAATACATACAAGGCGTCCACAACCGGTCCCCTCCCTACATCTCTGAGCTACTTTCCCGATATATTCCCCACAACCGTCTCCAAGATTTCTCCCGCACCTCCCCCATCCTCTGGAACTCTCTACTCCAACATATCAGACTCTCACCCATGGCCGTAGCTATAGGGGATGCAGAGGTAGCAGTCGCTACCGGGCCCAGGAGTATGAGGGGGCCCAAAGAACCTTGTGCCGCATAAGAAGACACACAAAGCACTGAGGGAAGGGGGCCCAAGATGAACTCTTGCACCAGGGCCCATGAGCCGTTAGCTACGCCCCTGTACTCACCTACAGTGGAAACCTTCAAAAGAAACCTGAAAACCTCCTCTTCATGTAGTGTCCCACTCAGTGATGGTCGTGGGCACTTCAAACTTTTGTATATGTCTATCTAATGTATTTCTGTGTAAGCTGTAATTCCTATTAACAGTCTGGCAGTGTCATTTCATTTATTCGCCCCTAGGTGGTGATGGCATCACTCATATATATAGTTGGGGTTTGATAATCAGGAGGTAGTGAATCCAGGGTAGAGAACAGAGAGGAACTTGATGGAGGAGCAGAACAGGCCTCGTCCACCATGTAGCTGCCATGTTACCCCCTTGGCTCTGGCCAGGATAAGGGAGTATATAGAACAGAATTCGAGTAGCACAGACCAGCGAGTCCACATCTGATATAGAGAAAGTCTAGTGGGGGTTGGAGATAAATCAGCCAATGGACTTCACAAGCACCAGCGACCAGGAGGAACCTAAAAGTACCTGGACACCGCCGGATGATTAATGCGCAGATTTATCCTTTACCGCATGCCTCTATGGACATAGTGGAGCGTAATTCTTCTGTGAGCATCTATTCCAAAGAATGGAGCAGAAGGCTGATGCCGGCCATTAGGAGCCGCCCTGTGGATTGTACTGACCAGTAAGAGTATTATATCCAGTACCTGAGTGCTAGATCGCGGACTTAGTGCAGACTTATAGAAGAAGGAGCCTTTTTCTTGCCTGTTAAAGTAAAAGTCTTCGGAAAACTCAACTGACAGCTGTCCAGCCTGTTACAAGGATTACAGCTGAACCAATATCTGAGTCCTATCTTTATGTCATATAAATGACCTGTCCTGACGACCTGGAGACAAGTGATCTAAGTAAAAGTTCAACTGTTTTACTTCAACCGACTCCTCATCTTTTCCACCACCAACCTTTGCACCTACCGGTGCTGGTGTCACGGACAACCGGGGTCCCAGCCTCAAAAGCACCCTAAACACCTATACCATAAAGGGCACCTCAACCACCATCTGGCTGGTGATCCCTGTACTAGAGAGTGCCCCGGAGGATTTAGTGCTGTCTTCCCCATCACTGCACGCCGGCCCAGGGAGCTACAAAAATCGTGAGTACGACTACTACCCCCATGAGCCCACTGTGCGCTCACAGATTGCCCCTGCATTCAGACAAGCCTACAACCAGTGACCCTGCTACCTCTATATCGCCATGACCAGCTTTACCCTCTCCTACTGTGTCCTTCCTCCATACCCTGTAGATTGTAAGCCCTCACGGGCAGGGCCCTCTCTCCTTCCACACCAGTCTGTAGCTCGTCTTGGTCATGCTTAGTGCAATTGTTTGTATTATTTGCAGCCCCATGGAATGACTGGCGCTTTAATAATAAATAATAATAGTAATAATTCACAGAATACATAGATTGTATTCGGTGAGGATTTAAACATTGACCCCAATATTCAAATCTACAGGGAAGTTCTAAGGTCTGAAGAAGCTTTCCTTATGAGAGGCTGTAAAAGGAGGACTTTGGCTTCATGTCTTGAAGGCTTAATCTGAGCGCAGAGCATTGACAGTTCACACTTACCGTCAAACATGGACGATGAAGAACGGAGGAGGGCGATTAGAACTTTTTCCTTTGACAGGTGTAAAAGGGGCAACCAGGGTTTCTCTACAATCCTCTTGCAGCTGTTTGGATTTTCTGGCCATGGGAAGTCATCATTTATTAACAGCGTTCTGTGTGTGTGGTCCAACAGTCAGTACCAGAATAAGGCAAATGCATCAGGTTCAAATGTGAGCCAAACAACGGCGAGGCTGACGTATCCGCTCACCAAGAACATTGTCCTGGTCGATAACATGGGCTGCTCCAAAATGAACTCCTATGAAACCGGAGAGATCTTCGCCCAACTTGGTAAGTGTAAGACATTGATCCAACTAAATGGCAGGTAGGTGAGGGTGAAGTCATCTCTTCTTAAAGGGGCTTTCTAGGGCACCTTAAGGGCTCATGCTCCGTGTCTGTTACTTTTTTTGCGGCCCGTATGCTGGACCATTCACTTCAATAGGACTGCAAAAAAAAAACTGAAATGTGCATTCCGCATCCGTGTGTCCACAAAAATAGAACATGTCCTATTATTGTCTGGATTATTGACAAGGATAGGACTGTTCTATTATAGCCAAGGCATTCCATTCTCCAAAATACGGAATGCACGAGGACAGTATCCATGTTTTGCGGTTCCGTAATTTGCAGACCGTAAAACACCACTGATCGTCTGAACCCTGATTGTAATTCTTTTTCACCATGGACTGTATTACAGTTCAATAAGCAAACCAGGATCCTGGGGGCCATGCTGTATGTGTGTCTGTGGACCATGGACACGTCATGTAAATAACCATCAATGCACACGTATACATTCAAAGCATTGATGGCCATGGATAGTCACATACATGCAAGGTAAAGCTCATGGCTTATGGTATGGATTACATTGTATGATAGGCACTTCCACTACTCAACATGTGGATATAATAAGCCGGAGTCTGAAGACCCGGAGAACCTTCCATGCGTGAGCTTCTCATTTAACTCCTTGCAGTTTCACTGATTAACTCACCTGTTTTACACCAGAGCTTCCATAGTCGGGCTGTGTGTAGGCCACTCTAGTTCGCAGAGTCCAAAGACAGCAGATTTTCATCCTTCAACCCATATACCGGGGTCTAGACTTTGCTGCTGTGAATCCTCAGGTTAGATCTACGGAGTAGTCACAGACTAGTGGAGCACACAGGGTAGAGTGTAACCAGACAGAGACAAGAGTCTGAACCAGATAAGATCTGAGAAGGTGTCAAGGCCAGACAGAATCAAGACCGAGTCAGAGATAGGGTCAGGGTCAAAACCAGGAGGGAACTACAAGTGACAGAACCCCAATCCAAGTTAGTCTTAGTAAGTGAAAGAATGGTTAGTCCAGGAGAGTAGTCAGTGAAGCCGAGGCAGAAATCTAGGAATCCAGTTCTCTGATTGATCCCCCTACCTACGCCCTGATTGGTCTGGTGACCAGGGATACTGATTGGCTGGCGAGCAGAACCTCTGATTGGTAGAATGGCCGATCCTTGCTTCAAGCTGGAAGGCTGTATACACGGCACACACACCAATCGGCATCCCTGCCAGCGCCACCCAGAAGACAGAGTGACAGTGGCCGGCACCAGACCCTGGGAGGGGAGCTTGTTACACACAGCTATTTTAGACCTTGAAGGGACAGTAGCCCAGATTTACTAATCCTGTACCGGATTTATCACAGGGCCCCGGCTAATGATACATGGAGTGTAGACACTTTTATCTAACTCTCTGGGGTTAAATTTTACACCAGAATTAAGAAGCATTGTTGGTACCACGGCACCTTCGAAAGCTCCGACCCTTTCCATTAAGTATTCAAAATGTATCGGCTTCAGCAAGTTGAAATTCGTTATCACCAAAGTCTTGCGGGACTTCGGTGAATAACTTCGACATTCGATTTTTTAACTTGAAAACCATTATAAAACAGGTATCTGAACTCGCCTTCGATACAGGCAGATACCTCGGTACAGAAGCCGACTTCAGATATAAGTTTTAAAATGGTTTTCAAGTTCTAAAATCAAATCCTAAGTTATTCACCAAAGTCTCGCTAATTTGCCGGAGCCCATACACTTTAATGCCGTATGGAGGCGGATCTCCGTACAGTATTAAAACGAAGATTTGAGAGAAGCAACTTCAGATCTAGGAACCCGAGGCTCGCTTCGCTCATCCCTAGTAGAAACCCGAGCTGCAACAAATTACTCCACAATCACACCAGTTTGCACCATTTGTGGGCAGATTCTAGGTGCAGACACATTAGTAGATTTGATTTGTGTTATCACTGGGTTTCTTGAGCCTAAAGCGTTTTTCTGGAATTCTTTTTTTTTAAATCCAGCAAGCAGTAGCTGTGTAGAGAAATGTACTAACTGCTCCCCACTACTCAGTTCTGACTCCCGTCTGTTCCCGTCTGCTCACATCCCCAGATGGGGTCACATGCGCTGCTGCAGCCAATCATTGGCTTCAACAGTGACACATCCCATACAGCTCTGTGTAAGCTCAGTAATTATAAGATATGCCATAAATGTAACTAACAGAATCCTTCCCTGAATGAGCGTCTATCGATTCCCGCTCACCACATGGCTTGGTCATGGTTGGTATCTCAATAGCAGTATGTCCTGGTCAAATGACCATAAAGTCCTTCATCAGTACAGATGCTCTCTTGCACATTTGGGGTGGAAGCATCAATGCAATGTATGATGAGTGTAAGGTTACAACAGTCCTGCACGCATCGTCACGTCGAGCCCCAACATCTCACTTCTTATCAGTGATAAGCTTTTCATCATAAATTTTAAAAGCAAATTGTAAAACTAGTTGGGAAGTAAGATACCAGATAGGTTTTATCCATAGCTGTGGGCAATAGCTGAACATATGGGGGTATGTTATTAGTGTATTATTGTTATTTTACTATCAATTATTTGACTCCCAGTTTAACTTTTCAGCAAACTTGTTGCCTCTGGACAAACCGGTTGATTGGAGTAAAGGATTTAAGCTGTCAGACCGGATTGTGGAAGCAGAACCTTATGTGAAGGCCTCGGATTTCATCATTCCTGTCTTTGTTTACAGGTATGAGCAGCGCGTTTTAGTCCTCCAAACACTGTAATTGGATTTCTACTATAACTTCAGAAGCTTCCCTCAGGTTTCAGGTTGGGAAGGGCCCTTGACACAGACATAACTTGAAGGTCTTTGGCAGGGGCGTAGCTAACGGCTCATGGGCCCTGGTGCAAGAGTTCAGCTTGGGCCCCCTTCCCTCAGTGCTTTGTGTGTCTTCTTATGTGGCACAAGGGTCTTTTGGCCCCTCAGGCTCCTGGGCGCGGTAGCGACTGCTACCTCTGCACCCCCTATAGCTACGCCCATGGTCTTTGGCCCAAATGCAAAATCTGTATCACTGATGCCACATATGGCAATTAAAGTCCTTGCCAGGGGCATACACAGATCTTATAGGGCCCCATGCTAAACTTAGTACGAGCCCCCCTATCTTACCCAGTTTCCAAGTATACGTCCGTCAGTAACTCCCAGGCTCTGCGACACACAAGTGCAACTCCCCAGATTTCTGATGAATTTTGACTTTTTTTTTTTTTAATAAAGCAGAAACATTTTTAACAAATATCAACTGTTATAACAAATTCTTTTGGACTCAACCACTTTTGAAAAGGTGGAACAGGTGCTCCAGAATTACAATGCTCATTCTCAACACTATATTTCTCCATACAGTTACAGCAGAACACAGGCGAAAATACATTGAATTATCCCCTGCTTCCATGCTAATACAAAGCTGTCTGCCTGCAGCCACCACTAGGGGGAGCTGAGTGCATCTCTTTGTATTGCGCTCCCCTAGTGGTCGCTGTTTGATAATACAATGTTCAGTTCAGAGAAGTTCAGAGTGGGCCCCCTATCCCGGGGCCCTGTAGCACTTTTTCCTGCTACCTCTGCATCCCCTATATAGCGTTACCCCAACAGCATATTTGTTTTGCCTCCATAAACTTGTGATATTTTTTATTATTCAGTGTGCAGAAGTTACCTACTCCTCAGGATAAGGAAGAGCTGAAAGAAATACTCCATACTGCCACACGGCTCACCAGTAAGTGTCCACAGATCCAGCATGTCTGTATGGCGGCAGGTAGGTCCCCTGTCTAAGAGAAGTGAGCAGCTTTTCTAGAGCAGCCTTCGCCTCCTATAAGACAACGGAGGACGATCCACGTTCCAGCATTTCAGCCTCCCATGACTTTTATGCAGGATCTGTTATTGAAAATACAGGCATTCAGGCTCAGACTGGCCCCTGAGCAAGGTGGGCCCCGAGTTTCCCACCCCCTGCACAAGTGGCATATGGCACAGTAGACTGACTGCACTACGTGTAGATAGGCAGTGTAATCGCAACCGGACTGCGTTCACATACATAGGATTTTCCAAGTCTTTATAACTAGTGATGAGCGGTAAAGGCAATATTCGAATTCGTGATATTTGGCAAATTTTTAGCCGAATATTGGCCATAAATTAGCAAATTCGAGAATTCATGATCTCCAGTCATTATTTACTTGATAGCGAAAATCAGCAATGTAATACATTTGTGATAAAAATTCGCGATTAGAATATTCGCTATCAACACTAAGGGGTAGGTAACTTTCCTATTGGTTGCTAGTGCCAATATTTGTAATAATTTCGCGATTAGAATATTCGCAATTAACACTATTCGCGAGTACGAATATATAGCACTATATTCTAAATATTCTCGAATTCTCGAAGTGGCGATATTCGCGATTAAAATTCGTGATTCGAATGTTCTCGCTCAACACTATTTATAACTGATGAGCTATAATCTGGATAGGTCATCAGTATCTGATCTGCGGTGGTCCGACACTCGTTCAGCTGTTTGAGAAGGCACCGGATCTCCTGTGAGCGCCACAGCCTTCTCCCTGCTCACCAAGGGATGTGCAGCGTTGTACAGCGTTGTACATTGTAGAGCAGCCGCGCATGGTACCGGGCTCAGCACCTTTCACTTCTATGGGTCTGAGCTGCGCTTAGGTCATGTTACCGATCAGATCACTGGCCTAGGAAAAGCTGAAGAAGTTCACAGTGATACTGGGAGCACCCCTTTAACAAAGTCCCCAGTTTATTATTATAGATGCTTCAGATGACTTCTAGGTACAGAGGCAGGACAGCCAGGATCCTCTATCGTAAAGTCACTGCAGGGGCCCCAATATCAACCATGCGCACGGTGATACTATGTGCATGTAGATTTACAGCTGGCCCCAGAATGAATGGTACTGGTGGGCCCCCAGCATCCCAGTCTGACGTGCAGATATCAGCAGAACTTCATAGTAAATGTAATCATGACCCGACAATGGGAGGTTTTCATCTTGTTGCTTTTTTTTCAGCCGTCGTTCCCATCGTTGTCCTCACTAATTGGACTCACAAGAACTATACTCAAGTCGAAGCCATATTCAAGGATATTGGAACAGAGAAGTTTTTTCATCTTGAAAATTACACCGAAAAAAATCCAAAGAGAAAAAAGGAAACTGACGAGGCGATCATCCAGTTTCTATATGAAGTCATCAGCGACGCTGAGTTCCGAGCTAGCTATCCCCGGGACACGGATCAGGAGATGATTGATCGGAAGGTGTTTGTACTGAGATATATTTACAACAGAGAACTGATGATTCAGAAACAAAACCTGGACACGCAGAGATATGTGGAGAGCAAGGGGGCGGATCAGGCCCTCAGACTGAGGGAGGAAGAGGAGGAAAAAGCACGGCGAAAAAGTAGGGAATTATTAAAGGAAAAATTAGAGAAGATGCAAGGAGATTTCCAGAGACAGCGACTGCGGGACCAGCATGAACACGAAGAGAGAATGAGAGAGCTGGAAAAAAAAGGAAAGAACAGGAAGAGCAAATAACAGGACACAAGGTGTAGAGCACGGCGGCCTCTGTGGTGGCTTTATTCCTCAGGGTGAAGACCCATAGTGCCTCCTCTGTAATAGGACATACGGCGGCTCAAAAAAACATCAGACAGCGGCTGCAAGTAAATTCATTATATGGAGAAAATAATGACTGTGGAAATCCAAAGCGAGAACTGAATATTAAAGTGTTCCGGTACTGCCTTGTGACATATAAAAAGTTCTGGACCAGTGAGGGTCTGAGTTCTGAGACCCCCACAGATCTCTAGAATCAGAGAGAAACACATATCACACTCTCCCAGGGATGGATTGGCCATAGACCTTACAGGGAAAGTTCCCAGTGGGCCGATGCCCAGGGGGCTGCCTGAACCCTCCTTACGGCCGACAAGTGAACGTTTTTGGGGATGTATTTGGTGCTGCTTGGTGTATTTTGTGATGGACTGTGGTATTTGGATCTGTTCGGGCGGTATAATGTGCCACAATATGGTATTGCTTGCCCTGCCTTCCATCAATTTGGACCCGACTACAAAACGGGGCCACTTTTAGTATTTTTTCCAGGGCCACTTTAAGTTCCTGGTCTGCCGCTGCACTCCCCCTCCTGACTGCAAGAGAAGGACTCAATAGAAAGTCTACGGGCCCTTCTCATTTCCATCTCTGGCTATGTGAGGGCTTCCATCTTTTTGTTCTAGAGATCAGTGGGGTCTCATCGCTCAGACCCTAACAATCAAAGCGTTTTTGAACAGACTGACCATTGGGCCTTTAGTGCTTTATACAGGGAGGCCCCAAGTCCCCGCGCCATTTGTGTGGTCTCTACAGGATGCATTCCTCAGAATGTCTCACAGTAATAGTGTCTTTGTGGCCCATAACAACCAGAGCTCAGCGTTCATGTGAGGGCACATCATTCCCCCATTATCCTGCACACAGGGAATCAGGCTTCTGATTTTCACGGACCATACTGTTCCGAGTTGATTGGTAATCGGGTCCCATGTGGGTCCAGACGGTTCTCAGGACAGGGACTGATGTTTTAGACACTAATATCTATTATCATGTGTAATCTGACTACATCTGTTGTCATTTCACAAAATGTATGTGTTAAAATAAATCCGATCTCCAGGTTCTTATTCACATTTACTGTTCCTCGTTGTAGTATTGGAAGGCTTTCATTGCTCACATAAGACTGACAGCAGTGTGTAGGTAGGTGAGCGGGTGACCTACAGTAGTTCTCTACCCCTAGGACTTCTATCCAGAGTCACACAAGTAAATGCATGAGCGAGCCGTGGTGGAGAGAGTAATAACTGTCAGAGGAGAACAACATCCACACGGGAGGAAGAAAAGACAAGTGTGGACTATTTCTCAAGGTTCAAGATCGATCACAGAATGTGAAAACGTGTAAATATTCATCTTCTGTACATTCAGTATTCACAAATGTTACAAACTGATATAAAAAGGGAGAGAAAAAAGAAAGATCTGACAGGGAGACCACGTGTTTTTAAAAAGCCAATTTAGAGACCAATTTTTTCAACATTGCACTACTAATTCCACCCATTCCCATTTGTGTTCCCACACCTTAGTTATCCTCCTTAGTGTTCCCACACCTTAGTTATCCCCCTTAGTGCTCCCACACCTTAGTTATCCCCCTTAGTGCTCCCACACCTTAGTTATCCCCCTTAGTGCTCCCACACCTTAGTTATCCTCCTTAGTGCTCCCACACATGAGGTACCCCCTTAGTGCTCCCACACCTTAGTTATTCTCTTTAGTACTCCCACACCTTAGTTATCCCCCTTAGTGCTCCCACACCTTAGTTATTCCCCTTAGTGCTCCCACACCTTAGTTATTCCCCTTAGTGCTCCCACACCTTAGATATCCCCCTTAGTGCTCCCACACCTTAGTTATTCCCCTTAGTGCTCCCACACCTTAGTTATCCCCCTTAGTGCTCCCACACATGAGGTATCCCCCTTAGTGTTCCCACACCTTAGTTATCCCCCTTAGTGCTCCCACACATGAGATGTCCCCCTTAGTGCTCCCACACATTGTTGTCCTCCTTTGTGGCCCCACACAGTATTTATGCCCTCTTAGTGGCCCCACACAGAAGTTATGCCCCCTCTGTGACCCCACAGTTTCAGAGAGTCTGTCTCCTGTCATTAGAGATACTGTGGCTGGACTGGGTCCCACAGACACTGTAGAGGGAGTAACCAAATATTCCCCCTCTCTGGAAGGGATGGTAAGTCGTGGTGCATCCCAATAGCAAATAAGTCCAGAGAGTCAGGGTCTGCTGTAAACCAGAGTGTTTTTTTTTACTGGAGGAACTCAAGTACAAAGCAATACTGCCAGTATACTGAACTGGCCTCTCCAGTCTCCTCCTGGACAGAAGAAGGTTCTGCACTGAGGAAAGACGTGCGCTAGCTGTCCCTCTCTCTCTCTCTTAGAAGTCAGGTACCCTGGTTAAAGGGTTGGTGACCAAGGGTCTGTGCAGAGTATCCAGGTCTCAGCATCTTCTTTTGGACACTCAGTAGTCTGGCAGAGTCTCCCCCTCCAAGCACTTGTCCCTAACTGCAGAAAACTAGGCACTCTAACTGCTTTCCTTATATACAGTTTCTGCTCCGCTGTATTCAACTGTATCTGAGTCCTGAGATTAGGACTAGTGATGAGCAGCAGGGGCGATAATAGAATTGGCAATATTTTGGGAATATGTGGTAGAATACTCGGCATATATTCGCAAATATTTGTATTCGAGATTATTCTCTTGATTGCAAAAAATCGGCAATGTAAAAAATGCATAATGCGAATTTGTAACGTGAAATACAGGCGCGGGTTACTTATTAAATAATGAATATTCTAATTCACTACTGACTAAGATATTGCAGCCTTCTCACATTGGCCCACAAGCAAGAAGCAGGCAGGTAATGGGTTCAGATGAAAAAAAATAGACGAATATTTGTTTTTCCGAATATATATCACTATATTCTAAATATTCGCGAATTCTCGAAGTGCCGATATTCGCGATAAAAATTCTCAATGCGAATATTCGTGCTCAACACTAATCAAGACATTGCTCAGCCATCCCGGGACAGCTGCCAAAATCTGGGACTGTCCTGTCAGATCCGGAAAGGTTGGAAAATAAGGGGACAATTAGATAATTCTCGAGGACCACACAAGGTCGTAATGTTAGGAAATAGTCCTGTCCCTACATTCAGATATCCACATGGTTCAGTGAGTCTATCTTCAGAGATAAGAGGGTGCTCAGAGTTGAAGAGTCACCCACACACTATCATAGTGGCACTAATGCTCAGATAAGAGGGTGGGGATAAAATTGCCTTGCTTTAAAACCTTTGGTGATCCTCATCAATCAAGATATTCAAATAAGAGACATTTGACCCCTCAGACTTTTACACTTCCTTTATCTTTGCACAGAACACATTTCATCTACATTCTGTATTATTAAAGGTGAAAGGGGTCATTCGAGACAACAACAAATTCTAGTTCTCTTTCCCCTGTGCCGTCAGTCCGATCCGCCAGCTGTTCGTATCCAGACCTGCAGCAGTGATGTGCAGCTATACCCTACAAAAACATGAAGAGGCAGAAATCCTTTCTTCAGCTGAACTTTGAGGTTCCAGTACCGATCACACTTTAAGTGAGCAAGAACATTGAGGGACATTGATAAAAGAGTTTATGTCACAAGTTACTGTGGCGTAAAAAAGTGTATGGGAACTCCAGTCTTGATAAATCTGAATTGTAAGACTCCACTGAATTCTAGATCTCTTGTGTATAAAAAAATGAATTTCTATCTGTCTGTCTGTTCTTTATGCATGGCCAAACGCCTGGACAAATCTGCACCAAATTTGGCCTGTAAGTACATCAGGTGCGTAGAAAGGTTTTAGACCAGGTTTCAGCTCTCTAGGGTGTACAGTTCTTGAGATATTAAAAACAAAAAGCCAAATATGGCACCACCCAATTGACTTGTATCAGCCAATAGAAGTTTGAGGGTCCTTCATTCATATCCTAACTGACATACACATGGTCACATGATCCTTATTGGCCAATAAAATCTCACAGGTCCTTCAGTCTTCGCCTCACTGACATATACACAGTTTTACCTAGGTTTCCATAACATCTCTTTCTTTACTGGTATAAGGCCAATATGGATCTCCCTGTTAAGGGGATGGGCACTGTTAAGGGGGCAGGGCACTCTGGAGGTCACTGTTATTAGGATCACAGTGGATATCACTGTTATGGGGACAACAAGAATGATAGACTAGATAGAGATGTGTGCACCTTGGTAATTCTGCTAGTGCTTTATATAGGAGAAATATGGAACTGCACGAGGTATGCGATCTGCAGCACATTCTAAGCCGTGTAACGGGGTTGGCATCCCAAGAATACAGCGAAGTCACGAACAAGGAAAGCAACTCAAACACCAGTTTTGCCAAAACAGTATTTTACTTAAACGTGGTCATGAACGCAACCACACATGCTGGTAACACACAAATAAATGTACATACACCCAGCCAGGAGGCTGGGGCCCTTGTGCGGCACAGTGCGGCACCCTGCGGTGGATGCTGGAGGTATTAGAAGTAAATTTACCTACTGGCGAGCTAAAATAGACCAGCCACGCCTTACCTGTTATTACCCTAGAGTCAGAAACAATTGTTGGGTGCGTGGTGTGGGCTAACCTGCGGTACAACAGCTTACAATCTAATTCCATGCTATAATATTTCCTCCCCCCAACAACTGGTTAAACAGCGTATGCCTATAGTGTTTCTCCTGAATACACCAGCCTGGCTTGAATAAGTTGTGAAACTTCTCAGATTTCCGGTGCGAACTGACACTATAAGCGTGAAGTCCTTGTTATGAGCAGTTAACAATCCATGTGGCCTGACACAAACAGCAAACCTAACTAACTACAGGCCTGGTCTCAGTCTCTAAGATCCTAGGCGCCAGCGCTGTATGAGATGTGTGCACGATTAGTCCTACCGGCCGGGGTCTGCTTTGAGTAAGCTGGTGACTGTAGATGGAAGAAGGGTTTCTCCAACAAGCGTTTGGTATTGCACTGCCTGTAGCTTAACCCCTCACCTCTCATCTGAGTTCCCTGCAGCAATCCTGCATCCTTTGGACAAGATCAGGGTCTTGGACACGATCAGCTCTCCTTGGCTGCAGCTCTGGTCCCTGAAGGATGCTCTCCCGCTTGGATGTCGATGGATTCTCCTCACACACACTGCTCCTGGATGCCTCATGCAAGCTCACCGTAATATGGCTGCTGCCTTCCTCTCCAGGCTTTGTAACTCCACCCCCAGAGAGCTTTCAACATATAGGAATCTAGAAATAGATAATTAAATGGTGGGGGGCACTCAGCTATCTAGCATTGTAAGTATAATCAATAATCGACTAGTATAAAAAATATACGGATTTATTCTAAACATAAAATACACATACAAGTATTTGGATGTATGACTGGTCACCCTGAAACAATAGGGTTAATCCTATCAAACATCCACCATTTATCAAGACCTTATGTCACATAAACATTGTACATTGCAGTTGATCAACTTAACAAAAATAGAAAATGATAATAGGAAATAAAAAATAAGAGGTAGGAACGTTTACATTTTTTTCATAAAAAAAAGTAAAAAAGAAAAAAGTCAAAAAGTCACTTATGTGATTGCTAGCTTAGTAGTCCAAATAATATTGCTACTGATATTCTTAGGTTAGTGCAGATATATATTGGTGGTTTATAGACCAGACTGATGTCCTTTTGACCATATTCTGGACGTCAAAATCACTTGGTAAAAAAAGGATTTCTTTATATATGTCTGCAAATCTCACATAATTCTAGTTATTAGTTTGGTGTATGGTTTGTAATTTTGTTGACAGTACGTTACCAGTCCTATGAGAGGAAGCGGCTGTGTCCGGACAATTGCGATGTGGTCTGGATCGCAATTCCTCTGTTGTTCGCTCACCGGCTCACTCCGTGGCGTCCCACGTGGTCGGGAGTTGTTGCGCTGGTACAGGTGAGTATGGGGAAGAAAGACATCCTGGTGTTGGACGTACTTGGTCCAGCTGGAGTGATATACAATAAGGCGATTGACTTTTGCTGGCGTTATGAATAATGTTCAAGCTTGTTAATTGTTTCTCATTCACTGCGTGTAATCATACGCGTTTCGGAGCTTAATGCTCCTTCTTCAGTGGCATGCAGTAGAATGGCTGAGTAAGTCTTTTTATAGATACTTCATCAACGAAGTCCGGTTACAATCAAAAAATGGATTGGAATCTAACATTCACAATGTAAACAATATACAACTACATGTTGGGTGCTTCTGTATATATCAATCAGGACCATTCACAACACGAGATAATAAGTTATTGATACGGGTCGCTATCAGGGATTTTAATGTAATTCCCCATCGCTGCAGCTACACATCATTTTGTGTTGATATTGCTTAGTTGTGTGTTCTCTGTTTTTTCTTTGTTTTTTCTGTTTTTTAGGTGAGAAAAGGAGATTGATTGAAGAGTAGAGGGATGGGGCCCATCCAGGAGGGGAGATCAAGGTGCTGATAAGCAGCCGGATCTCGATGTCCCGTCACAGACCAACACCCATCCCAAACCTACAGGAGCCCAAATATCTCCATTTCTGCATTGAGGCCTGCCGGGATGAAGGTATTGAATTTAAAGATTCTTTTGGATTCGATTCTAGACATATTGGCGATATGGTTGACACCCCTCCAGGGTCTTTTTACTTTTTCAATAGCTGTAAGTATGAGGGTGGAGGGGTCACTGTTGTGGTGGTCTCTAAAGTGCTTGGAAACAGAATGTGTTTCAAAACCTTTTTTGATGTTTGCTATGTGTTCTGCTATCCTTTTTTTGAACGGTCGTTTGGTTTGTCCCACACATTGTTTGTGGCATGGGCATTGTAGCACGTGGATGACGTCAGTTGAATCGCAGGTGAGACTGTCTTTTATTTCAAAGAGGAATGAATTGTGTGCTGATCGTATCTCTACAGTTTTCTTTGGGAAAGTAGTGGTCTTACAGTTGATGCATCTGTAGAATCTTTTAAGGGTTAACCAATTATATGAGTTTACTTTGTTTTTCTCTTGATTGTTGGAGCTACCCTCAAAGCTAAGTTTGGGCCTTTAGTGTATGTGATTTGAGGTGTATTGGTTAGAGTAGGTCCAATAATTCTGTCTCTCTGGAGGTGGTGCCAGTGTTTGGTTATTATTTTTTCTACTGTTTTATGTTGAGCATGAAATGGCGAAATGATCCGGAGGATATCGTCTTGTTTGGATCTTCTATTCAGTTGGTATAAAAAGTCAATTCTGCTCATAGCTCTAACTTTATTTAAAGAGGCTTCTAATGACTGTATGGGATAATTAGTTACCAAAAATTCCTGTTTTGCTTTGGTTGCCTCATATTCAAATTGTTCATCATTCGTACAATTGCCTTTAATACGCCTGAATTGGCTAGTGGGAATATTTAAAGCCACCTAGGAATATGGCAACTTGTGTATAAGATGTAGCTATTTTCATGACTGGCTTATAGTAGGTGCTGCATATTAATTTGTAGTTTTCTATCTTGATTCCACTTGTGTTTTGCTTTCGTTTGTGGTGAAACGGAGGTTCCTGTCATTTATGTTTATATCTTGTATGAAGGTGTTCAGGTTAGAGATGAGCGAATCGAAGCAGACGAAGCTACACGTGTGAGGACATGGGGCAAGGAACTCTGGGAAGGCGGGATCACCCATAATGCTATGCATGCAGCCAATCAGCAGCCAGCCAGCTCTGTGATGTCATAGCCCTATAAATCTTAGAATCAGACATTTTACAGCGTTCTGAGTGCAGGGACAGATGTGAGAAGGCGTTAGAGACAGCAATTGGAAAAACCTCATTGTGAAATAAAAAAAATGGAGTGCAGGGAAAGGATAGGGAGGAATCATTTCACAGCATCTTAGTGCAGGGAGAGACGTCTGATGGTGCTAGGCACAGCGCTAGGAAAAACCTCATTGTGAAAAAAAGCAATTTACAAGTGCAGGGAAACATTATTCTGCGTTCAGCGCTGCAGCTATCTGTTGATAAGCCTTTAGTGGTATATATATACGTGGAAAAAGATAAATATATTCTGCGTTTAGCGCTGAAGTTATCTGTTCAAAAGCCTTTACTGGCATATTGCAGTAGAAAAAAAACATTCATTCGCCTTTTGTATTTACTTTTCACACACTACGCGCTTACGTGATGACGTCCATAAGAGCGGCGCACTGATACAGGTGAATACACTATGCACTAACCCTGCACAAAAATGCAAATTAATTCACACCTTCCTGCACCTATGTGCGGTATTGCTTACTGCACACTCTATGGGGACTTCTCTGCAGCAACCGCACGAGGACCGCATCTCGCTCTTCCAGCTCGGAACTACTTCCTCCGCTACGTCCCGTTCACTTCAGATCACTCTGCCTCAGGCGCCGGTGTTTTTGTTGAAACTGCCAGCCTATAACCCTCTGTTAAAAAGCCTTTAGTGGCGTATATACGTGGAAAAAGAAAAATATATTCAGGGTTCACTGTTCCAGTTATATGTGATAAAACCTTTTGTGACATATTTCGGTCGAAAAACAAATTTTATTCAGCGTTTAGCGCTGTAGTAATACGCAGTAAAATCGTTAGTGCCTTATTTAGGTGGAAATTTTTTTTTTATTAAGCATTCGGCCCCGCAGTTATAAACGGTAAAATCTTTTGGGACTTATTTCAGTGGAAATATATGCAGTAAAATATTTTGTGAATTTTTTTGGATGGAAAAACATTGGATGGAAAAACAAATTTCATTCAGCGTTCAGTGCTGCAGTTAGATGCGGTAAAATCTCCATGATGTCTCCATGAAAAATCTGCAGTGTGGGGCCCCGTGTGGCTTCTACACACTTTTAAAGTAATCCTTCAGCGGAGCGAATAGATGCTGGATAACCGGGACGCTCCATGACCTTCCCAGGAGCTGCTGTCGGGAGCGCTTTTCCTTCTGAGGGGGGAATCCGAAGACCCTCTCCATCTCTGTGCTCCGTTATATGTGGTAAAATCTTTATTGAAGTATTTCAGTGGAAAAACTAATTTTATCCAGTGTTCGGCGCTGCAGTAGTATGTGGTAAAATCCTTATTGACGTATTTTGATGGAAAAACAATTCTTATTCAGCGTTCAGCGCTGCGGTTATATGCGGTAGAAACTTTATTGAAGTATTTCGGTTAAAACCCAAATTTTATTCTGCGGTCAGCGCTTAAAGTTATCTTGACGCTTTGTCTTCTCATTGTATGTAGCTACTTTAGGCCTCTTCATGCCAGGCAGGTTCCCCCAGAAGTATCTTGGTCGATCAACACTCTGTCATTATGCCATTCTGTGGCTTCCTAATGCTGCTGCCACCTCCACACTCTGTCATTGTGCCACTCTGTGGCCTCCTCCTGATGCTGCTGCCACCTCCAGCTCTGTCATGGTGCCGCTCTTTGGCTTCCTCATGCTGCCGCCACCTCCAGACTCTGTCATTTTGCCACTCTTTGGCCTACTCTTGCTGCTGCCACCTCGAGATTCTGTCATTGTGCTGCTCTGTGGCCTCCTCATGCCACTGCCACCTCGAGATTTTGTCGTTGTGCCACTCTGTGGTCTCCTCATGCTGCTGCCACCTCCAGACTCTGTCATTGTGCCACTCTGTGGCCTCCTCCTGATTCTGCTGCTGCTGCCACCTCCAGACTCGGCTATTGTGTCACTCTGTGGCCTACTCATGCTGCTGCCACCTCCGGACTCTGTCATTGTGCCACTCAGTAGCCTCCTCATACTGCTTCCACCTCCAGACACTGTCATTGGGCCACTCTGTTGTCTCCTCTTCCTGCTTCCACCTCTCCACTATGTCATAGGTTCACTCTGTAGACTTCTCATGCTGTTCCTACCCTCCCCACTTCATGACTGGACCACTATTTTGGCTTTCGGCCTGGATGACATTATCATTTATTTGACACTTCTTCTGATCTGTCAGAAGAAAGGAAAAATGAGACGCACAACGGATCCTGTCTGTGTAGCAGCTTTAAGACCTGTATGGTCCCATCAGAATTGGCTTATGATTTGGTAGTCAAAAGCAGGAGTGGGTACAAAACACAGAAGACATTCAAATATGCCATTCACGTGTCATCTCTGTTTTAGATCCACTCCTGTCTTTTTTGCCTTTATCAATACTGATGGATTTTTGAGCAAATGCTGACCGAGTGAAGGCGTATGCTTCATAGACAGGATCCGTTTTTTCTGCGTAATTGTTCTGACGGATCAGAGAATGGGAAAAATGTATCAGTGACGTCAACACAAACTTACTGCTGACACCCTCTCCACTCTGTCGGGGGCTCTACTTGTATAAGCGTTTAATAGAACAGTTTCTGTAGACATCTATGTGGAATCAGCTGACGAGGGTGTAAAAGGAGTGCACTTATTCTTGACGCTAACATCTACCTGTAAGGCAGAGTTGATACTTGAGTTATTTGGTCAGTTTTGGCCCCGTAAATAAGTGAAGTTTGCAGTGATTCTAAGAGCGACACCTATCATGTGCATGTCATATGGACTCACGGATTTCACAACTAGAGATGAGCGAACCTTAAAAAAAAGTCCGGTGTTCGGCGTTCGGGTTGTGGTAAGTCGCGCATCCCGTTATGGATTCCACTATAGCGGCATATGGAATCCATAAGGGGCGGCTGCCACCAACCCGAACTGTTGAACAGCCGAAGGACCTGGGGTGACGTCACTGTCATGTGATCAGTGCAGGGGGATTTGATCCCGTGCTAAGCCACGCCCCTGCACTGATCACATGACAGTGACGTCACCCCAGGTCCTTCGGCTGTTCAACAGTTCAGGTTGGTGGCAGCCGCCCCTTATGGATTCCATATGCCGCTATAGTGGAATCCATAACAGGATGCGCGACTTACCACAACCCGAACGCCGAACACCGGACTTTTTTTTAAAGTTCGCTTATCTCTATTCACTACCAAAGCAGACTCCCTATGCGTGTTACTGCAAGGCACAGTGTTCTACACCGCTATGAAGTCTCTCTGCAACCCAGAAATAGCAGTTTTTTAATGTGATTCACCGCAAATGAATTCAGATCGAAGTAAATTTTTCCGAAAAATTCTGCGAACCAGCCGAATCAAATTTTTTAAAACTTCGCTCATCTCTAGTTGAGGTTTTCCTCAGTTTCTTGCCAAATGAAGATGACATTGTCAATATATCGTCTTAATAGCACCAGACTTTTCCCCAGCTTAGGACGGATGATGTCCTCCTCCCATTGAGCAATGAAAAGTTTGGCATAGATGGGGACAAATCTGGTGCCCATGGCAGTACCTCTCTCCTGCAGATAGAATTGTGAATCAAATACAAAATAGTTATGAGTAAGTATGTATTGTACACCTTCCAATATAAAATAAATCTGATCACCATGTAATGTATTGCTTGAAACTAGTTTTTTTTTTTTAGGGCATCTACTCCTTGGGTGTGTTCAATGATTGTATATAAAGAATTGACGTCCATAGTACCTATAATCCAATCCAGTTGCGTCCTTAATGTATGATGGAATTTGTCTCACAACAGGTTGTAGTAATTTATCAATGTATTGTGATAGTTTGGAAGATATGGAGCCGATGCCAGATATTATTTGTCTTCCAGGTGGATTATTGTAATCTTTATGAATTTTGGGTATACAGTAGAAGACAGGTAGTCTCTTCTGTGTTTAAGCTATATATTTGGATTCTCGTTCTAGGAGAATTCCTTTTTGATATCCCTTATTACAATACTTTATTAGTTCTTTGTGGAATTCATCAGTGGGGATCTATCTGTTAATTGCCTCTTGCATTTTTGTTCGTATTTATCTGTATCAAGGATGAGGATTGCTCCTCCCTTATCTGCCGGTCTGATTCTGATGTTTTGAGATACACAACCAAGGAGTAAATGCACTAAAGAAGGAACTAGTTTCAAGCAATACATTACATGATGATCAGATTTGTTTTATATTGGAAGGTGTGCAATACATACTTACTCATAACTATTTTATATTTGATTCACAATTCTATCTGCAGGAGAGAGGTACTGCAGTGGGCACCAGATTTGCCTCCCCTATGCCAACCTTTTCATGGTGTAATGGGAGGAGGACATCATTCTAAGCTGGAGAAAAGTCTGGTGCTATAAAGACGATATATTGACGATGTCGATTTCATTTGGCAAGATACAGAGCAAATACTCAACACCTACATTCAAGATATAAACATAAATGACAGGAACCTCCTTTTCACTAGAAACAAAAGCAAAACACAAGTGGAATTTTTGGATCTAACTATCAAGATAGAAAACTACAAATTAATATGCAGCACCTACTATAAGCCAGTCATGAAAATAGCTACATCTTATACACAAGTTGCCATCTTCCTAGATGGCTTTAAATATTCCCACTAGCCAATTCAGGCGTATTAAATGCAATTGTACAAATGATGAACAATTTGAATATGAGGCAACCAAAGCAAAACAGGAATTTTTGGTAACTAATTATCCCATACAGTCATTAGAAGCCTCTTTAAATAAAGTTAGGGCTATGAGCAGAAGTGACTTTTTTATACCCACTGACAGAAGATCCAAACAAGACGATATCCTCCGGATCATTTCACCATTTCATGCTCAGCTTAAAACAGTAGAAAAAATAATAAACAAACACTGGCACCACCTCCAGAGAGACAGAATTATTGGACCTACTCTAACCAATACACCTCAAATCACATACACTAAAGCCCCAAACTTAGCTTTGAGGGTAGCTCCAACAATCAAGAGAAAAACAGAAATAAACTCATCTAATTGGTTAACCCTTAAAGGACTCTACAGATGCGGCAGATGTATCAACTGTAAGACCACTACTTTCCCAAAGAAAACTGTAGAGATACGATCAACACACAATTCATTCCTCTTTGAAATAAAAGACAGTCTCACCTGCGATTCAACTGACGTCATCCACGTGCTACAATGCCCATGCCACAAACAATATGTGGGACAAACCAAACGACCGTTCAAAAAAAGGATAGCAGAACACATAGCAAACATCAAAAAAAGTTTCAAAACACATTCTGTTTCCAAGCACTTTAGAGACCACCACAACAGTGACCCCTCCACCCTCATACTTACAGCTATTGAAAAAGTAGAAAGACCCTGGAGGGGTGGCAACCATATCGCCAATATGTCTAGAATAGAATCCAAAAGAATCTTTAAATTCAATACCTTAATCCCGGCAGGCCTCAATGCAGAAATGGAGATATTTGGGTTTCTGTAGGTTTGGGATGGGTGTTGGTCTGGGACTGGACATCGAGGTCCGACTGCTTATCAGCACCTTGATCTCCCCTCCTGGATGGGCCCCCATCCCTCTACTCTTCAATCAATCTCCTTTTCTCACCTGAAAAACAGAAAAAACTAAGAAAAAACTGAGAACACACAACTAAACAAATACAAACAAAGAACATTAAATACACAGAATAGAGATGGCACCACGTAAGAGTATAAAGAGTATACACTATTGTAGTCCTCTTGGTGCATTCATATACATATTCACAATTTAAAGTGTGGGAACATTGAAGTTTAGATACATTATAAATATAGATACACTCTAGACGATCTGCAATAGAATCACATTGTGAGATGAAATAACCCCCCCCCCTTGATTTTATTCTTATTTTTATTTATTTTTTCCTAATTCACATTTTATCTCATATACTCATATTTACCTCAGAAATATACATGAACAAACACCATAGGTTGGACAGCAGCGTGTATCACCCATGTTATCTATGCATAATTATATGCGCAGTTTCGCAAAATATTAGGTGCGCTAATATGCGCAATATTTATGTGAATTATCAACACAAAATGATGTGTAGCTGCAGCGACAGGGAATTACATTAAAATCACAGATAGCGAGTAGCGACCCATATCAATAACTCATTATCTTGTGTTATGAATGCTCTTGATTGATTTATACAGAAGCAGCCAACATGTAGTTGTATATTCTTTACATTGTGAATGTTAGAATCCAGTCAATTTTTTTATTGTAACCGGACTTGAGGGGTACCTCCCCTCGTTGATGAATTATCTATAAAAAGACTTACTCAGCCATTCTACTGCATGTCACTGAAGAAGGAGCATTAAGCTCCGAAACGCGTATGATTACACACAGTGAATGAGAAACAATTAACAAGCTTGAACATTACTCATAACTCCAGCAAAAGTCGCCTTATTGT
This sequence comes from Bufotes viridis, assembly GCA_033119425.1. Classification (NCBI taxonomy): domain Eukaryota; kingdom Metazoa; phylum Chordata; class Amphibia; order Anura; family Bufonidae; genus Bufotes; species Bufotes viridis. Next base: position 2,157,938 of record CM065595.1, on the reverse strand, counting down.
ATATCACTCCAGATGGACCAAGTACGTCCAACACCAGGATGTCTTTCTTCCCCATACTCATCTGTAGCAGCGCAGCAACTCCCGACCACGTGGGACGCCACGGAGTGAGCGTGCAACAGAGAAATCGTGATCCCAACCACATCGCAATCATCCGGACACAGCCGCTTCCTCTCATAGGACTGGTAATGTACTGGCAACAAATATAATAAATCCGTATGTTTTTTATACTAGTTGATTATTGGCCATACATGAAATGCTAGATAGCTGAGTGCCCCCATACCATTCCTTTATTTATTTTTACTCTTTTTCGAAATACACTGGGGTGTGTCAAGGGGAGTGCACCGAGCCACAGGCCTCTAGTTGGTTTGAGCCACTGATTTTATTATTCATGAATCTAGAAATGCAGTGTTTTAAGCTATGCTTAGGAAACAGCGGCCTCTTGTGGCCAAACAGCAAAATGTCAGTCCAAATTATTGAACTCCATTTCCACAAATACAAAGTCCAGACGATGAGTGCTGTTTGCTTATCTCACAACATTACCCTCATTGTTCTTTATTGAGGATTATCTAGCAAGATAGTAAAGACAAGGAAAGCTGTGTATAAGCAGCAGGCTGTGATAAAAGAGGCGTGAGGCACAGTAGACAGGTTACAACACTTATCACCTGGCTGCTATCACTGCTAGTCCTTGTACTTTCATCACATTCTGCATAGTTTTCTTGTTTTGACTCCACTGACAGATCATGTTGAATTTGTTGCTTTATTTCCTGCTTTTCAGGTGTTTTCCGCACAGTAAATGATTGACTTTGGTCCTTGATGTCTCCAATAACTGATAAGATCCAGACCTGTTTCACTTGCAATTAAACCTATGCAGATAGAAAGCTGGATCCATCTGTCGTGTCGCATGGTTTGACATTGCTTCATTAGCCGCTTTAGCACTGGCGACCATGCCATCTGAATGGAAGAAAAACGTTTTACAGTGGTGCTTGAAAGTTTGTGAACCCTCCGGAATTTTCTATATTTCTGCATAGATTTGATCTAAAGCTGCATCAGTTCTAAAAGTGAAGAATCAAATGAAACAAACGAGTCACACATATTAGACCTAGTGATTTATTTATCAATATCACATGTCTGTGAGCACTAAAAGTATGTGAACCTTTAGGCCTCTTTCACACAAGCGTGACGGATTAGGTCCGAATGCGTTCAGTTAAAAAGACGCGAATTTGGTCTTAAAATAAGTTTTGACTGCGATAGTGTTGAGTGTTGCGTTTTTCCGCGCGGATGACATCCGGATGGCATGCATTTTTAACACGCGTGAAAAAAATCCTGTAGAGTCACATTCATTTGAAACATATATAAATACCCCCAGCATGCTCTTCTCTTTGGGGAAGCTCTATTTTGGGAGGATATCATCTAGTGTGTGCAGTGTTTGCATTTGTTCCTTTGCAGGATGTCCGCTTTCCCCTTATCAAATCCTGACCATGTGCTTTTGCACTGGCTGGTGTACCGATGCTTTGGAGAGCAGACAGAAATGCTGGAGGAGGAAGAGGATGTGGGTTCATCCTATTATTTCGCAGAGGGCTTGCAACAGTCAGTTTACAAGTCTGTATGCGGACCTACGTGAGCGCCCTGCAAAATTTAATAATTACTGTAGAATGTCCATCCCTACTTTTGATCGGCTTTGGTCGGAGTTGAGGCCTGGCTTGACCTTCCTGGACACCAACATGCGGCGTTGTGTTTCAGCTGAGGAACGGCTAATAATCATTCTGAGGTATGTAAATGTTTATGCAGTTATAAGCACATAAAAGTAATGTATTTACGATATGTAGATGACTTAAAGTTGCATATTACTAAAATATAGTAGATGGTGATAGTGTTTTCAGCGCTTCCTGATTTTTTTTTCCACAGATTTTTGGCCACCGGAAATTTTTTTCCTCATTACATTTTGAATTCCGCATGGGGACCTCCACAATAGCTGGGATAGTGAGGGCAACTTGTGCCGCCATTTGGTTGCCACTACGAGCTGCTGTGCTGCCACAACCAAAAAAGCAGCAGTGGCTTCAGATTGCCCAGGGCTTCCTGGAGAGGGCACAATTTCCCAACTGTATTGGTGCCCTTAACAGGAAGCACATACAGGTGAAGAAGCCACCGAACTCACGGTCCCGATTCTATAATTATAAACAGTTTTTCTCTGTAGTTTTGTTGGCCTTGGCTGACACAAACTACAGGTTTATAATTGTAGATATCGAGGCTTATGGAAGTTCAGCTGATGCTCGCATCTGCTGGGCTTCCAGAATGGGTTGGTGGCTTCAGTCCAACCAACTGGACATTCCCCAGCCAGCTCCTCTGGCCCACCTGCACCATATGTCATAGTTGGCGATGAGGGGTTTGCGCTATCTCCAAACCTAATGCGTCTTTTCTAGTGTTAATCGCAAATATTCTAATCGTGAATTTTTATTGCGAATATCGTCACTTCGAGAATTCTCGAAAATCTAGAATATAGTCCTATATATTTGTAATCGGGAAATTCTATTTTTTTTTTTTTTTATCAGTACTATTGCTTTTTGCTTGTGGGCCAATGAGAAGGCTGCAATGTCTTTGTCTGAGCTTAGCAACATCCCTAGCAACCAACAGGAAAGTTGACGACCCCTTACTCTATAAGAACCTCCCCAGCAGCCATTGTATGCAGTTCTGAGAGAGACTGAGGTTAGTGTCATTGCTGTGCTCTGTGCTTTCCTGTGTCACATTACATTAGATAGTTAGTTAGTTATCTTCTATATATAATACAGATAGTTAGTGGGAGATAGTCAGTGTAGGTTAGATAGTGATATAGTGGAGCTGATAGGTTCCAGTGCAGGGTGTTAGGTAGTGTGATAGGTTCTGCTGTCCATACATACATGCTACAGACATAGTGCTGTGATGTCACATTACATTAGATAGTTAGTTATCTTATATATATAATACAGATAGTTAGTGGGAGATAGTCAGTGGAGGTTAGATAGTGATATAGTGTAGCTGATAGGTTCCAGTGCAGGGTGTTAGGTAGTGTGATAGGTTCTGCTGTCCATACATACAGGCTACAGACATAGTGCTGTGATGTCACATTACATTAGATAGTTATCTTATATATATATATAATACAGATAGTTAGTGGGAGATAGTCAGTGTAGGTTAGATAGTGATATAGTGTAGCTGACAGGTTCCAGTGCAGGGTGTTAGGTAGTCTGATAGGATCTGCTGTCCATACATACATGCTACAGACATAGTGCTGTGATGTCACATTACATTAGATAGTTAGTTATCTTATATATATAATACAGATAGTTAGTAGGAGATAGTCAGTGTAGGTTACATAGTTATATAGTGTAGCTGATAGGTTCCAGTGCAGGGTGTTAGGTAGTGTGAGAGGTTCTGCTGTCCATACATACATGCTACAGACATAGTGCTGTGATGTCACATTACATTAGATAATTAGTTATCATATATATAATACAGATAGTTAGTGGGAGATAGTCAGTGTAGGTTAGATAGTGATATAGTGTAGCTGATAGGTTCCAGTGCAGGGTGTTAGGTAGTGTGATAGGTTCTGCTGTCCATACATACATGCTACAGACATAGTGCTGTGATGTCACATTACATTAGATAGTTAGTTATATTATGTATATAATACAGATAGTTAGTGGGAGATAGTCAGTGTAGGTTAGATAGTGATATAGTGTAGCTGATAGGTTCCAGTGCAGGGTGTTAGGTAGTGTGATAGGATCTTATGTCCATACATACATGCTACAGACATAGTGCTGTGATGTCACATTACATTAGTTAGTTAGTTATCTTCTATATATAATACAGATAGTTAGTGGGAGATAGTCAGTGTAGGTTAGATAGTGATATAGTGTAGCTGATAGGTTCCAGTGCAGGGTGTTAGGTAGTGTGATAGGTTCTGCTGTCCATACATACATGCTACAGACATAGTGCTGTGATGTCACATTACATTAGATAGTTAGTTATCTTATATATATAATAAAAATAGTTGGTGGGAGATAGTCAGTGTAGGTTAGATAGTGATACAGTGTAGCTGATAGGTTCCAGTGCAGGGTGTTAGGTAGTGTGATAGGATCTGCTGTCCATACATACATGCTACAGACATAGTGCTGTGATGTCACATTACATTAGATAGTTAGTTATCTTCTATATATAATACAGAGAGTTAGTGGGAGATAGTCAGTGTAGGTTAGATAGTGATACAGTGTAGCTGATAGGTTCCAGTGCAGGGTGTTAGGTAGTGTGATAGGTTCTGCTGTCCATACATACAGGCTACATACATAGTGCTGTGATGTCACATTACATTAGATAGTTAGTTATCTTATATATATAATACAGACAGTTAGTGGGAGATAGTCAGTGTAGGTTAGATAGTGATATAGTGTAGCTGACAGGTTCCATTGCAGGGTGTTAGGTAGTGTGATAGGTTCTGCTGTCCATACATACATGCTACAGACATAGTGCTGTGATGTCACATTACATTAGATAGTTATCTTATGTATATAATACAGATAGTTAGTGGGAGATAGTCAGTGTAGGTTAGATAGTGATATAGTGTAGCTGATAGGTTCCAGTGCAGGGTGTTAGGTAGTGTGATAGGTTCTGCTGCCCATACATACATGCTACAGACATAGTGCTGTGATGTCACATTACATTAGATAGTTAGTTATCTTATATATATAATACAGATAGTTAGTGGGAGATAGTCAGTGTAGGTTAGATAGTGATATAGTGTAGCTGACAGGTTCCAGTGCAGGGTGTTAGGTAGTGTGATAGGTTCTGCTGTCCATACATACATGCTACAGACATAGTACTGTGATGTCACATTACATTAGATAGTTAGTTATCTTCTATATATAATACAGATAGTTAGTGGGAGATAGTCAGTGTAGGTTAGATAGTGATATAGTGTAGCTGATAGGTCCCAGTGCAGGGTGTTAGGTAGTGTGATAGATTCTGCTGTCCATACATACATGCTACAGACATAGTGCTGTGATGTCACATTACATTAGATAGTTATCTTCTATATATAATACAGATAGTTAGTGGGAGATAGTCAGTGTAGGTTAGATAGTGATATAGTGTAGCTGACAGGTTCCAGTGCAGGGTGTTAGTTAGTGCGATAGGTTCTGCTGTCCATACATACATGCTACAGACATAGTGCTGTGATGTCACATTACATTAGATAGTTATCTTATATATATAATACAGACAGTCAGTGGGAGATAGGCAGTGTAGGTTAGATAGTGATATAGTGTAGCTGATAGGTTCCAGTGCAGGGTGTTAGGTAGTGTGATAGGTTCTCCTGTCCATACATACATACTACAGACATAGTGCTGTGATGTCACATTACATTAGATAGTTAGTTATCTTATATATATAATACAGATAGTTAGTGGGAGATAGTCAGTGTAGGTTAGATAGTGATATAGTGTAGCTGATAGGCTCCAGTGCAGGGTGTTAGGTAGTGTGATAGGTTCTGCTGTCCATACATACATGCTACAGACATAGCGCTGTGATGTCACATTACATTAGATAGTTAGTTATCTTCTATATATAATACAGATAGTTAGTGGGAGATAGTCAGTGTAGGTTAGATAGTGATATAGTGTAGCTGATAGGCTCCAGTGCAGGGTGTTAGGTAGTGTGATAGGTTCTGCTGTCCATACATACATGCTACAGACATAGTGCTGTGATGTCACATTACATTAGATAGTAAGTTATCTTATATATATAATACAGATAGTTAGTGGGAGATAGTCAGTGTAGGTTAGATGGTGATATAGTGTAGCTGATAGGCTCCAGTGCAGGGTGTTAGGTAGTGTGATAGGTTCTGATGTCCATACATACAGGCTACATACATAGTGCTGTGATGTCACATTACATTAGATAGTTAGTTAGTTATCTTCTATATATAATACAGATAGTTAGTGGGAGATAGTCAGTGTAGGTTAGATAGTGATATAGTGTAGCTGATAGGTCCCAGTGCAGGGTGTTAGGTAGTGTGATAGATTCTGCTGTCCATACATACATGCTACAGACATAGTGCTGTGATGTCACATTACATTAGATAGTTATCTTATATATATAATACTGATAGTTAGTGGGAGATAGTCAGTGTAGGTTAGATAGTGATATAGTGTAGCTGATACGCTCCAGTGCAGGGTGTTAGGTAGTGTGATAGGTTCTGCTGTCCATACATACATGCTACAGACATAGTGCTGTGATGTCACATTACATTAGATAGTTAGTTATCTTCTATATATAATACAGATAGTTAGTGGGAGATTGTCAGTGTAGGTTGGATAGTGATATAGTGTAGCTGATAGGCTCCAGTGCAGGGTGTTAGGTAGTGTGATAGGTTCTGCTGTCCATACATACATGCTACAGACATAGTGCTGTGATGTCACATTGCATTAGATAGTTAGTTATCTTTTATATATAATACAGATAGTTAGTGGGAGATAGTCAGTGTAGGTTAGATAGTGATATAGTGTAGCTGATAGGCTCCAGTGCAGGGTGTTAGGTAGTGTGATAGGTTCTGCTGTCCATACATACATGCTACAGACATAGTGCTGTGATGTCACATTGCATTAGATAGTTAGTTATCTTTTATATATAATACAGATAGTTAGTGGGAGATAGTCAGTGTAGGTTAGATAGTGATATAGTGTAGCTGATAGGTTCCAGTGCAGGGTGTTAGGTAGTGTGATAGGGATTACTGTTCTGTAATAGGGATTAGTGTCTCTGTTAGACACAGCGCTGTGATGTCACAACAATACTTAGTGCACCAATTACTAATATCTCCTCAGACCTGATAAAATGTGAAGTTGCGCGTTTTGCACAAAAAAAATGCGTATCATTAGTGCCGATTTGCGCAATCATGAAAATAATGACTGAAGATCGCGAATTCTAGAATTCGTGAATTTATTGCAAATATTCTGCGAAAAATTCACGAAATATCGCGAAAACGAATATTGAATATGCCGCTCATCACTAGCCCTTTCCCCAGGCGAGGATTGGATGAGAAAGGCGCACCTTCAACTATAGGTTAAGCAGGGCCAGAAGGCTTTTGGAGTGTGCCTTCGGGATCCTAGCCAGCAAATGGCGTATCTTTCTTTTGACCATCCAGCTTGCCCCGGAAAATGTAAATACTGTAATAAAAGCTTGTGTAGGGCCCCATAACTAAATTCGCATGTATGAGGCTACTCCTGATGACGATGCAGACGTCTTTACTGCAGCAGCCCCTGGAGACCCCTCTCAGCTCGGAAGAGCTGGTTCAGCAGGACTGAGAGTGAGTGAATTTTTTCTGATCATGTCTCCAGCTGGTTCATTTCCTTTGCAGCCACAGCAATCTTCACGTGGAGCTACATAATTAAGTTTCATTACCCTCAAGCTGACTATACAGTGTATGTATCCTGGATGGATTTTTTATTTATTTAGTATTTCTATATTTTTTTAGTTATGGGACTCTCAAAATTCTGAAGAACGTTGACGTGGGTTGCGAGCTTACATATTTTGCATGCATAATGTAATGTACAATGTGTTTTGAAATATAAACTAATCCCTCATTATTATAATAAATCCTCCTTACTAGTGATGAGCGAACATGCTCGGACGAATATCTGTTCGGCTATAGTATCGCTATGCTCGGCACATGGCGGTACTCCACCGAGTGCCACATGTGCTCGAGCGCAATGCTCGAGTCTCCACCCCGCACGTTTCACGGGTTTTAAGCAGCCAATAAAGGTGCAGGTAAGTGCTGCCCTCACTGTAATGCCAGTAGCCATGTTGGCTGCTGGCATTACAGTGATTGGCTGGCCGGAACGTAGACAGGGAGTGTTCAGCTCAGACGTAGACAGGGAGAGCAGAGCGTAAGAAGGACAGCGTAGGGAGTGATTTTCACAGTTTTTATTCTGAGAAACCTTTTCCAAGACCCGAAAGCCCTTTTAAGGACTACTGTGTGTGTGTGTGTGTTTTAGAGCAGCAATCTATTTACCTCCTGCAGTCTCAGCGACAGTGCTTCGAAGGGACAGATGCAGGGAGAGACATTTGTTGTTTTTACCAAAAGCTTTTCAACGACCCCAAAGTCCTTTTAAGGACTACTGTGTGTGTTTGAAAGCAGCAATATATTTTTATTTTATACCTATTAGTGACATATACTGTACATCATCCGCAGACTGTGTCTTTAATAATCTGGGCCACATCTAGTGTCCAGAATCTGTGATGTTCTGTAAGCAATACTGTAGAACATCTGCAAACAGCATCTGTTTTACAAATGCCAATAATCTGGGCCTAATATAGTGTCCATATTCAGTGGGTTTCTGTGACATATACTGTCCTGCATCTGTAAACTGTGTCTTTAGTGGACAGTAAAACAATCTGTACATCATCTAGTGACAAAACCATTAATATGAAGAAGGCGATCACTAAGGGACGGGGAAGTGGGCGTGATGCTGATGGTGCACGCAGAGGCCGTGGCCCTGGGTGCAATGAAACTGTGCCTGCTGCCAGTGCACCCGGAAAAAAAAAACATCCACCATACCCAGCTTCATGTCCTATTTAGCTGGGCGGCTGCAGGACAACACTGTCCAAGTCGAACCAGTGCGAACAGGTGGTCAGTTGGATTACTGAAGATAATGCTTCCAGTCGGTTAAGCACCACCCTCTCGTCCATTCTCTGTAGCCAAGAGTCTGGTCAACCGAATCATCACTTTGATCCTCCTTCCTCCCACCATGGAGAGGCCTGCCAAACCAGTGATCCCACACTCGGATATTCCGAGGAGCTCTTTCCAGCACCACTATTACATTTGGCCCTCGCGCCCAGCACGCTTGAAGAGGTACCTGAGATATTGTGCCCTGATTCCCAACCTCTTGAGCCTTCACAGTCTAAAGAAGATGACAGTGGTGAACGGCAATCATTTGTTCACGAGGTGGATGATGATGAGACACAGTTGTCAATCACTGAGGTTGTGGTTAGGTCAAGTCAGGAAGATGAGCAGAGTGAGGAAGTGGAAGAGGAGGTGGTGGACGATGAGGTCACTGACCCTACATAGGAAGGTGAAAAGCAGAGCGAGGACAGCAGTAAAGAGGGGGAGGGATCCGCAGCACTGCAACAGTCTGGAAGAGGCAGTGGGGTTGCAAAAGGGAGAAGTCGGCCAACACCAAACAGGCCTGCAACCATTACACGGAGCACCCCCATGCGTAAATCTACCTTGCCAAGCGGTAGGTGTTCCGTAGTATGGCACTTTTTTGAGGAAAGCACAGACGACAAAAGATTGGTAGTTTGCAACCTGTGCCATACCAAAATGAGCTGGGGCGTGAACACTAGCAACCTCACCACCACCAGCATGATCTGCCACATGCAGGGCCGGCGCGTCCTATAGGTGGACTAGGCAGCTACCTAGATAGAGCCTCAGGTGGCTGCAGCACTGCCCGGGCTAGTGCGTCCATGAAGGGTGCAGCATGAAGAGAGGGACTGACAAAATGGGAAGCACTCGGCGCTGCGTCCTGTCAGTCCCTCTGGTGAAGCGTGGCCGAGTTCTGTCCCGGTCCACTGGTACAGGAGCTTTTGTTTCCTGTACCCAGCCGGACTTACAGGAAGTGCTCACTTAGTGTGCACTTCCTTTCAGTCTGGCTGGGTACAGGAAACAAATGGTCCTGTACCGCAGACTGGACAGAGCTCGGCCACGCTACACTAGAGGTGGGGAGGGGGGGGGGGTGGAGAGAAGAGAGTGACAAGGGAGGGAGGGGGGTGAGAAAGAGAGTTACAAGGGAGGTGGGGAATGAGAGTGACAAGGGAGGGATGGGGGGAATGAGAGTGACAAGGGAGGGGGGAGTGAGAGTGATGAGGGAGGGGGGAATGAGAGTGACGAGGGAGGGGGGGAAGGAGAGTGACGAGGGAGGGGGGGAGGAGAGTGACAAGGGAGGGAGGGGGTGAATGAGAGTGATGAGGGAGGGGGGGGTGAGAGTGACAAGAAGGGGGAGAGAGTGACAAGGGGGGGGGATTGACATCCATCATACACACACAATGCAACCCTTACACACAAAGACAATGCACCCCTTGCACACATACACACAAAAACACACAATGCATCCCTTACACACACTGAAACACAATGCATCTCTTGCACACACACAATGCACCCCTTACATACACAGAAAAACACCTTGCAGCCCTTAGACATACAAACACAGAGTCAAACAACACATTCCGTACACACATTCAGAAACACACAATACATACCTTATACACAAATGCAAACTTCTTTCTATCCCTTACAGGAAAACACTGCATCCACTACACACACACGCTGCATCCACTACATCCACTACACACACACTACATGCACTACACACACTGCTATCCCTATACACTATATTCCATAAGCACACACATTAGATTCTCTACAGCAACACAGAACATGTCCCCTACACCCTTCACCCACTGTGAACAAACTCATGGGTGGAATATGTGGACTTATGGGTGGGCCTTATGGGCATACTGACCGTCAGGCCCTGGGGCCGAGACCTTGAGCTGTGTAAAGGGCCCCAAAAATGGAGCTGCTTTCCGTTCTCCCAGAACATTGATTTTTGCCTCCAGAGAGCCTGTTCTACACCAGACCAGTGGAGCCGGACTGCAGCCCGAGCCACCATCATCCTCATCTGGGTGTAAGGAGGCGATCTAGTGTATTATTCCTGGCTCTAGTCTCTAATTTACCTCACATTAAAGGGACACTATAGTCCCCAGAACCACCGCAGCTTAATGTAGTGGCTATGGTCTTTATAGCCTGTCCCTGCCGGCTTTTTAATGTAAACACGGCGGCACTGCAGCATTGGCGTGGCTGTCCAATCCCCTGTCGAAGGCTCAGTCCCGGATGCCCCTCGCCCTGCACCTGGACATTCGCATGAACCGTCAGCAACAACATCCACTTCCCTGTCCCAGCGCAGCGTCCAAATGTCGATAACACGGGCATTTGAACGCAAGCGCAAATACCCACGCACCCACCTACAGGCTATAGCATTAAATGCGCAACTTTCGAAATTACTGGCCCTTGAAATGTTGGCATTTAGGCCTGTGGACACTGAGGCCTTCCGCAGCCTAATGTTGGCGACCGTCCCTCTGTACGCAGTCCCCAGCCTTCACTATTTTTCACGGTGTGCCGTGCCCTCCTTACACCAGCATGTGTCCCAGAACATCACCCGTGCCCTGACCAACGCACTCACTGGAAAGGTCCACCTCACCACGGACACATGGACAAGTGCTGGTGGCCAGGGACGCTACATTTCCCTGACCGCACACTGGGTGAATGTTTTGGAGGCCGGGAGTGAGTCGTACCCTGGGATGGCACAGGTGCTACCCACGCCCAGGATTGTGGGCCCTACAATCCTGTGGCGTGGGCCCTGCAGAGGGCAGTTGTGGAATACTAGCTGCAACATGGTCGTGGCCTTTCGAGTCAACTGTCACTATTCACAAGCGAGGGGTGGGCATTGATGTCAGACCTCTGTGAGGTTTTAAAAGACTTTGATGAATCCACACAGATGGTTAGTGGTGATAACGCTATTATCAGCGTAACCATCCCGCTGCTGTGTCTACTCAAACGATCGCTGCTTACAATTAAGGACGCTCTGAATGTGGCAGACGAGGAAATGGGGGAGGACATTACACAGGGTGATAGCCAGACCACCCATAGTTCGTCTTCTCAGCGCAAATTGGACCATGAAGAGGAGGAGGAGGAGCTGGAGACAGTTGCCTCTGCTACAGAGGGTAGTACCCATAGAACTTTAATTCCATCTGTTTAGCGTGTTCACCCTTCTAGACCCCCGCTACAAAGAGAACTTCTCATCTCTCATTCCTCTGGTGGAGAGGACGAGTAAAACCGTGCAATACCAGAAGGTACTTGACAGATTGCTCCAAAATTTTCCATCTGACAACGTGGCCGCCAGAGTCCGTACTTCCTTAGGCAACCGAGGAACGGAGACAAGGGGAACACACAGCAGTTCCAACAGAGGCAGGGCAACACTCTCCAAGGCATGGGACACTTTCATGACACCCCGCCAGCACCCTCACCCTGTGTTAGTGCTACAAGGAGGGAAAAGTTTTGGAAGATGGTGAAGGAATACATCTCAGACCGTGTCAGCGTCCTAAATGATCCCTCAGTGCCTTACAACTACAGGGTGTCCAAGCTGGACACGTGGCATGAACTTGCGCTCTACGCCTTGGAGGTGCTGGCCTGCCCTGCCGCCAGCGTATTGTCTGAGCGTGTATTTATTGCTGCTGGTGGCGTTATAACAGATAAGCGTATCCGCCTGTCCACTGACAATGCTGACAGGTGGACTCCGATAAAAATGAACAAGGCCTGGATTGCCCCTAACTTCTCCACTCCACCAGAGGAAAGCTGAGCTGATGATGAACATAAAGGCAATTTCAATCCATCATTTATAATGTACTCAGTCTACTGTAGTGTATTCCCATGTGCCTTTTCCACCACAAAAAAAGAGTCTATGGTTGAATCTTGTTTTCTCCTCCTCCTCATCCAGATTGTATATATTCCCTCCACTCAAATTTTTTTATAGGGTCAGCTGAACAGCATGCACACGCATATAATGTTTTAGAGCGTCAGCTGAACAGCATGCACACGCATATAATGTTTTAGAGCGTCAGCTGAACAGCATGCACTAGCATATAATGTTTTAGAACGTCAGGTCAACTGCAGGCCCTCGCCCGTAATGTTTTAGAGGGTCACCAGCAGGCCCTCGCCCCTAATGTTTTAGAGGGTCACCAGCAAGCAGTCAATCATAATTCTTCAAGGGTGTGTATGATGCCCTCCTTTGTGTGTAATAAAGGGTGTATTGTAGCCGGTTCCTTGTAATTTTTGGCAGCCCTTTCACTTAGTGCATAGGCTTTATGAGTGTAGGAGTCCCACTACCTGAACAATTGTACCACAATGTGAATGAGGCCCTCCTTTATGTGATATACAGGTTGTATCGGAGTGCCTCTTCCCTGCAATTTTTGGCAGCACTTGCACTTTATATACAAGTAAATATACAGAAAAGAATGTTTCCTAACAATTTTTCCTGTGAAATTGTTTTTTTTTTTTTTTTTGGGGGGGGGGGGGGTTATGTGTAATTTTGTCAGTCTGTAAAAGTGGCGTACTACTCGGACAACATGGTTACCAGCAGTGACCTGGGAGTCCAAGATGCACCCAGACATGGTCCCCATGCTGTTCCTGAACCTTTTCGGTGGTGTTTCTGTCACTTTCTGACCTTTTCCAATGGACCAGGCACCCTCCCCTCTTCAGAGCAGGGGGTGCCTGGTTGTCTCCCATTGTCTTACATTATACTCTTCTCGGCCGGACACACAAATATAGCAATGTTTTCGGGCCGATCATCACTACTCTTTACAAATAAATTTCAATAAAATGTCTGTGTATATTACTTTAAAAGAAAATAAAAACAAGTTCTTTTGTTGTCTAAATTATTTTTTTACTTAACAATATAATCCAAAATAAAAATATAGTCGGATCCGACAAGGTAAATAAAATATAGTACAAAAAACAACACAGAATTTACAAATTATTATTAACTATAGTAATGTGATGGTGTGGGCGGGGGAACCTCACATTGAGAGGGCTGGTAAGTGCCCCGAGAAGAGGGTCCAAAGTGCTAAGGGTGGAGCAGCCTGAGCTGCGATGGGAGCTTGTGGCACATATGATGTGTCAGGTAGCTATTGCTGCCCATATTGTTGGGGTGGAGAGGCAAATGTTTGGCGAGGAGGAGGGTAGTGGGGAGCCCTGGTGGGTACATGTGAAGGAGCCATAGGTGGTGGTCCATAGATGTTGAGATGAGACTGCCAGTTCTCTAGGGCAAATAAAGACCTCGGTGGGGTCATTTGGAGGAGTGGCTGCCTCCAGAACAATCCCCAGTGCACCTTGGGTACGAAGATACCGCTCCTCAGGCACTTTCTTCAAAAGAGCCCCCAGACTCTGACCATACATTTCATAATCGTCCTCATGGCGGGCTCGTGACAAATAGTCGAGGACCCAAGCATTCACCTCCACTTCATCTGATGGCATCGAACGTTTCCGACGTGCCGGCAGCTGAAGTGAAGGTGCCAACTCCACTGCAGGAGGGATGTGGGGCCTGGAGGTGGTAGAAGGCCCTGCTTCTGCCATATCTTATGTAGCCTGGGAAGGAGAATTCTCCCCTCAGCTGCGGAAGAATGTTGGGGACCAGCCTGGTCAGTCACTTCCTCCAGGTTGTCCTCCGTTCTTCAATAGAGAAAGCATACAAAAAAGTAACATCCGCACGTCCATTGGCGCACGTCCATTATGTCACGGAGGAACATTAGTTGTTCCTAGTACATATAAGGCGTCTTCTTAAGTGGGCCCTACCCACTGCGACCATGATGGGTCATTTCTCCTCCATCTATTCTTGACTTCCTCAACTATAAACAATGAAAATAAACCATTTATTAATAAATGAAATACGGTATCACTACCATGTGCTAACCTAGGGGTGTCGTCTGGAGCATAGCACATGGCAAACAATGTCTTTTCTAGCATAGCACATGGCAAACAATGGCTTTGGTTAACATGTGCTATGTAATGGAGGACAACGTTAGTCATGCGCTATGCTACTTTACATAAACTAAATATCACACATGTATATTGTGGGGAGTCGCTCTGGTAGGTAGCAGTGCGGGTGCAGTATAGAGGCAAAACGGAGTCCAGAAAGTGTAGCAAACAGTGTTTAATTCACACTTGTAGCAAATACACAGCAAACAGTCACTTGGTGTTAGTTCACACCCAACAGAAAACGTGCAGCAAAACAAAATAGTCCAAAACAGGTTCCAGTCACCTGGGAGGCTTTAGGTGCAGGTTCGCACCTGGCTGTCAGTCCAGCCGCAAGGCAATCGGCCTCCGGCTTCCAGGCCGTCTGCACTCCTCCTTGCTTGGGGTCTTGCTTCCAGCCCAGAGAACACCACACAGCAGAGCATGCATCAGCACTCCCAAATTCAAGTGATTCCACAGCCTAACAGCAGCTCCAGGACAATCACACTCAGCTGCTGAGGAGGCTGCCTTTTAAAGGCCCGGATAAAGTCCGGCCTGGACCGTGGGGAATAGGCACCCACCCAACTCTTTGCCTACTCCCAGTAAGAGCCGGCCCAGATTGGCTTTGCAGCCAAACTAAAAAAACAAGGTGTCAAACAGCACTAGCTGCTGGTGACACACGAAAACCCGGCTCTTACCTCACCGAGGCCAGGAACCTCGGTGACACGTACCTGCCATCGACCACGGTACCTTGCACCCTCTTACAATATACATATATATCGACAGTGCACTTACTTAAAGTCATGAGCTTTGGTTCCGGGGTTTTGGACCACACAGTTGCGAACACCTCCTGCGTTACTTCCACCCGTTACTTCCTTCTTGTATCTATCATGATAGTCCCACGACCTGGTGTCCAAAAGGCAGGGCCTCTCCTGGACCATCACAATCATCTACCTTTTAACTGTTGCTAAGTAACATGCATTAAAAACGGAAGGCAATGCATTGCATCCGGATGCAATGCGTTTTTCACGCAGCCCCATTCATTTCTACGGAGCCAGGGCTGCATGAAAAAACACAGAATTTAGAACATGCTGCGATTTTCACGCAAAGCAGAACTGATGCGTGAAAAACATCGCTCATGTACAGAGACCCATTAAAATGAATGGGTCCAGATTCCGTGCGGGCGCAATGCGTTCGCATCACGCATTGCACCGACACGGAATACTCGCTTGTGTGAAAGGGGCCTTAGGATCAGCAGATAATGTGAAGGTGTTTTCAGGTGTGAGCGGGCGACATGTATGCAAAGAACAGATATCTATCAAAATCTGATATTCACGTCTTTGTGGAAGTGTATCGTGGCAGAAACAAAGGAGATTTCTGAGGACCTCAGATGAAGAGTTGTTGATGCTCATCATCAGGCTGGAAGAGGTGACAAAACCATCTCTAAAGAGTCTCTACCAATCCAGTCAGACAGATTATGCACAAATGGAGACCATTATTCAAAGATCACGCCAAGAGCAAGGCGTGTAATAGTCTGCGAGGTGACAAAGGAAAACAAGGTAACCTGGCTGTAAGCAATTAAAGGCCTTTCTCACATTATCTAATGTTAATTTTCATAAATCTACCATCAGGAGAACACTGGGAAGGAGAAATCAGGCACTTTCCAAAAAGAACATTGCTGCTTTTCGGTGTAAATGAGAAAGGAAAAGCTCTTCATCCAGCGTAAAGACCTTATCCCTTCTGTGACACACGGCGCTGGTAGAATCATGGTCTGGTCCTGTTCTGCTGCATTTGGGCCAAGAAGGCTTGTCATCAATGATGGAACAATGGATTGTGAATTATACCAGCACATTCTAAAGGAAAATGTCAGGACATCCGTCTGTGAGCGGACTCTCAAGAGAATGTGGGTCATGCAGCAAGGAAATAACCCTGAGCACACAATTCCCTCAACCAAACAATGGTCAAAGAAGAAGAAAGGGTAAGGTTCTGGAACGGACAAGTCATACGGTCGTCCTGAACTTACTCCAATAGAAATGTTGTGGAAGGACCTGAAGAGAGAAGGAAACCATCGACATAGAAGAGCTGAAGCTCTTCTGGTGAGTGCCGGAGCTTCGTAAAACAGCTGATCGTCAGGGGTGCCCGGAGTTGGGCCCCTGAACATGTGATAATGAAGAGCTATCCTGCAGATAGGTCATTAATATGGTCATTCACTGGTCTCACTGCTTCTACTGGTCATAAAAAAATGACAACAGAAATAATCTACAACCCGAGAGCCGTGGTCCCTTCTGTACAGCAGTAATTCTCCATTTTACTTTCCTGCTGTGGAAAGGGGATACAGAAGAGTTTGCCAGTGTGGAGGTCCCGATGAGCACCATACTTGTGAAGCACCAGTTCCACTTCACTGACATAGAAGTTGTATAAAGTGACTGAGATCAGTGATGAACTTTTTTCAATTACAATCTTTTTTCATTAAAATTTCTTCTCCTTAACAAAAAAGATTTTAAATTAATCTGAAATCCTGGTCTTTGTGCTTCGCGTTTTACACACTGGGAAATTGGTGGTGCTGGGGGGCCCATAATATTACTATGGGGCTCTATGACATCCATGTAAATCCCTGCTCGTTATATGATCTAGTAATAAATATATGTCTCAAGCCTAGAGGCAGTTATTGGCCATCAGGTCCCACAGATGTCTCACACGTTATGTAATATGTACGGTATCTGACCAGGAAGAAGCCCAGGAATAATGAAGATATCTCCTGCCGTGTCTTATATGATGTGCAGGACTTCTCCAGATACTTTGCTCTCCTGTGTTTTATCACGGAGGGTTATATTATTTGCATATTTAATAACCACAACATGTTTGAAGTTTTATAAGTTTCTTGAGCCTCAGTCCATCAGTTTTCTTGAAGGTTCAGAATCCATCCATAGGATGAGTCTTATGAGAGAAGACAAGCCTAGTATTGCCCTGTTCTGCTACCAATGATAATCAATCTCTTCATTGCCTGAATCTTGCTTGGACACGGCCCCATCATTTATTGCACGTGCTGGTAGGTCCATTGGTGATAATGACACCATTGTAGCTGATGGAACAGGCCCCAGGGTAGAAAACAATATCATCAATATCAGATGGATGGGAGTCCGACACTCGGCCGATCAGTTTTTTACAGCAGCTGCCAGCGCCATAAACGATATAGTGGACAGAGCCGGAAGATGAAGGTTCTGTCCACTGTGTAGTGGTCGTATCGGATACTGCAGCTTAGTTTATTTAAGTGAATGTAATCCAGCCACTACACGGTGCGTGGAGATTTCTGCTTCCTGTGTGGGGGCTGCTGCAAACAGCTGATCGGTAGGACACACAGGACAGTGTGATCTCAGCAGAAGGTCAGAACATGAGATGCATGCCAGCACCAAAACCCTGGACAGTGTGATCTCAGCACAAGCACCAGATTACAGCACAGATCCAGAACATGAAATGTATGTCGGCATCAGAACCTGGGACAGTGTGATCTCAGTAGAAGCAACGGATCACAACACAGACTCAGAATATGAGATTCATGCTGGCACTAGAACCTGGTACAGCATGAATCTCAGAATGAGCCCCAGATTACAGCACACAGCTAGAGATGTATGCATGAGATGTATGCTGGTATGAGAACCCTGGACAGTGTGATCTCAACAGAAGAACCGGATCACAGCACAGATCCAGAACATGAGATGTATGCTGGTATGAGAACCCGGGACAGTGTGATCTCAACAGAAGAACCGGATCACAGCACAGAGCCAGAACATGAGATCTATACCGGCACCATAATCTGGGACAGCATGATCTCAGCACTAGCACTCGATTACAGCATAGATCTGCAACGTGACGCCCCCCAGAGCCGATCGTATGCCAGGTGTATATGAATGTGGTGTGGTGCGGCCCTTAGTCTCTGTGTGTGTCACGGTGCTCCTACCTGGATACCGTCACTTCCAGGGTTAGGCTCCAAAGCAATAAAGAGGAATAGTTGAGGTAGGAGATGGAGAATAAATTGAGTCCAAATCTTGATAAAGTTGAATATTTGTACTTCAGTAGACTTGCATCCAGACAAAATTCAGGCTTTTTCTTGGTTCTAGCAGGTCTTGGCATAAACTGGCAGGCACACTTGTTGACTCTGCTTTATCCCTCTCTCTGCTGTGCTAAACTCGGCTAAAAGGGCTGTTCTGGGATTCCAGGATTGGGGTGCCTTTGGCTGTTGTCCCTCTCCTGACCCTCCTGGGTAAATTTGCACGGAGTCAGGGTCCTCTATGAGCTACTTCCCATTTGAGACTTCTGCTGTAGGAGGTGGAACTTCCCCTCGCTGCTCCATCTTTCATGTCTTCTCAAATCTACTATCGAGTCTAAACTGGAATAAACTAGAACTTCCTGCAACCCCTCCTTCTGGTAGGAAACAGGACTGGCCCACTTCTGCCCAAAAGGGGGAGAATGGAATGGTAGGTTCCATTCTATCTAAAGATAGCTCTGCCATACAGGCTGCCACCTGCTGGTGAACCAGGCAGATTAAATAACAGTTACATAGCAACATTATGAATGCACAGTGTGGGACCTGGAAATAAATACAAAGATGACATTAATGTTAGACCATTAGAGTCAGTAGCAGGGTGAAGGAATGGTAATACCAGTCTGGGGTATTACAGATCCAGAACATGAGATGTATGCCGGTACCAGAAACCGGGATGACACCAGATTGCAGCACAGAACCAGAGCCTAAGATTAACTCCAGCCATTCCTCCCACCAGCTCTATTTACTACCTGACCGGCTGCCATTAGATGCATGTACCACAGACCCTGCCACCAAAAACCCCACAGGTCGGATGAGATGTGTCAAGAGTCAGGAACTGAGGAACTTGGAAAACAATGCTTATACAGTATGTGTATCGCATGATCCTTGCCAGCCAGTCAGCTGATCTGAAAAAGACCATGTGATGTGGTGGCTATTCCACATGATCCTTTTCAAGGCTGCTGACAGGCTGAAATGGATCATGTGACACACCATGCGACTACATAAGTTCTATCCTTTCAGTACCCCTGTTTGGCAATTTTAGAGAAAGTAGTTAGTTGTTTGCACTTTGCACCCTCCCTAGTAGAACGAGTATCCCATCACGGTACTGTATTGTACAGAGGCGTCTCTTAGCGATCACATCTCTCACTTCATATTAATCAGATTCCAGAATATTATGGACGAAAATAATAATGAGTCCATATTTTTCTGAATAAGCAATACGGTCTGTGATGGCGCTCAGAGGTAGTAAAGGTGGCACCATCATGTTCTGTAGGGTCGTATAATGATAGGGGTGAAAAACTCACATTTGCCCCGAACCTGAGCTCACAGTTCACAGGGGGAATAACAGAAGATTATCAGTATCTGAGTCTTCCAGGTATGAGGAAGTATCAGGAATTACTGAGGCTGTAACTACAGGAGTGCTGAGCGAGCAGGAAGATAAAACGTCTAAGAACTTTAAAAGGGAAAGTAACAGAAGAAGGACTTTGTCTCCACTCAGTCCCGACAATCACTAAGAAGACAGCGATCTGAGAAGACATGGAGAGCGACGAGCTGAGACGTTTCATTAAGAACTTCAGCTTTGATCAATGTAAGAGGGGAAGCCAAGGCTTCAACCGAATTCTCATCCAACTTTTTGGCCTCTTAGGTCACGGGAAGTCCTCATTTATTAATACTTGCATCTACGTCTGGGAGGACGGTGAATTCCAAAACTGGGCAAAGGCAAGGGGCACAGATGGAGGAAGAACAACAGAGAGAATCCCATATAAAATAACAGAGAACATCACTCTGGTGGATAACAGAGGCTGCAATAAACTGGAAGACCGTGAATCTGGGGAGATCTTTGCTCAGCTTGGTGAGTACTGAGGGACCTGTAGTATGAGGGATAAGGAGTCTCCGGAGAGAACTGAAACGTTCTAATGAGTTTTCCTTTAGATAAACATCTTCGTAGAAGATTGGTGGTAGAAGGTTGTGCTGATGACGGCCACTTCTAATACCTCTAACTAATAGGAAAGTTCAGATCGAGACCGCGCGTGGTGGCAGAGAATCGCAAAGCAGTTTCTCCTTATTATCCTTTTCCTAAGGAGCTCGAGGTCTGGAAAAGGATAATAAGGAGAAACTGCTTTGCGATTCTCCACCACCACGTGCGGTCTCGATCTGAACTTTTCTGAATCTACAAGTGTGAACAGTGCCCACAACATTACAGAGACTCGCTGTGATCTAGAACATTTGCCGACTGGTGATATAAACTTTTTTCTTACCTCTAACTAATAACCTTGGATGAGGTGAAGTCTAGATAATTGATGGCTGCTGCATCAAACTATTCAGAATAACGTAGGTCCATAAATCAGGCACCTGATCTCAATGTGAAAATACTAATGAGCACTTTCAGAAACAGAAAGCAATGGTCCAACTGAAATCACAATCTCGGTGTAAGATCCACAGACCCCTACATCGATGGTGTGGTAATTAGACCATCCACCGTGACTTTGGTGTCCGCCTCTGCACCACGTGGCTACAAAAACAATTAAATTTCTATTTCATAGCAATATCGAGAAATTGCTGCGTGTAAACAGACAGTGCTCATTGTCTCCAGACCAGTAGTGAGTAGTTGTGCAATGATGAGGACGGTCCATCTGACAATGTCCATGATACTGACAGAGAGGACACGTGCAGACAAATACAACTGGGGAGATTGTGCCACAGACTGGCGTCCAGGCCGCGCTCCGCAGTGACTTGTTTGGCATTCTGCTTGACAATAGGAAAGGCTAGAAAGAGAGTCACAGAGAAGAGCGAGGTGTGAGGCGTAAACCTCGCTGATGTCACCAAACCTTTACCAAGATTGTAGCGCATTGTATGGTAACCAATAAGAGCTGTGAAGTTCAGGCCCCCATACACATTACGATATTGTAAACCAAATCCACCAAGAAGTAGAATCAGCAGACAGTCTAATGTTTGTGGGAAGCTCATAACTGTCCCCCAACATATCAAATCGAGAAACAGAAAAAAAATGTCCTCCCTTTCCTTTTGTTCTCCCCGGAGCAGTGTCTGGCAGCGGCTTCTCCCTGTTCTCCACTGAACACAAATACACGGTCGGCTGAGCCGAATGTCTGTGTGGAAGCCAGGAGAATGAGCGGTTGGCCGTAGTTCGGCTGGAGCGGTTGAATCTGTATGGCGCTTTACAAGCTCTCATAGAGCGGAGAACAAAACATTGGGGGCCCCCCCCCCCCCCCATCCAGCACAGGAATGCAGGTGCTCCTTCTGTTACTATAACTGACTTATGTTACTTCTCCAGGAAATCTGCTGCCTCTTGGTAAAGACGTGGGAATGAAGCCGGGATTTGACCTTATAGAGAGAATAACAAAAGCAGAGAAAGAAGTCAGAAGCTCAGATTTCATCATCCCCGTGTTTGTGAGCAGGTAAGTATAAGAACGCACACTTACATACCTCCATAGTAGGAAAACAGGAGAGGAAGTGAGGAACTCACCTCAATGTGACCTGTAACATTGCTATACTGCAGCTGTGTCCTGTCCATACAGAACAGTATTATAGTAGTTATATTCTTGCACATAGGAACAGTATTATAGTAGTTATATTCTTGTACATAGGAGCAGTATTATAGTAGTTATATTCTTGTACATAGGAGGCTGTATTATAGTAGATATATGCTTGTATATAGGAGCAGTATTATAGTACATAGGAGCAGTATTATAGTAGTTATATTCCTGTACATAGGGGCAGTATTATAGTAGTTATATTCTTGTATATAGGAGCAGTATTATAGTAGTTATATTCTTGTATATAGGAGCAGTATTATAGTAGTAATATTCTTGTACATAGGAGCAGTATTATAGTAGTTATATTCCTGTACATAGGAGGCAGTATTATAGTAGTTATATTCTTGTACATAGGAGCAGTATTATAGTAGTTATATTCTTGTACATAGGAGACAGTATTATAGTAGTTATATTCTTGTACATAGGAGGCAGTATTATAGTAGTTATATTCCTGTACATAGGAGGCAGTATTATAGTAGTTATATTCCTGTACATAGGAGCAGTATTATAGTAGTTATATTCTTGTACATAGGAGGCAGTATTATAGTAGTTATATTCTTGTACATAGGAGCAGTATTATAGTAGTTATATTCTTGTACATAGGAGGCAGTATTATAGTAGTTATATTCTTGTACATAGTAGGCAGTATTATAGTAGTTATATTCCTGTATATAGGAGCAGTATTATAGTAGTTATATTCTTGTACATAGGAGCAGTATTATAGTAATTATATTCTTGTACATAGGAGGCAGTATTATAGTAGTTATATTCTTGTACATAGGAGGCAATTTTTATTAGTAAAAACAAGCAAAAATACAATAATACATTTCAGAATCAGAATGAACAAACAATTATTAAACTGAAATCATACATATCATCAAAATAATAAATTTATAATAACTTTAACTTAAGAGTCCATTGCAAATAAATGGGAAAAAAGATGAATAAATAAACATAATTTAAGGTACATGAACCAAAATTATTCCAAATATACATTCCTCCATAATTTTTCATTCTCGCCCTTTCTCCTAACCTCTATAGATCTGATCCACCTTAGCTCCGACAGGATGAGGTTTACGGCTTTCTCATGATTGAAGGGCTCACTATGGATGGACACTCTCGTTCTTGTATGCCAGTGATAGTATTTAATGGTGGTAATAATCAGATGCATGGTCCCCGGTCAATGTCAGCTACCTGTGATGTCACACCATACACAATGTCAGGGTAGGTTAGAGACTGCAGCCTTGGGATTTTTAGCTTGCTGGTTATCTCCTGCCATATCTGTCGCCCTCCCCAGCACTCGGTTATAAAATGCTGCATAGTCTCCTCCTGCTGACAGCCCAAGGGGCACATGCGATCTGAGACACTTAGGAACTTTAAATTGCCTCTGACAAAAAGCTTCCCATGGACTGACAGCCAGGCGATGTCAAAAACTTTGCAGGAAGCCTTGGTCCGTTGAGGAACCTGAGACTTTTCTGCAAGGTGGCTGCTGTGCAGTCTCTCAGTGCTGGCTGCAAGTTATAGAAGGTCCTACAGATCCTGATATATAGATCCTTCCTGGTCTTAGTCTCCAGATACACCTTCTCTATTCCCCATTTCTTCACACACTTTAGACCATACTCCAGGTACTGGGGAGGATGCCACGCGTCAACCGACCCCTCTTGAGACTGCCGCCTCGCACCCAAGACTCTGCAAAGGCAATATCCAGTCCCTGACACTGTTCACCCACAGGGAGCTGCTGTTTGAGTCCAGGCAACCAAAATTAACTTTCAGAAACATGGAGTCAAAGAACACCCTTGGATTTAACATATCCAGCCCACCCTCTCTCCTCTGTAGGTAGGTGATCCCTCTTTTATTGGGTTCAACCTGTTCCCCCACAAAAGTTGGAAGAACAGGCTAAAGAGCCTAGCCGAGAAAGGTTCTGGCAAAGGAAAGACAACAGAGACGTACAAGAAGACGGGGACCAGGTAAGTCTTCAACATAGTAACCCTTTCTCTATAGGTCAGCCTCCAGTTCTTCCATCGCTGAACCTTTGCATTTCGGATTCCAACTTTTCTTCCCAATTTAGTTTGGCATTATCTTCCCTCCCAAATTTGACCCCAAGGATTTTAATATGGGTGGAGGCCTTTGCAAATTGTGGCAGATCAAAATCTGGATCAGTACTTGAAGTCCAGAGAGCTTGACTCTTCTCAAGGTTGACCAGAGACCCTGAGGCCTCCGAGTAACTTCTGATGGCTGCAGACAACATCTCCACCTCTCGAGGCTCAGATATCACCACAGTCACATCATCCGCATAGGCAACTACTTTCAAAGGCAAGCAGTGGGGACCGGCACCCCTGAAAATCACACTCCTGCAGTGACCTCAGGAACGGGTCCAAGGCAAACACATACAGCAGTGGACTCAAAGGGCAACCCTGTCTCACCCCTGCCTCTACTTCAAAAGTGTCCCCTTGCCAACCATTGATTAGAGGAAAGCTCTTCGCCTCACAATATAAAGTTTTCAGCCAATCGATGAATTGTCCCGAATACCGTACTTTGACAAAGTGGCCCATAGATAATCGTGATCCACTCTGTCAAAGGCTTTAGCCTGGTCCAGACCTACAACATATCTCCCACACCTCAGAGCTTTACATCTCTCAAACATCTCCCTTATCGAGATGACTGCTCCAGAGATGTTCCGCCCTTTACTGTGCCGAACTGACAGCCTGCCAACAGTGCCCGGGACAAACAGACTAACCTAGAGAACAGGATTTTTGCCAGAATCTTCCTGTCGACATTCAAGAGGGCAATCGGCCTCCAGTTCTTGATGTCACTAGGCTCCTTACCTTTAGACAGCAGAATTAACGAGGACACCCTCATGGACGGAGGCATCAGGTGACTTTCTAGACAATTTTTGTACACGTCCACGAGGATTGGGGCTAAGTGGTCTCTGAACTTCTTATAGAATTCTGCTGTTATACCATCTGGACCTGGTGCCTTCTTCAGATGTAACTGGTCAATGGCCACTTTAACCTCCTCCACCGTTAATTCTGCTGTCAAAGGAGAAAAGTCCACATCGTTAGTATCAGGGCCTGGAGTTGCCTCCAAGAATTGAGTCATCTTCTCTTTATCCAAAACCTTCTTCTGAAATAAGTCAGCATAGTAAGATCTCACCACCCCCAGGATACCCTCCCGAGATTCCTGCAAAACACCCTGGGAGTCAGTGAGACCTGCCACCGATTTATTAGCCACACGCTCCCGACAGTTCTCAAAGGGATCAGGAGCCCCTAAGGTCCCATAATCCCGTTCCAGAACCAGGGAGGTGTACCTGCTGTACTGATACTGCCTTATCTCAGATTTCAGCCGGTCGATCTTTTGTTTTTCATCCCCACCCGCCGAATACAGTGACTCCAATTCTTTCCGCAGCCTGAGATACTGGCTATACTTACTCTTCCCTCTTTTAACTGACAGTCTCTGTAAGAGGGATCTGATCTCCACCTTGACATCCTCCCACCAGTCGGCCACGTTGTTATAAAAGTCCACTCTGTCTAGCTGAACCTGGAAAAGGGAGTGGACACAATCCTGGACATAGAGATCATCCAGTATGCTGGAATTAAGCCTCCATAGCCCCCTACCAATATCAGAGCGTCTAGTGGCTCCCAAGCAAAAAAACAAAGCCAGGTGGTCAGAATAGGGGACGACCTTCTCACTTATACCGCTAACATTCTCTGTGGGGTTCACAAACGCCATGTCGATTCTACTGCTCCTGTCAGCACACGAATATGTGAAGTTTGGCTTCCTGCCACCCCATGTGAAGACATCACTTAGGCCAGCCTGCGATATTATGTTACTTAAGACTCTGGAGTCTCTGACCACCGCTCTGCCCGAGGACCGGTCACCTGATGATAAAGTGACATTAAAGTCCCCCGCCATCACCACAGGTATAGAGGTGAAAAGATACTGCTTCACATCATTAAACAGCTGGATTCTCTCAGCCACTGTCTGTGGGCCGTAGATGTTAATAAAGCGGAGCCGTCTACCATGGATGGTCACTTCCAGCACCAGGCACCTTCCCATAGCTACCTCCGTTAACCTGTGCACAGTCACGTCATTGGTATTAAATAATATGGCCACCCCGGCATAAGGCTCCACAGCCAGCGACCAGTAAGAAGGACCAGACCGCCATTCACTCTCAGCCTCACGTAGATGCCCCAAGGTGTTCAAACGCGTCTCCTGCAGAAAGATGACATCTGCATCCAGGTATCTGAGGTGATCGTATACCGCGTGTCTGGTCCTTCTTACTTTGATGCTGTTCACATTGCTCGAAGCAACTTTTAGAGAAAACCCAGCCATCACAAGACAACAGAGAAAGAGCAGATAAGTGACTCCCATCATCATAGGTCAGGATCAGAGGCTTCCTGCCGACCACCAGTCTCCATATCTGACTCTACAGGGGCTTCTACAGGAGGGGGCTTCTTCTTTGTTGGGGGTCCCCTGTGTCTGCCTCACACTCCTTATCTATTCTCTGTTGCTCTTGCTCATAATCCCCATCAGACTCGGATAACGCCTCATATCTGTTTGATAGGACCATGACTCCTGCCCCGGTACTGACTTTTTCCTGGTGTTTTGGCCCAGGTTATGTTCCTCCTCAGACTTACGGGAAGACTTATCTTTCTTCCTCCTTTTGTTCCTCTTGGCCTCTTCATATACAGTAGGTGATACAGAGGCGGCTGCCTGAGGCTGGTCCTGAGTGACCACTTCCATGGTGCCCTGAGTGTTCTCTGAAGGCTGAGGTTCGGGTGTTGTCTCACCTGACCCCTGTTGTACCTCGTGCCTCGTCAGTATGGTCCCTGACATCAAAGCCTCCTCCTCTATAGCGTCTGCGGCCTCCACTAACTCCTCATCTGGAAGCTCCCTGCATACGTTATGCCAGGCATCTGGGCAATCCTTATGTGAGTGGCCTATCTGTCCGCAGAGATTGCACCTAACGTTCTTACACGTGGCACTCAGATGGCCGAGCTCACCGCACAGGTTGCACTTGACCACTGTGCACACATTTGCCACATGACCGACCTTGCCACACTTGAAGCACTTTCTAGGTTGCCCAGGATAGAAACAGACGCCCTTCTCTCTACCAATGAAGAAGGAGTTAGGGAGATGTAAGGTGATGTTATTGTGCTGGCGCAGCTTCACCAGCACCTTCCACCCCCCGTCCAGACACCATCATCGTCCCTGTTCTTGGTGAGGTCGGACACGAGGTCGCAGTGCCTCCGGAGCCACACCACAATGTCCTGGGGAGGAACAGATTCATTCCAGAAAATAACATTCACAATAACAGTGTCTGGCTTGGAAATGGGAATGAAAATGAATTTATTCCAGCCCTCGGTGTCCCTAACCCTGGCAAAGTTTGCCCAGAACCTATCCAGACTAGACATAAGCTTAAAGCTGACATCATAGCCCTGCCTGTCTGGTAGATTTATCACGGCCAGGATGTCCTCTGGAGCAAACCCCATCTGGTGGCACAGAAGTTCCCTCACCACAAACCTCCTATCGGGGAGGTCTTCTTTGGTGCCTCGGTGTTTAAACCTCACCACGTTCCTCCTCTTAAACGCCTGGCCTGTATAGCCTGCACTGGAGGTGAAGGATGGAGCGCCGCGGCTCCAGGCATTTCTGGGGGGTTCCTGACGGGGCTCACTACCCTGAGTATTCGGGCGAGTGTCTCCACTAGAGGGACCTGACGGGGGGTCACTACCCTGAGTATTGGGGCGAGTGTCTCCACTAGAGGGGCCTGACGGGGGATCACTTCCCTGAGTATTGGGGTGCACGTCTGCACTAGAGGGGACAGTCTCATCCGATGTGGGTTGTGTTAAGGGGGGGAAATTACAGACATCATTCTGTACACATTCCTGACCGCCATCCACCTCTATATCCCACACAGACTGTACAGTATCTCCAGCCCCCGACCCCTCAGGTACATTATCAATGTCCCCGGCCTGTACCCCAGTAACAGAGCTCTCCTGCATCGCCGCATCACCCTGAACCATGGATACATGTCCACTGTCCTGCTGTTGGGCTGGCTCTGCTGGGACTTGTGGTGCCACAGCTTCATGATGTTGCTCAGGGACAGCTGAAGGTGCTTGCGGCTGCACTTGCCCACCTCCCTTCTGGAAAGAGAAACTTGCAGGTTTCAGTATAGGTTGTGTCACACGCCGGGGCTCCTCTGGGGACACGGACCCTGATTGTGCTCTAGAGGAGCGGGATCCAGAGTCACTGTTCTGTCTCTGCTGTGAGAAGCGTTCCTGGTTCCTGTAGGACTCGGCCAGGGGCCCCATCCTCTCCAGGACACAGTCCATCTCCTTCACCACCTGTGCCAGCTCTATGCTCAGTGAGTGCAGCTTGGTATCGTACAAGGTGTTACTATCGGGGTGCGCAGTTTTCAGGTTATATACACAGTCTATCTGCATCTGCAGCAGTTGTTTGTGGTGCTTTAACTCCCCCATTCTCCTTACCAGAGCCGGGATCTCCTCCGCCATCTGCAGCTCAGGTGCTCGTATGGTCTCCTTCACCTGCTGTCCTGGTCGGGGCAGGGGTCCAGGCTGCGTGGATTCACTGGTCTCCTGCAGCTTTGCCTTTCCAGCGTTACCGCTAGTACTTGCAGTTGCGTCTGCTGAGGCCTGTTCACACTTTGCAGTGTTTGTACACATGGCATTCCTGGTTACCTGTAGAGGCATTGCTGCAGATCTGGTGCGGCCTTGGCAGGCCATGCTGGAAACCACAACTTGCTGTTTCAGGTTTTCTTGCAATGTTTGTTTCTCCAGAGATGTCCGTCTCTGTCTGTGTGCAGGAGAGGGGAGCTGCTCACCTGCTGCACGGCCTGTGCTCATCACCCCTGCACCTCGCTGGCTGGACTTGGGATCTGCTGCAATCTTCACTGCACTCACTTTCTTCTCTTCTTCTTTCTTCAGAACAATATTTCTTTCATTCTGCTGCTGACTGGAAACTTTGGGATTAGTATCCACTTTAGAAATAGTTTGGGAGTTTTCTCCCAGTGTAGGCCTGGAAGCCTGGGCCTTGCTGAGGGAAGTTCCCCGCCCGGGCTGGCCACACCCTGGGCTCTGGACAGACATCCACAGGCTCAGGAGAGCTACTCACACACGTCCTCACAGCTAGGAGGCAGTATTATAGTAGTTATATTCTTGTACATAGGAGCAGTATTATAGTAGTAATATTCTTGTACATAGGAGGCAGTATTATAGTAGTTATATTCTTGTACATAGGAGGCAATTTTTATTAGTAAAAACAAGCAAAAATACAATAATACATTTCAGAATCAGAATGAACAAACAATTATTAAACTGAAATCATACATATCATCAAAATAATAAATTTATAATAACTTTAACTTAAGAGTCCATTGCAAATAAATGGGAAAAAAAAGATGAATAAATAAACATAATTTAAGGTACATGAACCAAAATTATTCCAAATATACATTCCTCCAAAATTTTTCATTCTCGCCCTTTCTCCTAACCTCTATAGATCTGATCCACCTTAGCTCCGACAGGATGAGGTTTACGGCTTTCTCATGATTGAAGGGCTCACTGTGGATGGACACTCTCGTTCTTGTATGCCAGTGATAGTATTTGATGGTGGTGATAATCAGATGCATGGTCCCCGGTCAATGTCAGCTACCTGTGATGTCACACCATACACAATGTCAGGGTAGGTTAGAGACTGCAGCCTTGGGATTTTTAGCTTGCTGGTTATCTCCTGCCATATCTGTCGCCCTCCCCAGCACTCGGTTATAAAATGCTGCATAGTCTCCTCCTGCTGACAGCCCAAGGGGCACATGCGATCTGAGACACTTAGGAACTTTAAATTGCCTCTGACAAAAAGCTTCCCATGGACTGACAGCCAGGCGATGTCAAAAACTTTGCAGGAAGCCTTGGTCCGTTGAGGAACCTGAGACTTTTCTGCAAGGTGGCTGTTGTGCAGTCTCTCAGTGCTGGCTGCAAGTTATAGAAGGTCCTACAGATCCTGATATAGAGATCCTTCCTGGTCTTAGTCTCCAGATACACCTTCTCTATTCCCCATTTCTTCACACACTTTAGACCATACTCCAGGTACTGGGGAGGATGCCACGCGTCAACCGACCCCTCTTGAGACTGCCGCCTCGCACCCAAGACTCTGCAAAAGGCAATATCCAGTCCCTGACACTGTTCACCCACAGGGAGCTGCTGTTTGAGTCCAGGCAACCAAAATTAACTTTCAGAAACATGGAGTCAAAGAACACCCTTGGATTTAACATATCCAGCCCACCCTCTCTCCTCTGTAGGTAGGTGATCCCTCTTTTTATTGGGTTCAACCTGTTCCCCCACAAAAGTTGGAAGAACAGGCTAAAGAGCCTAGCCGAGAAAGGTTCT
Organism: Bufotes viridis; assembly: GCA_033119425.1. Taxonomy (NCBI): domain Eukaryota; kingdom Metazoa; phylum Chordata; class Amphibia; order Anura; family Bufonidae; genus Bufotes; species Bufotes viridis. Next base: position 2,127,347 of record CM065595.1, on the reverse strand, counting down.
GGCAAAGGAAAGACAACAGAGACGTACAAGAAGACGGGGACCAGGTAAGTCTTCAACATAGTAACCCTTTCTCTATAGGTCAGCCTCCAGTTCTTCCATCGCTGAACCTTTGCATTTCCGGATTCCAACTTTTCTTCCCAATTTAGTTTGGCATTATCTTCCCTCCCAAATTTGACCCCAAGGATTTTAATATGGGTGGAGGCCTTTGCAAATTGTGGCAGATCAAAATCTGGATCAGTACTTGAAGTCCAGAGAGCTTGACTCTTCTCAAGGTTGACCAGAGACCCTGAGGCCTCCGAGTAACTTCTGATGGCTGCAGACAACATCTCCACCTCACGAGGCTCAGATATCACCACAGTCACATCATCCGCGTAGGCAACTACTTTCAAAGGCAAGCAGTGGGGGACCGGCACTCCCTGAAAATCACACTCCTGCAGTGACCTCAGGAACGGGTCCAAGGCAAACACATACAGCAGTGGACTCAAAGGGCAACCCTGTCTCACCCCTGCCTCTACTTCAAAAGTGTCCCCTTGCCAACCATTGATTAGAGGAAAGCTCTTCGCCTCACAATATAAAGTTTTCAGCCAATCGATGAATTGTCCCGGAATACCGTACTTTGACAAAGTGGCCCATAGATAATCGTGATCCACTCTGTCAAAGGCTTTAGCCTGGTCCAGACCTACAACATATCTCCCACACCTCAGAGCTTTACATCTCTCAAACATCTCCCTTATCGAGATGACTGCTCCAGAGATGTTCCGCCCTTTACTGTGCCGAACTGACAGCCTGCCAACAGTGCCCGGGACAAACAGACTAACCTAGAGAACAGGATTTTTGCCAGAATCTTCCTGTCGACATTCAAGAGGGCAATCGGCCTCCAGTTCTTGATGTCACTAGGCTCCTTACCTTTAGACAGCAGAATTAACGAGGACACCCTCATGGACGGAGGCATCAGGTGACTTTCTAGACAATTTTTGTACACGTCCACGAGGATTGGGGCTAAGTGGTCTCTGAACTTCTTATAGAATTCTGCTGTTATACCATCTGGACCTGGTGCCTTCTTCAGATGTAACTGGTCAATGGCCACTTTAACCTCCTCCACCGTTAATTCTGCTGTCAAAGGAGAAAAGTCCACATCGTTAGTATCAGGGCCTGGAGTTGCCTCCAAGAATTGAGTCATCTTCTCTTTATCCAAAACCTTCTTCTGAAATAAGTCAGCATAGTAAGATCTCACCACCCCCAGGATACCCTCCCGAGATTCCTGCAAAACACCCTGGGAGTCAGTGAGACCTGCCACCGATTTATTAGCCACACGCTCCCGACAGTTCTCAAAGGGATCAGGAGCCCCTAAGGTCCCATAATCCCGTTCCAGAACCAGGGAGGTGTACCTGCTGTACTGATACTGCCTTATCTCAGATTTCAGCCGGTCGATCTTTTGTTTTTCATCCCCACCCGCCGAATACAGTGACTCCAATTCTTTCCGCAGCCTGAGATACTGGCTATACTTACTCTTCCCTCTTTTAACTGACAGTCTCTGTAAGAGGGATCTGATCTCCACCTTGACATCCTCCCACCAGTCGGCCACGTTGTTATAAAAGTCCACTCTGTCTAGCTGAACCTGGAAAAGGGAGTGGACACAATCCTGGACATAGAGATCATCCAGGAGGCTGGAATTAAGCCTCCATAGCCCCTACCAATATCAGAGCGTTTAGTGGCTCCCAAGCAAAAAAACAAAGCCAGGTGGTCAGAATAGGGGACGACCTTCTCACTTATACCGCTAACATTCTCTGTGGGGTTCACAAACGCCATGTCTATTCTACTGCTTCTGTCAGCACAAGAATATGTGAAGTTTGGCTTTCTGCCACCCCATGTGAAGACATCACTTAGGCCAGCCTGCGATATTATGTTACTTAAGACTCTGGAGTCTCTGACCACCGCTCTGCCCGAGGACCGGTCACCTGATGATAAAGTGACATTAAAGTCCCCCGCCATTACCACAGGTATAGAGGTGAAAAGATACTGCTTCACATCATTAAACAGCTGGATTCTCTCAGCCACTGTCTGTGGGCCGTAGATGTTAATAAAGCGGAGCCGTCTACCATGGATGGTCACTTCCAGCACCAGGCACCTTCCCATAGCTACCTCCGTTAACCTGTGCACAGTCACGTCATTGGTATTAAATAATATGGCCACCCCGGCATAAGGCTCCACAGCCAGCGACCAGTAAGAAGGACCAGACCGCCATTCACTCTCAGCCTCACGTAGATGCCCCAAGGTGTTCAAACGCGTCTCCTGCAGAAAGATGACATCTGCATCCAGGTATCTGAGGTGATCGTATACCGCGTGTCTGGTCCTTCTTACTTTGATGCTGTTCACATTGCTCGAAGCAACTTTTAGAGAAAACCCAGCCATCACAAGACAACAGAGAAAGAGCAGATAAGTGACTCCCATCATCATAGGTCAGGATCAGAGGCTTCCTGCCGACCACCAGTCTCCATATCTGACTCTACAGGGGCTTCTACAGGAGGGGCTTCTTCTTTGTTGGGGGTCCCCTGTGTCTGCCTCACACTCCTTATCTATTCTCTGTTGCTCTTGCTCATAATCCCCATCAGACTCGGATAACGCCTCATATCTGTTTGATAGGACCATGACTCCTGCCCCGGTACTGACTTTTTTCCTGGTGTTTTGGCCCAGGTTATGTTCCTCCTCGGACTTACGGGAAGACTTATCTTTCTTCCTCCTTTTGTTCCTCTTGGCCTCTTCACATACAGAAGGTGATACAGAGGCGGCTGCCTGAGGCTGGTCCTGAGTGACCACTTCCATGGTGCCCTGAGTGTTCTCTGAAGGCTGAGGTTCGGGTGTTGTCTCACCTGACCCCTGTTGTACCTCGTGCCTCGTCAGTATGGTCCCTGACATCAAAGCCTCCTCCTCTATAGCGTCTGCGGCCTCCACTAACTCCTCATCTGGAAGCTCCCTGCATACGTTATGCCAGGCATCTGGGCAATCCTTATGTGAGTGGCCTATCTGTCCGCAGAGATTGCACCTAACGTTCTTACACGTGGCACTCAGATGGCCGAGCTCACCGCACAGGTTGCACTTGACCACTGTGCACACATTTGCCACATGACCGACCTTGCCACACTTGAAGCACTTTCTAGGTTGCCCAGGATAGAAACAGACGCCCTTCTCTCTACCAATGAAGAAGGAGTTAGGGAGATGTAAGGTGATGTTATTGTGCTGGCGCAGCTTCACCAGCACCTTCCACCCCCCGTCCAGACACCATCATCGTCCCTGTTCTTGGTGAGGTCGGACACGAGGTCGCAGTGCCTCCGGAGCCACACCACAATGTCCTGGGGAGGAACAGATTCATTCCAGAAAATAACATTCACAATAACAGTGTCTGGCTTGGAAATGGGAATGAAAATGAATTTATTCCAGCCCTCGGTGTCCCTAACCCTGGCAAAGTTTGCCCAGAACCTATCCAGACTAGACATAAGCTTAAAGCTGACATCATAGCCCTGCCTGTCTGGTAGATTTATCACGGCCAGGATGTCCTCTGGAGCAAACCCCATCTGGTGGCACAGAAGTTCCCTCACCACAAACCTCCTATCGGGGAGGTCTTCTTTGGTGCCTCGGTGTTTAAACCTCACCACGTTCCTCCTCTTAAACGCCTGGCCTGTATAGCCTGCACTGGAGGTGAAGGATGGAGCGCCGCGGCTCCAGGCGTTTCTGGGGGTTCCTGACGGGGCTCACTACCCTGAGTATTGGGCGAGTGTCTCCACTAGAGGGGCCTGACAGGGGTCACTACCCTGAGTATTGGGGTGCGCGTCTGCACTAGAGGGGCCTGACGGGGGATCACTTCCCTGAGTATTGGGGTGCGCGTCTGCACTAGAGGGGACAGTCTCATCCGATGTGGGTTGTGTTAAGGGGGGGAAATTACAGACATCATTCTGTACACATTCCTGACCGCCATCCACCTCTATGTCCTCCTCAGATGGCTGCATATCCCACACAGACTGTACAGTATCCCCAGCCCCGACCCCTCAGATACATTATCAATGTCCCCGGCCTGTACCCCAGTAACAGAGCTCTCCTGCATCGCCGCATCACCCTGAACCATGGATACATGTCCACTGTCCTGCTGTTGGGCTGGCTCTGCTGGGACTTGTGGTGCCACAGCTTCATGATGTTGCTCAGGGACAGCTGAAGGTGCTTGCGGCTGCACTTGCCCACCTCCCTTCTGGAAAGAGAAACTTGCAGGTTTCAGTATAGGTTGTGTCACACGCCGGGGCTCCTCTGGGGACACGGACCCTGATTGTGCTCTAGAGGAGCGGGATCCAGAGTCACTGTTCTGTCTCTGCTGTGAGAAGCGTTCCTGGTTCCTGTAGGACTCGGCCAGGGGCCCCATCCTCTCCAGGACACAGTCCATCTCCTTCACCACCTGTGCCAGCTCTATGCTCAGTGAGTGCAGCTTGGTATCATACAAGGTGTTACTATCGGGTGCGCAGTTTTCAGGTTATATACACAGTCTATCTGCATCTGCAGCAGTTGTTTGTGGTGCTTTAACTCCCCATTCTCCTTACCAGAGCCGGGATCTCCTCCGCCATCTGCAGCTCAGGTGCTCGTATGGTCTCCTTCACCTGCTGTCCTGGTCGGGGCAGGGGTCCAGGCTGCGTGGATTCACTGGTCTCCTGCAGCTTTGCCTTTCCAGCGTTACCGCTAGTACTTGCAGTTGCATCTGCTGAGGCCTGTTCACACTTTGCAGTGTTTGTACACATGGCATTCCTGGTTACCTGTAGAGGCATTGCTGCAGATCTGGTGCGGCCTTGGCAGGCCATGCTGGAAACCACAACTTGCTGTTTCAGGTTTTCTTGCAATGTTTGTTTCTCCAGTGATGTCCGTCTCTGTCTGTGTGCAGGAGAGGGGAGCTGCTCACCTGCTGCACGGCCTGTGCTCATCACCCCTGCACCTTGCTGGCTGGACTTGGGATCCGCTGCAATCTTCACTGCACTCACTTTCTTCTCTTCTTCTCTCTTCAGAACAACATTTCTTTCATTCTGCTGCTGACTGGAAACTTTGGGATTAGTATCCACTTTAGAAATAGTTTGGGAGTTTTCTCCCAGTGTAGGCCTGGAAGCCTGGGCCTTGCTGAGGGAAGTTCCCCGCCCGGGCTGGCCACACCCTGGGCTCTGGACAGACATCCACAGGCTCAGGAGAGCTACTCACACACGTCCTCACAGCTAGGAGGCAGTATTATAGCAGTTATATTCTAGAACATAGGATGCAGTATTATAGTAGTTATATTCTTGTACATAGGAGGCAGTATTATAGTAGTTATATTCTTGTACATAGGAGGCAGTATTATAGTAGTTATATTCCTGTACATAGGAGCAGTATTATAGTAGTTATATTCTTGTACATAGGAGCAGTATTATAGTAGTTATATTCTTGTACATAGGAGGCAGTATTATAGTAGTTATATTCTTGTACATAGGAGGCAGTATTATAGTAGTTATATTCTTGTACATAGGAGCAGTATTATAGTAGTTATATTCCTGTACATAGGAGGCAGTATTATAGTAGTTATATTCATGTACATAGGAGCAGTATTACAGTAATTATATTTTAGTAGGTATATATGCTTTCATTTCTCATAGCATTAACATTTTCTATGCAGGCAACTGCAGTGATATCCAGAATTTTATCTTGATGTAGAATCACTTTTCAGTTTCTTGTGTGTTTATCACTTTACTTTTACGGTTCTTAATGTCTTGAAGATGCTTCCATTTCTTTTTATTTCTCAGGTTGTTTATTAATACATTTTTTTTTAGTGTTCAAAAAACAAATACAGAGGAGGAAAAGGGGACTTTAAGAACCATTCTGCACACTGCCCAGAAGCTGACGGGTAGGATCTGCCTTCTTTATTATTATGGTTTTGGACAGTAAAGGCTCTTGAGTCTCAAATTGCAAATGAAGTCTGTGTATTTGATTTTCACTAAAATCTCTGGAAATAAGGGAGGACAGAAAGAAAATGCTACACAAATGCCTGTACTAGAAAAGAGATCTCTTTGGAAAAAAGATCAGAAAACCTAAAACACCATAAAATAAAATAAAAACCTGGACACAATAAAATCAGTTATCCTCCTGCAAAGTACCCCAGGAGCTGAATGACTGAGGATCATTGTGCGGTATATTCACTAATACTAAGTGAAGAAGTGGCCCGATCTACCACAGCAGCTGAGGATGAGTGATGGCACAAGTTTACGCTGTCTACTTTCAGTTCATACCACCCATTCAGTGGCTTTCTTTGTGTCAGGATGATCCGCCTTAATTTTTATGAACTTTTGCTTAATGTTAAGCCACACCCCTGTCTATATAAGCCACACCCCTGTGTAGATATGCCACACCCCTGTGTAGATATGCCACACCCCTGTCACTCCTTATATTATTATAATATAATATGCTGTAATCCTCTGTACACAGTTTGTGAGTCTAATATAAGCCCCTTTAATACCAGTGTCCACATAAAATCTACTACTAATGGAGTTAGATGAGGCGGCAAATCATGAGGTCATTATTATGGGGGAACACCGCAGATATAGACTGGGGAACTGAGAACTGTACATCTCATAAAGGAAACAGGTTCTTGGCAATAACCAAAGAAAATTACTTTTCCCAACTGGTTCAGTTCGGCTGGACCCGACTAGAAGGACGGCCAAGCTGGACTTAGTATTACCCAATAGACCTGACAACAACAGATGTGCAGATCGGGGGACAACTGGGAAATAATGAACAATCCTAAATCACTAAAACAGGAGGGTAGAGAGGAAGCATCGAAAAACTATAAAAATAGAATGTGTAAAAGACAAATAAAAGCAGCCGAACTAGAGACAGAGAGATTAATTGCCAAAGAGAGTAAAACTAACCCTAAAATGTTCTTCAATTATACAAATGGTAAAAAGTATAAATCTAAAGGTGTCGGCCCTCTACAGTGAGATGAGGGGGGAGTTGCAGACAGCAATGAGGAGAAAGCAAAGCTATTAAATATTTTTTTCTCCACTGTATTCACTGAGGAAAATTAACTGTCAGTTGAAATGCAGAATGTAAAAATAAATCCCCCATTAAAACTGCCCTGTCTGACCCAGCGGTGTCTTAAAAAGATTAAAATAGACAAATCGCCAGGACCAGATGGCATACAACTCGTATCCTAAGAGAATTAAGTAATGTCACAGCCAGAACCTTATTTCTGATATTCAGGGACTCTATTCTGACAGGGAGTGTTCAACAGGATTGGCGCATAGTAAATGTGGTGCCAATATTCAAAAAGGGTCCAAAAACAGAGCCCAGAAACTATAGGCTGGTAAGTGTAACATTAGACTTGTGTGTATGTGGGTAAGTAACTGGTTCAGTGATAAAAAAAAAAGAGGGTGGTTTTTAACGGTAGATCCTCAGATTGGGTCACCGTCATTAGTGGGGTACCACAGAGGTCAGTATTGGGCTCTATGCTATTCAATATATTTATAAATGATCTTGTAGAAGGCTTGCACAGTCAAATATCTATTTTTGAAGATGAAAATAAACTGCGTAAAGTAATTAACACCGAAGAGGACAGTATACTGTATACACTACTGCAGAGGACAATATATTTTATATATACTACAGAGGACAGTATACTGTGTATATATATATATATATATATATATATATACACATATACACTACAGAGGACAGTATACTGTATATATAGTACAGAGGACAGTATACTGTATATATACACTACAAAGGACAGTATACTGTATATACACTACATAGGACAGTATACTGTATATATAGTACAGAGGACAGTATACTGTATATATAGTACAAAGGACAGTATACTGTATATACACTACAGAGGACAGTATACTGTATATATACACTACTAAGGACAGTATACTGTGTATATATATATATATATATATATATATATATACTACAGCGGACAGTACACTGTATATATACTACAGAGGACAGTATACTGTATATACACTACAGAGGACAGTATACTGTATATATACACTACTAAGGACAGTATACTGTATATATACTACAGAGGACAGTATATTGTATATATATATATATATATATATATATATATATATATATTCTACAGAGGAGAGTATACTGTATATATATATACTACAGGGGACAGTATACTGTATATACACTACAGAGGACAGTATACTATATATACTACAGAGGCCAATATACTGTGCATATGCTACAGAGGACAGTATACTGTATATATATACTACAGGGGACAGTATACTGTATATATACTACAGAGGACAGCATACTGTATATGTACTACAGAGGACAGTATACTGCATATATACTACAGAGGACAGTATATTGTATATGTACTACAGAGGACAGTATACTGTATATATACACTACAGAGGACAGTATACTGTATATATCTATACTACAGAGGACAGTATACTGTATATACACTACAGAGGACAGTATACTGTATATATATACTACAGAGGACAGTATACTGTATATATATACTACAGAGGACAGCATACTGTATATATATACTACAGAGGACAGTATACTGTATATATACTACAGAGGACAGTATACTGTATATATACTACAGAGGACAGTATACTGTATATATACTACAGAGGACAGTATACTGTATATACTACAGAGGACAGTACACTGTATATATACTACAGAGGACAGTATACTGTATATATACTACAGAGGACAGCATACTGTATATATACTACAGAGGACAGTATACTGTATATATACTACAGAGGACAGCATACTGTATATATACTACAGAGGACAGCATACTGTATATATACTACAGAGGACAGTATACTGTATATATACTACAGAGGACAGCATACTGTATATATTCTTCAGAGGAGAGTATACTGTATATATACTACAGAGGACAGTATACTGTATATATTCTACAGAGGAGAGTATACTGTATATATACTACAAAGGAAAGTATATTGTATATGTACTACAGAGGACAGTATACTGTATATATCTATACTACAGAGGACAGTATACTGTATATATATACTACAGAGGACAGTATACTGTATATATATACTACAGAGGACAGCATACTGTATATATACTACAGAGGACAGCATACTGTATATATACTACAGAGGACAGTATACTGTATATATACTACAGAGGACAGTATACTGTATATATACTACAGAGGACAGTATACTGTATATATACTACAGAGGACAGTACACTGTATATATACTACAGAGGACAGTATACTGTATATATACTACAGAGGACAGCATACTGTATATATACTACAGAGGACAGTATACTGTATATATACTACAGAGGACAGTATACTGTATATATACATTACAGAGGACAGCATACTGTATATATATACTACAGAGGACAGTATACTGTATATATACTACAGAGGACAGTATACTGTATATATACTACAGAGGACAGTATACTGTATATATACACTACAGAGGACAGTATACTGTATATACTACACTACAGAGGACAGTATACTGTATATATATACTACAGAGGACAGTATACTGTATATATACTACAAAGGAAAGTATATTGTATATGTACTACAGAGGACAGTATACTGTATATATCTATACTACAGAGGACAGTATACTGTATATATATACTACAGAGGACAGTATACTGTATATATATACTACAGAGGACAGCATATTGTATATATACTACAGAGGACAGCATACTGTATATATACTACAGAGGACAGCATACTGTATATATACTACAGAGGACAGTATACTGTATATACTACAGAGGACAGTATACTGTATATACTACAGAGGACAGTACACTGTATATATACTACAGAGGACAGTATACTGTATATATACTACAGAGGACAGCATACTGTATATATACTACAGAGGACAGTATACTGTATATATACTACAGAGGACAGCATACTGTATATATACTACAGAGGACAGTATACTGTATATATACTACAGAGGACAGTATACTGTATATACTACAGAGGACAGTACACTGTATATATACTACAGAGGACAGTATACTGTATATATACTACAGAGGACAGTATACTGTATATACTACAGAGGACAGTACACTGTATATATACTACAGAGGACAGTATACTGTATATACTACAGAGGACAGCATACTGTATATATACTACAGAGGACAGTATACTGTATATATACTACAGAGGACAGCATACTGTATATATACTACAGAGGACAGCCTACTGTATATATTCTTCAGAGGAGAGTATACTGTATATATACTACAAAGGACAGTATATTGTATATGTACTACAGAGGACAGTATACTGTATATATACTACAGAGGACAGTATACTGTATATATCTATACTACAGAGGACAGTATACTGTATATATTCTACAGAGGAGAGTATACTGTATATATACTACAGAGGACAGTATACTGTATATATACTACAGAGGACAGTATACTGTATATATATACTACAGAGGACAGCATACTGTATATATACTACAGAGGACAGCATACTGTATATATACTACAGAGGACAGTATACTGTATATATACTACAGAGGACAGTATACTGTATATATACTACAGAGGACAGTATTCTGTATATATACTACAGAGGACAGTACACTGTATATATACTACAGAGGACAGTATACTGTATGTATACTACAGAGGACAGTATACTGTATATATACTACAGAGGGCAGCATACTGTATATATACTACAGAGGACAGCATACTGTATATATACTACAGAGGACAGCATACTGTATATATACTACAGAGGACAGTACACTGTATGTATACTACAGAGGACAGTATACTGTATATATACTACAGAGGACAGCATACTGTATATATACTACAGAGGACAGCATACTGTTTATATACTACAGAAGACAGTATACTGTATATATACTACAGAAGACAGCATACTGTATATATATATACTACAGAGGACAGTATACTGTATATATGCTACAGAGGACAGCATACTGTATATATACTACAGAGGACAGTATACTGTATATATATACTACAGAGGACAGTATACTGTATATATACTACAGAGGACAGCATACTGTATATATACTACAGAGGACAGTATATTGTATATATATACTACAGAGGACAGCATACTGTATATATACTACAGAGGACAGTATACTGTATATATACTACAGTGGACAGTATACTGTATATATGCTACAGAGGACAGCATACTGTATATATACTACAGAGGACAGTATACTGTATATATACTACAGAGGACAGTATACTGTATATATACTACAGAGGACAGTATACTGTATATATATACTACAGAGGACAGTATACTGTATATATACTACAGAGGACAGTATACTGTATATATACTACAGAGGACAGCATACTGTATATATACTACAGAGGACAGTACATTGTATATATATACTACAGAGGACAGTACACTGTATGTATACTACAGAGGACAGTATACTGTATATATACTACAGAGGACAGCATACTGTATATATACTACAGAGGACAGCATACTGTATATATATACTACAGAGGACAGTATACTGTATATATACTACAGAGGACAGTATACTGTATATATACTACAGAGGACAGTATACTGTATATATACTACAGAGGACAGTATACTGTATGTATACTACAGAGGACAGTATACTGTATATATACTACAGAGGACAGTATACTGTATATATACTACAGAGGACAGTATACTGTATATATACTACAGAGGACAGCATACTGTATATATACTACAGAGGACAGTACATTGTATATATATATACTACAGAGGACAGTACACTGTATGTATATTACAGAGGACAGTATACTGTATATATACTACAGAGGACAGCATACTGTATATATACTACAGAGGACAGCATACTGTTTATATACTACAGAAGACAGTATACTGTATATATACTACAGAAGACAGCATACTGTATATATATATATACTACAGAGGACAGTATACTGTATATATGCTACAGAGGACAGCATACTGTATATATACTACAGAGGACATTATACTGTATATATATATACTACAGAGGACAGTATACTGTATATATACTACAGAGGACAGCATACTGTATATATACTACAGAGGACAGTATATTGTATATATATATACTACAGAGGACAGCATACTGTATATATACTACAGAGGACAGTATACTGTATATATACTACAGAGGACAGTATACTGTATATATGCTACAGAGGACAGCATACTGTATATATACTACAGAGGACAGTATACTGTATGTATACTACAGAGGACAGTATACTGTATATATACTACAGAGGACAGTACACTGTATATATACTACAGAGGACAGTACACTGTATGTATACTACAGAGGACAGTGTACTGTATATATACTACAGAGGACAGCATACTGTATATATACTACAGAGGACAGTATACTGTATATATACTACAGAGGACAGTATACTGTATATATACTACAGAATACAGTATACTGTATATATACTACACAGGAAAGTATACTGTATATATACTACAGAGGACAGTATACTGTATATATACACTACAAAGGACAGTATACTGTATATACACTACAGGGGACAGATATTCTCCTCTCTATACTATGACACCTTGACAGGTCACACAGCCTTCTCACTACACATTCCCATAATACTCAATAATAATAATAATCGTTATTCATATTGCGCCATTATATTCCTCTGTGCTTTACAATTTAAATGGTTCATGCACAAATCAAAATAGATAGATGGCATATTGTTATGAAGAACGAGCGGCACGGGGAGTGGGGCGGGGGGTTTTGGTTCAGTCAGTTTAGGGAACGTAATAAACCTGATTTTGTAGATCACCTATTGTGAATGGTGGATCCTGTCTTATCTATACACAGAGGTGGTATCATTACAGGCAGGATTAGAATGAGTTAACTGCAGTAAAGAGATCTGTACAAACCAAGAAGTGGCGCCAATTAGACATAGTGGCCGGTGCAAAAACTGCAGGATTTTTGGTTTGTTAAAATATCAAAAGTGACTTGGAAAATTAAAAATAACATCATCAAAAATTATTAAAAAATATGTTAAACATAAAAAAGTGATTTAAACAGCAGGTCATTTTCTGATGTCATTTTCTGATGACACATTTCCTTTAAGGAGGGAGAAGTTTAGTGAGGGGAAGACCAATCAGTTACAGTAGTCAAGATGAGAATGAACCAAAGCAACAACAAGAGTTTTGGTCGTTTCCACCACGAGAAGAGGGTGGATTCTGGAGATGTTCTTGTGGTGCAGGCGACATGAGCATGCCAGTTATTGAATATGGCGAACAAAGAAAAGATCCGATTAAAATACGCAAATATAATCCCAAGGCAGTGAGCATGCTGCAAAGGAGTAATGATAGTACCATACATTGGACTTGAAATATTAGGTTAAAGTAGGTTAGTAGGGGAAAGACACAAAGTACTGTTTTTGAAATATGCAGTTTCAGATAGAAAGAGAACATGATGTTAGAGACAGATTCCAGACAGTCACTGGTGTTCTGTAGTAGAGCAGGGCTGATATCATAGGATGAAGTGTATAGCTGGGTGTCATGGTGATGGTACTAAAAGCCAAATCTACTGATACTTTGTCCAAATGGGGCTGTGTAGAAAGAAAAGAGGAGAGGACCTAGGACTAAACCCTAAGGAACCCCAAGTGGCAGAGCAGAAGTAGAACCAGTGAATAATACACTGAGCGTGCGGCCAGAGAGAAATAAAACCAGAAGAGAGTGGTCCCATTAAGGTCAATAGATTGGAGCAAGGTGAGGGGGAGTTTGTGGTCCACAGTGTGAAATGCTGCTGAGAAATACAGAAGAATCACTATAGAGTAGTTGCCATTTCTTATCAAAGTCGATTAGTAGGCACTTTGGTAAGGGCAGTTTTTGTAGAATGTAGAGGATGAAAGCCAGATTGTAAGCGTTCAAGAAGAGAGTTTACAGAAAAGTAGCTTGAGTCGAGCGTAAACCAGGTGTTCCAGAATGAGAATATGTCACCAAGAATAGCCTCCTCTTTCTGGCTCTTGCTGACTTTTCTAGGACATGGAGACTTTGAAGGATGATTTGTAAGAAGTAAAGCCAGCAAAAGATGAGGATGGTCCTGATTAAGACCTGGACCCCCTAAGAGGTGCAGACTGGATGTACTGGTTGGCGCGCTGGCACCGGATTAATAAAGGTTTCCATCTTTCTGGTATTAAATTACATATCTTAGTTTACGGCTGATGTAGGAATAAGTAAATGTAGGGTTAAATAGATAAAACTGACGCAGAAGAAGTCTCCCCCCCCACTCTGCCTGCCGTCTCCTGCCGTCTCCTGCACTCTCCCTCTCTAATATTCTTCTATTAATGGTTTTCAGCAACACTGTCCCTAGCGCTTGTCACGTCTCTCCCTGTGCTCAGCTCAAAGTGAAATGGCGGAGAACACATGGGATTAGGCATTTATAGGGCTGTGACATCACAGGGGATGACTATCTGCGGATTACAGACAAGTAGTTTCGTTACCACGAATCACAAGAAAATTTGGATTAATTTTGAATCAAAGTTTTAATAAATGTTCCACTTTGAAAGCTTCACTTTCCTCAACACTAATTAGCAGACAGATCTAGAGTTGGAAGAGATTGGGGTAAGAGATAACTGTAGAGTGTTGATGATTTGCTGGGAGTTAATGATGTGTAGATTTCTTTATGTGTGAAAGGTCATAAGAAGAGTGAGAGATCTTTATAGTAAAGGAGTGAAGCTTGTGGTCAAAAAGTGGGAAGAGTGAGTTAAAGGGAACCTGTCATCACCTGTATGCTGCCCATACTGACGGCAGCATAAAGTAGAGACAGGTGAGTTGATTTCAGCGATCGGTCATTCATAAGTTAAAAAGTAAGTGGTTGCCGAGAACTAACATCAAAATCATTTCAAACTGGGCCTGGAAAAGAGTCCCTGCGACACAGGAAGAGTCCTGGTTATTCATGAATTCCTGCTCTCCCCCCACCTGCTGATGACGGACAGGCTTCTACCTAGTTTTCTCCCTTTCTCTCTAGGAGAGAACTGCCAGTCATCAGCAGATGGCGGAGAGCAGGAGATTATAATAACCAGGACTCTTCTCAGGTAAATTTGACTCTTTTCCAGGCCTGGGCTGCAATAAATATGATGCTGGTTCTCAGCAACCACTTACTATCAGCTCATGAGTGACACAGTGCTGACATCAGCATTTCTGTCACTAGTGAGGTCAGCATAAAGTTGATGACAGGTTCCCATTAAGTTGAAAAAATCAGAGATTGAGTAGAGGCGGAAGAAGACTAGATCAAGCATATTGCCATCTTTGCATGTGGCAAAGGAAGTGAGTTGCTGATAGAGGAGGTTATAGAAAGAAAGTGAGTGGCTGAAGAGTAGATGGGATCATCAATAGGGATGCTAGAATCACTCATAATATGAGTCAGTAATAGGCTCAATAGAAAATGAGGAAGCCAGGTAGGACAGTGATCCAGGAATTGGTGCGGGCGGGCGGGGGGGGGGGGGGGGGTTTGACTGGGGGACGATAGACAACAGGGACTCACAGGAGGACTGAGCGGAAGAGTCTGATGGCATGAACCTCAAAAGAGAAGAATGTTAGAGAGGGAATGAAGAGTGACCTGAAATGTGTTCTGGGGAGAAAGAAGTATGTCCACTCCACCATCGTGCCTATTATCAGGTCTGGGGGTATGGGAAAAGTGTAGTCCACCATAGACTAAAGCAGAAGGAGAAGTGGTGTCAGAGTGTTGGGGCCAGGTTTCTGTGAGGGACAGCAAGTTGAGAGACTTGGAAACAGAGAAGTCATGGATAATGGAGAGTTTTTTGCACACTGACTGAGAATTCCAGAAAACGCAGTTAAAAGAGAGAAGAGAAATTATTCACATATTCAGAGTTTCTCTGTGTGGCAGATGATAACAAGAGTGGGCATGTGGGTTTAGTGAAAGGTCACCTGCAGCTAGTAGCAGGAGAATAGAAAAAGACCGTAGATGATTGAATGGTCTGTCAGGGTGTTCTTTATTCTGCACGATGGAGGAAGATGAGCCACGGTGATTTACAAGGACAAAAGTGTAATATGAACTGAACATGAGTGATGGAAGGAGGAAGGAAGTGATGTGGACAGAAAGCAAACAGGGTGGAAGTTGTGAATGAGCCTGGAGGTTAATAACAGCAACAATGAGAGCAGAAGCAGTGAGCAAGGTGAGACGATACTGCAGCATACCTGAGCTGTCAGCAACTGTCTATGTGTAGCTGGCATTGCATCCCTAAGTGCCATAATTAAAGGTAATCTGCCACCCGGATTTTGGAATATACATGACACAAGTAGTCCAGACCACTATTTTTTATTTTCCTACTTGTCATGTTCTAGCGAGGGTCCATCTGACCCCTAGAAAATCTCACCACGAAGAATACACGGAGAAAAAACAGAGAGGTGGAAACTGGATCAGCAGGCAAGGAACCAGTGGCAAGAGTTACCACTGGACCAAGTGCACCGGTTTTACTTGGGGCCAAACCCAGAGTTCTTCACAGGGCCCCAGATGGTAGGGATGACCTTAGTCGAAGCTCACTGGTTGCACCTCCAGGATGATATTCCAATTGTAAAGAGAGATAGCGGCACTTACCATTTGTAGCGATTACTTCTTATTTATTCAGTGCAGAGAGGGGAACAGTTTCACAAAATAGTGCAATCATGAAACATTGGCGACGGCCGTTGTGCGTATCCCACGCTTCATCTGGCCATGACTGGTGTGGAAGTGCAATGAGTCAATCTTTATGCGCCAGCAAACATCAATCAGGCGCTCAGTGCTGGCGTAAGCTCTAGCACAGGAGGCCGTCATCAGCGCCGGTATATAAAGAGTTAAATCACCAGCATATTACAACATTAATGAAACATTATAACAGAAATAAGTTAAAACAAGACGACAATCCTAGTCATTGACAAGAACACACTCATGTCCAATTTCTCATTTAAACCTAGAGCGCCGGTGGCCTTGGATCGCAATATCCATCTACCTTCTCTTCGTAGTAATTTGCATCTCCTATCGCCCCCTTTGGGGGGTTCAGGGCAATTTCCAAACTGGCAAATCTCAAAGCTGAACTATCACCACCATGTGCAGACTGTACGTGCTCAATCTAGCGGGGGACACCTTTTCCCGTATCGATTGAGTGAATATGTTCACGATTTCTCTCAAAAAGATACCGTATCGTTTTGCCAATATAGAATCTACCGCACCTACATAGGATAAGTTTACTTCTACATGTGATCAGTGTATTTACCTTGTGGTTAATACCACCAAATAAGATAAATGACCATTGGGGGTTAAATCGACAAACTGAGCAACTACCGCACCCTTTATTGCCCTTACGTTGCCAGTCGTCCAGCCATGTGCGATTTCTTGACGTTTGAAAATGGCTATGGACTAACCTATCACGCAGGGTATGGCATCTCCTAAATGCAATAAGGGGGCGGATGCCCTTAACATCTTTGAGATTGGTATCACTTACTATGATATTCCAGTTATCTTTGATCACCTTTTTAATAATATCTGCCATAGGACTGTATCTGAAGGAGAATACAAGAGGTCGGGAAGCTTCCTTTTCAGTTTTTTGTTTAGGTTCAATATTAGGGTAACTTTAAGACGCACTTTAAGTTCTGAGGCTTGTCGCTGATAACTTGCCTCTATTTATGCGGACCAACCTTCTGGATTGACCATAAGGTACAGCACTTTTTACGGACTCTGGATGATAGCTAGAATAATGAAGGAGGGAGTTGGTTGCCGTGGGCTTTCTAAAACCCTCAGTCACGAGTTCTCCGTCCTTCACTGAGATAAGCACATCCAGAAATTCCAGGGTCTCCACTAAATTTATAAGTGAAACGCATGTTCATGCTATTCTCATTATTCAAGTATTCGACAAAGTGCTTGAATGTGTTCTCGGTACCTGCCCAGACGATAAAAACATTGTCCATAAAGCGCAAGTATGGTTGTATGTACTGTAAGTACGGGTTGGATACCGACTACACATATTTATCCTCAAGGTGTGCCAGGTACAAATTAGCAAAAGTGCGCACGACCAGGGTACCCATCCCAGTACCAACAGTTTGCATATACAACGCATTCCCAAACAAAAAGCAAAGCCTTAAAGACCTCACTTTTGCACCTCCAAGATGGTCCCAGTGCACTTGGCCACTTACCTGCAGAGACTGCTGGAGCAAGCACCAGCAGTCCACACAAACAATGACTGGAACCCAGGCACATGTACTGGAACCCGAACACCACATAGGACTCACACTGAACACCAACACCAGCACACCAAAAGACCTTGATGTTTTACACGGTGGCCACACAGACTGGGTAGAAGGAAACCCAGGTACGGTGCATATCTCCAGCATCCTGCAATGGCTGGAGAACAACGAGCACCCTGGCCTACAGTAACAGGATTAAATAGCACCTAGAGACAAGACCCAGACCAAGACCTTAACCTCACAAGCACCAGACAGGGAAGGAGCAAGCATTGAAGGAGCAGTGCACACACAGACTACCAAAACGACATGTCCCCATGGCAACCAGCATACACGGCATTAACCGCAGCCAGTACGCCAGAGCACAACAGTGTGCAACATGGAACCCGTGTCACAGTGAGCTGCACTGAGACCGTGACGCCTCTGCTCCTGGTCCTCCCGCTGTCAGAGCTGCACTGAGATGCACAGTCCAGAACGCTGTTCTGTTCTAACATAATGGAGAGCATTCATGAGCGCATGCACAGCAGTACTGACAATGTATTTCAGTGCAGCGCTGAAGGGAACGGGGGGAACGGGGGCAGTGGGGAAATACAAGATAGTGATCTGGACTCTGTATCAGCAGGACTACTCATGTATTACTGTAGATAATCATCCAAAACGGCAGATTTCCTTTAATTGCCAGGCACTTAAACAGTGTGGCGCTTCCACTTGCACCTGAGCGCTGTCTACATTTATAGGGCGTGTGATCAGAGATCCAGGGGCAGATTAGCTCATTGAGCAATTAACCAATGTGATTAATAAATTAAAACTGATGAGGAGAGACGTAATGTGTAGGTCAATAAACCGAGCACATTGATTGGATGAGCCATAAAATCGCTACCGATCTCAGGCCTGGCGACAGTTCCAGATATAACATCAGATCAAACGGAAGAACAAGCACAGGACTGAGCACCTAACATGTAATATCACACTAGCAGAGAGGATATATCTGTGCACTCAGCAGATATGGGAGACATCTCTCCTCCTTCACGCTACGCAGTAACATCCGGACAGGTCACAGAGCATGCTCACTACAATCTCACATAGAAGTTAATACCTACGTAATAGGGAGAGATCTCCTCCTCCCCAACTTTACACAGTAACATCCGGAGAGGTCACAGAGCATGCTCACTACACTCTCACATAGAAGTTAATGCCTACGTAATAGGGAGAGATCTCCTCCACCTCTCCTTTACACAGTAACATCCGGAGAGGTCACAGAGCATGCTCACTACACACTCACATAGAAGTTAATGCGTACGTAATAGGGAGAGATCTCCGCCTCCTCTCCTTTACACAGTAACATCCGGACAGGTCACTGAGCATGCTCACTACACACTCACATAGAAGTTAATGCGTACGTAATAGGGAGAGATCTCCGCCTCCTCTCCTTTACACAGTAACATCCGGAGAGGTCACAGAGCATGCTCACTACACTCTCACATAGAAGTTAATACCTACGTAATAGGGAGAGATCTCCTCCTCCTCTCCTTTACACAGTAACATCCGAACAGGTCACTGAGCATGCTCACTACACTCTCACATAGAAGTTAATGTGTACCTAATAGGGAGAGATCTCCGCCTCCTCCTCTCCTTTACACAGTAACATCCGGAGAGGTCACAGAGCATGCTCACTACACTCTCACATAGAGGTTAATACCTACGTAATAGGGAGAGATCTCCTCCTCCTCTCCTTTACACAGTAACATCCGGAGAGGTCACAGAGCATGCTCACTACACTCTCACATAGAAGTTAATGTGTACCTAATAGGGAGAGATCTCCGCCTCCTCCTCTCCTTTACACAGTAACATCCGGAGAGGTCACAGAGCATGCTCACTACACTCTCACATAGAGGTTAATACCTACGTAATAGGGAGAGATCTCCTCCTCCTCCTCTCCTTTACACAGTAACATCCGGAGAGGTCACAGAGCATGCTCACTACAATCTCCCACAATCGGGACATCTCACCACACTTTACTATAGTCAATGAAGGTGATTATTATTATTATTGTGATTATTAATAAATACTATTAATATTATTTGTATTTTATGTATTTCATTATTTTTTATTGAAGATCTGTGGCGTCAGCTTTTCTCTTGCATGTCTTCTGGAGCTTTGCAATTAATTAATTTGCTTCTAATCATACAGTTTGTGTAGGTGATACATTCTCGGTAACTGGCATTGTTTTTGTGGTGGATGTCAGAGAAGTAGAAAGTGCCAGGTAAGGCTTCGTTCACATCACCGCTCAGCCTTTCCGTTCTCCTGCTCCGTTGGAGCAGGTGAATGGAAAGGACGGATTCGGCACATAACAGTGATGTGAACGAAGCCTAAGGACCCCATAGACTATAATGGGGTCCGTTAGGTTTCCGCTCAGAAGATGATTTTGTAGCAGAGACAAAAGTCCTGCATGCACTACTTTTGTCTCCGCTTCAAAATCATCTTCTAAACGGAAAGCTAACGGACCCCATTATAGTCTATGGGGTCCTTGGCTTCGTTCCCATAACCGCTATGTGCCGAATCCGTCCTTTCCGTTCTCCTGCTCCGTTTACGCTGAATAGTGATGTGAACAAAGCCTAACGCTGGAGCTCATCTTGAATACCTTTCATTTTGTCTTTCAGGGGTCTTCCCAATAGTCGTTCTCACCTATAAGACATCAGGATCTTTGACAGAAAAAGAAGCATTATTCAGGGACATTGGTATTGAGAGAATATTTTCATTTGAAAATTACACCACAGAAGATCACATGAAAACCAGAGGAAAACATGAGGGCGTCCTGAATTTCCTGTGTGAAGTTATTAAAGAAGTTCAGTTTCGTGTGGAGCATCCTCGAGATCCATTGAAGGAGATACAGGAAAGAAAGCAATTTGTGCTCAACTTCATTCATGAGAGCGCTAAGAGGGAAGAGCAAAGAAAACTAGAAAATAAAAGAGCGTTAGACAAAGCTCTGCTGGAGAAGAAGCTCAAACAAGAGGAGGAGATGAGGCAGAGACGGAGGGCGATAGAGGAAAGGGAGCAGGAGATGAAAATAAAAAGGCAAGAGGAGGAGCTTGCACGGGCGAGAGAGCTCCAAAATGCTAGACAAGAACAAGAACTCAGGGACCTCGAAGAAATGCTAAAAGAGAAGAAAAATAAAAAACGTTTTGGATTTTTTAAAGCCAAAAAATAAATTTTCATGAGCTAAACTTGAAGAATGAAGATCGGATACACAGTTGGCCACTTTATAAGATTTCTGCCCCTCCTGCTTGTTCAGTGTCTTTACATAGCTTCTAAGATGATTTTCTTTCTGAGAATTGTATTTTACACCAACGAATAGTCTCCCAAAGCCTTTTTACCCAGTACACGAGGCAGCAGAAAGCTACAGGTTACTGCTCATGAAGTCTTCGGGCAGCTGGTGGGAAGCAAAAAAACTCCCACAGGGCGGCCCTAAACATAACATCATTGTCAGATTGGAAATAAATATATATGAAATAAAAGAATCCTGTGACAGACTCATTTCATACTAGATATCACTACTAGGGTTGAGCGAACCCAAACTGCGGGGGGTTAAAAATAATAAAAAAAAACCTCACCTCATCCACTTGATCGCGCAGCTGGTATCCTCTTCTTTGTTCAGGACCTACAAAAGGACCTGCGATGACGTCACTGCGCTCACCACGTGGTGAGCGTGGTGACATCACCGCAGGTCCTGCTGAACGCAGATAGAAAAGAATACAGGCTGCGCGATCAAGTAGATGAGGTGAGTTTTGTTTTTATTATTTTTAACCCCTCAATGGCCATTTTCTTTAGCATTCTGCCTTAAGAATGCTATTATTCTCCGTTATAACCATGTTATAATGGAAAATAATAAAGTGAAGTTCGGGTCCCTATTGACTTTAATGGGGTCCGGGTTTGGGGTCAAGTTCAGCTCCCGAACCCGAACTTTGACCTGAGGTTCAGCCGAATCTGGCAAACCCGAACTTCTCTAATAACTACTAATAAAATCATGTTGCCGAGCAGGTGGAAAATGACCATACTCTATGGGGTTCCTGCGGGACAAAAGAAAAACAAACAATAGTCAATCATTGTCAGTTCGCAGGATGGTAAAAATAATCCAATTATGGAAAAAGAATCAGCATTTAACAAAATGTTCATATCTTCTTTATATATACGTGAGATTTTATGCTGTTGTTCTGCAAGAAAGCATCTTCCCTCCCCACCCTGCCACCCCTGCTCTTTCTCTACCACCTATTCTCTCCCCTTACTTTCCTAGCTCTCATTCTAACCTCCCTGTCCTCCATGAACCACTCCTGCTCTTTATCTACCACCCCTGTTCTCCCTCCACCATCCGTATTATTCATCTACCATCACTGCTATGGTCTAGGACCTCATCGTCCTCCACATCATCTTCCACCCATTCATGACCCCCTGCCCTCCTCGTCGGTCTGCACACTGCACAAAGCCGCAGCAGTTTGTCCTCCCATCTCCTCATCCTCAAGCCTAAGTGGTTGGGCATCGGTGCACTCAATCTCTTCCACTTCTGGTGCAGGGCTATGGTTATGGCCCTGGGAAACCCTGCCAGCAGAGTCATAAAGAAGCATAAGAGACTGCTGCATGACTTGGGGCTCAGACTGCTTGGCTGATTTGCAAGAGGGTGAGGTGAAAGATAGATGCCCATGGCCTGTAGGCGCCAACTCTGCGCTTTCTGCCGTGGACCGGGTGAGAGATACTGTGAAGGAACTGGTGCCGCTGTCAGCCACCCAATCTACTATCGCCTGTACTTGTTCTGGCCTCACCATCCGTAGATCGGCATTTGGGCCTAACAAATAATGCTGAAGGCTCTGTCGTCTACGAGAACCCGAGAAAGGTGTTTCATTTGGGCGTGTAGCTGGCACAGATCGACCACATCCTCTCCCTGCAACAGGAGCTCCACCAACACCAGCAGCACCACGACCAGGGCCACGTCCCTTATTTGACGCTCTCTTCATTTTTTTTGGTCACCCACCAAATTGACAGACAGATGGACAATTGTATTTCTGTGTCACAGGTGCAAATGAAGTGTTTTGCACCCCAAAAAATGGCTGTGGGTCATTGACACAATTAACAGACTAATTAACTCTCCTATTACAGTAAGTCAGATGCAGGGGGGACTTTGGAAATGGCTTTCTGTCACGGACACAATAAACAGACTAATTAACTCTCCTATTACAGTAAGTCAGATGCAGGGGGGACTTTGGAAATGGCTTTCTGTCACGGACACAATAAACAGACTAATTAACTCTCCTATTACAGTAAGTCAGATGCAGGGGGGACTTTGGAAATGGCTTTCTGACACGGACACAATTAACAGCACGATATTGTATTGTATTTCTGTGTCACTGGTGCAGAGGAGCTGGATTGCACCGATCAAAAATTCCTACAGGTCGCCCACAGAGTTATCTAAGATAATAAAAGTCTAACCCTCTCCCTGTCGGCAGCAGCGTCCTGTCCTTACACTAGTCAGAGCAGAATTGCGGCACGACACATGATCCGGAATTCTTAAATGCATGGTCACGTGGTGCGCCAGCCAATCACAGCCATGACAATACTAGGCAAGACTGTGATGGCATGCAAGTGCCCACAGCTTAATAGCTTGTTGATCGGTTGCGTTGCAGCCTTTCAACAAGCCTTTCAACAAGCTTTATTTAAAATCTGAACACGGACATTGGCGCCAGAACAGTACGGTCCAGGTTCACTCATCCCTAGTGGTAACTAATCAGATTTTTTTTTTAAATGGCTGCTGCACATGTTAGAAGGAGAAAGTAAGAACCCCGGGAACAGGCGCTAGGAACAGTGATTAGAAAAGACTTTATTTGTCAAAAATGGGAAGGAAGAGTTCAGGGTCAGCGGGGAGAGTGTAGGGAGATCATAGTGAGACTTTATCCACTCTATAGGGAGAGAATAGGGAGAGTGCAGGGACCAGTAGAACAGTGTCCGCCTTGGTTAATAGATAAGCAATTCTACTACACCTTGATTCAGTAATTGGGGTGAAATAACGGTCTAATAATACTGCTATAGGGGTGTCCTCATTGTTTTAATCATAAGTAATTCTATAACGCCTTGATTCTCTAATTGGGATGAAATAGCGTTCTGCTACTATTGATTTTGGGGGGGTTTACATTGATTTATATATAAGTAATTCCACTAGAAGGGAAAAATAATCAGTGACGTCAACACACACTTACTGCTGACACCGTCTCCACTCTGTCGGGGGCTCTACTTGTATAAGGGTTTAATAGAACAGGTTCTGTAGACATCTATGTGGAATCAACTGACGACGGTGTAAAAGGAGTGCGCCTCTTCTTGGCGCTAACACCGACCTGTAAGGCTGAGTTCATACTTGAGTTATTTGATCAGTTTTGGCCCCATGACTGTCCAAATAAGTGAAGTGTGCAGTGATTCTAAGAGCGACGCCTGTCATCTGCATGTCATACGGACTCACAGTATTATTTCACTACCACAGTAGACTCCCTATGCGTGTTACTGTTCTACACCACTATACAGGCTCTCAGCAGCCAGGAAATAGCAGTTTTTTTTAACACGATTCGCCACAAATAAATTTGGATTGTACCATTTTTTAATCTAGGCACCTTTAATCTAGGTACCATTTTTTAATCTAGGCAAAGTCTCTGAAACAAATTTTTTAAAACTTTGCTCATCACTACTTGCAATCCTCCTTGCACGCAGCGGGATTGAGTTCAGCTCTCAACATAGCTCCAGCACCGTCCAACATGGCTGTCTTCAGCAACAGCTAGTGCAGGATACTGCAGGGACAGCAATGTGACCTTGAGGACCATCTTACAGCTCCAGCACAGACAACCGACAATGTCCGGTCACATGTCGAGGCATCAACTCAGCCTCCTGCTGCAGAGTCACCCCAGATCATCCACCCACACAGCTCCACGCTTACAGGCTGGGAAGGCTGGCCAACATAAAGTCTCCAGCAGCTTCACTCAGCGTGGGGGGTCCCTGTGTCTGTGCACTCCCACACTGCCACGGCTAACCACCGTCTCCATCTATAATGGTGAGTCTGCACTTCACGGAGCCACATTGCAAAAGGCATGGACAACAGAATCAATGAGGAGAACCATTCTAAGCAGCGGCGTAGCTATCGGGGAAGCAAGGGAAGCGTCTGTTTTGGGGTCTGAGCTGAGGAGGCGTGCACAATCCCGTCCTGCGGCGCATGATCCCGCGAGATCTGCAGGACGGGATTGCGCACCGAAGTGACTGAACTGAACTCATGCCCGCGCAGCCTGCAAGTACGGATCGGATCAGAGGAACAAGGGGGGTTGGGGGATGATCTGTGGGGTTGCCCAGGGTCCAGTCAATAAAGACAGCACTGGAATAGCCAAATAAAAAAATAAATTAAAGAATTTAATAGGGCCCTGATGTGGCGTCATCCAGTCACTGTATGGTGGGGTCATCCGGTCACTGTATGGCGGCGTCATCCTGTCACTGTACGGCGGAGTCATCCGGTCACCGTCACTGTATGGCGGTGTCATCCGGTCACTGTATGGCGGCGTCTTCCAGTCACTGTATGGCGGTATCATCCTGTCACTGTATGGTGGAGTCATCCTGTCACTGTATGGCGGAGTCATCCTGTCACTGTATGGCGGAGTCATCCTGTCACTGTATGGTGGAGTCATCCGGTCACTGTATGGTGGAGTCATCCGGTCACTGTATGGCGGAGTCATCCGGTCACTGTATGGCGGAGTCATCCGGTCACTGTATGGCGGCGTCATCCAGTCACTTTATTGCGGTGTTATCCAGTCACTTTATGGCGGTGTCACCCGGTCACTGTATGGAAGGGCCATCCAGTCCCTGTGTGGAGGCATTATCTGGTCACTTTATGGTGGCGTCATCCAGTCACTTTATGGCGGTGTTATCCAGTCACTGTATGGTGCGGTCATCCAGTCCCTGTGTGGAGGCATTATCTGGTCACTATATGGCGGTGTTATTATTTGGTTGGAGTGTATACGGTAGATTCCAGTATATTATGCTGTAGTGTGGCCTGTATTTCCCACTAGAACACAGTCCGCACCACTGACCACCAGGACCAGCCTTCTGTACATGGCAGCCTCCCTTCTCGGCCTCCGCTGTGTACGAATGATTATTTTGGGTTCACATCTCCTTTTTGCCATGTGTTTAACATATACAGTGTACACCTTCCCAGATGACTCAGACTGATGTCACACAGCGACACATATAGGATTCCATTGTAAATTAAATACACTAGTGTCATCTGTGGTTTTACATAGGACTGCAGGTAACACTACCACATGATCTACACTAGTGTCATCTGTGGTTTTACATAGGACTGCAGGTAACACTACCACATGATCTACTCTAGTGTCATCTGTGGTTTTACATAGGACTGCAGGTAACACTACCACATGATCTACACTAGTGTCATCTGTGGTTTTACATTAGGACTGCAGGTAACACTACCACGTGATCTACACTAGTGTCATCTGTGGTTTTACATAGGACTGCAGGTAACACTACCACGTGATCTGTACTAGTGTTATCTGTGGTTTTACATAGGACTGCAGGTAACACTACCACATGATCTACTCTAGTGTCATCTGTGGTTTTACATTAGGACTGCAGGTAACACTACCACGTGATCTGTACTAGTGTCATCTGTGGTTTTACATAGGACTGCAGGTAACACTACCACATGATCTACACTAGTGTCATCTGTGGTTTTACATAGGACTGCAGGTAACACTACCACATGATCTACTCTAGTGTCATCTGTGGTTTTACATAGGACTGCAGGTAACACTACCACGTGATCTACTCTAGTGTCATCTGTGGTTTTACATAGGACTGCAGGTAACACTATCACGTGATCTACACTAGTGTCATCTGTGGTTTTACATAGGACTGCAGGTAACACTACAACATGATCTACACTAGTGTCATCTGTGGTTTTACATAGGACTGCAGGTAACACTACCACGTGATCTACACTAGTGTCATCTGTGGTTTTACATAGGACTGCAGGTAACACTACCACATGATCTACTCTAGTGTCATCTGTGGTTTTACATAGGACTGCAGGTAACACTACAACATGATCTACACTAGTGTCATCTGTGGTTTTACATAGGACTGCAGGTAACACTACCACATGATCTACACTAGTGTCATCTGTGGTTTTACATAGGACTGCAGGTAACACTACAACATGATCTACACTAGTGTCATCTGTGGTTTTACATAGGACTGCAGGTAACACTACAACATGATCTACACTAGTGTCATCTGTGGTTTTACATAGGACTGCAGGTAACACTACCACGTGATCTACACTAGTGTCATCTGTGGTTTTACATTAGGACTGCAGGTAACACTACCACGTGATCTACACTAGTGTTATCTGTGGTTTTACATAGGACTGCAGGTAACACTACCACGTGATCTACACTAGTGTTATCTGTGGTTTTACATTGGACTGAAAACTCGAAACTAACCCATGCCCTTTATTCTCTGGGTCAGTACGAATAGGTTTAAACGTATGTATACATTTTTTTTTTGTGGCAAATGGGGGTGTGTTGGGGGTGGAGCCAGGTCAGGTGGGATGGGCCAGGTGTGGGTAGTGGGCGGAGTTAGGGGCCCAATTCAAATTCTTGCTATGAGGCCCAGTGATTTCTATGTACGCCCCTGTTAAACGGCCATAGTGTCCTGAACCTGTGATGGAAGGGACAACACACAAAGTGCAGCTCCCACACACAGCAGGAGGATGTTCGTGAGGCCGTCCATGCGCTTTAACATTGTTTAATAAAATACAATAATGCCTCCTTCACACGTCAGTGTTCTGTCAGTGATTTTCTTCAGTGATTGTGAGCAAACCCAGGAGTGGCTCCAATCACAGAACAGGAGCAGATCCTTCCCTGATACCTTATGTCTGTGGAGGCTCCAGTCCTCACAATCACTGATGAAAATCACTGACCAAACACTGATGTGTGAATGAGGCCTTGCAGTACACAGTCTGGAGGGAGGTCTCCTCCATGCCTCATCATACCACTATACCCGAGGTGAGGGACGGCGGAGCCTTTCTGTTGGGGAAGGTGTTCCATACTCCTGTGTAAGTAAAATGCACCATCTTTATGAAGAGGCTCTTGTCAGGCTCCATTTATAATTTACTCAGGTTTCCCGCTGTAAATGACTGTAAATACCGTACGTTGGGCCCTGGTGGTCCTGCCACCTCTCTCTAGGATCGGCCGACTGTCTTAAAAGGGGTGAGAGCCGCAGAGCATTGCCGCACATTATTTGTACAAAATGATGTTTATGTAGGAATGAGCGAACCCTAACTGCAAACTTCAGGTTCTTACCAATCGTACCCGGACCCGAACCCAAACTTTGACCTGAAGTCCGTCCGAACCTGGAGAACCCGAACTTCCACAGGTTCACTCATCCCTATGTTTGTGCAAACATTTAAAGCTTTTGTTAAAGCCAGAGAACTGCTGCACGACCTCTGTAAATGTCCTCAAGTTGATGTGAGGTCTGGGCGACCCGGTGAGGGGTCACTTCTAAGACGGTAAAATATACACCCGAAGACAAAAAGGAAGCTTGAAAGAAAAAATGCCACCTGCCAGGGATGTCCCCTCCACCACACGTGGCGACTAATCAGTAACTCTTCTAATGGAGCGCAGTAAAACAGGACTTTGAGTCCGTGTATCTACAGCATGTAGTGAGGAACGCAGCTCCGGAGGCAACAGACATGGACAAGCTGAGGGATAAAATTAATCACTTCACCTTTCACAATGGTAGGAATGGCAGCCAGGGCTTTAACCGCGTCCTCATTCAGCTGTTCGGCCTCCTGGGTCATGGTAAGTCCTCCTTCATCAACAGCTGCTTGTACGTCTGGGAAGATGGCGGCTACCAGAACTGGGCACAGTCTGCTGTGACAGATGAAGGGTGTACGATGAACAGACTCACCTACCCGCTCACCAGTAACATCACCCTGGTCGACAACCGAGGTTACGCCAAACTGGGGAGCTACGAAACTGGAGAAATCTTTGCCCAGCTGGGTAAGTGTGGGGAGCAGAGGACACATCCATGGCGGCCATATTAATCAGCCAATAGACAATGTGCCATGATATACATCACACAGTGCGGCACCCCGTCAGTATACAGCGTGTGTACATGTGTGGAGCATCACATCACTGAGTTACACAGATGTCACAATCCAAATCATAAACTTGGCGCAGGCTGAAAATGGCGCGGACACAATATTCTGGTGCAAAACCCCCTATGTTACTGTATGTGCCGCAGTGTGCGGAGTGCAAGATGGTCGAACGGTAACCCGGGTCATCCTGACTGATGATGTATTTGTAATAAGCAATTATGAGTACTGTTTAGTAGTATTATTACTACTAGAACTATTGTTATTACTTTATCATTATTACTACTACATTTATCGATGCAGCTCTGTTACCATAGTTACTATTATTATTTATTATTGTTATATCATTATATTGTTTATTAATATTATTTCATGGTTTACATAATCTGTTTCCTCGATGATGATGATGATGATGATGATTACTATTAGTGATGAGCGGCATAGGCAATATTCGAATTTGTGATATTTCGAGAATTTTTCGCCGAATATTCGCAATAAATTAGCAAATTCGAGAATTCTTGATCTCTAGTCATTATTTACTTGATTGCGAATGAAATATATTTGCGATAAAAATTTGCGATTAGAATATTCGCGATCAACACTAAGGGGTAGGCAGCTTTCCTATTGGTTGCTAGGGATGTTGCTAAGTGTCGTTATTCGTGATAGTTTCGCGATTACTATTTCATGGTTTGCAGGTAACCGGCTTACTCTATGATGACGGTGATGACTATAAGAATCATTATTATTTTGTGGTTTGCAGGTAATTTGCTTCCTTTGGGGAACGCAGTGGAATGGAGCAAAGGATTTGGACTTATAGAGAGAATTGTCCAAGCAGAAACTAAAATCAAACCTTCTGACTTCATTGTCCCGGTCTTTGTCTTCAGGTGCGTAGCCATGACTGGCGTTCAGTTCGCGGGGCTGGGACGCGGGATGCGGACCAGTCTATTGCACTGTAAGTCTTCGACATTAAGCAAATCCTCCTCCTTATGATCATGAGTAGGGTTGAGCGAACCCGAACTGCCAAGTTTGGGTTCGTACCGAACTTTGCGAGTACCCGGGCCTTTTTCACTGAAGTTCGGATTCGGGTTCGGTGTTCGGGTGATTTTGTTATTTTTCATTATAACATGGTTATAACGGAAAATAATAGCATTTGTGGTGAGCACGGTGATGTCATCGCAGGTCCTGCAGAAAGAAGATACCGGCTGTGCAATCAAGTGGATGAGGTTAGTTTTTTTGTTTTTTTTTAACCCCTCAATGGACATTTTATTTAGCATTCTGTCTTAATAATGCTTTTATTTTCCGTTATAACCATGTTATAACAGAAAATAATAAAGTGAAGTTCGGGTCACCATTGACTTTTATGGGGTCAGGGTTCGGTGCTCGGGTCAAGTTCGGGTCCTGAACCCGAACTTTAAACTGAAGTTCGGCCAAACCCGGCGAACCCGAACTTCCACTGGTTCGCTCATGCCTAATCATGAGGAAGTCAGAATGGATCTCCTAGTCAGTGGCTTATGACGCCTCATTGGTCATTTTTGTCCCCCTCGGTGAGGCTTAGTTGAGTTCAGTGCAGGAACCACCATCTTCATATATCCAACATCATCACATGAGGGTCACGTCTTACCAATAAATATCAAGTATATTCCACAGACGACTCTGATATCTGGTTTCCTCTTTGGCAGTGTGAAGACAGGCCTCCACCCTCCAGAAGATGAGGAGATAAAACATTTACTACTTACTGCTGCAAAACTGACTGGTAAGAGGACAACTCCCATCTATGTAATGTTCATGTGTCGTACAGGTGACAGTAACACGTGACATGGAGCCACAGCAGGAATGACAGGTACCTCACTTCTGGCTGCCTTCTCTCTAACATTAGTGTAAAGCTGAGGTGCACAACCAGTGGTCGGGGGCCACCCAAGGCCAGAAGTGCCGTTCTGTGCAACCCCTACCATCTGGAATTGTGTGTATCTGTCCACATGTAGTGTCCATATCAGAGAGGAGCCAGGTAGAGATAGCACCCCCAAATCCTGACAGGCCTCTCACCCAGTTAGACCAGTACCCTCTAGTCTGTACTGATGAGGGGCTATCACCCCGAAACAGCATCTGCAGATGAGGTCCTGGCTTATTTTAATTCCGAGTCATGTCTCAAGGCCTAGTTAATGGGTCAAACAGTGACTTATAGGATAGCGGCCTTATATCTGGTGGCATCAGAGGCGGAGCTTGTTAAGGTCTCATTTGCATCCCTTTCTCCCGAGAGGAGCCATGCACGGGAAGTACTAAGGGTGCACTGTGTGGCCATCTCTAAGTCCCCCATGTATCAGGAGAATGGGGCCCCTCGCTCCCTATTTATGTGTCTGAGTTAGAGGCAGCCATCTACATGTTCAGATCTCTCTGTTCTAACTTATGGAAGTTGTAAAATGCTAGACCCATAATCTATAATGAAGAGATCCACATGCATGCCTGTTCTCGGGGGTGCTGGTTTAGAGAAATGGGGGCCTCTCCATCTCTTGATAGGGAGTATCCCGGAAGTGGAACCTGCACCTATTGTTTCAGATTTTTATAGCATGTACTTTTGATATACCACAAATATCTCAGTGGACGTTTGGTCCTTAAGAATGGTCAACATTACAATGTGGCCCTTGAATCAAAAAAGTTTGTGCACCCCGGGCACAGAGGAAAGTTAGCATCACGAACCAATATTTCAATAATGTATATGAAAAACCTTCAGGAGCCAGAGCTTCTCCTATGTAATGTAGAAACTTATCAAAATGGCAGCCTGTCTCCTCCATAGGTCATAGAAATCCCCTATAGTCTTCCAATGGCTTTCTAACAGAAATCTACAGACTAAAAACTGCTAAAATAGTGATCATCAGGGTGTCTGGCGACACTTGATCAAGCCCCATTTCAACTCGAGACACTTGTTCCATATCTTGACCCCTGCATCAATGTCCAAGAAATGGTGATTAAACATCAGAAATGCTGAAAGTAGATGGTGAAACTGGTAGAGCAGCCATTAGAGTCCCAATGTCCTTGTGTACCCGATCATCATGGAATAATTCCCTTCTACTCCCTTCACAGGCATCTACCCAATTGTTGTTCTCACCTATAAGACAAGTGGAAGCCTGACCAAGACCATGGGCGCCTTCAGGAACATTGGAGCAGAGAAGATATTTGCTTTTGAGAACTACACCCAGGAAGACTGTATTAAGACAAGGGGACGACACAATGAAGTCCTGCATTTTTTATCTGAAGTTATTGAAGAGGTATTATTTCGAATTGACCATTCTCGAGATCCGAAGCAAGAAATGAAGGAACGGAAGCAATTTGTGCTAAACTATGTCCATGACCAAGAGAAGAAGCTTCAGCAGGACCATCTAGACAGGCAGAGGATGTTGGAAAAAGCCGTACTCATGGCACGGTTTAAGAGACAACAAGAGATGCTGGACAAGCAGAAGGAGAAGGAAAAGAAGGAGATGGAGGGCGAACTACAAAGGAAACAGGAGGAGCTTGAAAGGAAGAAGCTGGCCTACCGGGCCATACAGGAGGCCGAACTCAGGGCTCAGACTGAAAACAATGAAAGAGGGAAGTGGTGGAATCGTGTATTTCGCTAGTGACATTCTACTCAATCTGCTGCATCACACAAGTCTGCTCCACCTTTCATTCAATTTCCTCCTTTTTGTTTAGACTCATTGAACCATGATGAAGCCAATGCCACTTGTGTCTGTCAGAAGACGCTGCCCACAGACCTCACAACGCTTAGGCTCCTTTCACACGAGCGAGTTTTCCGCACTGAATCCGGACAGATTCATTTCAATAGGGCTGTGTACATGAGCGCTGTTTTTCATGCATCACTTGTGCATTGTGTAAAAATCACAGCATGTTCTATATTCTGCGTTTTTCACTCAACGCTGGCCCCATAGAAGTGAATGGGGTTGCGTGAAAATTGCATCGCTTCCGAAAGCAAGTGCAGATGCGATGCGTTTTTCACTGATGGTTACTAAGAGATGTTGTTTGGAAACCTTCAGTTTTTTATCACGCGTCTGAAAAAGGCATCAAAACGCATTGCACCCGCGCGATAAAAACTGAACAACTGAATGCAATACAAAACTACAAGACAAAACTGAATGAACTTGCTTGCAAAATCGCGCATTTTTAACTGAACACACCTGGACCTCATCCTTGACACACGTCTGCAAGGGGCCTTAGTCCTCGCATCCTCGTCTTTATTGAAATTTAAACTTTATCTTTATTTAATAAAATATATATAAAACAACATAATATAAAATGGGAGAACGAGCAAAGCATCGATGATCTGCTCCGAGTGCAGATCTTAAAGTAAACGCTCCAATAAAACTCTGGAAACACTGGGCAGATACTGATGTCGTGGTCATTTCATATTTTAGGCCAGAAGTTCCTTGTCGCTGAATGGTGGGCACGTCTACACATGAATGTTCGCCCACCATTGGCCCTCGCAATGGCGCATTTATGGTCCTAGGCTTTATGTGACACTGGGGCACTCGATGTAATGAGACCCCAGTATATGGTGATATCAGCTTGTAAATGACACAGCAATGTCATGAAGGGCGTCCATGCAGAGCCCAGGATATTTGGGAAGTCTTGGAGGTCTCTGCTTTTTGTGAGAGCCTCTTGGACATTGCAGGGAAGTTTGCAGACCTGTGTAGAGGTCCCCCCAGCTTTTGTGTGGACCACTTGTGTATAATCAGGGCTGCCATCAGAAATTTTGGGGCCCCTTACACAGCTCAAGGTCTGGGCCCCACCCCCGACACTGCCCCAGTGGCGGATCCAGAGCCTGGTCTTTGGAGGGGCACTTCCCCCAGGAATAGGAGACCATGGGGCCCCTGTGTCCCCGTCCACCTTCAAGCCACACCCACACAGCCCCACCCATATATCGCGCCCATACCTCTTACATCCAAGGACGTCTCCCACACGGCCCTCCACTATGTAGTTCGCCCGCCACACTGCCCCCCAATGAGTAATTTTCCCCCCCAAGTTAATTTTTCCCCCACACAAGTTAATTTTGCCCCCAGACAGCCCTGCATTATGTAATTTGCCCCACACGGTTCTCCATTATGTAGTTTGCCCGCCACACTGACACCCTACTGACTAATTTCCCCCTCACAAGTTAATTTTGCCCCAGACAGCCCTGCATTATGCAAGTTGCCCCCACTAAGCAATTTTCCCCCACACGGCCCTCCATGTAGTTTGCCCGCCACACTGACCCCCACTGAGTAATTTGCCCCTCCCCCACAAGTTAATTTTACCCCCAGACAGCCCTGCATTATGTAATTTGGCACCACACAAGTTAATTTTGCCCCCAGACAGCCCTCCATTATTATCCACTCCACTTGAACCCCACTGCTCCTGAGTGCTCCACCTGCCCCCTCATACATGAGCTGCCCCTCACCTGCTCTCCATGAAGCTCTGTGGACTCCAGGACTGCAGCACATCCTCCATCACTGAGCAGCCTGCAGGCACACAGCCCCTCCTCCCTCCACAAGCTGCTGCTGCTGTCGGGTTTGGCCATGTGACTATGAAGGAGCATGTGACCAGTGATGTCACAGACCTCCTTCTAGCAACTACATTCTACCCATGGATCTCCTGAGACGCCAGCTATCTTGTTTTCAGAACAAGATAGCTGGGGCCCGGGGCCCCGGGAGGTAAGGGA
Source organism: Bufotes viridis (assembly GCA_033119425.1). Classification (NCBI taxonomy): domain Eukaryota; kingdom Metazoa; phylum Chordata; class Amphibia; order Anura; family Bufonidae; genus Bufotes; species Bufotes viridis. The sequence continues at coordinate 2,092,115 of CM065595.1, read as the reverse complement.
CAGGCTGCAGAAGGAAGAGGGGGAGGAGCACTGGGCCCCAAAGTCGGCTGGAGCACTGGGCCCCCCCCCCCATGCCAAGTTCTTGACCTAACCCCTTCCCCTACGCCCCTGTGCACCGCCATGAAGGATCAGCCCTGCCTTTGGGAATCTGATAGATAGTAATGATCTCATGCTCCTAAGTAGAGATGAGTGAAGTTTTTAAAAATTTGATTCAGCCAATTTGCCGAACTTCATCACAAATGGTGATAAATAAGTTATACCCCGCACCCTCGGCCTTATCATAGTCACCCCACTTGGTGGCCCAATCTCAGTGTGAAGGCTTGGAACGTAAACTGCAGGGAGAGTGTATCGCTGTGTGCATTACGTCCTAGTGCACCCACATTCATAGCTAGTCCCTTCTGTAGGTACTGTGCCGTCAGTATTACAGGTGTAATGTATCGCTGTGTACATCACTGTGCAGGGCAGATTCATTGCTAATCCTTTCTGTAGGTACTGTGCCGTCAGTATTACAGGTGTAATGTATCGCTGTGTACATCACTGTGCAGGGCAGATTCATAGCTAATCCCTTCTGTAGGTACTGTGCCGTCAGTATTACAGGTGTAATGTATCGCTGTGTACATTACTGTGCAGGGCAGATTCATAGCTATTCCCTTCTGTAGGTACTGTGCCATCAGTATTACAGGTGTAATGTATCGCTGTATACATCACTGTGCAGGGCAGATTCATTGCTAATCCTTTCTGTAGGTACTGTGCCGTCAGTATTACAGGTGTAATATATCGCTGTATACATCACTGTGCAGGGCAGATTCATAGCTAATCCCTTCTGTAGGTACTGTGCCTTCAGTATGACAGGTGTAATGTATCGCTGTGTACATCACTGTGCAGGGCAGATTCATTGCTAATCCCTTCTGTAGGTACTGTGCTGTCAGTATTACAGGTGTAATGTATCGCTGTGTACATCACTGTGCAGGGCAGATTCATAGCTAATCCTTTCTGTAGGTACTGTGCCATCAGTATTACAGGTGTAATGTATCGCTGTATACATCACTGTGCAGGGCAGATTCATAGCTAATCCCTTCTGTAGGTACTGTGCCGTCAGTATTACAGGTGTAATGTATCGCTGTATACATCACTGTGCAGGGCAGATTCATAGCTAATCCCTTCTGTAGGTACTGTGCCGTCAGTATTACAGGTGTAATGTATCGCTGTATACATCACTGTGCAGGGCAGATTCATAGCTAATCCCTTCTGTAGGTACTGTGCCGTCAGTATTACAGGTGTAATGTATCGCTGTATACATCACTGTGCAGGGCAGATTCATAGCTAATCCCTTCTGTAGGTACTGTGCCGTCAGTATTACAGGTGTAATGTATCGCTGTATACATCACTGTGCAGGGCAGATTCATAGCTAATCCCTTCTGTAGGTACTGTGCCGTCAGTATTACAGGTGTAATGTATCGCTGTATACATCACTGTGCAGAGGAGATTCATAGCTAGTCCCTTCTGTAGGTACTGTGCCGTCAGTATTACAGGTGTAATATATCGCTGTATACATCACTGTGTAGGGCAGATTCATATCTAGTCCCTTCTGTAGGTACTGTGCCGTCAGTATTACAGGTATAATGTATCGCTGTATACATCACTGTGCAGGGCAGATTCATAGCTAATCCCTTCTGTAGGTACTGTGCCGTCAGTATTACAGGTATAATGTATCGCTGTATACATCACTGTGCAGGGCAGATTCATAGCTACAGTAGTCCCTTCTGTAGGTACTGTGCTGTCAGTATTACAGGTGTGATATATCGCTGTGTACATCACTGTGCAGGGCAGATTCATAGCTAATCCCTTCTGTAGGTACTGTGCCATCAGTATTACAGGTGTAATGTATCGCTGTGTACATCACTGTGCAGGGCAGATTTATAGCTAATCCCTTCTGTAGGTACTGTGCCGTCAGTATTACAGGTGTACTGTATCGCTGTATACATCACTGTGCAGGGCAGATTCATAGCTAGTCCCTTCTGTAGGTACTGTGCCGTCAGTATTACAGGTGTAATGTATCGCTGTATACATCACTGTGCAGGGCAGATTCATAGCTAGTCCCTTCTGTAGGTACTGTGCCGTCAGTATTACAGGTGTAATGTATCGCTGTGTACATCACTGTGCAGGGCAGATTCATAGCTAATCCCTTCTGTAGGTACTGTGCCATCAGTATTACAGGTGTAATGTATCGCTGTGTACATCACTGTGCAGGGCAGATTCATAGCTAGTCCCTTCTGTAGGTACTGTGCCGTCAGTATTACAGGTGTAATGTATCGCTGTATACATCACTGTGCAGGGCAGATTCATAGCTAATCCCTTCTGTAGGTACTGTGCCATCAGTATTACAGGTGTAATGTATCGCTGTATACATTACTGTGCAGGGCAGATTCATAGCTAATCCTTTCTGTAGGTACTGTGCCGTCAGTATTACAGGTGTAATATATCGCTGTGTACATCACTGTGCAGGGCAGATTCATATCTAGTCCCTTCTGTAGGTACTGTGCCGTCAGTATTACAGGTGTAATGTATCGCTGTATACATCACTGTGCAGGGCAGATTCATAGCTAATCCTTTCTGTAGGTACTGTGCCATCAGTATTACAGGTGTAATGTATCGCTGTATACATCACTGTGCAGGGCAGATTCATAGCTAGTTCCTTCTTTAGGTACTGTGCCGTCAGTATTACAGGTGTAATGTATCGCTGTGTACATCACTGTGCAGGGCAGATTCATAGCTAGTCCCTTCTGTAGGTACTGTGCCGTCAGTATTACAGGTGTTATGTATCGCTGTGTACATTACTGTGCAGGGCAGATTCATAGCTAATCCCTTCTGTAGGTACTGTGCCGTCAGTATTACAGGTGTTATATATCGCTGTATACATCACTGTGCAGGGCAGATTCATAGCTAGTCCCTTCTGTAGGTACTGTGCCATCAGTATTACAGGTGTAATGTATCGCTGTATACATCACTGTGCAGGGCAGATTCATAGCTAGTCCCTTCTGTAGGTACTGTGCCTTCAGTATTACAGGTGTAATATATCGCTGTATACATCACTGTGCAGGGCAGATTCATAGCTAATCCCATCTGTAGGTACTGTGCCTTCAGTATTACAGGTGTAATATATCGCTGTATACATCACTGTGCAGGGCAGATATATAGTTAATCCCTTCTAATAAACAAAAAGAACAAGTGTACGGCGCGCCACAGTACGTTTTCCAAGTAAATAGAATAAAACGGCACAATTGGTATAAAAAAGAGCAATCTTATCTTATTGCTCATAAAAGGTATACACATGGGAGATATACACAATGATTAGAATTATAACCCTAAAACATACGCTAAAAATCATAATAGGCCAGTTGAATCGAATACGTCACTTACTTCACTAGGGAGGGGGTACCAGATAAGACACTATACACCCTCTCCTCCCTAGCTGAAGAAGGAACCCAGTAAATTCCATCTAACTCTCAATCTGTTGTTTCCAAAGGGGGTTCGGTTAACAATGGTTTTACGCCAGAATTGTCTTGCGTGGTTTACACGTTGTTCGATGAGGCAGTTCTTTGGGCCGGGAGTATGATCAGAGGGCATTGTTGGCAAAGGTCCACATAAAGTCAGCGTTTCGTCTCTTGCCGGTGCATCCTGACTGTCAGCACCATTTCGGTTGGTTTGGGACAGTTTTTTTTTTTTTTTTTGATCAATGTTTGCCCATCGGCTGTTCAATTTCATGTGCGTACTTTGTGACGTTCAGCGCATTCTTGGAGTGGGTGGCGCGGGACTGGTGGGGGTGGTGGTCCATCATTTATTACTTGGATGATTTTTTTGTTTATTGGGCCGCTGGACTTGAATGGGTGCTCAGTTATGCTGCACACTTTCGAAGTTATGGCACAACGTTTTGGGGTACCATTGGCAGGTGAAAAAACAAAGGGGTCTTTGATGGTGTTTCGTTATTTGGGCATTGTCATTGACACCGCCACAATGGAGTGTCGGTTGCCAAAGAACAAATTGGCAGATTTGAGGAGGGTGGTGTCCGCAGCGAGCTGCATGAGGAAGATACAATTGCGAGATTTGCAGTCTCTCCTAGGAAAATTAAACTTTGCGCATCATATCATGCCCATGTTCCGGATTTTTTCAGTGTTTAGCTCACATATCACCGGGAGTTCGGGCTCTGCATCACTCTATGTGGCTTGGTAGGGAGCTATGCGAGGTTTTCGGGTCTGGGTATCATTTCTTTTAGGATGTCGGATGTGGTGGCGGCGATAGATTTTAAACTGCTTACGGAGTCGGCTGGGAGGATTGGCTTTGGAGCCTATTTCAAGGGCATTGGAGTGCCGGACAGTGGCTTGCGCAGTGGAGGGCTGTGGGTCCAACAAAGTGTTTTTCTTATGGGTCAAATATTCCAGCCAGATGTGTTTTGAATATCTGCCACCTCCCGAATACTGAGTGCGACCCGCATCAGAACGGCATGGCGTGCACGTAACTATCTGTGTATTCCCATCTGTCAGCGGCACATGAATATCTGTGCGTTTTCATCTGTGGTTTGGCCTTGGAGGCGCCGCAGTAAGTGAGGAGAACACGTGGAGGGACCTTTATCTACTTCAAAGCGGTCTTCTGTATGGGAGGTGGCAAGAGATAATCTATATATCACTTTACATAAAACAGCTCCTGGGTGAACAGCAGGGAATAATCGCTTCACCCGGCGTTGACTACGTAGGAGACAGTGTTAGACGAAATCTTTCTCTCATAGGATACATTGCACAATTAGTATTTTATCAACTAATTATGAATTGTTTTATTGATTTTTATTAATTATTAGCAAGGGCCCTGCTCATGTCTTTTATCGTATATATTTTTATTAATAAATTATTTCGATTTTCACTACCCTGTATTATACCAGGTTATTTCAGGCTATTATTTTGTATTTGTATTTATTTTCCACATATATCAGACATTGGGTTAGGTCTGTTAGCAGTGCACCCCCATTTTTCCACGGAATTTTTGGAGATACATTAGACCACCCTTAAATACTGAGTCTGACGTACAGTAAGTCTATATATGAGATAACAGATTAACTATGAATGTGACTGCACTGTCCCTGCAGTCTCCCTATGCTCTTCCTACAGTTAAAAAATCACGGAGAGATGCAGATGTTTAATCAGCAGCAAATCAGCAGCATTTCTGCAACAAAAATGCACATACAAACATGGGCCAGAGATAACCACATCGATAGCCATAGTAAGAACTACTCCAACCCTCATCTGAGGACACTGAGAAGCAGCATCCCTATATGGCACCATCAGGTACAGTATGGACCTCTTTCCAGTCCTGGACGTCACCCACTAGAGCAGTAATCAGCAACCTCCGACACTCCAGCTGCTGTGAAACTACAACTCCCAGCATGCAAACATGCTCAGCTGCTCTTCTAATTCACATGGAAGTGAATGAAGCATTCTGGGAGTAGTAGTTTCTGAACACCTGGAGTGCCGGAGGTTGCTGATCCCCGCACTAGAGGCACCAGTATGTATCGTTCCACTGTCCAAGGCTCCTGACATGACAGACATGTTTACACGGCATTTATTACCTGATCTCCATATATTCTGGGCTGTAAGACACAAGAACGCGACACTCTGATAAGTAATATGCAAATGCACCATAAAGTCAGGTCAGGAGGAGTCTGGTGGAGAACCTTGCACTGCTGTCTGTGCAGTCGTGAAGGAAGGCAGAGGAGAGGTCGCTGATGGCCGGGGATCCAGATAGAATGAGAGACAAAATTAGTCATTTTAGCTTTGATGATTGTACACATGGCAGCCAGGGTTTCTCCCGTATTCTCATCCAGTTGTTTGGGTTCGCCGGTCATGGTAAATCTGCATTCATTAATAGTTGCATGTATGTTTGGGAAGATGGGATCTACAAGAACTATACCAGTTCTGCTGATAACTATGGAGGCCAAACAATGGAGAGGAGATCATACCCCTTGACGGAGACCATCACTTTGGTGGACAACCGTGGCTTTGGCATAATCGGAGGTTATGAGACTGGAGAGATCTTTGCTCAGCTCGGTAAGTGAAGAGCAGTGTGTAATATCACGGCAATGCAGATGTGTGAAGGAGCAGCATAAAGGTTTTGGAGAACTTGTGGCATCTCTGTTAATTTCCCCAGTAAAGAATGTAGGGGGTTATTTATGATGAGAAGTAAGCTACTTTTTGCCAAACTTTTGTCATAGATTTTGTCACAAAAGTGATTTGCAGCCAAATCTGTGACTTTTCCCCGCTCACACCCCTTTAGAAGGGGGGATGGGGGTGTCAGGGAAGGGGCGGGTCGGCCGGCCGATCTCATTTATAATGTTTTTGGCATAGAAAATAACTTAAATCTAACCCCGATTTAAGCAAGATCCACGGCCGGCACCTCCACATAACTTAGGCGCATCAAGCACCAGCGCAGGGTTATTAAGACCAGCATCTAAAAGACTTCAGCTCTGCTGGTGATTAAAGGGAGTCTGTCACCTAATCTGAGCCTTTTAGACCGCTCAGATCAGGTTATAGACTCCTCTGCCCACATTACAATGGTACCTTTATTTGTGCTGTCCCTCGCCGAGATCTTCCAAAAAAGACTTTTAAAACCTATGCTAATGAGGCTCGACAAGTGCCCAGGGGCGGTGGTACTGCCGCAAGTGCCAAGACCCCTCGGCGATGTGCCCAGAAAACCACACCTCTTTCACCCCTCTGGCCTGCGCTCCTATTATTACCTCCTCCTCTCCCTCACAAATCTCGCGCCTGCTAGAGGAAAGTCGATGCTGCGCTGGTCGCCCCCTTCTTTGGCTTCACTGCAGTCCTCTGCTCTGGTTGGTTATTTCCGCCTGCTTGATTTCGAGCTACGGACCGGCGCATGCGCAGTCCAACTCCCTGTTTCTCTGCCCATAATGGGCACAGCAGGGTGCAGGTGCGGGACAAGTGTGGAGCGGTGCAGGCGCAAAGGAGTCTATGACCTGATCTGAGCGGTCTAAAAGGCTCAGATTAGGGGAGAGACTCCCTTTAATGTCATGGCGTGAACCAGAAAATCTCCTCTTGGTCACTGTCCCTTGTAGTCTGGTCCTGTAACTCTTCATGTATGTTTTCTTTAAGAAATGTAAGTAATTTAGCTTTCAAGGACAAAGTCAGCACCATTTTCAGGACTGACCCCTGTTGTGCTTTGTCACACATAAGGTAATTTGTTACCCCTGGATGAACCGGTCCAATGGACCAAGAAGAATGAAATCATCAGCAAGATAAATGAAGCCAAGAATAGCGTCAGCGTCTCAGACTTTGTGGTCCCGGTGCTTGTGTACAGGTGAGGCGGCGCTCCCAGCAGTCATACCATCTGAGGCACAGGTGACATCCAGCGGGTTATTCCCAGGATGCTTCTGAGTACACTGTACATAGTCGTCACAGGTCCGGGTAGAGGTGGCCTCATAGAGCTCCTTGGAAATGTTATTTCCCATCATCCTCCTTCAGGCCGCTGCCCTGTAGGAGTTTAATGATCATGTTCCAAGGAGACATCTATAGAAGGTGATCGAAGGCTTAGCTGAAGGGTCTCAAACTGTAAGGGGGTTCTCTAAACTTTATTGATGCGCTTTCTTCTGTTTCTCTCTTTCGGTAATACACTCACATGTTAGCGTTCATATCATGTCTACAATATCAAAACCCTCGCAATTTTACTACTATTATCTCCATAAAATACATCACTAGAACCACATTAACTTAGCTCACTCTAGAATCTCATGGAACCCAGATCACCAGAACACTAGAACTTTGTGGAACCAAGACCGCTCTAGAAGCCCATGCAACTGAGATCATAAGAAAGCCATGAGACTTAGATCACTGTGGCAGCCTTTGAAATTTAGATCAATATTGCTCCCTTGGAACATGACATCTAGATCATTACAGTAGCCCTTGGGACTTAGATCTCCCTAGCATGCCATGCATCTCTCTAGAGCTCCATGGATCACTAGAGCTTCAGGAAATCTAGGATATCATGAGCCTTAGATCACTCTAGAATTCCAAGTTCCCTGTGATCTAGATTTGTTTCTATAGAACTTTGTGGGGTCTGGATGTTGTCGGTGTTATATGGATAGTTAATGGGGTGAGACAAAGGTGTCCTCTATCCAAAGTGTAGGGGATAACTATTAGATCTGTGGGGTTCCTACCACTAGGACCTTCACTGATCATGAGAACGTTGGCCCCGTTCCCCATGAAGCCCCTCTGAAATTGATGTTGCGGCTGGACGGAAATAAATGGATTGGCTGTGTGCTTTTCCGATCAGCCCCTCCGTCCATTTCAGTGTGCTCCAGGGCTCCCGTTCTCCCAGCAGTAGGCTCCCCACCAATCTAATAGTTATCCCCCATCCTGTAAATAGGGATATCTTTCTCTAATCAGAATACCCCTTTAACGATGGCTGCAGTACGCCCCTGTATGGAAGCGCTATCTCCGATTTCTTGCTTCTCCCATCTCTCAGATCTGGTTACAGAATGCATTACTCACTTCTTCATATTCCCTTTACTGTTTGTTCCCCTCGTCTTTGGGAACTCATAGTTAGATAATAAAGTAGTAGAAGGAACGTTCATGGTTCAGTCTTCTCTTATTCTTTCAGTATAACAAAATCAGTAACGCCAGAAGAAGAAGGAGAACTGAAGGCGGTCCTACAGATCTCCCAAACCCTAACAGGTAATACGGCTTCCCATCGACTATCCTAGGCATTGGGACTGAGCATAGCGTCTTCACATGCTGGGCTCAGCTGAGCATTGCTATACGTGTTCTCAATGAGGATAGAAGCGTATGCCATTGCCAGAGGCCTACCTCATGATGGGACAATGGATCAGGTAAATATGTCTGATCCTTCCCTTCCCCAACTTCATCTGCTGGGGAGAGTCAGGAAGACCCCGTACGATCAGCTGGTCCCACCGTAATCAGGAGGTTTGGCCAAATGTTCCCTTAGATGTATGGGGACGGTGTCGGACTGGGGCACTTAGGGCCCACCAGTGTAACTGGTTCTGGGGCCCCACCTTAGGGCTACTGCACACTAACTTATTTTTGTTCCATGTCTGTATCGTTCATTTCACTTCAATGGGGCCGCAAAAAAAAAAAGACTCTGTGTGTATTCTATGTCTGTCTGTCCTCATGGGCGTTCTGCAGAATGATAGAAGATGTCCTCTTATTGTCCACATTACAGACACGGACAGGACGGTTCTATTAGAGGCGGCCGTTCTGTTCCGCATAATGTGGATGCACACACCCGGTGTCCAGGTTTTGCGGATCGGCAATTTGCAGACTGCAGAACATCCAGCGGCCGTGTTCCTGAGCCTTACAGTGAAGGATGACGGCAGAGACTCACAGCAACATCCACAGACATACGTGTGGCAGAATTTACACATATGTGGATATCCTGCCCTGAAGTCAGAAACAAGACACGGGCAGCGCTCACCAATCACTCACTGGACACATGTGGCAGACAGGACACTTATACGTGGCTCACATGCCACTGATGCAGATGTCACATGCTGCACATACACCACTGATACATAGAACATATATAGCACACGCAATGCACACACCAAGACATTTATGCCTCACCCTATTAGGTGTAGCACATAAAGGGTTAAAGGGTTTGTCTCCATTCAGTAAATGACATTTATCCTGCGGTTAATACAAGGCCCTTACTAATGTATTCTGATTCTCCATATTGCCTCCTTTCCATCACATTATACACAGCTCGTATCCGTGGTTATGACCGCCGTGTAATCCAGCAGCGGTGGCCGTGCCTGCACACTATAGGGAAGGTGTCGGCCTATGAGCACTTCCAGCCTTTCCCTATAGTGTGTGAGCACGGCCACCGCTGCTGGATTACACGGCTGGATGAGGGGTCCTGAGACATTACATTACCGCCAATCTACGTACACAAGGGTCTTAAGACCACGTTCCCTTGAACATGGGGTCCCAGCAGTCAGACCCCCACCAATCAAACCCTTATCACCTGTCGTGTCAGAGCTGTTGGACCTTTTCACATTCCTTATTCTTACAGGTTTTCTTTGGGTGTAAAAAAATAAAATAAACTAAATATAAAAAATCTGGCCCAAAATATGTGTCAAACTAAAATAGAAATGCTGGCCTGGTAAAGGGCCGGTGTCCACTTTTCTAGTTATCCTCTATCCACAGGATCGGGGATAACTAAGTAATCTGTGGGGGTCTGAACGCTGGAGCCCCCGCTGATCCCCTTCTTGACTGAGTGGCAGGTGGAGCACATGCCCGGCCTCTCCATCCATTCTCTATGGGGTCGCCGGAGATGGCGGAGTACAGCGCTGGCTACAATAAATGGAGCAGCAGGGCGGATGTGTGGTCTGTCACACCATCAAAAAGGGGGAACAGGACCCGTTCCTGGGGTCAGTGGGGCTCCCAGAATCGGACCCCACTAATCATATAGTTATGTCCTATGGTGTGGAGAGGATAACTTAAAAACCTGGACAACCCCTTTAAATCCTCCACCACTCCACCACAAGTATCTCTTTACATGGCAGTAGTGATGCCTGTAAATACGGAATATCATCACTGCCGCCAAGTAAACCATACGTGTCAATACTGGAGAATGGGACGCACTGGGCAGAATTTTTTCGGGCATAAGTCCAACCCGCTTTGCAGGTCACACTTTAACAAATCCCAAGCAAAGGCGCTAGAGGAGCAACGTGAGCAAAGGGCACAAACAGAGGGTCACCTGAGGCAGGGTAATAGTGGGGATCCTGGAGCAGAGGTATTAGGGTCACCTGAGGCAGGGTAATAGTGGGGATCCTGGAGCAGAGGTATTAGGGTCACCTGAGGCAGGGTAATAGTGGGGATCCTGGATCAGGGGTATTAGGGTCACCTGAGGCAGGGTAATAGTGGGGATCCTGGATCAGGGGTATTAGGGGGGCAACTGGAAAAGAGGCAATATTAGGGGTGCATTTAGAGTGGGGGCATCTGGAGCTGGGGCACTAATGGGGGTGCACCAAACAGAGACATTAGGAAGTTTAGAAGATACTGCGGGGCCTCCTGTACAATGTACACCAGTAGGGGGCGGCATCAATGTGCGATACTGCCACCTAGTGGCTACAATAATTATCTCTCCTGAGAAACAAGAGAAATAATTACTCCTCCGTCTTATGTCCGGGCGCAGGAGACTGGGGGCCCACTGAGGAATCCCCTGCCTCCCCGGTGGGCTAGTCCAAGCCTGTATGGGGACCATAATGTATGACATACAACTAAAAAAATGTATCATTCAACTTTCAGGGATATTCCCCTTCATAGTTCTGACCAACAAAACACACGGTGAATTGACAACGAGGGAAGCTACCTTCAGGAGTATGGGAGTCAACAGAATTTTTTCAATTGAGAACTATACCCCAGAAGACCACTTTAAGTTAAGAGGCAAACATGAAGTGGTCCTAAAGTTTTTACATGAAGTCATAAAAGAAGTTCAGTTTCAAGTGGAGAAACCTCGAAACCCAGAGAGAGAGATGAGAAGAAGAAGAAGATACGTGAAAATGTATGTGAAGGAGAGGGAGAAGATCTACAGGATGGAAGCCTCCAATAAGAGGAAACTCCTGGAGCCGTACAGAAACCCAACCATGACAAATGACCCTGAAATGGCTCGAGATCACAAGAGACAAAGGGAAAATCTACTTGAAGAAGATATCAGAAGAATGCAAGAGATGATGTCCCTCGTGGATGTGGAGGAAGAGCCAATATATGTGCGTCCAATCGAAGTAATGGGGGGAATTCTGCCATGAATGGTGGATGTGGATCCTTTAAGGACAGTATTTATGTGGACAATCCTCTATGGACGCCAATAGGGAATTCCTCCACAATTTTGGCCCAGACATGTACTGCACTTTGTTCAGATACGCTCCATCCATCTTGGCAGCATTTTCCATTTCCATTTCTTCAGTTTCTAGTCAGTTTTATTTTGTGATGTTCTTCTGACTCTTAGCAGCGGCCAGAGGATAGTCGATTAGTCATATATAATATCTAGTGTTGAGCGAGTCGAAGTGAAACAAATTTACTTTGATCTGAATTTCAGGAAAAATTAGATTCTCCACAAAGCCGATTTTCCTGTGCCTGACCAGAGTGATGACGTTGTCACGTCACCGTGGACATATCGCATGGTTTCTTCAATCAAGATGGCTGCGACGGCCCCTGATTAACCCCTGAAAGGCCTCAATGTCAGATGCAGCAATCAGTGATGAATGCGGCATCTAAGGGGTTCAACGACAGTGGACGGTGCAATTGCTGTTCCCCAGCATTGCTCCTGCTACATACAATGAACTGCGATCCGTGACAAAGTAGTTCATATCGAATCGAATTTCTTTGTGAAATTCGGTAAAGCAGCCGAATCTAATTTCTGATAACTTGGCTCATCCCTAGTACTATCTGTTGTGGTGGTGAGAGTCATTTAATAAATGTGTTTGTACAATTAGAAGTGTGTGATCTTATATACATTCTACATTAATTACATCTTTCTTTAATGGAACATTCTGGGGAACAATCGGATACGTGTTCTTCATGGTACTCCGTGTCGGTAGTGGGGCCCTGTATCTTTAATCGTACCATTGTATGCCTTATATTTATGTAGCTGAAAATTCCTTATAACAGGCTGGTAAACCACACTACACCTTAGTCACCACTAGATGGTGCTGCAGCATCCCTTATCAAAGGGACAGGCTGGTCGCAGGAAGAGATTTAGCTGGGAGGAGAACAAGAGGAGTTATGAGAAGGGTCAGAGGGAAGTCCGCCATGTACATGCAACTTTAGTCCCCTTGGATCCGGCCAGGCTGAGGGAGGTTGGAGAAGATATCAGAAGCTACCTAGCACAGATCAGAGTAACTGTGGACACAGAGCAAGTCTATGGACTCTACAGCACCCAGTGACCGGAAGAAGCCTCAAAACACCTGAACACAGCCTGACAACTAAGCGCAAAGTTGTGTGTCACCACATTCCTCTATGGACCATTAGTGATGAGCGGCAGGTGCCATATTCCATTTCGCGATATTTAACGAATATTTGATTGAATATTCGGCAAATATATTTGTCAAAATTGAATATTCATCATTATTTTATTTATCGCGAATAATATGCGTATTGTGAATTTAACTTTGAACGGGGTATAAAGGCAACTTTTCCTATTGGTTGGCTATCTAGAATTAACCAAGATAACGAATATAGCGCTATATTTGTATTCGTTATCTTTGTTAATTCTAGCAAGCCAAGTAAACTTGCCTATACACAGCCCTAAGTTGGATGTGCAATGTGAGAATATTACTTTGCCTGTTTTTTGCAATAAATAGAATAATGACTCAGTATTATATTTATTGCAAACAAATAGGTAAAGTAATATTCTCGCATTGCGCATCCAACTGAGAGCTGTGTATAGGCAAGTTTACTTGGCTTGCTAGAATTAACAAAGATAACGAATATGAATATAGCGCTATATTCTCTATCTTCGTTAATTCTAGCAAGCCAACCAATAGGAAAGTTATACCTTGTTCAAAGTTTCATTCGCAGTACGCGAATATTCCGGAATGTGAAAAGTTTGTGTAAGTGAAATGTGCCCAATACTTCTGTCAGTATAATGCAGGTAATCCATTTACACTTTACTGCTGCTGTGAGGGGAAGATGTTATCTCAGGGGTAATCCTCATGATAACAGCATAGCGTGCTGTCTAACCCTGATCTGCTGCAGGCAAAAAACTAGACAGCGTGGGGACAAGTGATGGAATAACGATCACCCCTCCCCATGCTGTGGAGGAGATCGCTGCATGTAATAGCAGCAGTCTCCTCTGCTGACAATCAGGCAATTGCCAGGAAGGTACTTATCCTTTTTGATAATCGGCAGCATAATCGGCTGGTGTCAGAGCCGGTGCAAGGATTTTTGCCGTCCTAGGCAAAAGAAAAGTTTCCCCCCCCCCATGTGACATCACAATGCCCCACCCATATGATCTGCCATATTAACCAACGCCAGTGCCACCGTGTTTACATTAAAGAGCCTACAGAGACCAGAGCCACTACATTAAGCTGCGGTGGTTCTGGGGACTATAGCGTCCCTTTAATGTGAGGTAAATTAGAGACTAGAGCCAGGAATAATATACTAGATCGCCTCCTTCCACCCAGATGAGGATGATGGTGGCTTGGGCTGCAGTCCGGCTCCACTGGTCTGGTGTAGAACAGGCTCTCTGGAGACAAAAATCAATGTTCTGGGAGAACGGGAAGCAGCTCCATTTTTGGGGCCCTTTACACAGCTCAAGGTCTGGGCCCCAGGGTGTGTGTGTAGTGGATGAGGTGTGTGTGCAGTGGATGCAGTGTGTGTGTAGTGGATGCAGTGTGTGTGTGCAGTGGATGCAGTGTATGTGTGCAGTGGATGCAGTGTGTGTGTAGTGGATGCAGTGTGTGTGTGTAGGGGATGCAGTGTGTGTGTGCAGTGGATGCAGTGTGTGTGTAGTGGATGCAGTGTGTGTGTGTAGGGGATGCAGTGTGTGTGTGTAGTGGATGCAGTGTGTGTGTGTAGTGGATGCAGTGTGTGTGTGTAGTGGATGAGGTGTGTGTGTCTGTGCATTGGATTGCAGTGTGTGTGTGCAATGGATGCAGTATGTGTGTAGTGGATTCAGTGTGTGTGTGTAGGGGATGCAGTGTGTGTGTGCAGTGGATGCAGTGTGTGTGTAGTGGATGCAGTGTGTGTGCAGTGGATGCAGTGTGTGTGTAGGTGATGCAGTGTGTGCAGTGGATTGCAGTGTGTGTGTAGTAGATGCAGTGTGTTTTCGTGTAAGGGATAGAAAGCAGTGTGTGTTTGTGTATAAGGGATATATTGTGTGTTTCTGAATATGTGTACAGAATGCATTGTGTTTTTATGTGTAAGGGCTGCAGGGTGTGTTTCTGTGTATGTGTGCAAGGGGTGCATTGTGTGTGTGTGATGGATGTCAATCTCTCCTCCCTCCCTTGTCACTCTCTTTCTCGCCCCTCCCTTGTCACTCTCATTCCCCCACCCCTCCCTTGTCACTCTCTCCCCCCCTCCCTCCCTTGTCACTCTTATTCACCCCTCCATCGTCACTCTCTTTCCCCCCTCCCTCCCTCGTCACTCTCATTCCCCCTCTACCTCTCTTGTCACTTTCATTCCCCCCTCCCTCCCTTGTCACTCTCTTTCTCTCCCCCCTCACTTGTCACTCTTATTCCCCCCACTTCCTCCCTTGTCACTCTCTTCTCCCCCCTCCCTCCCTTGTCACTCTCTCTCCCCCCTCACTTGTCACTCTTATTCCCCCCACTTCCTCCCTTGTCACTCTCTTCTCCCCCTTCCCTCCCTTGTCACTCTCTTCTCCCCCATCCCTCCTTTGTCACTCTCATCCCCCTCCCTTGTCTCTCTCATTCCCCCTCCCTCATCACTCTCATCCCCCCTCCCTCCTTGTCACTCTCATTCCCTCCCTCAGTCCCTTGTCACTCTCATCCCCCCCCCTTGTCACTCTCATTCCTCCCCTCACTTGTCACTCTCATCCCCCCTCTCTTGTCACTCTCATTCCTCCCCTCCCTTGTCACTCTCATTCACTCCCCCTTTTACTCTCTTTCTCACCCCCTCCTTGTCACTCTCTTTCTCACCCCCTCCCTTGTCACTCTCATTCCCCCTCCATTCCCTTCTTCAGTCTCTTGTCACTCTCATCCCCCCCTCCCTTGTCACTCTCATTCCTCCCCTGTCACTCTCATCCCCCCTCTCTTGTCACTCTCATTCCTCCCCTCCCTTGTTTGTCACTCTCATTTCCCCACCCCCTTTTTACTCTCTTTTTCACCCCCCTCCCTTGTCACTCTCTTTCTCACCCTCCTCCCTTGTCACTCTCATTCCTCCCCTCCCTTGTCACTCTCATCCCCCCTCTCTTGTTTGTCACTCTGATTCCCTCCCCCCTTTTTACTCTCTTTCTCACCCCACTCCCTTGTCACTCTCTTTCTCACCCCACCTCCCTTGTCACTCTCATTCCCCCCTCCCTTCCTTGTCACTCTCATTCCCGCCCTCTTTCGTCACTCTCATCCCCCCTCCCCACTAGTGTAGCGTGGCCGAGCTCTGTCCGGTCCGCGGTAAAGGAGCATTTGTTTCCTTTACCTGGCCTGACTGAAAGGAAGTGCACACTAAGTGAGCACTTCCTGTTAGTCCGGCCAGGTACAGGAAACAAAAGCTCCTGTACCCACAGACCTGGACAGAGCTCGGCCACGCTACACCAGAGGGACTAACAGGAGGGAGCGCTGAGCGCTTCCCTCCTGTCAGTCCCTCTCTTCATGCTGCGCCCGGGCGGTGCACTGCACCCTCATGGACGTTCTGCAGCCTCCTGAGGCTCTCTATAGAGTGCTCGGGCGGCTGTCTAGTCCACTTATAGGACGTGCTGGCCCTGGTTGGTGTAATTGAGTCTTAAGTGGAGGACTGGGATAACTTTCGATGAAAATGCCTACAGAGGAGCAGAGCATTGATGAGTGTAATGTGAGGAGCCCACCCAGACCATTCACACCACTGGGTCAGTCCAGAGGGATTGTGGGGCCCCAAATGAGTCACCACCCCCTACTCCATTATGGTCTTTTTGATTATCTGTCGGAGAATGTGAAAATAGACTGCCTGCCTTACTAAATCTCCAGACAAAAAAGAAGTTGAAGAGTCAGGACAGGAAGAAGAATACATGGAGTGAAAATGATATCCAGAAAACTCTAGTCTCCACCCATTCTTATATTAAAAAACAGATGGGTGTGCCTTTAAATCTGCGGGGTGGTGAAAGCTCTGTGCAATAATTTTGTCCAGGGCCCATCATGATCTGCTCCTTAAACTTTCCCCAGTAAATATATGATGAACCCCTCTGGACCGCCTTCATGTTTCAGATTCAGAAGGTTTTCTAGGCGTTGTGTGTTTTTTCCTCCATCATCTAAACGTCCACGGTCTTGTCCTAGGATGCTGATGAATCTGATGAATTCTTTTCTTATCCCTTAGAACTCTTGACAGGATGTTGCTGGCTGGAGGAGACATCTTTACAGAACCTAATATTGTGTGGTTGTTTCAATACCAAAATTTTGATTAGATTCCGATACCATAAAAAAGTATTGCAATACTCAATAGTAATACCATTTGATACCACGCAAAAAAAATAAAACATCAAAAAAGCAGCGTGCATTCAGCATTTTATGGAACGTCTGGCTGATGATCAAACGGTCCGATTTTATTTTTTGGGGGGACAAGGAGAATAAAAAATTGCGAATTGTGCATTTTTCATTTATTTTTTTTCTGTTACGGCGTTCACCGCAGAGGAGATGTTTTTAATATTTTAACTAGCAGAAGGATTACTGGGGCTCCGATCACAACTGCCACCAATGAGGAGGGGGGAAAGGACCCTGTGGCCACTGCACCACCAATGATTATAATGCTGGGGGTGTTGGGGGGGTGCACTGTGCCACCAATTACTTTAATACTGGGGGGACCACTGCAACACCAATGTTTTTAGTAGTGGGGGAAGGGGAGAGGGTGCACTGCGCCACCAATGAATATAAGTAACCTTTTAATACAGATACAGGAGGTGGGTGCCGGCGGCAGAATCACATAGCCGTCTCGCAGTGCCCTGTCATAAAGGTCGGGTGCCGGGTATGTGATTCTGCCGCCGGCGCCCGCTGCCTATATTTGTATTAATGGATGAGTTATCATCATTGGTGTCCACAGCCCTTTCCCCTCTTCCGCCCCTCTCTCCTCTCATTGGTGTCGCAGTGTCCACAGCCCCTCCCCTCTTCCGCCCCTCTCTCCCCTCATTGGTGGTGCAGTGTCCACAGCCCCTCCCCTCTTTCGCCCCTCTCTCCTCTCATTGGTGTCGCAGTGTCCACAGCCCCTCCCCTCTTCCGCCCCTCTCTCCTCTCATTGGTGGCGCAGTGTCCACAGCCCCTCCCCTCTTCCGCCCCTCTCTCCTCTCATTGGTGTCGCAGTGTCCACAGCCCCTCCCTTCCTCCGCCTCTCTCTCCTCTCATTGGTGTCGCAGTGTCCACAGCCCCTCCCCTCTTCCGCCCCTCTCTCCTCTCATTGGTGTCGCAGTGTCCACAGCCCCTCCCCTCTTTCGCCCCTCTCTCCTCTCATTGGTGGCGCAGTGTCCACAGCATTAACCCAACAAGGACTGATTCTAAAACGTAACCTTTAATTTACGCTATTTAAAAGTATCAAAAAATGGTTAAAATCGCTGCTTACCTCCAGCAAAATAAGTGATAGTTTACTTACAGGATCAGTGGAGTTAGCATAGAAGGGGTCAGGGTGCTTCACTTAAACATGTGTGACAAGGATGGTTTAACCTATATCGCCCTATTATGCCCTATCAAAGGGGAACAGAAGGGGTCTAACAAGTATCCTGCCTACACACGCACAGCACCCGCCCCGACATGGGCGACCCCACACTGAACCTGACCCTGATATATGGCCAAATCCCTATTACAGTACTGACTAACCCTACGTGTCACGTTTCATCCATGTAAATGGAATCATCAGGGGATTCCGTCAACACTGCACTTCTGTTCCTCTTTGATAGGGCATAATAGGGCGATATAGGTTAAACCATCCTTGTCACACATGTTTAAGTGAAGCACCCTGACCCCTTCTATGCTAACTCCACTGATCCTGTAAGTAAACTATCACTTATTTTGCTGGAGGTAAGCAGCGATTTTAACCATTTTTTGATACTTTTAAATAGCGTAAATTAAAGGTTACGTTTTAGAATCAGTCCTTGTTGGGTTAATGGTTTGTAATTGTGTCAAGGAACGTTTCCCTCTGTTGTTCTAATACAATATACTAAGGAGGGTATATATATAGTCTGCAGTGTCCACAGCCCCTCCCCTCTTCCGCCCCTCTCTCCTCTCATTGGTGGCGCAGTGTCCACAGCCCCTCCCCTCTTCCGCTCCTCTCTCCTCTCATTGGTGGCGCAGTGTCCACAGTCCCTCCCCTCCTCCGCCCCTCTCTCCTCTCATTGGTGGCGCAGTGTCCACAGCCCCTCCCCTCTCTCCTTTCATTGGTGGCGCAGTGTCCACAGCTTCTCCCCTCTTCCACCACTCTCTCCTCTCATAGGTGGAACAGTGTCCACAGCCCCTCCCTTCCTCCGCCTCTCTCTCTTTTTATTGGCAGCAGGAGCGCAGGGGGGAGGGAGAGAGAGACTCCTTCTCCCCTTTGCTGCTGAGGAGAACATGAAGCGCGCTAAGTGAAGCGCGCGCTATGTTGTCTGATACTAGGCTGCACAGTAGCGCTACTGCACAGCCTAGTATCGGTAAATGTCAAATCCCAGTATCGAATCGATACCGGTGCAAAAGTATCGATTGGGTATTGATAATTCAATACCCGCTACAACCCTAGAAGATATTACTCATATATAGCGGATGTGCTGATTGTATAGAACCAGATGCTGGTAGGAGAATACCTTGACGAGCCCCCAGACCTTTCACCTGCTTCTCCAGTCGCTCCTCCTCATATACCCATCTGGCTCTTTTCCTGAAGTGGACCAACCAACAGAGATGGACACAAGACCCCCAAGGTCTAATACAGGTATGATGTTATTAGAAGTACCTGCATTCAGTGACATCACCTTCCAACTTCTGGATAATTCGTAATATTCTTCAATTTATAAACCCACAGCAACATGTGCCATGGAGAGAGTGTAAGACACAAGTTCTATTTATTCTATAGATCATATCTATCTAGAGCAGGCATGTCCAACCTGTGGCCCCCCAGCTATTGCAAAAGTACAACTTCCATCATGCCATCATGCCCGGACGGTGTACAGCTATCAGGACATGCTTAGAGTTGTAGTTTTGTTGCAATAGCTGGAGGGCTGCGGGTTGGAGCTCCCTGAGCCTATACATTAATAGACTTAGATCTTAGAATTCTATAAAGGACAAGCTCGGAGGACCTCCTGGGCAGTGTCTATAGTGTCTCTTTTTTCTTGTACAGTCCTCCCACCAGCAGCTTTGTCAAACATCCATCTGTCATGAGGACCAGCGGCTTCTGTTATAAGAGAGCCATAACATTGGAGGAGATTAACTAAATTAACTAGATAGGAAGATTGCGCGATGTGATAGACTTGACACATCTTGCTGGACACGATGGACACCATCTCCTGGTTGACTTACCTTAGACCTGTATTTTCTGGTAAAATTACGGCCAGCACCATTAATTAATCATTTCACAACTCCACCTAGTCACTTCTGAAGCCTACCTAGTGAGGTGCAAAAATTGTCAAAAGTTTTCAAGGCTCCAAAGACAAAAAGGCCGAAAACATCTGGCTCAACCCATTAGACTTCTTTGGCATGTACCTGTGGGACGTTGATTAGATGACATTGACCGAGGGTCAGTTATGGACGCTGCGTTCTTGGGCTCACATTTTTAGACAGATCTGCACACAGCATTGCTTATCTACAACATCTGCTCGTCCTGGTTTATCACATTTCAGAGCTGGTCACAGTCCGGGAACACGCCACAGATTCCATGTGACATCTCGGCAGATGCAGAGATTGCATGTCTGCAGGTCATAAGGAAGCTACAGTGAAGAAAAATGATAAATATGGAAATTATTGTGGATTCGTAGAAAGTTCAATATCTCCAGAGCAGAAGATAGAAGAGGCAGCTCCTGCCCTAGTGAATGAATGGATCTAGATCTACCCGTCATATTTATATAGAGGTCAGAGTATGCAGCTGCCACGGCCGTCTACGACATCCAAATCTATAATAATGTACATCCCGCAAGGCTTAGCTCTCAGCATTATGTTTGCTGCAGTCAGAAGGTTTGTGGGTTAGCCTAGGGCTACAGCGTATAACTACACAGCAACATGTTTTGTAATGATAGTCAATGGTGTCCCACTGCGAATGCGACTCAACGGTAACACAGAAATCCAACTTGGATAGATTTTTTGCGACAGTCGTGTTGCAGCCGCAGCATGTTGCATGTCACAGTGTGTCACGATTGACTATCATTATAAAAAATGTCTTGCGACATTGGCGCGGCATGAATGTCATGCCATACATGTCGCCGGGTAGCCCTAGCCTTAATCTTCCAGGCACTGATTTGCTTCTTCCCCTGTACACGTTGCATGCCTGCATATTGTGCTGCTGGTGATTTTTCTTATGTGCTGGGAGAGAGACAGAGAAGAGTCAGGAACATCCTAGAATAAATTGCATTTTCCAACACGAGGCTATCAAACATCATGATTAGTGTTGAGCTAAATTTCCTGGCGCTTCGTGGTAACAAATCAATTTTTTTCCTAAAATGGTGGCTACACGTTACAAAGTGAAAGTAAGAAGTCCGGGAATGCAAGATGAAACATAACACCATGCAGACAGCCAATCAACATCTAGCCAGCCCCTGTGATGTCACAGCCCTACAAAAAGCCTCGCCCCACCCGGTCTCTGAGATATCACTGTGTACTGAGTATAGGGAGAGACATGACAAATGCTAGGGATAGCGATTAAGAAAGCCTTTAATTGTAAAATATTGGATAGGAAGAGTTTAGGGACAGAGCAGGGACAGTGTAGCGAGATCATAGGGAGACTTTTTACACAGGATAGGGAGAGCATAGGGAGAGCATAGGGAGAGTGCAGGGACTAATTGAACAGTGCCCCCCTTAGTTAATAGATAAGCAATTCTACAACACCTTGACTCACTAATTGGGGTGAAAAAGCGGTTTAATACTACTGCTATAGGGGTGTCCACGTTGTTTTATAGAAAAGTCATTCTATAATGCCTTCATTCTGTAATTGGGTGAAAAGGTCGTCTATTTTTACAGTTTTTCTTCCTTCTTTTATAGATAAGTGATTCCAGTAATTAATTCTGTAATTAGGGTGAAAAATAATTCTAGTACTACTGCTATAGGGGTGTCCACATTGTTTTATACATACACTACTCACAGAAAGTTAGGGATTTTTGACTTTTGGGTGAAATTAATGGAAAATGTAATACGCTCATGCTACAGTGATATAATGAAAGTCGGGCAATGAAGCAGCAGTATCTCAAGCAATTTATTGAAACTAAAGCCCCCATCAGTGCTGAGTATACTGCCACAAAAAATGTCAGGGTCTCAATAATTTGTCCTGTGGCCTTGAGCATCAATTCCAGCTTCACAACAATGTTTCCTGCTTTTTACAAGTCGACTTATTGTCTGCTGAGGCATGGCATCCCACTTTTCTTGAAGGGCGGCCCTCAGGTCATTGAGGTTCTGGGGTACAGAGTTACGAGCCTCTACACGGCGACTCAGCTGATATCATAGGTTTTCAATGGGATTTAGGTCTGGAGAAAGCTAAGGGCAATCCATTTGAGGTCCCCCGGTCTCCAGCAGCTGTTCCATAATGATGCAAACTCCATGAACTTGCATATTGTTCTAAATGTAGATGAAAATAGGCCTGCATAGTCCATGCAGAGGCACAATGACTGGATTAATGATGTTCTTCAGGTAGTCTGGGCTGTCACTGCACCATTCACAGTGTAGGGCAGTTCTGTACTGACTAGACGCCCCTGCCCACACTGTAACACCACCACAACCAAAGGCTCGTCTGGTGACAGCAATAGATGATGCAGAGCGCTCTCCTTGATGTCTCCAACATCGTTGGCACCATCACTTCTGCTCAGCATGAATCAACTTTCATCAGCGCTGAGGCCCACTGGTCCCTCGTCCAGTGTAGATGCCCCCTGGCCCATACAAGATGATGACGCCTGTGCCTGGTGGTGTGGTCAGGTATCCTTGTTTAGCACGCAGACCACGCTGATGTATATGGTTTCGAATGGTCTGATTTGACACTTGGGTGCCTCTCACCTCACTTAAATGTGCCTAGAATTGTGAGGCATTCATCATCCTGTTCATTATTGTTCACAATAAAGTGATCATCGATGTGGGATGACTTTCTGTGACTCTTCCAGTCTCTGTATCTCTGATACAACCTGCTGATGACACTTTGTGACACTCTAAGCTCAGGGGCCACTTCTGTCTCAGAACATCCTGTTTGAAGCCTAGCAAAATTGCACAAATTTTCTTTCTTCAGTAGTCCTGACTGTGTCAGGGACTCCACCGTTAAAGTAGGGGAGACCATAGTGCCCTGGAGCAGGGGTACTTTGATGTTTGGACATTTCTCCTGTTTCCCCTATGCAAAGTTATAAACGTCTTACTTTCTTTCACTTGAAAAGGTTAACTTGCTCTGCTTAATACTGTATAACTGCATTTTATATGTTGTGATATATATATATTCTAGTTTAGAGTAAATGTCGCACTAATGTAGTGAAAGGTACAACGAGGTGCACTCACCTAAAATAGATTCACCAGGGCTATTTTACATACAATAGGAACAAAAGTAGGGGCACGCTCTGAATGTGTTACATAAAATTTGTCACAAATTTATTTACATCCAGATAATTGCGACCCCTCCGGAAGAAGGGGTCGCAAAAAAAAAAAAAAAAAAAAAAAACGCGTTTGGTAGTCATCCCCACCAATTGTAATAGCAAGGACCACCACTTTACCACCATCCAACCCATATTAGAGATGGAACTTTGCTGAAAGACGCCGGGTGTCCGCACGACTAGCACTGAGACGCACGGAGGTACCGCTCTCCGGGAGGAAGCACGTGCACCGCCGGACACGCTCTGGTGAGGCAGCCCCTTGAGACCGGCTTACATATACTTCAATAAGAAGAAAATCCGTGTCGAGGGCTTATCCATCCTTGGGGTAAGACTGTTCTGATGGTTATATAATTCAAGTCCTTGCAAGCGATCGCGATATATCATCTTGAGCGGGACGCGGCTCGGACTATATGCTGGGAGCGGGACGCCGCTTTTACCAGCGATACTAATAGGGAGACTGGCATAGACGTATTATCATCATATTAGATTAAGTGGCACCTATAATTCCGGACATTATCTGTGTTGAGACATTTTAAGGATATAATCCCTCTCTAATATCCAACATTTTGGGTGGCAATAATAATTTCTAGTGTACTGGACAAGTATCTGTATGAGTTATCTAATTTATGTACAGGAGTCATTTTAATATACAAAGTATTTGCGGGAGTTCTTTTTATAATCTATGTGTAATTATCTGGATGTAAATAAATTTGTGACTAATTTGAAGTAACAGATATTCAGAGTGTGCCCCTCCTTTTGTTCCTATATATATATTCTGTTCATTTTCACTGTATTCCCTGTGGAAAGGGTTAATGAATACTAAGAGAATGTTGAGACTTTGAATAAGAAGTTGGTAATTTTCCACAGCTGTCATAGAGTTTAAAGAGGACCATGTTTTAGAGGGGAAAAGCCAGACTTTACCAGCAAAACCAGACATACCAAACTTTTGAATGTCTGGTTTTAGCTCTGTTGTTATGTCTGGAAACTTGTTTTTGTCTGGAAAAGCTACTGTGTCATTGCCATTCAGTATCATTCAAGCTGTAATGTAAGTCTATGATGGACGGAAAGTGTAACATTGTATCTGTTTGTGCTGAGCTTCTTTACCCCTCCCACTAAAAAGTTCTAGTCTAGCTAAAACCGTATACATAAGGAGAGCAGTCAGAGCCCCTAGTCTTCTGCAGTTAGGAACCAGTGCTTGGAAGAGGAGACTCTGCTAGACTACATGAGTGACCAGAAGAAGAGGCTAAGCCATAGACCATAGGTCACCAGCCCTGTGACTAAGGACAGCTAGCTCAGGCCTTTCCTCAGCATCAAAAGGAGAGAAGCCAGCCTCTGCCTCATCTCAGGGAGGAGACTGGAGAAGACAGCCCTTTTCCTCGCCTGTATTGTTTTGCACCTAAATTCCTGCTGCTGAGCTGACCCTCTAAAACATTTGGAGCGAGGGCCTGCTGGTGAGCTGACCCTGTAATACATTATGGTTGAGGGGCTGCTGGTGAGCTGACCCTGTAATACATTATGGTTGGGGGTCTGCTGGTGAGCTGACCCTGTAATACATTATGATTGAGGACCTGCTGGTGAGCTGACCCTGTAATACATTATGGTTGAGGGCCTGCTGCTGAGCTGACCCTGTAATACATTATGGTTGAGGGCCTGCTGCTGAGCTGACCCTGTAATACATTATGGTTGAGGACCTGCTGGTGAGCTGACCCTGTAATACATTATGGTTGAGGGCCTGCTGCTGAGCTGACCCTGTAATACATTATGGTTGAGGACCTGCTGGTGAGCTGACCCTGTAATACATTATGGTTGAGGGCCTGCTGGTGAGCTGACCCTGTAATACATTATGGTTGAGGGCCTGCTGGTGAGCTGACCCTGTAATACATTATGGTTGAGGACCTGCTGGTGAGCTGACCCTGTAATACATTATGGTTGAGGGCCTGCTGGTGAGCTGACCCTGTAATACATTATGGTTGAGGACCTGCTGCTGAGCTGACCCTCTAAAACATTAGGGGCGAGGGGCTGCTGGTGAGCTGACCCTGTAATACATTGTGGTTGAGGGTCTGCTGGTGAGCTGACCCTGTAATACATTATGGTTGAGGGCCTGCTGGTGAGCTGACCCTGTAATACATTATGGTTGAGGGCCTGCTGGTGAGCTGACCCTGTAATACATTATGGTTGAGGGCCTGCTGGTGAGCTGACCCTATAAAACATTATGGTCGAGGGCCTGCTGGTGAGCTGACCCTGTAATACATTATGGTTGAGGGCCTGCTGGTGAGCTGACCCTGTAATACATTATGGTTGAGGACCTGCTGGTGAGCTGACCCTGTAATACATTATGGTTGAGGACCTGCTGGTGAGCTGACCCTGTAATACATTATGGTTTAGGGCCTGTTGGTGATCTGACCCTGTAAAACATTATGGTTGAGGGCCTGCTGGTGAGCTGACCCTGTAATACATTATGGTTGAGGGCCTGCTGGTGAGCTGACCCTGTAATACATTATGGTTGAGGGCCTGCTGGTTAGCTGACCCTGTAATACATTATGGTTGAGGGCCTGCTGGTGAGCTGACCCTGTAATACATTATGGTTGAGGGCCTGCTGGTGAGCTGACCCTGTAATACATTATGGTTGAGGGCCTGCTGGTGAGCTGACCCTGTAATACATTATGGTTGAGGGCCTGCTGGTGAGCTGACCCTGTAATACATTATGGTTGGGGGCCTGCTGGTGAGCTGACCCTGTAATACATTATGGTTGAGGGCCTGCTGCTGAGCTGACCCTGTAATACATTATGGTTGAGGGCCTGCTGCTGAGCTGACCCTGTAATACATTATGGTTGAGGACCTGCTGGTGAGCTGACCCTGTAATACATTATGATTGAGTTCCTGCTGGTGAGCTGACCCTGTAATACATTATGGTTGAGGACCTGCTGGTGAGCTGACCCTGTAATACATTATGGTTGAGGGCCTGCTGGTGAGCTGACCCTGTAATACATTATGGTTGAGGACCTGCTGGTGAGCTGACCCTGTAATACATTATGGTTGAGGGTCTGCTGGTGAGCTGACCCTGTAATACATTATGGTTGAGGACCTGCTGGTGAGCTGACCCTGTAATACATTATGGTTGAGGGCCTGCTGGTGAGCTGACCCTGTAATACATTATGGTTGAGGACCTGCTGGTGAGCTGACCCTGTAATACATTATGGTTGAGGGCCTGCTGGTGAGCTGACCCTGTAATACATTATGGTTGAGGGCCTGTTGGTGAGCTGACCCTGTAATACATTATGGTTGAGGACCTGCTGGTGAGCTGACCCTGTAATACATTATGGTTGAGGGTCTGCTGGTGAGCTGACCCTGTAATACATTATGGTTGAGGGCCTGCTGGTTAGCTGACCCTGTAATACATTATGGTTGAGGGCCTGCTGGTGAGCTGACCTTGTAATACATTATGGTTGAGGGCCTGCTGGTGAGCTGACCTTGTAATACATTATGGTTGAGGGCCTGCTGGTGAGCTGACCCTGTAATACATTATGGTTGAGGGCCTGCTGGTGAGCTGACCCTGTAATACATTATGGTTGAGGGCCTGCTGGTGAGCTGACCCTGTAATACATTATGGTTGAGGGCCTGCTGGTGAGCTGACCCTGTAATACATTATGGTTGAGGGCCTGCTGCTGAGCTGACCCTGTAATACATTATGGTTGAGGGTCTGCTGGTGAGCTGACCCTGTAATACATTATGGTTGAGGGTCTGCTGCTGAGCTGACCCTGTAATACATTATGGTTGAGCTCCTGCTGGTGAGCTGACCCTGTAATACATTATGGCTGAGGGTCTGCTGGTGAGCTGACCCTGTAATACATTATGGTTGAGGGCCTGCTGGTGAGCTGACCCTGTAATACATTATGGTTGAGGATCTGCTGCTGAGCTGACCCTGTAATACATTATGGTTGAGGGCCTGCTGGTGAGCTGACCCTGTAATACATTATGGTTGAGGGCCTGCTGGTGAGCTGACCCTGTAATACATTATGGTTGAGAGCCTGCTGGTGAGCTGACCCTGTAATACATTATGATTGAGTGCCTGCTGGTGAGCTGACCCTCTAAAACATTATAGTTGAAATTGCCTTTATGTTCATCATCAGCTCAGCTCTCCTCTGGTGGAGTGGAGAAGTCAGGGGCATTTTTATCTGAGTCAACCTGTCAGCATTGTCAGTGGACAAGCGGATACGCTTATCAGTTATATCGCCACCAGCAGCACTAAATACACGCTCAGACAATACGCTGGCGGCAGTGCAGGCCATCCACCCCAAGGCGTAGAGCGCAAGTTCGTGCCACTTGTCCAGCTTGGACACCCAGTAGTTGTAAGGCACTGAGGGATCATTTAGGACGCTGACACGGTCTGCGATGTATTCCTTCACCATCTTCGAAAACTTTTCCCTCCTTGTAGCACTAGGCCGCGCTTCAGGGTGAGGTTGCTGTCGGGGTGTCATGAAAGTGTCCCATGCCTTGGAGAGTGTTGCCCTGCTTCTGTTGAGGCCCTGCCTCACTTTCCTCAAAAAAGCGCCATACTGCGGAACACCTACCCTTTCGCAGGGTAGATTTACGCATGGGGTGCTCGGTGTAACGGATGGGGGCCTATTTGGTGTGGGCCGATGTCTCCCTTTTGCAACCCCACTGCCTCTTCCAGACTGTTGCAGTGTTGTGGTTTCCTCCCCCTCTGTACTGCTGTCCATGCTCAGCTTTTCACCTTCCCATGTTGGGTCAGTGACTCCATCGTCCACCCCCTCCTCTTCCACTTCCTCACTCCGCTCATCCTCCTGACTTGACCTAACCACAACCTCAGTGATTGACAACTGTGTCTCCTCATCATCCACCTCGTGAACAAATTATTGCCATTGACCACCTTCATCTTGTGCCAAAGAGGTTGGGAAGCAGCGCACAATATCTCATGTACCTATACAAAGGTGCTTGGTGAGAGAGCCAAACCAAATACTGGCAATGAAAAGAGGTCATGTGAATATCCGAGTGTGGGATCACTTGTTTGGCCAGATGCGACATGGTGGGAGGAAGGAGGATCAGAGTGAGGATTCGGTTGAACAGACTCTTGGCTACAGAGACTGGACTTCGTGGAAGAGAGGGTGGTGCTTAACCAACTGGAATAATTATCTTCTGCAATCCAACTGACCACCTATGTGCACTGGTCTGACTTGGACAATTTTGTCCTGCGCTGCCCAGCTAAGTTGGACATGAAGCTGGGCAAGGTGGATTTTTTAGTTTTTTCTGGTGCACTGGCAGCAGGCACAGTTTTATTGCGCCCAGGGCCACGGCCTCTGCTTGCACCATCAGCATAACGCCCAGGGCCACGGCCTCTGCTTGCACCATCAGCATAACGCCCAGGGCCACGGCGTCTGCTTGCACCATCAGCATCACGCCCACTTCCCCGTCCCTTTGTGTTCGCCTTCTTCATATTAATGGTTTTGTCTGTAGATGTGGAGCAGATTGTTTTACTGTCCGCTAAAGACACAGTTTTCTGATGCAGGACAGTACTGGATACAGAACACCACAGATTATGGACACTACACTGGGCCCAGATTAATGGAAGTTGTAATATACACAGTGTTTTCAGATTCAGTTCAGTATTGGTTATACTGTAGAACACCACAAATTACGGACACTATCTGAGGACCAGATTATTGGAACTTGTAATACAGACACTGTTTGCAGATGTTTTATAGTATTGGTTACAGAGAACACCCCAGATTATGGACACTAGATGTGGCCCAGATTATTAAAGAGTCAGTCTGCGGATGATGTACAGTACATGTCACTAATAGGTATAAAATAAAAATATCTTGCCGCTGTCAAACACACACAGTAGTCCTTAAAAGGATTTTGGGTTCTTTGAAAAGCTTTTGGTATTAAATACAGCAAATTTCTCTCCCTGCACCTGTCCCTTCCTTAGCACGGACACTGCTGTTAAATATATTGTTGATCTAAAACACACACACAGTAGTCCTTAAAAGGACTTTTGGGCCTTTGAAAAGCTTTCCGTAACTAAAATCGCTGAAATTCGATCCCTGCTATGTCTTTCCCTTCCTACCCGATGCTCTCCCTGACTATGTCTAAGCCGAACATGCGTCATTGGGTGCTATATAACCTCCGATGGCGCGCTCCGGCCAGCCAATCACTCTAATGCCAGCAGCCAACATGGATACTGGCATTACAGTGAGGGCAGTACTTACCTGCACCTTTATTGGCTGCTTAAAACCCGCAAAAGGTGTGGGGCAGAGACTCAAGCATTCTGCTCAAGCACATAAGGTACTCGGCCGAGCATGCTCGCTCATCACTAGTGCAGATCTGTTTATACGGTCATGTGAATGGGCCCTTAATATTAGTGTGAGATAGCTCGTCGGACTTCTGGACATGATGGTAGTAGCACGGAGCGTTCCACCAGAAGTTCCGGATATGGGATGATACACGGTGGAACGCACTTTGCAGATATAACTATTGCTATATGTTTAGAAGATATCAATGAATCCCCCTTTTTTCTTTATGTTTAGGGCATTTCAATTCAAATTATATTATAATGTGCAGATTATTTAAGAAGGATAAGGAATGAGGTGGAAGGTATGCAGAGCGATAACAAAGAGGATGTGATCTTGTGCGCTCCAGTCATAAACACATTATGGAGCACGTGTTATCATGTCAGTAAGGGCTCATGCACACAGCCGTTGTGCGGCCATGGCCGTATTGCGACCCGCATACGGTGGTTCCGCAAGACATGGGTCACCAGTAGAGATGAGCGAACACCTGGATGTTCGGGTTCGAGAAGTTCGGCCGAACTTCCCGAAAATGTTCGGGTTCGGGATCCGAACTCGACCCGAACTTTATCCCGAACCCGAACCCCATTGAAGTCAACGGAGACCGGAACTTTTGAGGACTAAAAAGGCTGTAAAATAGTCCAGGAAAGGGCTAGAGGGCTGCAAAAGGCAGCAAAATGTAGGTAAATGCCCTGCAAACAAATGTGGATAGGGAAATGAATTAAAATAAAATAAATAAAAATTAACCAATATCAATTGGAGAGAGGTCCTATAGCAGAGAATCAAGCGTCATATCACCCTGCACCGGAGAATGTCACTTTCAGGTATTTCGGCCCCAGCACCCAGACAGAGGAGAGAGGTCTCACAGCAAGGAATAAGGCGTCATATCACTCAACACTGGAGAAGGCCACTTTCAGGTATTTCGGCCCCAGCACCCAGATAGAGGAGAGAGGTCTCACAGCAAGGAATAAGGCGTCATATCACCCACCACTTGAGAAGGCCACTTTCAGTTATTTCGGCCAGCACCCAGACCGAGGAGAGAGGTCCCACAGCAAGGAATCATGCGTCATATCACCCACCACTGGAGAAGGCCACTTTCAGTTATTTTGGCCCAGCACCCAGACAGAGGAGAGAGGTCCCACAGCAAGGAATAAGGCGTCATATCAACCACCACCGGAGAAGGCCACTTTCAGTTATTTCGGCCCAGCACCCAGACCGAGGATACAGGTCCCACAGCAAGGAATCATGTGTCATATCACCCACCACTGGAGAAGGCCACTTTCAGTTATTTCGGCCCCAGCACCCAGACAGAGGAGAGAGGTCCCACAGCAAGGAATCATGCGTCATATCACCCACCACTGGAGAAGGCCACTTTCAGTTATTTCGGACCCAGCACCCAGACAGAGGAGAGAGGTCCCACAGCAGAGAATCAGGCGTCATGTCACCCACTACTGGAGAAGGCCACTTTCAGTTATATAGGTCCCAGCACCCAGACAGAGGAGAGAGGTCCCACAGCAAGGAATAAGGCGTCATAGCACCCACCACTGGAGAAGGCCACTGTTAGTTATTTAGGCCCCAGCACCCAGACAGAGGAGAGAGGTCCCACAGCAAGGAATAAGGCGTCATATCAACCACCACCGGAGAAGGCCACTTTCAGTTATTTCGGCCCCAGCACCCAGACAGAGGAGAGGTTCATTCAAATTTGGGTTACACCGCAAGATCATGGTAAAGTTAAAAAAATGAGGATTCAATAAAGAAGTGCCCCGGAGTACAAGAATACATGGTTGAGGGGGAGACAGTTATAAATGTCTATTCTGCACAAGGGAGGGACAGGTCCTGTGGGATCCATGCCTGGTTCATTTTTATGAACGTCAGCTTGTCCACGTTGGCTGTGGACAGGCGGCTGCGTTTGTCAGTAATGACGCCCCCTGCCGCGCTGAATACACGTTCAGACAAAACGCTGGCCGCCGGGCAGGCCAGCACCTCTGGCCACGTAGACAATTTGGAGACCCAGAAGTTGAATGGGGCCGAACCATCAGTCAGTACGTGGAGGGGTGGGCAGACGTACTGTTCAACCATGTTAGTGAAATGCTGCCTCCTGCTAACACGTTCCGTATCAGGTGGTGGTGCAGTTAGCTGTGGCGTGGATACAAAACTTTTCCACATTTCTGCCATGCTAACCCTGCCCTCAGAGGAGCTGGCCGTGACACAGCTGCGATTGCGTTTGAGTTTTAATTTTTGGGTATATAAAGGCAGGGAGCACACTGTCAATCATCCCCTGAGGAAGCGGGGTCTGAGCCACACTGGTCAGTATTATTTGATGATGTATTCCCCAATGAATTGTGTATTGTATGTCTTGCCCTAGGCATTAGAGCATGTATGGGGGGCAGTATTGGCCTGCGCCTATTTCATTGAGCATTACACGTCCATCGCGGTTCTATTCTTTTGTACATGTATGCCGCTGATACTGGCTTTTTATTGTTATTTATGATGAATTTAACAAATCTATATTTCGATGAATTGTGTGCTGTGTATATGTAATGTCTTCTTGGTGTGGCGGATTTATTCTGATTTACACAGTGTTGGAGCCATTTGTATATTGGTGGAACTAACTTACCGCTGACACCCTGATGGGGGCACTACTTGTATCAGGGTGTTACAGCAATCTATGTGGCATAACAGGAGACGGTGTAAAAAGAGACCGCTCTATAGTAGGATCTTGGGCCTCTGCACGGTTCTTTATACCTGATGCAAACATTGACCTGTAAGGCTGAGTTCACACTTCAGTTATTTGGTCAGTAATTCAGCAGTTACTGTATGGTGAGCCATAATCAGGAGCCAATCCTACTCTCAGATTAGGTATCATGGAAAGATCTGCATTGGTTCTGTGTTTCGGACCCATAGATTACCAAATGAGTGTGAACTAATAGCGACACATGCCGATGCGCACCTCCGTATACTGTATGTCACCTGCCATACGGACTCACAGGATTATTTCACTACCACAGCAGACACAGTAGTGTCCCCCACACAGTAGAGTACCCCACACTGCCCCCACACAGTAGTGTCCCCCACACAGTAGAGTACCCCACACTGCCCGCACACAGTAGTGTACCCCACACTGCCCCCACACAGTAGTGTACCCCACACTGCCCCCACACAGTAGTGTCCCCCACACAGTAGAGTACCCCACACTGCCCGCACACAGTAGTGTACCCCACACTGCCCCCACACAGTAGTGTCCCCCACACAGTAGAGTACCCCACACTGCCCGCACACAGTAGTGTACCCCACACTGCCCCCACACAGTAGTGTCCCCCACACAGTAGAGTACCCCACACTGCCCGCACACAGTAGAGTACCCCACACTGCCCCCACACAGTAGTGTCCCCCACACAGTAGAGTACCCCACACTGCCCGCACACAGTAGAGTACCCCACACTGCCCCCACACAGTAGTGTCCCCCACACAGTAGTGTCCCCCACACAGTAGAGTACCCCACACTGCCCCCACAGAGTAGTGTCCCCCACACAGTAGAGTACCCCACACTGCCCCCACACAGTAGTGTCCCCCACACAGTAGTGTCCCCCACACAGTAGAGTACCCCACACAGTAGTGTCCCCCACACAGTAGAGTACCCCACACTGCCCCTACACAGTAATGTCCCCCACACAGTAGAGTACCCCACACAGTAGTGTCCCCCACACAGTAGAGTACCCCACACTGCCCCTACACAGTAATGTCCCCCACACAGTAGAGTACCCCACAGAGTAGTGTCCCCCACACAGTAGTGTCCCCCACACAGTAGAGTACCCCACACTGCCCCCACACAGTAGTGTCCCCCACACTGCCCCCACAGAGTAGTGTCCCCCACACAGTAGTGGCCCCCACACAGTAGAGTACCCCACATTGCCCCCCCCCACACAGTAGTGGCCCCCACACAGTAGAGTACCCCACACTGCCCCCACACAGTAGAGTACCCCACACTGCCCCCACACAGTAGTGTACGCCACACAGTAATTTCCCCCACAGTGCCCCATAAAGTAATTTCTCCCACACTGCCCCTACACAGTAATTTCCCCCACACTGCCCCCATATAGTAATTTGCCCCCACACAGTATCCCACCATAATATTTTTCCCCCACATGTCCTCCTGTGTCCCCCAAAATTACTTGGCACATAAAAATAAAAAAATAAATAAAAGCTAAATACTCACCTATGTCCAGGCGCTTGCTCGGAGAGGAAGGCGCACACACTTTACTGTGCTGCTGCGTCTAGGCACAGGTACACGCGATGACGTCATCATGCACGCCTGCGTCGGGATTTCACTACTGCATAGGCCTCAGGCCTACTAGGCCTGAAGCCTATGGTGGTGATCGGCGGCGGGGCAGGGAACTATACACTCCCGTGCCCCGCTGCAGTAAGTGGGCGTCAGCGCATCGGCAATGAGCGCTTCCATCTGTATTGATGGAAGCACTCATTGCTTCTCTGCACCCCCCTGAGAGCCGGCAGCCGGGGCGCCCCCCCCCCCACCCACACCCCCCCCACACACACCCCCCCCACACACACCCCCCCCCCACACACACACACTATTTATTCCTTCATTTATCAAGTTGCTAAATATCATACAGAATGTCTACTAATAGCAACAATAATGCTATTGCTATTAGTACTAATGATACCACAGCTAGTAAGACCGCTCTAACACCATACATCTAAAAATAAGTACTCCTTATACTACTGCAAACCCTACAATAAGAACTATTACATAAGACCCCGGGACTTGTCATGGTGGCCTGTGGTTCGGGCAGTAGGTTCAGACACAACTACCAGTATGAGTACGGTTCATATAAATAACATGGCTTCTTCTACTAGTGACACCGCTGGAGGATCGGTCATTTCTGATGTTCCCAAAGTAGCTAGAAAGATAATGCCACAAAACTAGATCCTGAAGTCACAAGATCTGATCCCAACGACAAAAGACCGGATCCTGAGGTCACACAATCTGATCAGATTGGAACAAAACAAGACTAGATCCATTTCTGATGTCACAAGATCTGATCCTGACAACACAAGACTAGATCTTGCAATCACAATATCTAATCCCTATAACATAAGAGTCACTGAGGTCAAATGATCTGACAAGATGTGATCTCAAGTTTGCAAGATCTGAGCCTCAGGGGACCGTAAAGACTCCTCGGGGTGCACAGCGCCCCCGCAGCACAGGACCTTTCTGCTGTTGCCCTGACATGTCACAGTCGTAGACTCAGTTCTGACTAATAAAGGGTGTGAGCTAAAGGAAAAGTGAAAGTAGATCAGAAGCCCAGCACAGGAGGAGGGGAGAATGCGAGGAAGAGGAAAGGAAAGTGCAGAGACTGAGCGAGAGACAGAGAGACAGAGAAACAGAGAAAGAGAGACAACCACCCAGAGACCGAGACAGAAAGAAAAAGTTAGAAATAGGAGAAAATATCAAAGAGACAGGAGAGGCAGAGAGGACGCATCCACTGCTCAGGAAGGAGACATGAGCTTCAGAACCCGGTGAGTCTCATTCTGGCCACATATTGTTATCTTATATCCCCCTACATACCGTCATCTTATATCCCTCTACATACCGTCATCTTATATCCCCCTACATGCCGTCATCTTATATCCCTCTACATACCGTCATCTTATATCCCCCTACATGCCGTCATCTTATATCCCTCTACATACCGTCATCTTATATCCCCCTACATGCCGTCATCTTATATCCCCCTACATGCCGTCATCTTATATCCCCCTACATGCAGTCATCTTCTATCCCCCTACATGCCGTCATCTTATATCCCCCTACATACAGTACCGTCATCTTATATCCCCCTACATGCCGTCATCTTATATCCCCCTACATACAGTACCATCATTTTACATCCCCCTACATACCGTCCTCTTATATCCCCCTACATGCCGTCATCTTATATCCCCCTACATGCCGTCATCTTCTATCCCCCTACATGCCGTCATCTTCTATCCCCCTACATGCCGTCATCTTATATCCCCCTACATGCCGTCATCTTCTATCCCCTACATGCCGTCATCTTCTATCCCCTACATGCCGTCATCTTATATCCCCTACATACCGTCATCTTATATCCCCCTACATGCCGTCATCTTCTATCCCCCTACATGCCGTCATCTTATATCCCCCTACATGCCGTCATCTTATATCCCCCTACATGCCGTCATCTTATATCCCCCTACATGCCGTCATCTTCTATCCCCCTACATGCCGTCATCTTCTATCCCCCTACATGCCGTCATCTTCTATCCCCCTACATGCCGTCATCTTCTATCCCCCTACATGCAGTCATCTTATATCCCCCTACATACCGTCATCTTATATCCCCCTACATACCGTCATCTTATATCCCCCTACATACCGTCATCTTATATCCCCCTACATACCGTCATCTTATATCCCCCTACATACCGTCATCTTATATCCCCCTACATACAGTACCTTCATTTTATATCCCCCTACATGCTGTCATCTTATATCCCATCTCGAATGTTCATATTTGTTTTCTTTTTCTCACATTTGTTTTACATTCTCCGGTATCAGGAGGACACAGAATTTATAACCGGAGCAAAAATGTGTAACCGATACATAACGATATATAGTCACATATACAGCCGGTACTTATAGATATAGAGTCACATATACAGTGGATACTTACAGATATATAATCACATATACAGCCGGTACCTATAGATATGTAGTCACATGTACAGCTGATACTTGTAGATATATATATATTGTGGGGATTTGCTCCGGTAGACAGGCTTGCGGATGCAGTATAGAGGCAAAGTACACAGTTCTTGAATCAAGCAATAGTGTTTTATTCACACTCAGCAAAATCACAGTCCTGGTGCTTGTTCACACACAGCAGAATCAAAAACACAGGAAAAGTTCACCTGTAGGATTTAGGTGTTAGTTCACACCCGGCTGACGGCCAGAGAAAAGTCCAGGTGCAGGCTTCCATACAGTCTGTACGCCTGTTTGCAGACTCTTGCTCTCAGCCCTGAGAGCTCCACAGCCACACCAGCAGCTCCAGGATAATCACCTCTCACCTGCTGATGTGGCTGCCTTTTAAAGGCCCGGAAAAAGTCCGGCCTGGACCGTGGGGAATAGTCTCCCACCCAGCACTTGACTATTCCCAATAAGAGCCGGCCCGGATCGGCTTTGTAGCCATACTAAATATCAATGTGTCACACAGCACTAGCTGCTGCTGACACACAAAAAATCCGGCTCTTATCTCACCGAGGCCAGGAACCTCGGTGACACGTACCTTCCGTCGACGATGGAACCTTGCGCCCTCTTACAATATATATTGTGAGACGGGACCACTCAGACAGTCTCTTTTCAGGGTTTATTAGGCACACAGTACAGTACAGGCTTGCTTTCTCCAAATAACAGAACAGTCCAAATGAAATAACAAACACGGTGACACAGGCTTCTCACCAGCTGCAGTTTTTCTCCCAGCAATTCCTCACTGCCAAGAGGTTTGGTTCAGTAGTCTTCCTCTCAGACCACCATCCACATCCACTGCTCTCTGGCAGAGTGTCTTTTAAAATCACCCTCGCACCTGTGTGTGTGGCGGTAACACCCGAGATGGAGTATGGGAGTGACCTTCCCACCCAAGCTCTTCAGTCACTCCTAAATCCCGGACCCAAATTCCAGCTACCACCAACTCAGTGATCTACCACCACTGGTCGCTACTTACCTCCGGGATTTACATCACTGAGCGTAGCAGCCTCAGTGACACATACCTACCATCTATGATGTCACTCACTGCATGCTTACAATATATATATATATAGCCACATATACACCCGGTACTTGTAGATATAGATATATAGTCACATATAGACCTGGTACTTATAGATATATTATCACTTATACAGCCGGTATTTATAGATATATAATCACATATACACCCGGTACTTGTAGATATAGATATATAGTCACATCTACAGCCGGTACTGATAGATATAGATGTACATATATATGTGAGATTAGGTCAGAGATATAAGGATAGGACAGGCTGTGGACTGGAGATTATAGGAGAGGGGGAATCAGGACAATCGGTCAGAGAATTATGGAGAGGACAGGCAGGTTATGTGCGAGGAGTTATCAGGAGACTAGAATAGGCCATCACTATTCTTTTCCTTGAAAACCCTTAGTAGTTTCGGGTAATGTACGATGAATTCCTCTGTGCTGATCCTTCTCATTACTAATGCACCTATGGAAAGTGTAGGGAAATGTTTGGAGACACGTTATCAGCAGTTTACATGTGTTTTTCCCATCTTCTGCCTTGTTTTTATATTCAGCATTTACAGCATTATGAGTTTTAGGTGACATTTCACACACAACAGATTTTGTGGCAGAAAATTCTGCCGCTGAAAATCATTTCCATTCACCTTAATGGAGCTCGCAGAAGTCCACGTGTTTGCTGCCCCATTAAAATGAATGGAACTGATTCTCAGTCACAGAATTTTCTGCCACAAAATTGGCCTACTTGTCCTGACCGGCCTTCTTCAGAACAAGGTCCACAGCCATTTACCTGAAACCAAGGAAACAATCTGAAAACAACCCTTGTTCAGGCGCTGGATGATACTTTGTATCTAACCAGATAACCGTATGTCATACTCTGGATTAGTGATGAGCGAATCGAAGTATCCAAAGTGCAATTCAATGCAAATTTCAGGAAAAATTTGATTTGCCATGAACTGAAGCCAAATTTCCTTGTGCTTCGTGATAATCGATTATCCCTGAATTGGCAGAAAAAACAAAACACAATCACCTCATCCATTTGCGTGCAAAGAGGCCGCCACAGCCATCATGATTGAAGATGCTGCTTTGCGTGATGACATCATCACATCACCGAGTTAGATTTCACATGGTGTCTTCTATATGACCGCGGCGACCTCTATGCGATCAAATGGATAAGGTGAGGTATTTTTTCTTGTTTTTTTTACTGGATTAACCCCTGAAGCCTCATTCTTTTCAGATCCTGTGATCAGCAATGAACGCGACATCTGAGTGGTTCAATGAGGGAGGCAGCACAATCGCCGTTCCCCGCCATTGCACCCGCTATATACAATTAAGTATTTTGTCACAAAGCAAATTTCTTTGTGAAATTCGGCGAAGTAACCAAATCAAATTTTTCAATACATCACGGATCTCTACTCTGGATTGCTGGTGGTTCATTGGGGCAGATCTACTAATCATGTCCGAAAACCGTCAGACAGGCAAAAACTGTACAAAGTTTAGGCTGCTACTACAGCATCTCAGCTCTGTACAGAAGGAAGGGCGCCATATTTTGAATAAAGACTAACTGAAAAAATGATTTTTAGCTCAAAAAGAATATCACTGCAATAATAAAAGAAACCTCCCCCCAAAGGTGTCCATAGCCTTTAAAACTGCCCAGTGCAGCGAAGAATGAGAATCAATCACAGCTTTCTACACCAATCTTTTACTTCCCCTTTGAGCTGGCTTTGCCGACAGAAGAAGCACCTAATCTATAACGGGGACGAGCACCTCGACCTCGTCATTAATTAGGGCACCTTCAATAGTCTGTGCGCCTGCCAAAAAAACTAGACCAGTCGTTGGCTGGAGTAGTTTTTCACCAACATTTACTCCTGTTTCCAGACACGCCTCCGCCACACCCTTGACACTCTCATGTGTCAAACGTGGCACTAAAACATCCGTGCAACAAAACATTGTCACACAGACATTCAAAAATTCAGGGGGTTGGGTAATATTTTTGCACTAAAAACTTGGTTAAAGTGTTCATAAATGACCCCCATTAAGTCTATCTATATAGTAAATCTGGCGCAGCATTTGCCTCACTTTTTTAGCACAATTTGAGCCAGCTTAGCTTTGTAAATCTCCCACATTAAGCCTAGCCCCCCCGATGCTATTACCGAAGGAACTAACCATAGGCTCAGTCTTTGGGATCTTGTGTTTTTCTTTTGCAGTAACAAGGTTGTTGTGGGGATCAGTTCCAGATCTTCAGAGGAAGACTTGCGATGGTTAATGGAGTTCATCCGAGGGACATTTTTGGAACTTGTATCCGATGTGAAGTATCTACCAATCACTAACGATAACTTTCTAGAATGGCAGTACAAAATGAGCAGATGTTCGGTCGGGATCCTGTATCACACCAAACGTCACGGTCGGATTAACATTGTTGATGTAGATGGGGCGTTATATGATGACGAGCTTCAATCCCTCTACCATACTCTAGGTAACGGTGACACCTCATCATATGTGGCCTTCATCTGGCTCTGTGACCAGGTCTAATCCACTAATGAAACATTATGAATTGCTGATTTTATGAAATGTTGTTAAAATTGTACTAGAAGAGGAAAGGATTATATTCAACTTTGCTTAAGTTACTTGTCCCATTCTGAAAATGCTGCTTCTCCAGCCTAGAACCTCAGAGAAACCTTGGTCTCTACTGTGTAGTATTGGTTGTTCATGTCTAGCCATACTCTCTTCTGACCAGCTAAAGCCTCCCTTGTCCAGTCTAAGTTTCTTCTGTTAAGTACTGGCCTCCTCTGTCCAGATTTTGTCTTGTTAATTCAGTCTTGATCTTTTGTCTTTAGTCTTGGTTTCTCCTGGCCACTCTTAGTCTCCCCAGTCCAGTAATGGTCTGCTCTGTCCAGTCTTGGTCTACCATGTCCAGTCTTGGGTTCCTCTGTCTACCCTTGACGTCCTCAGTCCAATTTTGTTACTGTTGATCCAGTGTTGGTCTATTGTGTTCAGTCTTGGTTTCTCCTGACCACTCTTTGTCCCTCCTGTCCTGTCTTGGTTTCTTATGTCTGATCTTGGCTTCTCTTGTCCAGTCTTGGTCTTTAGTCTTCAATCCTGGTTTCTCCTGTTCTCCCTGCATGTTCTTGGTTTCTTCTATATATGTGGGTGACCAACAAAATATTACAAAATTTAGACTTGAAGAACATTATTATGGGGGCGGCCATCTTGCCTGAGCTGTTCTTAACAGCATTCACAAAGCATTAAATTATGGCTTTACGGCAACCCCATGGTCCATAGACACAATGGTCTGGAGGGGACCCCATTGACTTACATGGGAGAGTTTTCTAGGCATGCTCTGTGACCTGTACAAGGAAATAATAGATAAGCTCTGATGAATGGTGGGTCCTGTCTTATCTATACACAGAGGTGGTATCATTACAGGCAGGATTAGACTGCAGTAAAGAGATCTGTACAAACCAAGAAGTGGAGTCAATTAGACATAGTGGCCGGTGCAAAAACTACAGGATTTTTGGTCTTAGTTTAAATATAAAAAGTGACAGAAAATTTTAAAAATCATCAAAAATTATAAAGAATATGAAAAACATATAAAAGTGATTTAAAGAGCAGGTCATTGTCTGATGAAACATTTTATTTAATTTGCCTTTACAGGAAAAAGTAATGTTCTGGTGGTACTGGATGATCTGGAGAACTGCTCTGACAGCGAGAGGGAAAGGATCCTGGACACACAATCCAGCCTGAGGCACCGCTCTTCTCGGCTCCTGCTCTTTCCTGGAACAGGCAAAATTAGAGAAGCAAAGAAGAAGGAGGAAGAATTTCGGAAATTCCTTAGCAACAATGCAGGAGGTGAGGATCTCCAAGTCAACACTAAAAAGCCTGAAGGTGGTCCAAGATGGAAAAGGATCATGGACGTGATACCTGGTAAAATATTATTTGTGCATAAGGGTACTGTCACACTTGAGGTAAACTTTTCCGGCATTGAGTTCCATCCTAGGGGCTCAATACTGGAAATGAACTGATCAGTTTTATCCTAAAAACTGCCTTTACCAGCTACTAACCATCATGCGACAGGGGTCAGACATTCTTCAGATGTCCGAAAAAAAGAGACAAACTATGTCATATGATAAGTAAGGCTACACACATAGGTAATTAAACATCTAGGTTAAACGTGCTGTATTAAAAATACCTTGAATTTTTCCATGGGCAATAGGCCAAGAAAAGCCCTAACGTGAATCATATACACAGACGAGTACTGTGTCAGATACTCTCACAGACAAATGAAAAATAGAATTTTTTCCACCAGAGATCCAGAAGGGGAGGATAAATGAAAAATAATGGTAGGGGTACATGGCTAGTTGATATAGAAGGGATTAAGAACCTGTCCCTAGTTCTAACCCTATGGCTTACTCAGCCCAGGGACACCTCCTAAAGGTGGGCGTGCCCTGTCCCCGTACCTAAATCTGTTATTCCCCTAAGTT
This sequence comes from Bufotes viridis, assembly GCA_033119425.1. Taxonomy (NCBI): domain Eukaryota; kingdom Metazoa; phylum Chordata; class Amphibia; order Anura; family Bufonidae; genus Bufotes; species Bufotes viridis. Next base: position 2,050,065 of record CM065595.1, on the reverse strand, counting down.
GCCCTATATCCAATAACATAGGCAGAACCAGTAAGGATAGTCACTAGGGATGCTCACGGAAGGATACTAAAGATATAGTAATGATGTATGCAAACACATAACCCCTGGAGTACGGGGACAGGGCACGCCCACCTTTAGGAGGTGTCCCTGGGCTGAGTAAGCCATAGGGTTAGAACTAGGGACAGATTCTTAATCCCTTCTATATCAAATAACCCATGTACCCCTACCATTATTTTTCATTTATCCTCCCCTTCTGGATCCCTGTTTGTCTGTGAGAGTATCTGACACGGTATTCAATTAAAGGTATTTTTAATACAGCACGTTTAACCTAGATATTCTTCAGATGTCCCCTCAGTCCATTTACAGGGTTGGTCCTTGATGTTGCCCCTGTTTTGATAAATCTGTAATTACAAAGTAATGAAAACCAAGGATGAACCCACCACCCATCCATCACCGTGTAGAGGACAACGAGCCGAGAACTGTAATAATCAGAGCTTGGTATTCATGAGATCTGTTCAATAAGCTTAAACAGGAGTATAAATAAAGTAGGGCCGCCTCATTCAGCCAAAAGTGAAATGTCTACAGCAGGGGTGTAGCAGGCTTCACTCAGGGCAAAGATTGTTTGCTTCATTACTCCAGAGAGCATTGTTGATGCCCCCACCCCAGTACCTGGCACCCAGCCCCCTCACAGTGCCGGTAGTTTGTAGAGATGTAAATGGTGGAGTAGACATTTGATGACTTTAGATATCTTTTTTGTACATTTTTAGGTGTGGGGTGATAGGACAGCTGACCTCAATATGAAAGGAACATGGGAGATTTTATGCCTGTCCTTAAAACATACAAGCTGATAAGACCCTCATGTGATCTCACAATTATCCCACCACGGACAGTCTCAGAGCAGTGCAGGTTCTCAACCTGAAATCCTATGTACTCTCCCTATCTGTGGATATTGTAAGAGACAAGCCACGCAATGACGTCAGCAGATGTCCACAGTGCCCGCATGACCAATCATTTCATGGCAGCATCATGTCAGACTGGAATTATGTAGATTATTGGTAACTCTCAGTTTCTCCACAGGCGCATCTTATGTCTTCCCTGGCTTTTCCACAAAATTCTCAAATCAAGTAAGTCCTTGAAACATGAACTTCTTTCTGTGATTATTATAATGAAACATTGACAGGTTCTGTCACGACCGTAGACAGGGAGCCGCACTCACACAGTGAGCCCTAACTTGAATCCAACCTGCTGTCCCTGTCTACTAAGCAGCAAGTCCGCAACTGGTTGACAGTCCCTATGCTGGTAAGTGCAGGGAGACAAGCCAAACACACACGGTAAAAACTGCAGGGACTTGTTCACACAGCCAGAATCCAAAACAGACAAACACACAGCGAAGGTGATACAGAAATAGCTCAAAGTCAGGAGGTCAATACAGATCACAGAGTGGAGAGTAGTCAAACATAGCCAAACCAAAGGTCAAAACCAGACGGGAAACGGGGTACAAAATTACTAGGCAGAGAGAGGTCAGAGGCAAGTCAGATCCAATAGCAACAGGAGCACAGTAAGGGAAAACCTATCCCTGGCCAGGGTGTACTGCCAGCACGTCCCTGGATCAGAACCTGATAGGTCCAAGCACTCAGCACCCCATTAGACCAGAATACAAGCGGTCCTGAGATTGGCAGTTTGACCTGTCACTCAGCACGCATGACAAACATACACGGTGATACAAATACCTCTCTAATCTCCCCCATCAAGCATGTGCGCTTAAGTGGGACAGAACAAGGGGGCGTGGCCTAAGTGATGTATCACAAGGTGGGGGGTGACCTAGGTGGCACATCACAGGGGCGCCACTTGGCAGTTTGTCTGACACAGCGCTGCCGTGCCTGAGCCCCAGACCGTGGTGCTGGAGCTCAGACAGGTAACTTGGGGACAGGCTGATTCAATCTTCGGAGCTGCTCCGTATATTATGGCTAAACATCCCGCTGATTTCACCCATCGGCCTGAGGCTTCTGGACACAGGTCTCCCCTTTATACTAGGGTGAGGGGGCTGCATACATACAGAGCTGTGGGGATGCAAACCACTCAATCACAGGTGCAGCCGAGCTAAACTTGATGGTTAAAGGGGTTATCCCATGATTTATGTAAAACATTAAAACCAATTTTATATCTAGCTGGAAGCTCAAGGGGAGTGTGCTTTCTGCTGCTGCTCAGGGAGTGTGTCCTTTCTGCTACAGATAAGAGGTGTGTCTTTTCTGCTGCAGCTCAGGAGGGCGTGCTGGAGCCCTCTCCCTATCACAGCTAAGGAGGCAGTTGAAGGTTGAAACTGAACATGTGCAGCCCTCTCAGTGGAGCAGACAAAGAAATAAGAAAAATGACAAACAGCAGGTGGCGCTCTACAGATACATTGTATCGAATATCCATTAGCTATGCTAAATTTTTAGTTACAAAAGTATTCAGATCCAGGTGCTGGTTTTGAAACTGCAGAATATGTAGTACCCCAGAGCAGGCACTACCATTCCTACACCCTGCTACTGTCTCTAATGGCAAACAAAAACATGTGATCTGTGTATTTGATTCCAGGTTATGGTGCCTTAATAACATGGCTATGTAACATGGATGACATGCACTGTGCCTCATTCACCAGCAGGTGGCAGTGCATCTGGCAGAGTACCATTAGATAGAATGGAACTTACCATTCCCTTCTCCCCCTTTTTGGGCAGAAGTGGGTCAGTCCTGCTTCCTTTCAAGGGAAGGTTGCAGGAAGCTGGGGAGTTGAGTTTTAGAGTAGAACGGGAGCAGACATGGTGCAGTGATTCTTCCAAGGGAAGCAGCTTGCACAGCACCCTAACTCCTTTCAGTTTATATATGAGGGGGTCAACAGCAGAGGCAGCCCGCTAACAGGTACCAGACCTGTCAGAAAGTCCAGTAACCAGACCGAAGCCAGAGTCTAGCACAGAAGAGAAAGATAAAGCAAGGTATCCAAGTTTGCCTGCCAGTTTACCAAAAAACCTTCCGGAGCCAAGAGAAAAAAACGGATATTGTCTGGATACAAGTTTATTCAAGTAAAGCTGGACTTTTACTGAGTCTGGACTGGGGAGTGATGATATCCAGGTAGGAGCACCGTGACACACAATCTGATAGGGCCCCATCACCACTCGGCAGTCCTAAAAACCTGGGACACAATCTGCCCTGGGGGGTGGCATGTTGCAAATATTTTTCATAGGACAACTCCTGTAAGTAAAAAATGTCAAGAAAAGGTTAACTAATGGATTTCAATAGCTTTTGTCACAAGATAACCGAGATAATATCATGACGTGTTATCAGAGTCAATTTTAGCTCGGCTGCATCTGTACATACATTCCTATTGACTGCTCTTGATATCACTGTAGACATCCCCCATTGTAGACAGCATCGTGCTGGTGGTATGGATGGACTTGATGGACAGTAATTAATTTTATTTTACTTTCAGAAAAGCAGTGAAACATCTTTAGACTCCAAACAGAATTGCCTCTCAAAAGACTTAGCAAGAAGAAGTATTAAGTCAAGACTGAAAATCGGCATCTTCTCGAGGTCTGGACAAAGTAGTTATGAGTGGCTGATGGAATGGCTGAAGACCAAGTGTATGATGAGACCCATAGATGTCCATGCTGTCTGCATCACCAATAGTTCTACAAGGTTTTACTCTGAGCTCCCAAACTGCTCGTTTGCCATCCTGTATCACACACAAAAACATGGACGACTCAACGTCACAGATGTCACAGACTCCTTGTACAATGAGGAGCTCAAACAACTCTCATATTTTTTAGGTGTGTAAGAAATCTTATGTACATTTTGCTGATTGCCTCAGTTTCTGCAGTTTATGCGGGTTTGACTGCTTTCTTGTATTTTTCTTCAGGTAGAGAGAACGTCATTGTGGTGATCGATGATCTGCAGGATGCCGACTTTACCAAGAAGAACCAGATACTGAGAAACCAGCCCAGCATCAGTAGACTGGCCCGGGACCTATATCTGTTCAACGAGAAAAAGAAGAACCCTGAAAACCTGGAAGACATACAACGAATCCTGATGGAGAAAATAGAGAAAAGACAAGATGATGAGGAGCGGGCAGTGATGGACACTGGTTTGTATTCTTCTGTCTCTTGGCCCCACAGCAATGTACAATCTTCAGCATGATACACACTAAGTGGCGAGCAGCTTCCAGCTCTTACATGGGAGTTACATATGCTGGGGGTACTGGTTTGTATTCTTGAAGAGAGAATACATGGAAGCAGAAACATTTTGTGTCCCTTGGCAAGCATGAAATGACCCTCGCTGAGTAGGAGTAGAATACGCTGCTTCCTCAGGATAGAACTTCAAAGAAATCTTAGTCTCTCCGCTGTAGTGGTGGTTATTTATGTCCTGTCTAGGTCTCCGCTGTCCAGTGTAAGTTCACCCGTCAAAGCTAGTATTCCCCATCTCCAGTCGTGGTCTCTTTTGTCCAGTTTAAGTCTCCCTTGTCCAGTCTAGGTTTCCTCTTTCCAACTCTGGTTTCCCCTGTCCAGTTTTGGTCTTGTTAATTCAGTCTTGGTCTTTTGTCTACAGTCTTGGTTTCTCCTTTACACTCTTGGTCTCCCCTGTCCAGTATTGGTATCCTCTGTCCAGTCTAGGTCTACCATGTCTAGTCTTGGTTTTCTCTATATACGTTTGGTCTCCAATAACCAATTTTGGTCTTGTTAATACAGCTTTGGTCTACTGTGCTCAGTCTTGGTTTCTCATGTCTGGTCTTTGCCGCCCCTGTCCACTATTGGTCCTTAAACTTCAATCCTGATTTCTCCTGTCCTCCCTGTATGTTCTTGGCTTCTTGTATAAATGTGGGTGGCCAACAAAATTACACGGCAGCATGACTTGAGACTGGAATCATGTAGATTCTTGGTAACTTTCACTTTCTTCACAGACGCATCTAATTTCTCCTCTGGCAATCCCGCAGAATTATCATGTCAAGTAAGTCCTAGAAACATGAACTTCTTTCTGTCTTCTATGCTTATTATAATGAAACTTTGGTTCACCTAATCTTCGGTGTGGCTCCGCTTATTATGGCTGGATGTTCAGCTGATTTCACCCATCGGCCGGAGTCTTCTAGACACAGCTCTCCCCTTTATACTATATAAGGGTGACCTGTCTTCTGAACCAGCACCTGGGAACTCTTCCATACATACAGAGCTGTGGGGCTGCATACAACTTAATTATATACATTTCCATTGACTGCTCTTGATATCACTGTAGACAACCCCCATTGTAGACAGTATTGTGCTGGTGGTATGGATAGAACAAACACAGAACCAGAGATAGGTGCACGCTGCCATCACACTAAACCCTCACACTGATGTTAAAAATTGAGAGTTAGTTCGACATATCCTACTAGGAGGACGTGTCTTAAGCCTCGGGCACCAGCGTCAAGGTCTCTCAAGTAGCCCGTGGGCCCTAACACTCACCTACCTGCGCCATATGGGCGATATCAGGGGCCAGTGGGCAATTACAGGAGCATTAGGACGACTCACAAACATCTCCTCTGTTACCTCCAGCATGTGGCCATGCTTGCAATGGGAGGTGGGAGGTGTCTATGAGCCCTACCCAAGACTGACTGATATAGCCCAAGGCCAAGCAGGTGCACCCAAATGTGACCTGAAGATGAAAAACAGGCACATTTAAAATGGAGTTTAGATAGATGGATAGACTTGATGGACAGGTCATAAATCTTTATTTTACTTTCAGAAAAGCTGTGAAACATCTTTAGATTCCAAACAGATTTGCTCTTCGAGACTGAAAATCGGCATCTTCTCGAGGTCTGCACAAAGTAGTTATGAGTGGCTGATGGAATGGCTGAAGACCAAGTGTATGATGAGACCCATAGATGTCCATGCTGTCTGCATCACCAATAGTTCTACAAGGTTTTACTCTGAGCTCCCAAACTGCTCGTTTGCCATCCTGTATCACACACAAAAACATGGACGACTCAACGTCACAGATGTCACAGACTCCTTGTACAATGAGGAGCTCAAACGACTCTCGGATTTTCTGGGTGTGTAATAAATCTCATGTACATTTTGCTGATTGCCTCAGTTTCTGCAGTTCATGGGAGCTTTCTTGTATTTTTCTTCAGGTAGAGAGAACGTCATTGTGGTGATCGATAATCTGCAGGATGCCGACTTTACCAAGAAGAACCAGATTCTGAGAAACCAGCCCAGCATCGGTAGACTGGCCCGGGACCTATATCTGTTCGATATCGAGAAAAAGAAGAACCCTGAAAACCTGGAAGACATACAACGAATCCTGATAGAGAAAATAGAGAAAAGACAAGATGATGAGGAGCGGGCAGTGATGGACACTGGTTTGTATTCTTCTGTCTCTTGGCCCCACAGCAACGTATATTCTGCAGCATGATACACACTAAGTGGCGAGCAGCTTCCAGCTCTTACATGGGAGTTACGTTCGCTGGGGGTAGATAGTGCAGACCCAGGTACATGTGCTGAGGGTAGGTAGTGCAGACCTGGGTACAATAGCTGGGGCTAGGTAGTGCAGGCCTGAGTATAGTACATGCGCTGGGGTAAAGTAGTTCCACACAAATCTTGACATTCAGATTTGTTGTAGATTTTGCTGTGAGTTTTTGCTGCATTTCATTCCCCGCTGTGGAAATCTGCAGCAAAAATGGTCATTTCGTCTCACCTACAGATCTTTTTCTGCAGCATGTGAATGGGGTTTTGTAAACTGTCGTCCACTTTTCAGGATCTGTTTACGCTGTAGATTTTCCATTATGTAGATCAGTGTTGTGTCCGCCATGTGTGAACACTTCCTAATGTCTCCTGCACACCCCCAGATCCGCTCTGGACGCTACAGACGTTAAACTCCGCACAAATGTCACTTTCTGCTTCACATAGACTTGTCTGCACTTCATCTGCTCTGCTGCATTACACTGTGGACCAACCATCGGGAAATCCACACGTAAAATCCTACAGAACGTGGACATGTGGCCCTAGCGGTCAGAGTCACTTTCCGGCTTCTCCTCCTTCTGGTCATGGATCCCGGATAGGCCAAGGATAGTGCTGCTATTAGGGTCCAGTTTGCTATAGGTCCTGCCATCAATAGACATGAAAGTCACCATGTCTAATTCTAGGATATTGCATGTGGCGGATGTCTCTGCTGTTCTACTGAAGCCAGAAATCCACAGGACAGAGGGGTTTCCGCCTAAACCCCTTTCAATGACCCTTGACCCATTGTTCCACTGCCTCGTTTACTAAAAGTTGTTCCTTTAGAGGATAGAGTCCTGACCAAGTTTTCACCCCCAGTAGAAGAGGAGATGATCCCAACTAAGACTGGGCCCCCTCTTGCCCGGGGCCCCAAAGTAGTCGCATGGTCTGCCGCTATAGTAGTTATGCCCCTGAGGGTCTAATATTCAGCCGGGTATCTAAAGCTTCTGTAGATGTCGATGTTGTGACAGAAAAAGCAGACAATGTGCAGCTTTCAGTCAAAGAACTTACAGTCTCTGAAGGTTTCTTCATGTTTACATCTTGTTTTTTATTTCTTCCGTTTAGATTTTCCACAGGCTGATCCTGGCAGAAAACCCAATGAACCAGGCATGTCTGCTGAGTGTCTACAGCGGGAGGATTTTCAGGACAGCAGTGTAGACAATGAACCTGCATCTTCAGGGGGTTCAAGTACAAAATCCACTAAAGAAGTTGATTTGTTTGCTGCTCGGGTTCGGAAAGGAGCTGATGATTTGAAGGGACCAGAAGAAAAAAAGATAATTCTAGACCTCAGCATGTCGACCCTTCATGTTGCTGAGATGGACAGTGAACTCCAAGATCTACTTTCTTTATCTTTCTTAGTTTATAATCAAATTAGTACAACACATGCTACATGGCAGGATCATCTGAACAGAACGCAAGCACTATTCAGAGAAATGAATCAAAAAACACAAAAACTTCAAAGCGAAAATGAGGAACTTCAAAGTCAAAATAGAAGCTTACTCATGGAGATGAGTAAAAACGAAGACGCTAAAAAACAGGTGGTAGAGGCATGCAACAAGATCATGAAACAGAGTGAAGGCACTATAGAGGAGCTCCACAAAGATTTGTGGGACAAGGAGAGGATCACAGAGAGGGAACGTGGAAGAATCCAGAATATGGAGCAGAACATTGAAGAACTGATGAAGGAACTGAGAGAAAAAAAGGTAAAAATAGATGAAATGCAGACCAGAACAGAGAGTCTCCACCAAAATCTGCATGACAGGGACAGGACCATAGAGGTGGAACACCAAACAATCCAGAATATGGAGCAGGTTATTCAACAGCTAAAGAGCTACATCCATGAAATGGAAAATAAACCGAACCAAGAGATGGAAACGCGAAAATCCAACAGATGTGAGGAGAGGAGCCCAGTACCTGGACAAGAAGATGAGGAGAAGACCCAGCATGAACACAGACAATGTAACTGGAGATCTGGAGTGATGAATGAAGGCTTCCTATCCGACACAACCGAGGGGAATATTGATGTAAGGTTCAATCTTCGGGAAAGATCTGCAGAGATACAAAGCCTGACCCCGGCAAATGACCGGATCGAGCAGCTGAAAAATATAATACGGCAGAAGGATGCAGAAATCCAGATGCTGAAAGCAGAAGTCCACCAGCAAGCGGAGGCACATGCTGTACTCATAGATGAGATACTGAACGCTTCAGGGAGTGGAAAGGAGAAAGCAACAGACTGATCAGAAGCCTCTGCTCTGGATGGAGAGCTCCTGTTCTTCCCCACTATATCGTCCTCTGTAGGGGCCAGCACGTGCACAGCCTCCACTGCCATAGAAGACCATTTCCAGCCGAGGATTTTTATCTGTAGCTATTATGTCAGACTTATTGTAAGGATTTAATCACATATTAGAATGAGTGTGTCTCCTCCAAAATCGGCCTGAAGGAAATCATGCCGCCATGTAGGGTAGGTGTCGCGAAACACAACCATACCGTTCATGGAAAATCTAACCTTAAGAAATGCATATGTTTATGGAAATAAATAGGTTTTGGGTGCACCATGAACAGGGATATTGCACTATGGATGGGGGTGCTCTGCTCGGTGCACCTGGCTTCCCTTGTTTCATTATTACTGGCTCAGTCAAATAGGAGGAGCTTACTGGTGAGGTGGTGGTGCACCAAATGGATCAGCCCCGCCCATGGTGCACCAATTTATTAAGCCTTTTTCAGGATTAGAGGAGTGGATTTGCACCTTTCCTTCCTGGCGGTGTCATACCTCCCAACTGTTTGGATGGTCAAGCAGGGACACCTCTGGTTCATTGTTTGAAAGATCCATTTTCCCTGCATATCTACACCCTTCGGTGGTTTTATTTTATATAGAGATTTCTAAAATCCAAATTGTATCAAATAAAGAAATAATTCAAAAGGTTTGGTCTAATATACAAAGCGGAATCGTACAAACACTTTCTGGGTCCATATTGTGGATGTAATAATGCAAATCTGTCCCTTAGATCAGAAAGATGCAAAAATAAATGTGGAGCCCTAGTTATGGGTCTACAACACAATGAAAGCCAGATATCCCTCAAAGGAAGGAAAACCGAGCAAAGGGGTGTCTCCATTACAGAGATCACCAAATCCACCATATTAAGTGGCCCCTATGTCAAGATCCGGCTTTTTTACAAGCTTGGACGGGGAAGAGCTAAGCCAGTTACCCATCCACAGACAGCTGTTTCGGGGTGTTGCCCCTCATCAGTGCGGAGTAGGATTCTGGCTAACCGGGAGCGATGTCTTGGAGATACGTGTATTCTCTGATACAATGACCCCATCTCTATTACTCTGCTGCCCCCGTCCTGTTACTGAGGTTCTCACTTCATCTTAGTGCTTTATTCTTTACCACAATAGGACTATAGGGCTTCCTAATCTGCCCGGCCCTTTATTTAGTTGTCAGCGTATGTTTATCTTGTCTGTATGTACGATGTCTTCCATATTTTTCCTGCCTAGATCAGTCTAAGGCTACATTCACACTCGCGTTTTGGCTTTCCGTTTGTGAGACCCGTTCAGGGCTCTCATGAGTGATCCAAAACGGATCAGTTTTGCCCTGATGCATTCTGAATGGAAAAGGACTCAGTTTGCATCAGTTCAGTCACCATTCCGCTCTGGAGGCGCCTGCAGCGTTTTTCTGTCGGTCCTGGGATGCTGAGCGAGACGGGTCAGTCCTGACACACAATGTAAGTCAATGGGTTCGGATCCGTTTTCTCTGACACAATAGAAAATGGATCCGTCCCCTATTGACTTACAATGGTTTTAGAGACGGATCGGTCATGGCTATAGAAGACATAATACAACCAGATCCCTTCATGACGGATGCATGCGGTTGTATTATTGTAACGGAAGCGTTTTTGCAGATCCATGACGGATCCGTAAAGGTAGCCTTACTGGAACGCCTGCAGTGCGCCTGTTGGTCCACACACTAAATGCTGTCCTTTGGTTTAAAAATCAGAACGGAGCTCCCCCGACATGTTTTGCCACTTATGCGGCTTCCTCAGGGGTATTGGAGCTTCTGGTTAGTATATATATAGCACTTGATGGTTACACATCCAGTGATCCCTGTTATATACTATCTCCCAAAGATACATGAGAGTATGATTGACCCTCCTGGAAGTCCCATAGTACCGGGGATAAATTCCCTTACTAGTCGACTCACAGAGAATGTTAAGTTTTTTTTCTACAAACATATGTCAATGAGATCTGGGAGATGTGATTTGACTGCTAGGTGATTTCGGCTCCTCCACTGAACATAGGTTTCTTGCTACAGTTCACGTGACATCTTTATATACTGGAACAGAGGGGATTTTTAATTAAATGTCTGGATTTTTGTTTAAACCACAATTACTTTTGGTTTGATGGGAATTTTTATCTGCACTGCCCTGGAACAGCGATGGGGGCAAAATTCGCCCCCAGTTTTGCTAATTTATTCATGTCCCTATGGGAAGAAAATTATATTGACCCCAATATGACTGATAAAAGGGGTGAAGGCGGATTAATATTTTGGAAAAGGCATTTAGATGAATGACTGTTTATTAATATCGAAAGGGGACCATTCGGGATTGGAGAATTTTCTCACATATATAAACTCCAACCAATGGACCCTTTGTTTTACTGACAATGTTAGTCATGTTTCTGTCAGTTTTTTAGATCTCACCATTTTTATCGAGGGGGAGAGGTTAAAAACCAAATGGTACTTCAAGCCCAGAGATGTGAATGCTTATATAGAGACCAGCAGTTGTCACCATCGACCGTGGACAAAAATATCCCTAAGGGGCAATTTAAAAGGATCTGTCGCAATTGTCCTGATTCACATGATTATGAAGAGCAAAGCCATTTAATACAGAAGAGATTTTTATAAAAAGGGTATAGAGAGGGCGAACTATTGAGCTACATTAAAGAAGTAGAAAGAGAAGGAAATGAGCAGCGGAGACTGAATACTAAGGAGTAAAAAGATGTTACTGTGGCCCTTATAACCCAATATAGTAGTAATGCAAATGCTATGAGGAAGAATTGGTCCGTTTTAAAAAATGACCCTGTGTCGGGGACATCGATTCCGAAAAATCCAGACATTATTTTTAAAAAGCCCCTAATGAGAAAGACAGACTTGTTCCCAAACAGTAGGAGAGGGTGAAGAAGCATATGTTCACATGGTGCGGCCTCTGCTTACCCTGCAGAAGCCGCTCAACGAGGAATAGGAAAGTAAGAATTGGTGAAATTGTGTCCATGAGAACAAAGTTGAAGGTGGGCTCACATGTGGACATTCGGGGGTCGTATACATGCTGGAGGGACCTTGTGGGACAGAAAAGGAGAAAACTGAAAATGTAGGTGCAAGGACATATTCACAGTATTAGAAAAGGCTTGGAGACGCACAGCGTGTCTGCACATTTCAAAAGGGTTCATAAAAAAAATATATAAAATTTGGAGTGTGTCCAGAATAAGTGAAAAGGAGAAGATCCGGTGGCGAAAATTAACCAGAGAGAGGTGGAGTGGATATAGCGGATGGGCATGCTAGAACCGAGCGGACTAAATGTGGAGTTGGATATAAAACCTTGTATAGTTGGAGGTAGATTGATTCTATATTACTAGGGGGAATAGTGGAGGACACAGTAAGAGAAAGAAGAGGATAAATAGGAGCTTCTATTGGTGGCTTAAGTCATGTGATCTGGAGCTTATTAACATTGAATGGGCCAAAAGATGATTGGGGAATCCATACCATGTGATCGTGGGAACTTTTGAGGACATATGATCTTATATTCATTGAAGAAAGAATGGGGCCAGAGGATGATTGGAGATTCTTCATCATGTGACTAGGGGAGATGAAAAAATGAGGTGATGAGAGTAACAGTTGATTGGTGGATATAATACATTGTGAATGGTACATTAAGCGAAGCAATTTGTTCTAATATTTAAAGGGGTTGTCTAATCACAGCCAAAGGTGGCATCTCGCCAGGATATGCCCCCATTGTCTTATAGGTGTGGGTCCCAGCGCTGGGACCTGCACCTATATCGGGAACGGAGCCCCGCAAGGTGGTGGCTGGAGGACTCCACCAAGCTGGCTCCCCATACAAGTGAATGGCAACGCACCCCGCATGACCGGCCACCGCTCCCATTCGCTTCTATGGGCCCAATGGAAATAGCCGAACCAGCGCTCGGCTATTTTTGTTGGCCTGATAAAAAATTTATGGAGGATGACTGCGCATGTGCAGTCTGCCCTCCTCCACTTTCGGGGCTCCGTTCTTGATATGAGACCCGCACCTATAAGACAATGGGGACATATCCTCGTGATATACGCCCATTGTCTGTCATGAGAATCTGAATGATTATGTAAGTTTCACATATGAATATTTGTTATTTTATTTGTGAACACGTGTACATGTTTTTAGTGTTTCATAATATTGATTTTAAGATGCTTTGATGAAAAGTATCTTGCAAAGAGACCTTATGGGGTAACACCCAGATCATGTTACCCCATAAGGGGAGGTGTGTGTGCCCCTGAAGAAGAGGAGGTGAAATCCGGGTCGGGCACTTGGTGAAAAGACTGGCTTTTATTACTACATGCTTGTGATTTTACGACTTTTATAAGTACAATAAAGTGCTGGGTGAGAGAAACAGTCTGCGAAGCTTCACTATGTTGGTTGTGCTCCTTTTCTGGTTGATACAGGAAACAGGAGGGCGTCATCATCAACATCTCACACATACATTGGACTTGCAGCTATTCAGCAGATGATTATTTCTACAGATTCTTCTCATGTATCTGCATTGTTCCTGATTTGCTCTTACAATTCTACATTTTGATAATTTTGTTAGTATTTTGTAAATCCACCTTTAGCTTTCAGCACCGCTCTCAATCAGATTCCCGCATGTCCCAACCAAAATCCGTTCCTAGGTCTCTTCTACACATTCCCTATGTTGGTCCATACTGGTAGACTCACTTGGGTATGAATACAGCTTTTTCTTCACCTCTACCCACAAGTGTTGGATTGGGTTGAGGTCTGGGGACCGTGGGGTCGATCCAGCTCCTCTACTTCATTATCATTGAACCATTTCTTCTTCAATCTCGCCATATGCTTTGGGTCATTGTACTGCTGGAACACTATGTCGTCCTTTTTATACCCATGGTACTCGAGTGCATGAAGTAACTCGTCTTGTAGGATACTCACATACAGCTCAGTAGTGAGAACACCATCGATCCTGGTCAAGTATCCAACACCTTTGGCTGTGAAACATCCCCATATCATCAGGCTTCCTCCACCAAACCTGGCAGTTCCTTCAATGTCTCTATCCGTTAGCCCCTTTTCCCTTGTTTCTCCCATTTGCACCATCAGAGCCCAGTCTATTGACCTTTGTCTCATCACTCCGAGTCACCTGTTTCCAATGTTCTACTGTCCACTGTTCAAGCTTTTTTGCAAACTGGAGCCGACGCCTCTTATTATGATATTGAAGTCGAGGCTTCTTCAGCCTTTTATAAGCCACCATTCCAGACTTATGTAATGCAAGTTGCACAGTGCTACAAGCCACCTCAACTGCCATGTTTGTCGCGTCAGAACTGATAGACCTTGTGATGAGCCAACTTGTTGTTATTTTGCCTGGAAGTCCACCTCTTCGCTTTGGAATGGATCGACTGCTTCATTTCGGATTCTTCCAGCCGTCATGGTACTTACACGATGCAGTTTGGCCGTTTTCTTGGCCGAGATACCGCTATTGATGAACTGGATGATGCTCTCTTTTCTTGGGAAATCTTCATTATAGGTGGCTCCTCAATTCTAACCATTGACCTTTCACTTGGGAATCAACCTAATAATGCACTGAGCTATTAGATGATGTGAGAACAGATGGTAATTTGTAGTATAGAAGAAGAAGATTGTTCACCACCAGGAGCAAAACAGGACCAATGCAGATACATGAGAAGAATCTGCAGAACTAATCATCTGCTAAATAGCTGCAAGTCCAATGTATGTATGAGATAGCCAAGAGGATTGTCTATAGGATGATGGGAGTCTCACGTCCGGAGCTGTAGTGGATGGTGAGATATGGAGCCTGGAAGTCAGAAGTTCTAAACATTGTTACCCCTTTGCTCATCAGTGTCTGTTCCCAGGGACAAGTCCAAACCACAGAGGTTTCCAGCTCAAATGCCAGACAGCCCCTTAAAGGGATATTCTCATAGGTACAAGTTATTCCCTATCCACAGGGCCCAAGATCCCCCGCTGCTGCCCTGAAATGACTGAAGTGGCCGCTTGATTCTTTGGTATGGGAGTTCCAGAGATGGCCGAATATAGCTCTCACCTATCTCCAAGACTCCCATAGAAATGAATGGAGCGGTTGTGCACATGTGTAATAGACTGCTCCAGTTATTTTAGGGAGCAGCAGTGGGCCTGCAGGGACTAAGGGGCCCCGTTTCTCATGATCAGTGGGAGGTCTCAGCAGTAGCACCCCAACCAATCTAATATTTTGGATAGGGGACAACCTTTACTTACCGGAATAACCCTTTAAGACCTATGGGCCTATGGACAGGGGATTTTCCATTAGACAATAATACCCCAAGTCAGGAACAAAAAAAAATCTAAATTTGGTTAAGATTAGGGTTGAGCGAACCTGAACTGTAAAGTTCGGGTTCATACCGAACATTACGTTTTTCACACCCGGACCCGAACCTGAACATTTCCGTAAAAGTTCGGATTTGGGTTCATTGTTCGGCAATTTCTTCCCGCCTTTTGAAAGGCTGCAGGGCAGCCAATCAGCAAGCATTTCACTACTTTGCCCTAAGAAGCCATCACAGCCGTGCAGCATGTAACCCAGTCTCTTTAGAAGCTGGAGTCACGTAGTGCCGCACGTCACTCTGCTGCGTTAGTATAGGGACAGGTTTCTGCTGCCGCTGCTGTCAGGGAGAGATTAGGAGAGAAATCTGTAGAACCTGGTGGTGTGAAATCTTCAAGCTACAGCAATCATTGAGGGCGGGTGCTACTGCAATCCTACATATTTGTACCCAGCCCTGAGCCCAGTGATACTGCAAAATATTTTTTTTTAATCCATCTCTGTTATTGAGGTGGGGGTCGGCGGCCATTTTAGCCACTGCAGTGTCCTTGGAACTGCATGTGACCTGCATGTGTGCCAGCCTGCCAGGGACAGCAGTCTAATTATTTTTGGTAGCTCAGGGAAGGAAAATTCCTTTTGTATGGCAGGTCAAGTCCCCCTTCATTACCTATTTTATAATATAAGGGTGACATAGTGCATTTCTGTAGTTGGGGGCAAAAACCAGTATTGTGGTGCAATAGTGTACTGCTGCATACAACACTGAAAATCCTGTCTTCAAATTCAGCTGTGACATACTGCATTTCTGTATTTGGGGGAAATAAATTCGTATTGTTGTTCCACACAGCAGTTTTGCATACACCGCACAAAAACGTACATAGAGTAGGTGTCCAGCTCACCTGCTTCTCTGTCCCAATTAGAATTTCATCCGGTGCACGGTATAAGGAAAGACCTTGAAATTGAAGAAATAGCAATAATAGATCAAGCATTCCAGTGCTTGATATAACAGCGTACAAAATCCTCTAAAATCTCCAGAACAGTTGACGCGTTTCGACCATAAACGTTCTTACTCATGACTGACACTGACATCCGAAAAGCTCACACATAAATAGCATGTAACACTCCTCCCTGTCTCAAGTGGGGGGAGGGGTCAGATGCTCTGCCCAGGTGAGCAAATCAGAGGTAACTTCCATTTAATTAAAATAACACAAAACATCCATTCGGTTTAATTCACAGAACTTCAAACTAGCCACAATACAACATTTCATAGCATCTATACAAGTTGGCTGCAGGAGTTCAACTGAGAAAATATAGACACATACATAGGAAAGAAAACGCTACGTCTGAACACATACCAAAATACATAAGAAAAAAAATGTTAGGTCCGAACGCATACCAGCGTCCTTCTTCCAATTAATTTAGTAACAGCCACCGAGAGGTATTTAAAAAAAATTGTTGTTACATAGTGCAAGTACACACGGTGAAACAGGAGTTAGTAAATATACATAGTTTCTTTCCTTAAATTTATTCTGGTATTTAGTTTCAAGATCCAAAATGCTTTTCTTTGGGCTACCAGTTTTCTCCTCCCCTTTTAGGCCCAGATACTCGTTTAATGGCATAAGCTAGAAAGGGGGAAAGACTCCTATTATGAGTCAACATAAAATGCTTAGCTGCATTTGAAATATTAACATAGGCTGGATTAACAGTATAACTGATATGTTCCAAGAGTCTTGATTTCAATTTTCTGACTGTAGAGCCCACATACAAGAGGTTACATTCCCGGCACTCTATGATATAAATTACACCTGTAGTATTACAGCTAATATAAGATTTAATAAAATACTGATTCTCATTCATAGAATCCCGGAAAGACCTCTTGTGTAGGGTTGAGCGAACCCGAACTGTATAGTTCGGGTTCATCCAGAAGTTTGGGGTGTTCGGGACACGGACCCGAACCCGAACATTTTCATAAAAGTTCGGGTTCGGGTACGTTGTTCGTCGATTTCTTCCCACTTTCTGAAGGGCTGCACAACAGCCAATCAGCAAGTGTTTTACAGCTTTGCCCTAGAAGCCATCACAGCCATGCCTACTAATGAGTGCAGCATGTGACCCAGCCTCTTTATAAGCTGGAGTCACGTACTGCCGCACGTCACTCTGCTGATTTTAACTTAGGGAGAGGATGCTGCTGGTGCAATCAGGGACAGAATAGGGCAGAAATCAGAAGAACCTGTGCAACTTTAATCCACAAGATACAGCAAATAGAGAGGGAGGGAGCTTCAGCAATCCTACATTTATGTACCCAGCCACTGCAAGGGATTTTTTTTTTTTTTTAATCCATCTGTTACAGAGGTGGGGGTCAGCGGCAATTTTAGCCAGTGCAGTGTACTGTATGTCTGCCAGCCTGGCAGGGACATCAGCCTAATCCTTTTTGGTAGCTCAGTGAAGGAGAAACTGCTTCTTTTCTGGCTGCTCAAGTTCCCTACATTACCTTTTCTATAATTAAGGGGTGACATAGTCCATTTGTCTAGTCTGGGACCTTCGGTGCCACAGAGCACTTGTGTATACAATGCACTAAACCGTATATTCAATTTCTGCAGTATTTTTTTTGATAAAAAGCGGTGATCCTGGTCCCCAAAGCAGTTTGAAATACACGGCCAAAATACAGATTTGACATTTCTGCAGTGAAATAGTGAATAATATTATTTTTTGTGGGAAAAAAGCTATATCCTTGCTTCAAAAAGCAGTTGTGCATACAGCGTACTAATACATATGTAATATTTCTGCAGGGAAATAGTGCATCAGTGTGTTTCAGGAAAAAAAAAGTTATTCCTGGTCCACAAAACAGTTTTTAAAACACCACCCAAACACACATTTGATTTTTCTGCCGTGAAATAGAGCCTCAGTGTATATTTGGGAAAAATAGAAGTATTTCAGGTCCATCAAGCTGTGTTAAAAACACAGCCGAAATACATATTTGACATTTCTACAGTGAAAAAGAGAATCAGTGTATTTTTGTAAAACAAAACGTATTCCTGGTACTAAAAACATTTCTGTGTAAAGCATACAAATACATGTTTAATATTTCTGCAGGGAAATAGTGCATCAGTGTGTTTCAAGGAAAAAAAACATTATTCCTGGTCCACAAAACAGTTTGAAATACGCCGCCCAAATATACATTTGACATTTCTGCTGTGAAATAGAGCCTCAGTGTATTTCTGTGAAAAATAGAAGTATTCCTGGTCCACAAAGCAGTTCCAAATACACCACCCAAATACACATTTGACATTTCTGCAGTGAAATAGTAATTTTTTTTTTTTTGTGGGGAAAAAGCAATATACTTGCTTCACAAACTAGTTGTGCATACAGCATAGAAATACCAATGTTTTATTAATAGCATTGAAAAACCGATTTTCTGGGTTTTATAAAAAATAAAAAATAAACTTGTTCTGGGTCCACCAACCAATTTTGCATAAACCGTAGAAATATCTACGTTTTAATAATAGCATTGAAACACTGATTTTCTGGGTTTTTATAAAAAAAAAAAAAACTTGTTCTGGGTCCACCAACCACTTTTGCATAAACCGTAGAAATATCTACGTTTTATTAATAGCATTGAAAAACTGATTTTTTTTGTGTGTTATTATAAAAATACTTGTTCTGGGTCCACAAACCACTTGTGCATACAGCGTACAAATACAAATTTTAAATTGCAGCACGAACAGTGCTGTACTGTGTTTTACTGGAAAAAAACTGTGTTTGGGGTTCACTAAACAGTTGTGCATACAGTGTACAAATACATATTTTACATTTCTGCAGTGAAAATGAGAATCAGTGTGTTTTAGGCCAAAAAACTTTATTCTGGGTGCCATGGGCCTAAAACAATGAATATGGCCTGTGACATCGGTGGGTGACATGAATCCTGTTTTTCCGTGATTTGACCTCTCCTCTGTCTGGGTGTCAGGGGCCTATATTTCTGATAATTGCCTGCTGCATTGGTGGGTGACTTTAACCTCTTTTTGCCGTCAAGGAGACATGAAGCCTGTTTTGCCATGAATGAAACTCTCCTCTGTCTGGGTGTCAGGCGACTACATTTCTGATAATTGCCTGCTGCATTGGTGGGTGACATGAAGCCTGTTTTCCCGGCTAGGCAAAGATCGCAAGATGATGTTTTGAGCACTCTAATCCACACCACCCTGGTCCACATCAGCCCATCTGTAAGTGTTAAAAACAATATTGACTATACTTTCTTTCTCTGTCATTTTGGAGTACTACGTAAACAAGCAGGAGGCAGTATTGCCAATGTTTTTTATTATTATATTATTTTATTATAGTTTTATAATTGAAAAGAATAAAAGTTTTGTTTTAGAAAGGGTCCAGGTGCTTCTAATAAATTTACTCTGACATGAAGCCTGTTTTGCCATGAATGAAACTCTCCTCTGTCTGGGTGTCAAGTTCCTACATTTCAGATAATCGCCTGTTGCTTTGGTGGGTGACATTAACCTCTTTTTGCTGTCAAATGACCTCTCCTCTGTCTGGGTGGCAGTGGCTTACATTTCTGATAATCGCCTGCTACATTGGTGGGTGACATGAAGCCTGTTTTGCCATGAATGAAACTCTCCACTGTCAGGGGTCAGGGGCCTACATTTCAGATAATCGCCTGTTGCTTTGGTGGGTGACATTAACCTCTTTTTGCCATCAAATGACCCCTCCTCTGTCTGGGTGTCAGGAGATTACATTTCTGATAATCGCCTGCTACACTGGTGAGAGACATGAAGCCTGTTTTGCCATGAATTAAACTGTACTCTGTCTGGGTGTCATGGGCCTAAATCAGTGAAGATGGCTTGTGGCATCGGTGGGTGACATGAATCCTGCTTTTCAGTGATTTGACCTCTCCTCTATCTGAGTTCCATAGGCCTAAATCAGTGAAGATGGCCTGTGCCATCGGTGGGTGACATGATTCCTGCTTTTCCTTGATTTGACCTCTCCTCTGTCTGGGTGCCATGGGCCTAAATCAGTGAAGATGGCCTGTGGCATCGGTGGGTGACATAAATCCTGCTTTTCCATGACTTGACCTCTACTTTGTCTGGGTGCCATGGGCCTAAATCAGTGAAAATGGCATGTGGCATAGGTGGGTGACCTGAAGCCTGTTTTGCTGTTATGGGACCTTTCTCCGCTGTCTGGGTGCCATGGGCCTACATTAATGATAGTGGCCTGTTACATTGCTGGTGGACCTGAGGTCTGTTTTGCTGTTACGGGACCTCTCTCCTCTGTCTGGGTGCTAGGGCCTACATTACTGATAGTGGCCTGTTCCATTGATGGTGGACCTGAGGCCTGTTTTACTGTTACGGGACCTCTCTCCCCTTTCTGGGTGCCATGGGCCTAAACTAGTGAAGATGGCCTCTGGCATCAGTGGATGACCTGAAGCCTATTTTGCTGTTACGGGACCTCTCTCCTCTTTCTGGGTGCCATGGGCCTAAATTAGTGAAGATGGCCTCTGGCATCGGTGGGTGACCTGAAGCCTATTTTGCTGTTATGGGACCTCTCTCCTCTGTCTGGGTGCTGGGGCCTACATTAATGATAGTGGCCTGTTACATTGCTGGTGGACCTGAGGTCTGTTTTGCTGTTACGGGACCTCTCTCCTCTGTCTGAGTGCTAGGGCCTACATTACTGATAGTGACCTGTTCCATTGATGGTGGACCTGAGGCCTGTTTTGCTGTTACGGGACCTCTCTCCTCTTTCTGGGTGCCATGGGCCTAAACTAGTGAAGATGGCCTCTGGCATCAGTGGATGACCTGAAGCCTATTTTGCTGTTACGGGACCTCTCTCCTCTGTCTGGGTGCTAGGGCCTACATTAATGATAGTGGCCTTTTCCATTGCTGGTTGACCTGAGGCCTCTTTTGCTGTAAAGGGACCTCTCTCCTCTGTCTTGTTGCTAGGGCTTACAATAATGATAGTGGCCTGTTCCATTGCTGGTTGACCTTAGGCCTGTTTTGCTGTTACGGGACCTCTCTCCTCTGTCTGGGTGCCATGGACCTAATTCAGTGAATATGGCCTTTGGCATCCGTGGGTGACATGAATCCTGCTTTTCCGTGATTTGAACTATCCTCTGACTGGGTGCCATGGGCCTAAATCAGTGAAAATGGCCTGTGGCATCGGTGGGTGACATGAATCCTGCTTTTCCATGATTTAACCTCTCATCTGTCTGGGTGCCATGGGCCTAAATCAGTGAAGATGGCCTGTGGCATCGGTGGGTGACCTGAAGCCTGTTTTGCTGTTACGGGACCTCTCTCCTCTGTCTGGGTGCTAGGGCCTACATTAATGATAGTGGCCTGTTCCATTGCTGGTTGACCTGAGGCCTGTTTTGCTGTTACAGGACCTCTCTCCTCTGTCTGGGTGCCATGGGCCTAAATCAGTGAAGATGGCCTGTGGCATCAGTGGGTGACATGAATCCTGTTTTTCCGTGATTTGACCTCTCCTCTGTCTGGGTGTCTGGGGCCTACATTTCAGATAACCGCCTGTTTCTTTGGTGGGTGACATTAACCTCTTTTTGCCGTCAAATGACCTTTCCTCTGTCTGGGTGGCAGGGGCCTACGTTTCTGATAATCGCCTGCTGCATTGGTAGGTGACATGAAGCCTGTTTTGCCATGAATGAAACTCTCCTCTGTCTGGGTGCCAGGGGCCTACATTTTAGATAATCGCCTGTTGCTTTGGTGGGTGACATTAACCTCTTTTTGCCATCAAATGACCTCTTTTCTGTCTGGGTGCCAGGGGCCTACATTTCTGATAATCGCCGGCTGCATTGCTGGGTGACATTAACCCATTTTTGCCATTGATAAGCCACAGCTGTGCATTGCTGGCAGGAAAACAAATTTTGTAAAAACGTATGTTACTGACCAAAAGATGCGTGACTACTGACTACAAAACGCACACTGGTAGACGGGCTGCTGATGGCATTCCCACCTGACGCCTCCCCAACCTCCTATTCCACCTCCTCCTCAGAGTTGCCAATTAATATTGTTTAAATTTTATTTATTTTATTTTAATTCATTTCCCTATCCACATTTGTTTGCAGGGGATTTACCTACATTTTGATGCCTTTTGCAGCCCTCTAGCCCTTTCCAGGGCTATTTTATAGCCATTTTAGTGCCCAAAAGTTCGGGTCCCAACTGACTTCAATGGGGTTCGGGGTCAAGTTCGGGGCAGGCTTGGATCACAAACCTGAACATTTTCGTGAAGTTCGGCCGAACTTCTCGAACCCGAACATCCAGGTGTCCGCTCAACTCTACTCTTGTGTACTTGCACTATGTAACAACCATTTTTTTTTTCAATACCTTTCGGTAGCTGTTACTGAATTATTTGGAAAAAGGACGCTGGTATGCGTTCAGACCTAACATTTTTTTTCTTATGTATGTGCCTATATTTTGGAATGTGTTCAGACATAGCGTTTTCTTTCCTATGTATGTGTCAGTTGAACTCCTGCTGCCAACTTGTATATATGCTATGAAATGTTGTATTGTGGCTAGTTTGAAGTTCTGTGAACTAAACCGAATGGATGTTTTGTGTTATTTTAATTAAATGGAAGTTACCTCTGATTTGCTCACCCGGGCGTCTGACAACCCTTCACCCCCCCCCACACACACACACACTTTAGAGAAGAGGAGTGTTACATGCTATTTATGTGTGAGCTTTGCGGATGTCAGTCATGAGTAAGAATGTTTATGTTCGAAATGCGTAGACTGTTCTGGAGATTTTATAGGATTTTGTACCGCTGTTATATCAATCACTGGAACAAAAGCAAGTCTTATTCAAGAATCAAAGGTGCTGGCTCTCTTTTTGCTATCTGCACAAAAACATATTTTAAAATTTAGCAGTGACATACTGCGTTCCTGTATTTTGGGAAAATGAGCACCGCACCCACGCACCGAGCACACCAAAGCCAGGAGTTCATTGGCATGGCAGTTCTTCACACAATATCCTGACGACAAGACACGAGTGGTTTGCACGCTGTGCCATCAGAGCCTGAAGAGAGGCATAAACGTTCTGAACCTTAGCACAACCTGCATGACCAGGCATCTACATGCAAAGCATGAACTGCAGTGGAGTAAACACCTTAAAAACCAAGAAAGGTCTCAGTCTCATCCTGTTTCCTCTTCTGCTGCTTTCCGTTGGCCAGAGCATGCGCAGTAGTTACATCGAAGCCGTAACCACAGTGGGCATTGTAGTGCGCATGCCCCAGTCAAGCAGAACGCAGGCGCAGGTTTTCACAGGGAGAGGAGGAGGACGCAAGGGAAAGGAGAGGGCGGGGATCTCAAGCAGAGCAGCCTGGGCTCCGAAGATGTAAACTCCGCCCTGGGCACTTGCGAGCCACATTTGCATATATATAAAAGTTCGTTTTTGCTGCAGGAGAGCGATACTAGTGACTAACAAAGGTACCATTTAAATCATCTTAAGTTAAGCCAGAACCCTGTGTACTCGGTCTATAATGACCAAATGTGGTGACAGACTCCCTTTAAGAAGTGGCTCAGAAGGTGGGTTCCTGCACCAGCAGAGGCCAGGTACACATGTGGAAAGCCAGGGCACAGTTCTGGAGGAGGAGGATGAGGAGGAGGAACCAGGTTCACACCAGGGTGGCACCCTATGCAGTTCATGGCCATCACTGGAACGTGGCTGGGGAAAAACGGAGCACACAGACAATACACCACCCACAGAGGACAGCTTATCATTACCTCTGGGCAGCCTGGCACACATGAGTGACTACATGCTGCAGTGCCTGTGCAGCAACCAAAGAGTTGCCCACATTGTAACTTGTGCTGATTACTGGGTGGCCACCCTACTGGATAACCTTAATTCCCTCACTGGAGCATGATAGGAAGATGCGCGAGTACAAGCGCACGCTGGTAGACGTGCTCCTGAGGGCAATACAAACTGAAACCTAGGGACAAGTGGAAGCCAAGGAGGAGGAGGAAGAGGTCGCCAATGCAGCTGGGTCACGGCCAGTACCTCAGAAGGCAGAGTTAGCATGGCCGACATGTGGAAAAGCTTTGTCACCGCGCCACAACAACCTGCACCACCAGCAGATATGGAACGTCTTAGCAGGAGGCAGCATTTGAACAACATGGTGGAGCAGTATGTGTGCACACGCCTACACGTACCGACTGATGGGTCTGCCCCATTCAATTTCTGGGTCTCCAAATTGTCCACATGGCCTGAGCTTGCCCTTTATGCCTTGGAGGTGCTGGCCTGCCCTGCGGCCAGTGTATTGTCTGAACATGTATTCAGCACGGCAGGGGGCGTCATTACTGACAAACGCAGCCGCCTGTCCACAGCCAACGTGGACAAGCTCACGTTCATTAAAATGAACCAGGCATGGATCCCACAAAACTTGTCTGTACCTTGTGCAGAATAGACACGTATACCGGCCTCACCCCGCCATTCTTGTACTTCAGTGCACTTATTCTTTGATTTTTTTATTTTTTTTTCATTTGTCCAATTTTTTGGGAGGCTACCCCAATTTAAAAAAAAGAAAAAAAACATTGTTGGCTATCTCATCCTCCTCCTCCATTGCCGCTTCCACCTACAACACCACATTCGCCACCTCCTCAATCTCTGATTCCACATCCACCTCCTCCTCCTCCGAGTTGCAGGTTAATAATTTAAAATTTTTATTTATTTTATTTAAGTAATTTCCCTATCCGCATTTGTTTGCAGGGCATTTACCTACATTTTGCTGCCTTTTGCAGCCCTTTATCCCTTTCCAGGAGCCATTTTAGTGTCCAAAAGTTCGGGTCCCCATTGACTTTAATGCGGTTCAGGTTCCGGGTCAAGTTACGGTTAAGTTCGGATCCCGAACCTGAACTTTTTTGTGAAGTTCGGCTAAACCCGTCAAACCCGAACTTCCTGGTGTTCACTCAACTCTAGTTAAGATATATAGGTGGGCTGATATAAAATAATAGATTAGATGAAAGATAGATATCAGACAGACAGACATAGGACAGATAGATAGATATGAGATAGATAGATAGATAGATAGATAGATAGATAGATAATAGATAGATAGATAGATAGATAGATAGAGAGACATGAGATAGATAGATAGATAGATAGATAGATAGATAGATAGATAGATAGATAGACATGAGATAGATAGATAGATAGATAGATAGATAGACATGAGATAGATAGATAGATAGATAGATAGATCGATAGATAGATAGATAGATAGACGAGCCCGCCCAGGAGTAAGCAGCACTAAACATGAGCTTCCGAGTTTTCACAAATGAATATCTTATAATGAAGTAAGACAAAACTTGGAAATACTTACTCCATGGAAGACAGAAACAAGGAGAACTAAAATATCTCCAAATATAAATATAAAGAAGGATAAAAACATGATTTTATTGATCAGTAGAGATGGCCCGAACTATCCGTCGGCGAACAGTTCCCGGCGAACATAGCTTGTTCGCGTTCGCCTCTGCCGGGCGAACATATGCGATGTTCGGTCCGCCCCCTATACATCATCATTGAGCAAACTTTGACCCTGTACCTCACAGTCAGTAGACACATTCCAGCCAATCAGCAGCATACCCTCCCTCCCAGACCCTCCCACCTCCTGCACAGCATCCATTTTAGATTCATTCTGAAGCTGCAGTCTTAGTGAGAGGAGGGAGAGTGTAGCTGCTGCTGATTTAATTGGGAAATCGATAGCTAGGCTAGTGAATTCAGTGTCCACTCCAGTCCTGAAAGACTCATCTGATCTCTGCTGTAAGGACAGCGTCCTGACAGCACCCCAAAAAGCCCTTTTTAGGGCTGCAACATTAGTCTGCTTTTTTTTTCCTTATATTGCAGTTGCATGGCCTGCCTGTGTGTGAGGAGCAGCAGGCCCACAGACTGTAGAGTGCCCACTGCCAGTGCCCACCCCTGTCATCCCATGTGGCACAGGACTTTGCTTAAAAAAAAGGCTTTTCATTTTTACACTTTAATCTAAGGTTAGTTAGTTGCCTGCCAGTGTGTGTCAGGCTGACTTCCACTGACTGTAGTGTGCCCACTGCCAGTGCCCACCACTCATACCGGCTGGCACAGGACTTTGCATAAAAAAAGGCATTTCATTTTTACACATTAGTCTAATTTCAGTTGCTTGCCTGCTGCCAGTGTGTGTCAGGCTAACTTCCACTGACTGTAGTGTGCCCACTGCCAGTGCCCACCACTGATACAGGGTGGCACAGTACCACTTATCGAAAAAAAAATGACAGGCAGAGGCAGGCCACCCCGCAGGGGCCGTCGTGGTCATGGTGCTGTGATTTCCACTGTCCCTGGAATAATGCCTAGTGTTCAGAGGCCACGTACCCTGAACCCGAAAAATTCTGAGGACGTAGTTGACTGGCTTAGACAGGACACCCAATCTTCAACAGCTTCCGCTAAGAACCTTGACGCACCATCCTCCTCCAGCTCAGCTTTGGTCACCTGCTCTCAAGTTACCACGCACCCGCCCGCCGCTGATAGGAATAGTACTAGTTAAGACACCACTCATATAGGGTGTCACAGCACATTGCTCTGTGCACGCGCAGTGCCCCAATTTGGGAGTATGAGGACCGACCAAGCTGCTTTTTCCATCTCCCGGTTCCTGAAATCAATTCAGTTTGGTGTATGAGAGTTTGGTCTGTCATTGTGAAGGCAGTCGAAGGTACCCGGCCTAAATTTTTTTTCACAAAAGGCAATCCCTGATATGGGACGTAACAGGGATTAAACTGATGAGAATAGTACTACAGAAAATACCACTCATATCGGGTGTGACAGTAAATTGCACAGCGCAGAAGCAGTGACCGTGGATTAAAACAGAGTGGAGGGAGCCAGCGTTTTTTTAACCATCTCCCGTTCGAAAAATCAATTCAATTGACCTTCGGGGACCCTTGGTGTTGTACGTGGCTGGGTGGAGGAAGAAACCTTCAATGACATCACCGGGACGTGGCTAGCTTGGTATCCAACCTTGTGCAAATGGGGAGTTTGCGGTTGTTTGCGGTGCATTAAAAGGGGAGTTTGGTCTGTCAATGTCTGAGAATCGGGCGTAACCCTTACACTACCTGATCGATACAACATCATACCTGATCGTATACACACACTGGATGTTTTAAAGCACGTTATTCCAAACAATTTAGGAATGTTAGTTGATTTATGCCCTTTATGGATTAAAACCCGACTCTGCGTCCACTACGTAATTTTCCATGGGAGTTTTGCCATAGATCCCCCTCCGGCATGCCACAGTCCAGGTGTTAGTCCCCTTGAAACAACTTTTCCATCACTATTGTGGCCAGAAAGAGTCCCTTTGGTTTTTAAAATTCGCCTGTCTATTGAAGTCTATGGCGGTTCGCCCGGTTCGCCTGTTCGCGAACATTTGCGGAAGTTCGCGTTCGCTGTTCGCGAACTGAAAATTTTATGTTCGCGACATCACTATTGATCAGACAAGAACTCTACCTATAGCACAGGCTACAAGATAGAGCTGAGTATCTGAAGGCATCTGAAGGTAAGAGCAGCCGGCTCCATCACCGGTCTAATCCTTCTAGAGAGCACACCCCATAGAAGTAAAGAATATGGAGAGCTCCCAGAAATTGGAAAACTACAATTTAAAAAAATTATAATTTAGAAAAAGAAAGCTCCAAGAATGTAACTGAGCATAGGATAGAGCTGAGGACTGCAGCCTCAGACACCCAGGAGATCACATACTGTGAAGGCCACAGAAGCAATCAAGTGAGAAGACCATAAAACACGCCAAAATTAGAGAAAGACCAGAAACCTGTTTCACTGATTTTACCTGTGCAGGTATTATAAGAATATCACAAGGTGTCGCATCAGGACTGGTGCAAGGATTTTTGCCGCCCTGGATAAAAGCTAATTTTCCGCCCCCTTGACTCCACATATTGACCACGCCCTTTGACCCGGCCCTTTTTGTCAGCCACCTATTTAATGATTGACAATCAGGGAGATTTTAATGTCTTCACTTTGCAGGCAGCGTCTTACTCTGTGACAGGGTAAGACGCTGCCTGCAAAGTGAAGACATTAAAATCTCCCTGATTGTGCCCATAGAGCAGGCAGGAGCAGAGTACAGTGGTCTGTTGGTGTCAGGAGTGTGTTCGGTGGTCTATTGGTGTCAGGAGGGTGTTCGGTGGTCTATTGGTGTCAGGAGTGTGTTCAGTGGTCTGTTGGTGTCAGCAGTGTGTTCGGTGGTCTATTGGTGTCAGGAGGGTGTTCGGTGGTCTATTGGTGTCAGGAGTGTGTTCGGTGGTCTATTGGTGTCAGAAGGGTGTTCGGTGGTCTGTTGGTGTCAGGAGTGTGTTCGGTGGTCTATTGGTGTCAGGAGGGTGTTCGGTGGTCTATTGGTGTCAGGAGTGTGTTCAGTGGTCTGTTGGTGTCAGCAGTGTGTTCGGTGGTCTATTGGTGTCAGGAGGGTGTTCGGTGGTCTATTGGTGTCAGGAGTGTGTTCGGTGGTCTATTGGTGTCAGAAGGGTGTTCGGTGGTCTGTTGGTGTCAGGAGTGTGTTCGGTGGTCTATTGGTGTCAGGAGTATGTTCGGTGGTCTATTGCTGTCAGGAGTGTGTTCGGTGGTCTGCTGGTGTCAGGAGTGTGTTCGGTGGTCTGTTGTTGTCAGAATGGTGTTCGGTGGTCTGCTGGTGTCAGTAGGGTGTTCGGTGGTCTGTTGGTGTCAGGAGTGTGTTCGGTGGTCTGTTGTTGTCAGAATGGTGTTCGGTGGTCTGCTGGTGTCAGTAGGGTGTTCGGTGGTCTGTTGGTGTCAGGAGTGTGTTCGGTGGTCTGCTGGTGTCAGGAATTTGTTCAGTGGTCTGTTGGTGTCAGGAGTGTGTTCGGTGGTCTATTGGTGTCAGGAGTGTGTTCGGTGGTCTGCTGGTGTCAGGAATTTGTTCAGTGGTCTGTTGGTGTCAGGAGTGTGTTCGGTGGTCTATTGGTGTCAGGAGTGTGTTCGGTGGTCTGCTGGTGTCAGGAATTTGTTCAGTGGTCTGCTGGTGTCAGGAGGGTGTTCGGTGGTCTGTTGGTGTCAGGAGTGTGTTCGGTGGTCTATTCGTGTCAGCAGTGTGTTCGGTGGTCTATTGGTGTCAGGAGTGTGTTCGGTGGTCTGTTGGTGTCAGAAGGGTGTTCGGTGGTCTGTTGGTGTCAGGAGTGTGTTCGGTGGTCTGTTGGTGTCAGGAGTGTGTTTGGTGGTCTGCTGGTGTCAGGAATTTGTTCAGTGGTCGGTTGGTGTCAGGAGTGTGTTCGGTGGTCTATTGCTGTCAGGAGTGTGTTCGGTGGTCTGCTGGTGTCAGGAGAGTGTTCGGTGGTCTGTTGGTGTCAGAAGGGTGTACGATGGTCTGCTGGTGTCAGGAGGGTGTTCGGTGGTCTGTTGGTGTCAGGAGTGTGTTCGGTGGTCTATTGGTGTCAGGAGTGTGTTCGGTGGTCTATTGGTGTCAGGAGTGTGTTCGGTGGTCTGTTGGTGTCAGATGGGTGTTCGGTGGTCTGTTGGTGTCAGGAGTGTGTTCGGTGGTCTGTTAGTGTCAGAAGGGTGTACGGTGGTCTGCTGGTGTCAGGAGGGTGTTCGGTGGTCTGTTGGTGTCAGGAGTGTGTTCGGTGGTCTATTGGTGTCAGGAGTGTGTTCGGTGGTCTGTTGGTGTCAGGAGTGTGTTCGGTGGTCTGTTGGTGTCAGAAGGGTGTTCGGTGGTCTGTTGGTGTCAGGAGTGTGTTCGGTGGTCTGTTGGTGTCAGGAGTGTGTTCGGTGGTCTGCTGGTGTCAGGAATTTGTTCAGTGGTCTGTTGGTATCAGGAGTGTGTTCGGTGGTCTATTGCTGTCAGGAGTGTGTTCGGTGGTCTGCTGGTGTCAGGAGTGTGTTCGGTGGTCTGCTGGTGTCAGGAGTGTTCGGTGGTCTGTTGCTATCAGAAGGGTGTATGGTGGTCTGCTAGTGTCAGGAGGGTGTTCGGTGGTCTGTTGGTGTCAGGAGTGTGTTTGGTGGTCTATTGGTGTCAGGAGTGTGTTCGGTGGTCTATTGGTGTCAGGAGTGTGTTCGGTGGTCTATTGGTGTCAGTAGTGTGTTCGGTGGTCTGCTGGTGTCAGGAGTGTGTTCAGTGGTCTGTTGGTGTCAGGAGTGCATTAGATGGTCTGCTGGTGTCAGGGGTTCATTGGATGGTCTTCTAATTGCCCCTCAGCAGTACAGAGCAGAGAGAACTGGCTTTTGCCTGTGTCTCCTGTGGACATTGCTGGGATGCTCCTGGTGATTGCACTGCAGGAGCTCTTCATACAATGTGCAGGGCAAGAATGAGTTAAACGACTGGAGTGAAGAGAAAGTGAAAGCATGGCGGATTCCTGGAAATGGGCTGACTGCAGAATATCAGCAGAGGAGACAAATTATCTCTCAGGCTGAGACACCAAACTCTGTTCTCCTGTTTCTCTGCACTTATCCTGTGAGTTCCTCTGATGGCCCATCCTGTGGTGCACCCATACTGTCAGGATGTGCTGGCCCTTCTCTTCTAGAGAGAATGACAGCCGATATTATCCTAAATGTGCAGCAATGAAGAGAAATTCTGTGGGCAAAGGAGTGTAAGGGTTTGTGTGCTGGTGTCAGGAGTGCAAGGGTTGGTCTGCTTGTGTCAGGAGGGTGTTCGGTGGTCTGCTGGTGTCAGAGTGTGTTCGGTGGTCTATTGGTGTCAAGAGTGTGTTCAGTGGTCTGTTGGTGCCAGGAGTGTGTTCGGTGGTCTATTGGTGTCAGGAGTGTGTTCGGTGGTCTATTGGTGTCAGGAGTGTGTTCGGTGGTCTGCTGGTGTCAGGAGTGTGTTCGGTGGTCTGTTGTTGTCAGAATGGTGTCGGTGGTCTTCGGTGTCAGAAGGTGTTCGGTGGTCTGTTGGTGTCAGGAGTGTTCGTGATCTATTGTGTCAGGTATCGGTGGTCTGTTGCTGTCAGGAGTGTGTTCGGTGGTCTGCTGGTGTCAGAGTGTGTTCGGTGGTCTGTTGATGTCAGAGTGGTGTTCGGTGGTCTGCTGGTGTCAGAGTGTGTTCAGTGGTCTGTTGGTGTCAGGAGTGTGTTCGGTGGTCTATTGAGTGTAGGGTGTCTCGTGGTCTGTTGGTGTCAGGAATGTGTTCGGTGGTCTGTTGGTGTCAGGAGTGTGTTCGGTGGTCTGTTGGTGTCAGGAGTGTGTTCGGTGGTCTGCTGGTGTCAGGAATGTGTTCAGTGGTCTGCTGGTGTCAGGAGTGTGTTCGGTGGTCTGTTGGTGTCAGGAGTGTGTTCGGTGGTCTATTCGTGTCAGCAGTGTGTCGGTGGTCTATTGGTGTCAGGAGTGTGTTCGGTGGTCTGTTGGTGTCAGAAGGGTGTTCGTGGTCTGTTGGTGTCAGGAGTGTGTTCGGTGGTCTGTTGGTGTCAGGAGTGTGTTTGGTGGTCTGCTGGTGTCAGGAATTTGTTCAGTGGTCGGTTGGTGTCAGGAGTGTGTTCGGTGGTCTATTGCTGTCAGGAGTGTGTTCGGTGGTCTGCTGGTGTCAGGAGAGTGTTCGTGGTCTGTTGGTGTCAGAAGGTGTATGGTGGTCTGCTGGTGTCAGGAGGGTGTTCAGTGGTCTGTTGGTGTCAGAGTGTGTTCGGTGGTCTATTGGTGTCAGGAGTGTGTTCGGTGGTCTATTGCGTCAGGAGTGTGTTCGGTGGTCTGTTGGTGTCAGATGGGTGTTCGTGGTCTGTTGGTGTCAGGAGTGTGTTCGGTGGTCTGTTAGTGTCAGAAGGGTGTACGGTGGTCTGCTGGTGTCAGGAGGGTGTTCGGTGGTCTGTTGGTGTCAGGAGTGTGTTCGGTGGTCTATTGGTGTCAGGAGTGTGTTCGGTGGTCTGTTGGTGTCAGGAGTGTGTTCGGTGGTCTGTTGGTGTCAGAAGGGTGTTCGGTGGTCTGTTGGTGTCAGGAGTGTGTTCGGTGGTCTGTTGGTGTCAGGAGTGTGTTCGGTGGTCTGCTGGTGTCAGGAATTTGTTCAGTGGTCTGTTGGTATCAGGAGTGTGTTCGGTGGTCTATTGCTGTCAGGAGTGTGTTCGGTGGTCTGCTGGTGTCAGGAGTGTGTTCGGTGGTCTGCTGGTGTCAGGAGTGTGTTCGGTGGTCTGTTGCTATCAGAAGGGTGTATGGTGGTCTGCTAGTGTCAGGAGGGTGTTCGGTGGTCTGTTGGTGTCAGGAGTGTGTTTGGTGGTCTATTGGTGTCAGGAGTGTGTTCGGTGGTCTATTGGTGTCAGGAGTGTGTTCGGTGGTCTATTGGTGTCAGTAGTGTGTTCGGTGGTCTGCTGGTGTCAGGAGTGTGTTCAGTGGTCTGTTGGTGTCAGGAGTGCATTAGATGGTCTGCTGGTGTCAGGGGTTCATTGGATGGTCTTCTAATTGCCCCTCAGCAGTACAGAGCAGAGAGAACTGGCTTTTGCCTGTGTCTCCTGTGGACATTGCTGGGATGCTCCCGGTGATTGCACTGCAGGAGCTCTTCATACAATGTGCAGGGCAAGAATGAGTTAAACGACTGAGTGAAGAGAAAGTGAAAGCATGGCGGATTCCTGGAAATGGGCTGACTGCAGAATATCAGCAGAGGAGACAAATTATCTCTCAGGCTGAGACACCAAACTCTGTTCTCCTGTTTCTCTGCACTTATCCTGTGAGTTCCTCTGATGGCCCATCCTGTGGTGCACCCATACTGTCAGGATGTGCTGGCCCTTCTCTTCTAGAGAGAATGACAGCCGATATTATCCTAAATGTGCAGCAATGAAGAGAAATTCTGTGGGCAAAGGAGTGTAAGGGTTTGTGTGCTGGTGTCAGGAGTGCAAGGGTTGGTCTGCTTGTGTCAGGAGGGTGTTCGGTGGTCTGCTGGTGTCAGGAGTGTGTTCGGTGGTCTATTGGTGTCAAGAGTGTGTTCAGTGGTCTGTTGGTGTCAGGAGTGTGTTCGGTGGTCTATTGGTGTCAGGAGTGTGTTCGGTGGTCTATTGGTGTCAGGAGTGTGTTCGGTGTTCTGCTGGTGTCAGGAGTGTGTTCGGTGGTCTGTTGTTGTCAGAATGGTGTTCGGTGGTCTTCTGGTGTCAGTAGGGTGTTCGGTGGTCTGTTGGTGTCAGGAGTGTGTTCGGTGATCTATTGCTGTCAAGAGTATGTTGGGTGGTCTATTGCTGTCAGGAGTGTGTTCGGTGTTCTGCTGGTGTCAGGAGTGTGTTCGGTGGTCTGTTGATGTCAGAATGGTGTTCGGTGGTCTGCTGGTGTCAGTAGGGTGTTCGGTGGTCTGTTGGTGTCAGGAGTGTGTTCTGTGGTCTATTGGTGTCAGGAGTGTGTTCGGTGGTCTGTTGGTGTCAGAAGGGTGTTCGGTTGTCTGTTGGTGTCAGGACTGTGTTCAGTGGTCTGTTGGTGTCAGGAATGTGTTCGGTGGTCTGCTGGTATCAGGAGTGTGTTCGGTGGTCTGTTGGTGTCAGGAGGGTGTTCGGTGGTCTGCTGATTTCAGGAGTGTGTTCGGTGGTCTATTGGTGTTAGGAGTGTGTTTAGTGGTCTGTTGGTGTCAGGAGTGTGTTTAGTGGTCTGTTGGTGTCAGGAGTGTGTTCAGTGGTCTATTGGTGTCAGGAGTGCATTAGATGGTCTGCTGGTGTCAGGAGTGTGTTCGGTGGTCTGTTGGTGTCAGGAGTGTGTTCGGTGGTCTATTGGTGTCAGGAGTGTGTTCGGTGGTCTGCTGGTGTCAGGAGTGTGTTCGGTGGTCTGCTGGTGTCAGGAGTGTATACAGTGGTCTGCTGGTGTCAGGAGTGTGTTATGTGGTCTGTTGGTGTCAGAAGGGTGTTCGGTGGTCTGTTGGTGTCAGGAGTGTGTTCAGTGGTCTGTTGGTGTCAGTAGTGTGTTCGGTGGTCTGCTGGTATCAGGAGTGTGTTCGGTGGTCTGTTGGTGTCAGAAGGGTCTATTGGTGTCAGGAGTGTGTTCGGTGGTCAATTGGTGTCAGGAGTGTGTTCGGTGGTCTATTTATGTCAGGAGTGTGTTCAGTGGTCTGTTGGTGTCAGGAGTGCATTAGATGGTCTGCTGGTGTCAGGGGTTCATTGGATGGTCTACTAATTGCCCCTCAGCAGTACAGAGCAGAGAGAACTGGCTTTTGCCTGTGTCTCCTGTGGACATTGCTGGGATGCTCCCGGTGATTGCACTGCAGGAGCTCTTCATACAATGTGCAGGGCAAGAATGAGTTAAACGACTGAGTGAAGAGAAAGTGAAAGCATGGCGGATTCCTGGAAATGGGCTGACTGCAGAATATCAGCAGAGGAGACAAATTATCTCTCAGGCTGAGACACCAAACAGTGTTCTCCTGTTTCTCTGCACTTATCCTGTGAGTTCCTCTGATGGCCCATCCTGTGGTGCACCCATACTGTCAGGATGTGCTGGCCCTTCTCTTCTAGAGAGAATGACAGCCGATATTATCCTAAATGTGCAGCAATGAAGAGAAATTCTGTGGGCAAAGGAGTGTAAGGGTTGGTGTGCTGGTGTCAGGAGTGCAAGGGTTGGTCTGCTGGTGTCAGGAGGTTGTTCGGTGGTCTGCTGGTGTCAGGAGTGTGTTCGGTGGTCTATTGGTGTCAAGAGTGTGTTCAGTGGTCTGTTGGTGTCAGGAGTGTGTTCGGTGGTCTATTGGTGTCAGGAGTGTGTTCGGTGGTCTATTGGTGTCAGGAGTGTGTTCGGTGGTCTATTGGTGTCAGGAGTGTGTTTGGTGGTCTGCTGGTTTCAGGAATTTGTTCAGTGGTCTGTTGGTGTCAGGAGTGTGTTCGGTGGTCTATTGCTGTCAGGATTGTGTTCGGTGGTCTGCTGGTGTCAGGAGTGTGTTCGGTGGTCTGTTGTTGTCAGACTGGTGTTCGGTGGTCTGTTGGTGTCAGGAGTGTGTTCGGTGGTCTATTGGTGTCAGGAATGTGTTCGGTGGTCTGTTAGTGTCAGAAGGGTGTTCGGTGGTCTGTTGGTGTCAGGAGTGTGTTCAGTGGTCTGTTGGTGTCAGGAGTGTGTTCGGTGGTCTATTGGTGTCAGGAGTGTGTTCGGTGGTCTATTGGTGTCAGGAGTGTGTTCGGTGGTCTG
Organism: Bufotes viridis; assembly: GCA_033119425.1. Classification (NCBI taxonomy): domain Eukaryota; kingdom Metazoa; phylum Chordata; class Amphibia; order Anura; family Bufonidae; genus Bufotes; species Bufotes viridis. The sequence goes on along the minus strand of CM065595.1, from coordinate 2,014,951 downwards.
CTGGTATCAGGAGTGTGTTCGGTGGTCTGTTGGTGTCAGGAGGGTGTTCGGTGGTCTGTTGGTGTCAGGAGTGTGTTCGGTGGTCTGCTGGTGTCAGGAGTGTGTTCGGTGGTCTGTTGTTGTCAGACTGGTGTTCGGTGGTCTGTTGGTGTCAGGAGTGTGTTCGGTGGTCTATTGGTGTCAGGAGGGTGTTCGGTTGTCTGCTGGTTTCAGGAGTGTGTTCGGTGGTCTATTGGTGTCAGGAGTGTTCGGTGGTCTATTGGTGTCAGGAGTGTGTTCAGTGGTCTGTTGGTGTCAGGAGTGTGTTCGGTGGTCTATTGGTGTCAGGAGTGTGTTCGGTGGTCTATTGGTGTCAGGAGTGTGTTTGGTGGTCTGCTGGTGTCAGGAATTTGTTCAGTGGTCTGTTGGTGTCAGGAGTGTGTTCGGTGGTCTATTGCTGTCAGGATTGTGTTCGGTGGTCTGCTGGTGTCAGGAGTGTGTTCGGTGGTCTGTTGTTGTCAGACTGTTGTTCGGTGGTCTGTTGGTGTCAGGAGTGTGTTCGGTAGTCTATTGGTGTCAGGAATGTGTTCGGTGGTCTGTTAGTGTCAGAATGGTGTTCGGTGGTCTGTTGGTGTCAGGAGTGTGTTCAGTGGTCTGTTGGTGTCAGGAGTGTGTTCGGTGGTCTATTGGTGTCAGGAGTGTGTTCGGTGGTCTGCTGGTATCAGGAGTGTGTTCGGTGGTCTGTTGGTGTCAGGAGGGTGTTCGGTGGTCTGTTGGTGTCAGGAGTGTGTTCGGTGGTCTGCTGGTGTCAGAAATTTGTTCAGTGGTCTGTTGGTGTCAGGAGGGTGTTCGGTGGTCTGCTGGTTTCAGGAGTGTGTTCGGTGGTCTATTGGTGTCAGGAGTGTGTTCGGTGGTCTGCTGGTATCAGGAGTGTGTTCGGTGGTCTATTGGTGTCAGGAGTGTGTTCGGTGGTCTGCAGGTATCAGGAGTGTGTTTGGTGGTCTGTTGGTTTCAGGAGGGTGTTCGGTGGTCTGCTGGTTTCAGAAGTGTGTTCGGTGGTCTATTGGTGTCAGGCGTGTGTTCGTTGGTCTGCTGGTATCAGGAGTGTGTTTGGTGGTCTGTTGGTGTCAGGAGGGTGTTCGGTTGTCTGCTGGTTTCAGGAGTGTGTTCGGTGGTCTGTTGGTGTCAGGAGGGTGTTCGATTGTCTGCTGGTTTCAGGAGTGCATTAGATGGTCTGCTGGTGTCAGGGGTTCAATGGATGGTCTTCTAATTGCCCCTCAGCAGTACAGAGCAGAGAGAACTGGCTTTTGCCTGTGTCTCCTGTGGACATTGCTGGGATGCTCCCGGTGATTGCACTGCAGGAGCTCTTCATACAATGTGCAGGGCAAGAATGAGTTAAACAACTGAGTGAAGAGAAAGTAAAAGCATGGCGGATTCCTGGAAATGGGCTGACTGCAGAATATCAGCAGAGGAGACAAATTATCTCTCAGGCTGAGACACCAAACTCTGTTCTCCTGGTTCCCTGCACTTATCCTGTGAGTTCCTCTGATGTCCCCTACTGTGGTGCACCCATACTGCCAGGATGTGCTGGACCTTCTAGAGAGAATGACAGCCGATATTATCCTAAATGTGCAGCAATGAAGAGAAATTCTGTGGGCAAAGAAGTGCAAGGGTTGGTCTGCTGGTGTCAGGAGGGTGTTCGGTGGTCTGCTGGTGTCAGGAGGGTGTTCGGTGGTCTATTGGTGTCAGGAGTGTGTTCAGTGGTCTGTTGGTGTCAGGAGGGTGTTCGGTGGTCTATTGGTGTCAGAAGTGTGTTCAGTGGTCTGCTGGTGTCAGGAGTGTGTACAGTGGTCTGTTGGTGTAAAGAGGGTGTTCAGTGGTCTGTTGGTGTAAGGAGGGTGCTCGGTGGTCTATTGGTTTCAGGAGTGTGTTCAGTGGTCTGTTGGTGTCAGGAGGGTGTTCGGTGGTCTGTTGGTGTCAGGAGGGTGTTCAGTGGTCTGTTGGTGTCAGGAGGGTGTTCAGTGGTCTGTTGGTGTAAGGAGGGTGCTCGGTGGTCTATTGGTTTCAGGAGTGTGTTCAGTGGTCTGTTGGTGTCAGGAGGGTGTTCGGTGATCTGCTGGTGGCACGAGTGTGCCCGGTGGTCTGCTGGTGTCAGTGGTTTATTGGATGGTCTTCTAATGTCAAAAGTTCAATGGATGGTCTGCTAGTGTTAGTAATAGATGGAGTGGTATGCTGGTGTCAAGACTGCACTAGGTGGTTTTCCGGTGTCAGGAGTTCATTGGGTGGTCTTCTTGTGTCAGGGGTTTATTGGGTGGTCTTCCGGTGTCAGTTGTTCATTGGGTGGTCTTCTGCGTCAGGAGATCACTTGGTTGTCTGCTATGTTAGGAATAGATGGATTGGTCTGTTGGTATCAAGACTGCATTGGGTGGTATTCTGGTGTCAGGAGATCACTCGGTGGTCTGCTATGTTAGGAATAGATGGGGTGGTCTGCTGGTGTCAAGACTGCACTGGGTGGTTTTCCGGTGTCAGGAGTTCCTTGGGTGATCTTCTGGTGTCAGGAGATCACTGGGTGGTATGCTAGTGTTAGGAATAGATGGGGTGGTCTGCTGGCTTCAGCAGCACACTTGGTGGTCTTCCAGTGTCAGCTGTGTACTGGTGGTCTGCTGGTGTTAGGAGTACAGGGTCATTTATCTAGTGTTATCCCCATGGCCTTCTCCCTCTCAGTGATAGTGGCCTCCACCACCGCCGGTACTAATGCAGTCTTCTAGTGGAATGAAGCATTATGCCAGGATGGGATTCGGAGTGGTGCAGTTTGTGGGAAGAAGCCCTCAGTCATTTTATCATCTGCACCATGAATGATAAATGTCGGCCACATATTTCACCCAAAAATTATAAGGGTCTCGAGAGAAAGTGGAAGATCGGTCTCTAACCATTCCTGTAGGAAAAGATTCAGATAAAGAAGCCAATTATAAATGGAAATCGCTGCTAACTCTAAGTTTATGAGCCTGGGGGGCATCTTGTGTGAGCCGTCAATCATTGATCAGGAAAGAAGATTGATGCGCTTCATGATCACATTTATAGTCAACCTTTATGAACACAGGATTCAGAGAGGGCGGGGGATTCTCATTTCTGTCTTGTCACACTGGGTCCATAAACTATAACACAGGAAGATGAAGAATTATTTTCATTTTCACTTTTGTAACAGACTCTGTGCAGGACCAGCCCCACTACACACAGAACCAGCTCCTCTCTACAGAACCAGCTCCACTGTACAGAACCAGCTCCACTATACAGAACCAGCCCCTCTCTACAGAACCAGGTTCACTATACAGGACCAGCTCCTCTCTACACAACCAGCTCCTCTCTACAGAACCAGCTCCTCTCTACAGAACCAGCTCCTCTCTACAGAACCAGCTCCTCTCTACACAACCAGCTCCTCTCTACAGAACCAGCTCCACTGTACAGAACCAGCTCCTCTCTACAGAACCAGCTCCCCTCTACAGAACCAGCTCCACTATACAGAGCCAGCTCCACTATACAGAGCCAGCTCCACTATACAGAACCAGCTCCCATCTACAGAACCAGCTCCCCTCTACAGAACCAGCTCCTCTCTACAGAACCAGCTCCTCTCTACACAACCAGCTCCTCTCTACAGAACCAGCTCCACTGTACAGAACCAGCTCCTCTCTACAGAACCAGCTCCCCTCTACAGAACCAGCTCCACTGTACAGAACCAGCTCCTCTCTACAGAACCAGCTCCACTATACAGAACCAGCTCCCATCTACAGAACCAGCTCCCCTCTACAGAACCAGCTCCTCTCTACAGAACCAGCTCCTCTCTACAGAACCAGCTCCTCTCTACAGAACCAGTACCACTATACAGAACCAGCGATGGATTCTCTGTCCATGAGAGACTATATCAGGAATTTCAGACTGGATAGTGGACCTCATGGTGATCAGGGCTACTCCCGGGTTCTCCTGCAGCTCTTCGGTTTCACCGGTCATGGGAAGTCCTCCTTCATCAACTCCTGTAAGTACGTGGTGGATGATGGAGCCTACACTGGCTACGCTAAGGTGGCCTCATCAGAGGAGAAGCCGGAGACCATGATAAGGAAAGCGTACGAGCTGACCAGTACCATCAGCATGGTGGACAATCGAGGATGTGTGAAAATGAATAAGAATGAGACGGGCGAGATCTACGCTCAGCTGGGTGAGTACAGGAGATTATTATTACCTTGACACAATGTGGATGAAAAATCTATTACATTTTTTATTTTTTAAACTTCTGGATTTTAGATGCCATATTTTCTTGATAATTTTTGTGCCATAGTGGCCCATCTTCAATAAAGTAGAGCATATGAACACTAAAAGGGTTAACACACTTTGGAAAGGTTTACTTTATCCCCACTGGTTTTCTCGCGTTCCTCGCCCTTTATTCCCATAAGGTATGTACCTCTCACAATTAGAGTTTAAGATGCTTTTAAAAATATCCCAGTTTGTGGTTGTAATTTTATTTTTCAGGACTTTGTCCCAGTTACTTAGGCCAATGGCATGCTTCTACTTAAATGCCCTCCTTTCTTGGTATAACATCATTGGAGTGGGAACTTTTTACGTTTTCCATAAATTACACCTGAAAGCCGAATATCCAAAACTTTTTGTGAGTAGTAAATATCTGTCAGTACGTTTTAGCTGCTGTTGATGGATCTGTTTATGTACTTATTTAATGCACCTACAGTATATAGTGGTAACCGTTTCCACAGCGTGGTACAGGCATCAGCATCCCACTGTCCCCACTAGGGCTCACAATCTAAGTTCCTTATCAGGATGTCTTTGGATTGTGGGAGGAAACCAGAGAACCCGGAGGAAACCAACACAAACACGGGGAAAGCATACAAACTCTATGCAGATGTTGCCCTTGGTCAGATTTAAACCCAGGGCCCAAGTGCTGCAAGGTGCCACCGCTAACCACTGAGCCACTGCTAACCACTGAGCCACCAGTGATGTCTGAGCCACCGCTGACCTCTGAGCCACCAGTGATGTCTGAGCCACCACTGACCTCTGAGCCACCATACACATACATATATCTGTCAGCATTTTTTCAGCTGCTGTTGATGGATCTATGTATATATATATATGTCAGTGTTTTTTGTCTGCTGGGCAAGAATGAGTTAAATGACTGAGTGAAGAGAAAGTGAAAGCATGGCGGATTCCTGGAAATGGGCTGACTGCAGAATATCAGCAGAGGAGACAATTTACAGATGGAGCCGAGTGACAGGTGCAGCAGAGAGGAGTTTGTCAGCAGGGCTGGGAGGCCCCTCAGGGGATCTCTCAGGCTGTGACACCAAAACCTGTTCTCCTGTTTCTCTGCACTCAACCTAAACTTAATATCTCTTCTCTAAGCTCTGAAACAGCAATAGTAAATGATGTCTGACATACATAGTTAGTGGGGTGGCTCCAACCAGGGGCTGACTGGCAACTTTTGGCCAGTAGCCGTCCCCCTTATGTGCCAGTAGCCCCCCCTTATGTGCCAGTAGCCGTCCCCCTTATGTGCCAGTAGCCGTCCCCCTTATGTGCCAGTAGCCGTCCCCCTTATGTGCCAGTAGCCGTCCCCTTATGTGCCAGTAGCCGTCCCCCTTATGTGCCAGTAGCCGTCCCCCTTATGTGCCAGTAGCCCCCCCTTATGTACCAGTAGCACCCCTTATGTGCCAGTAGCCGTCCCCTTATGTGCCAGTAGCCGTCCCCTTATGTGCCAGTAGCACCCCCTTATGTGCCAGTAGCCGTCCCCCTTATGTTCCAGTAGCCGTCCCCTTATGTGCCAGTAGCCCCCCCTTATGTGCCAGTAGCACCCCCTTGTGCCAGTAATCCCCCCTTATGTGCCAGTAGCCCTCCTTATGTGCCAGTAGAATCCCCCCCCCTCAGTTATCATGTGCCAGTAGATTACCCCCCCTCAATTTGTCATGTGCCAGTAGAATCCCCCCCCTCAGTTTATCATGTGCCAGTAGAATCCCCCCCCCTCAGTTTATCATGTGCCAGTAGAATCCCCCCCCCTCAGTTATCATGTGCCAGTAGATTACCCCCCCCTCAATTTGTCATGTGCCAGTAGAATCCCCCCACCTCACTTTATCATGTGCCAGTAGATTCCCCCCCCCCTTTATCTTATGTGCCAGTAGATTCCCCCTTTTATCTTATGTGCCAGTAGATCCCCCTTATCTTATGTGCCAGTAGATTCCCCCTCCTTTTATCTTATGTGCCAGTAGATTCCCCCTCCTTTTATCTTATGTGCCAGTAGATTCCCCCTTTATCTTATGTGCCAGTAGATCCCCCCATGTGTCAGTAGCCCCCAAAAACACAAAAAACAAACAAACATACATACAAATAACAGTTATACTTACCTCCATGGCAGCGATGCGATGCAGGCCTCTTCTGGCCTGTGTCCCTTGCTGTACCGCTCCGGCGGCGCGATGACGTCATCGCGCCGCCTGCACCAGCCTGCCGGCCTAGTAGTGCAGCCTATCAGAGGAACAGGGAGGGGACACGCCTCTCCCTGCTCTGCCGCAGCAAAGCCATCTGTATCGCCGTCCTGAGGACGGCGATACAGATGACTATGGAGATGAACGCTTCCACAGTGGAAGCGTTCATCTCCCTGTGCCCTGCCGCCGGCCGCCCCCACTTGTCACCAGGGCCGCGGCAGGGCACATGCACTACAGAGGGGCCCGTTTACAGAGGCAACAGAGGGGCCCGGGGGGCAATTGCCCCCCTGCCCTCCGGCCCAGTCCGCCCCTGGCTCCAACGCTACGCTGGGTCCCCCAGTGTCACCACGTGTTGCTGCTCTCCAGAAGCCATGGTGAGGCGTGGTGCACCCCAATGGGAAATAAGTCCAGAGTTGAGGTGAGCGAATCAAACCAGAGCAAACTAAATTTCTTCCAAATTTCAGGAAAAAATCGATTTGCCATGAATCCGAAGTTCCTTGCACTTCGTGGTAATGAATCAGATTTTTTCTAAAATGGCTGCTGCACATGTTACAAACTGAAACTAAAAAGCCAAGAATGTGATATGACTCATAATGCCGTGCAGCCAGCCAATCCGCACATAGCCATCCCCATGTGACAGCCCTATAACCCCCCCTCCCCCAGTCTCCGCCATTTTACTGTGATCTGTGGATAGAAAGAGACGTGACAATCGCTAGTGTTTGACAAAGATTATAATTGAAAAAGAATGGATAGGAAGACTTACTGTGCATCAGTATAATCCAGTCTAATATGTGTTAATCCCGTTCATCTGCTGCACCATTTATACTTAGTTATATAGTTACATTACTGATTAAGCTACTGTACACTATGGCCAACAGACAGCAGCCTGCGCAGGAACGAGCTGTGGAAAAATGTTGTAGCAGCAGAAGAAGGGTTGGTGGTAGCAGCAGCTGCAGCGACAGGCCGGAGCTGTCAGTGTCATCCAGCGGTCGTGTTTTGACCAACTATCCAGCTGTACTGGAATGATTGACTCGCTCTTTAACATCATCTCAAATGACAGCCAGGAATTGGTGGGTTCCTCTGACACCACACGTAGTTGGCATTGCCCAGGAACTGCCTCTGTGCCCTCACCTGTCCTTAACCTGCCTTATGGTTTTGCTGCTACTTCTGCTAGCCAGCAAGGTATGCCGCCAGCTCTGCTCCTCTTTATGAGGACAATCAGGAGATACAGGTCAGCACAGATTTGGAGGAGAGGTCCTCTGCAGACTCCGCTACGCAGGCAACTACCATTGATGACCGTCAGGTAGAAGCACATGTTGGGAGAGTTAAGGGCACGGGTGTAGGAAGCGGGGGGGACGGGGGGACAGGGGGGGGGTCGGATCCCCCCCAGGAAATAATGCGGGGGGGACAGTTATGCTAAAATCCCCCCCCAGCGGCAGCGGGACAATGTGTGCGGCGGTGGCGGGGCACGGGGAGATGAACGCTTCCATTGTGGAAGCGTTCATCTCCATAGTCATCTGTATCGCCGTCCTCAGAACAGCAATACAGATGACTGTGCTGCGGAGCAGGAGAGGGAGAGGCGTCTCCCTTCTCTGCTCCTCTGATAGGCTGCAGGCCTAGTGCCGGCAGCCTATCAGATGTTGGTACAGGCGGCGCGATGACGACATTGCGCCGTCTGTGAGCCGTACAGCGCGGGACACAGGCCGGAAGAGGCCTGCATCGCATCGCCGTGACGGATGGAGGTAAGTATAAGTGTCTTGTTTTGTGTGTGTGTTTTTTTTTTTTTTTTTAAACCGGACCCACTGGCCCATAAGGGGGGGGGGATATGTGGGTGGGGCTGTGGGTGTGGCTTGAGGGTGGGCGGGGACACAGAGGCCCCATAAGTGCTGTCCCCCCAGATTTTTGGGGCTTCCTACGCCCATGGTTAAGGGACATGTGCATGAGACATGTGAGGGTGACACAGTTGACATGGGAGCAGGGTGAAGAGGGGGTATCGTCATCATCAGCAGATGAGGGTGGCAGCATGCCCATGAGACAGAAGGGTGGAATCAGTGGGAGATCTGCACTACCACTCGGGAGACTACCTGAGAGGAACACTCAAGCAGTGCACAAGTTCATCAAAGCAGCAGCAGGCCGGCATCCCGCAGTGGTGGAGGCAGGATACCATACTCGGCAGCGTGGGAATTTTTACCAAGTCGTTGGAGGACATTAGCGTGGTGGTATGCAGGATATAAGGCCAAAGGTGAGGCATTGCCAGGGTGCTAATATTGTCATGACGGCCCTACGTCATAACATGGAACGTCACCATAAAGTGGTGTAGAAAAACCGTGGCACTCATTTAGAGTTATAGCCTGATAAATCAACTGCTTCATCTCTCACCGACCTGCACCCACTCTCCAGCAGTCAGGACTCAAAAAACGTCAGCAGAAGAAACAGTAATTCCTTCCCATTGACTTCAATGTCCTCTCTTGCTCCTGAAGCTCCTTCTCCTCCTAGTCACTTGTTTCCACAGCAATAGATCACTGAGGAGATTTGAAGAAGACAACAGCATGCACTTATCCAACAGAGCAGAAGCTGGACCTGCGCCTGGCCAGTTGCTAGTACTACAGTCCTTCCCTTTCCATGTAGTTGACTCATCGTAGAACAACATTTCGGAGAACTGATGGCTCGTGCCCACCCAAGGTGGAGAGTTTCAAGCTGACATTACTTTTCCAAAAAAGCAGTACCATCCCTGCACATGTACGTTCCACAGAAGGTGGGCCAGTCCATGAGCCTTTCGGTGTCTGGTACAGTTCACCAGTTCCATATGCAGCCATCAATGGAGTTAATATGTAGCTTTCACAGCCCACTGGGTAAATGTTGTTCTGGCCCAGACACATCAACAAACTGGCCATGTGATGCGTTGTAATGCTAGGATTTCTGCGTCAATGTCCTTCTCATCCTCCCCCTTGTCCTCACCCTCTCCTCTAGGCACAGTTCTCAGTGGTCCTCCATCATATCACCTATGCAAAGCTCGGCATTGTCATGCGGTTCTGAACTGCTTCAGCCCGGGTGAAGTCAGCCACACCAGGCAATACTGCTCTCCGTCATTAATATAGAAATCGAACCCTAGCTCCTCGCCAACATTTTGTCTGCGCTGCATCCGGGAAAGCTGACCCATGCACCCTGCACGGAGCACATCTTCAATCTCATTGTCAACCGGTTCCTCAAGTCTTCCACTGAACTACAAGAGCTGTTGAAAAGTTAAGGGAACTGTGCAGACACTCCAGCCACTCTTACCATTCAATACACACCCTCCTTAAGCTGCAAAGGCAAAACGCTCTTCCCCAACATCATCTGACACTTGATGTTCCCATCCGTTGGAACGCCATCCTCCACATGTTAGACCGCCTTTATGAGTAGAGGAAGGTGGTCAATGATTTGTTAATGCTGCAGATGGACAGCTCTATTCCCCGGTGTAACTTCCACATTAACCAGTGGAAGCTCATATGTGACGTGTGCTGTTTGCTCAGGCCCCTTGAGGAGGCCACTTACTTTATTTGTCAGTTGATAGAACTACAGCATGAATTATGTCATTCCACTTCTTCACATCCTTGCGGGGATGCTGACAAATCTGATTGGTGAATGGACACAAGATGTGGCACCTCCATTTTAGTCCAACTCAGCCCTGGGGAGATTGAACTGGCAGTGGAGAAGGATGAGAACATAAACGCCCAGGAATTTGAAACTCAACTATGTGATTTACTGACAGGAGCGGAGCAGAAGGGGCATGGGGAGCTGGAGGGTAATGACTCAGACGACACAGAAGATGACCCCGATACACAAAAGTGTCACGGAAAACTACCACCAAGCTGTGACAGGTAGCATTGCCAGAGTGGTGTAGTGTGACCTACAATGTCACTGAAGGTCTGGTATGCACGTGTCATGGTGCTCCTACCTGGATATCCTTGGATCCCAGACGTGGTTGTCCAGAGCAGTGATAAAAGGGGTGGTTAACTTGGATGATGAAGGAATACTGGAGTACAGACTTGTATTAACGTTGAACACAGTTTTAATTGGCATAAACTTTATCAAGGAATGATCTTCCAACTTGATCTTGGTCATCAGAAGGTATTGGCTTAACCTCTGGCAGGCAAACACTTTCAGCTCTGCTACATCTGAACTCTCTCAGCTCTGCTATGTTGACTGGGTTAAATAGGAAACTTTTCTCTTCTGCTGGAACTTGTACTTTAGCTGTCGGTAGTCTGTCTGTTACTTCAATCCTAGGAATCTTTCTTACTGGCTTCAAGCCCACTTAGCTTGGTTGTTGGCAATGCACATGAACTCCACAGGCAGGGCCTGTCCGGCAGGGATGAGGCCTGCTGCTTCCCCTTACAGGGGATAAGCTCCTCAGACAACCTCTCCCCAAGAGGGGTAGGTTAGACTGACCTTCACTAGCTAATCTCCTCCCTCTCTAGAAAGGGCTAGAATGGAATAGAAGGCTCCACTCTAGAGAAACTAGCTCTGCCAAGATTGCCGCCATCTTCTGGTAAACCAGGCACATTACGACTTAAACAGTACTTTGCAAGGAAATAGATACACACTCTATGCAGGACATGGTATTATACGCATGAGATGACACAGGATAACACAGTATGCACCAATAAAGATAGTGGGGGTACAAAAAAGATGGTAATGCCTCTCTGGGGTATTACAGATGCAAAAATGGACTACTAGGGAGACATGCTGTGTAGTCAGATGGCTGCTGCCTACGAGCACCATCTCCCCTCCTTAGGGAGGTCTGACCGGGGGTGGGGGCCTCTTTGTGCTTGTGCTCCACTGGCATGATTTCTGAGGGGGGAAGAGGGCAGGGGTAGCACCAGTTCCATATACAACTATTTCAGTCTGGAGTCTATGATGAGCAGTTTTCATCAACCGCCTACTGAAGAAACCAACCATCAGCCGCAGGACATGGAGCAGAATGTTAACCAACAGGTGGTGGCATAACTGGACTGCACCCTGTCACCCATGATCCAAGATCTCCTGGACTATTGGGCATGCCTACTGATGTGTACATGTTAAATTTTTAAAAGAATGTGCATGTCAGTCGGCCTTGTTATCACACTGCTGTTTTTGGGTTCACTACTACTGTGATCTGTCAACATCTTGTGCAGTATGCCGTTGCATAATTCAAAAGGTCAGTCTGTCTGGTTTTGATGGTAAACAAGTCTGGCTTTGTCCTTCTAAAATATGCTCTTCTTCAACTCTTATGGTAACTGGAAAATTACTAGCTTCTCATTATTAGCTAGAAAGTCCCAAAACTCTAAAAGTAATCATTAGCCATTTCCATAGTGCCTTTCAAATACAGAGCAAATGACTTGAGCAGGACATATATGACAACATATATATGTAAACTGCAGTTACCCAATATTAAACAGTATAAGTCCATGCAAATTAACTCTTTAGAGTGAAATAAAGTAAGGAGTTGATGACTTTGCATAGGGGAAACAGTGGCACATATCCACACAAGCCCAGACTTCAGAATACTCCAGGGCACTACATTTGCTCACCATAAACTGTGTCAAGCTTTGTACCCAGTGTTTCCTGATGATAACATAATTTGTCCACCCTTTCTATGAAAGGAAAAAAATATTGCACGTTGCCTTGGTAGTGAGGATCTAAAAGCATGGCTATCCAGTAATTATCAGACGGCTTGATGTCTTTGAACCTCCTGTCACTGCAAAAGCAAGAGAGCATACAGGTTGCCATTCTGGCCAGCATGCCCAAGGAGATAGTTCTTTCCGCCCCACACTGGGATGATTGGGTGTTGTGGCCAATGTCACTGTCATTCACATCCTCCTCAAGTAGCAGCAGCTCCTCCTTCTCGTGGGAGTTTCTCATTGTGGGTTCCCAACAGCTACTGGGCAACTTTGCTTGATCATCAGCAACTCTTAAAAAAAAACATTTGAGGGGGATGAGGGCCAAATGCAGCATGAAGGACATAAGTTACCATGCTCCCTGCTGAAGCGGTCTGGTGCATAAACAAATCATTCTTAGAATTCCGCTGCTCGTACAGTGACCAGAAGAAGAGACTAAGATGGGGACACTCTGCTACAGACACTGGGCCACAAAGCCTTTGTCTAGAATACCAGAGAGAGAGGGACAGCTAGCTCAGGCCTTTCCTCAGAATCAAACCCTTCTTCTGCCAGGGAGAAGACTGGAGAAGTCAGCCCTATGCCTCGTCTCATGGAGGAGACTGGAGAAGTCAGCCCTATGCCTCGTCTCATGGAGGAGACTGGAGAAGTCAGCCCAGTGCCTTGTCTATATTGTTTTGCATGAATTCCTTCAGTAAAGAAGCACACTGGTTTACGGCAGACCCTGTCTCTCTGGACTTATTTCCCATTGGGGTGCACCACACTTTACAATCCGTTCTGGAGAGCATAAACATGTGGTGACACCTAAACAGTCTCTGGGGGATCCAACATATCTTTAGGGAAACCCCAAACCTAGCCACGGCACCCCCCCCCCCCCCCTTGCATTTTCCTTAATTGTCAATTTTACCAGGCCACCATCAACACAGATATGCATGGGGTCCCCAGCCTCCTCCCGAAACTTCTCCCCAGGGCAACCCAAACAGTGACAGCTCTCAAACAAGTTGTCAACAGGGAGAATCTCTTGACTATCTATCGTAGGGTGTGGTGGGGTTTTCTTGCCACTTCTTAGGAAAAATGAGAAGTAATGAGAAGTGAAGATGGAGAGGGCTCTACTGAAAGCGTTCTCTGAGGCTGCAAGGAGGAGGAGCATGAGGAACACTGCGACCCATGACTCCATTGAATGGTGTCAGACTCCAAAGTAACCTCTAGGTCATTTTGCTTTGACGGAGAGGAGGAATGAAACATCCAATCCACAATCTCATCCTCTTGCTCCTCAACAATAATTATTATTTAATTATTATTTGAAACCCTTCCATAGCCCTGAAAATTTTGGGACTCTCAGATGATGTTTTAGAGTACCCTATTTATCAGTGTAGTACGGTAATCAGGTATATGTGCTGCTTTTAATCTAATCAACAACAATCTCTCCCAAAAAAAATGATTGGAAACGTGCGGAGACAGAAATAAAGGAAAATGTATTTAGGTGTAAATTTATTATCACTCACAGATAACATTATGCACTACCCTGTGTATTTGTATAGTAATCACATATACAGTATATCCTGGTTTCATTAAATTGAACAATTTTTTTTTAATTAGGTTTTATTTTTAATTGTTGAACATTAATGTAACCATACAAAGTGAGACATCCAAATTATTATTTCCATTTCCTAATCCTTAACCTCCCAATACCCTCCTAACCTTCCACCCATTTGAGATGCATCTCCCCCACCCCCCCACCCCCAAAAAAAAAAAGAAAGAAATTGCAGGGAAATTAAAGGGAGAAATTGAACAATCTTTAACAAACAATTAAAATTCCAACCATGTGGATATAAAATAAACAGAAAAGTACGATTTAGGCCTGATGCTTACATTCACATTAACACTCACAGGTAGATTGCTGCCCTATTCTGTGGCTTGTAGTAATCATGTATATATCCTGGTTTTATTAAATTTAATAATCCCCCTCCCCCCAAAAAATAAAATCCAGCCATGTGGAAATGGAGTAAACAGAAATGGAGGCTTGAAGCTCAATTTCACATTAATACTTTACTGCTGCACTACTCTGTGTTTCATTGTAGTAATCATGTATATATGCTTGTGTAATTAAATTGAACAATACCCCAAACAATTAAACTCCAACCATATGGATGTAGAATAAACATAAATGGAAGATTGAGGCCTGATGCTCTACCCTGTGTATTTCTGCCCTACCCTGTGTATTGCTGAAGTAATCAGTTATATTTTCTAGTTTAATTAAATTGAACAATCCCCCAAAAATTTTAATTCCAACCATGGCGAAACGGAATTCACAAAAACTAATGATCGAGGCTTGACTCTTAATACCGCATTAACACTTATAGGTAAGTAGATAAGTGTGTATTGGTATACTGATCATCTATATTCTGGTTTAATTAAATTCATTAACTGCCCCCCAAAAAATATACATATATATTAATAAAAAATTGGAACTGAACTTGTGTGTGTGGAGATAATAAACAGATTTTGCCCTAATATTTCATTTTCAATCACTGATTTATACGGTTTTTCAAACAAAAAAAAATAAAAATGTAATATATGAGATGAGATGAGAAGACCTGGCACTCATATTGAGATCTCACTAGTATTCTATATGCTGTACTAGATTAATGGTAGAACATGTGTTGCACATTATTCACTTACGTCACTCCCCACCTCTCCAAAAAAAATGATTGTTGTGAAAATAGGAAAAAATTAAAAGTATTTCCTTCTGCTTTTCAGGTTTACAGCAGCTGCAGTTCTGCTAGGAGGCCCGCCAGCCTCAGCTCCTATATTCTCACTCTCTGGCTGACAGCTTTCCCTGCCTGTCCCTATTCTACACACACAATTTTCTTCTTTGTAATCTTAGCCTTTCCCTTTACTGTCCCTGACATTAGAATACCAGTCTTTTTAACTCTGACTGTCCTTAACTCATAAGATGGTTTTTGGCAGATACTGTAAGACCCTTCCACTTTCGTTCACAGGCCAGCACAGAATGGCGCTCTGCTCGTTCTGTTCAGGCACCCCCCTGCTGCTGCAGCACTGATTGGCTCATTCAGGTTGTCTGTTGGCCTGAGAGTCAATCAGGGCAAGCACTCTGCCCGCACTTCCTCTCAGGGTCATGTGAAAAACCTTCTTCTTCCCTAGTGCTTTTTTCCCGCTGACATGTGCACTAAAATGGTGCTAAGTGCTGCTTTAATGTATTCATCCAAAATGAACCTGACTGAGTCCTGTATATCAGATGTGTTCATACCAGGGGTTTATATCTTCATTGTGGATCATCTGTTCTTCTTTCTCGCCCTGCTTCTTCACCTGCTGCTTCGCATTGACTGCTGCTGCCTGTAACCTATGCCCAGGTCCTTGTTCTGCTGATAACTCAAGGCTATCTGGACTAATCAGGGATATGCCCTTAAGATCTGAACCGGGTGACAGAGGAGACAACACTCAGTGAGAGGAGGAGACATCTTCTATGCAGAGAAGCTGCGATAGGTTTGACCCATCTCCATTTCACAGATTTCTCTCTGTCGTTGTTCCAGGTAACTTTCTTCCCCTCGATTGTAAAGTGAAATGGCACTCTGATTTTAAAGACATGATGGATATACTGCTACGTGGGGACATGGAGGACCAATCTGCAGATTTCATAGTTCCTGTGCTTGTTTACAGGTGAGAACTGTGTCTCCATGTATCACTGTTTGGCAGATGTGAACGAGAAACGACCAGGAGACAAATGATGCCCATAACATGCTGATGTCCCAAGAATACTGGAGCACACAATGCTGGGGGCGCATAATTTTGGTGCTCACAGTGTGGAGACACATAACGTCGTCGACACAATGTTGGGGCCACATAATATCGGGGACACAATGCTGGGACATGCAATGTTGGGGACATATAAGGCTGAGGGCACACAGTGCTTGAGGGGACATACTATTGGGGGCACAAAATATTCGGGCACACAATTCTGTGGACAGTACACATAATGTTGGGGGACACATACTGTCGAGGTACATAAATGTTGGGGACACAATTTTGGGGGCACGGTGAAATTTTAATTCAATCAACAGGTGGTATAACGTTTGCTAAGAGTCCAGCCATCCATCCAGAGCCCTGTGATTAGTCTGGAGGATTATAGCGTCTTGATTGTGACAGGATTAGTAACCTGCCCCCGTCTGAGTCATTGGGCTCTTACAATGGCCTTCAACTCCATTTTCTGAAGCACTGGAGATGACTGCTGAGCCAATCTCATGCTAGCTTTGGTTCTGCGTCCAGTGATTCAGTTCTGATTTTTTATTTTTTTAGCTTTCTTTGCCAGGAAGCGTGCAGACAGACTGCTAAATGGTCGGGGGTACAATTATTGTAAGAGGAAGTATAATGTGTGCTGCTTCTAAACAGGAAGGCCCATTAGTAGGTTCAGGGGTCTACCAGAGGATCCATGGTCTCCTCGATAGTCTAGCCAAGCCTGCCAGCACACACTACAAGACCCTTCTAGACATCGTCCTGGTATAATTGTAGTATTAATATAAACAAAGATCCAGCACTTTGAAAGGATGTGTCCTCACGTGTCTATTTGTTGCTGAAAATAAAGGAAAGCAACAAAACTACATCAAAGTGCTGGAACTTCATTCATTTTACTAGTACTCGGAGGATCTACTCGTGCAGTTCCACACATGAGGGGCTGTGAATATACGGTGAGCTGGAGATTCATCTTATGGATAATTGTAGTATGCCTGATCTGTGGGTACTACTATGCTGCCCTTAATTGCTGCTCTTGCTATGTTTCATGTACAATCTTTTATTTATTTCATGTGGACCATGTCATTTTACCCAGCAAGGGATGTAATGGTTGGCTATGGCTGGCTGTGACAGGGTTAAGCACTCTGTTCCATCCCTCCTGGTAGAGTGGGCTGGGCCAACTTCCTGCCAGGAGTGGGAGGTCTAGAGTGGTGGTGGTAGTCTAATGGAGTGCAAAGCACAGAGAGGATGTGAGAGATCCTGTCCTGATAGTGGGAAAGTTGAGAAGTAGCTTGTATAGCACCCATTCTCAAGGACCGTATCAAGGGCTAGGTACAGATATCCCTCTCCTTGTAGAGCACCCACTCCCAAGAATCGTACTGAGACACTGCGGTGAGGTGCAAAGCAGAAGTAGCAGGAGGCTTTTTGGGTGCAATTCTTCTCTAACTCCAGCTGAGGAGGTATGGTGGCAGGTTGGTTGGTGGCACTTCAGCTCTTAGATGTTCCTGGCCTAGCGGTTGTCACGTGACGGGTGTCTTGTCTGTAGTCCCTCACCTCACAGCAGTGTCTTCAGTATGATTCTTGGGAGTGGGTGCTGTAGCAGGGCAAGACCTCTCATGTCCCCTCCCTGCTGTGCCCTCTACAGAGTCACTAATCCACTCCCTCCTGACAGGAAGTCGGACCAGCCCACTCTACCAGAAAGGGGGGGGGCAGGGTGAATAACCCTGTTACAACCAGTACACATGAAATACATCAGATTGTATATGAAACATCCAGTATAACAAATGCAGCAATTAAGGGCACGGTAGTAGAACGCCCAGGTCTGGGGTATTACATCATTCTCCTGAGTTTCATCATTTTCATTTTTCTCTTAGCGCAAAGAATAAGATTACCCCTGCAGAACAAGGCGAGCTGAAGGAGATCATGAGGAAGGCCTACGACATAACAGGTACAGACAATGTCGGCAGTGACCGCGCTGGTGTCGGTTTATCCCAATGCTGAATGTGGTGGGTTTGCTGGTTCTGTCAGAAAGCTTTGATGTCCTGGTCAACTACTTTTTGGGAAAGATTTATAATTTTAATTCCCCAGCTATATGTAGTTTTTTCTAAATATCCAGATGTTATCCATCTTCGGACAATGGATGGACATTTGTGCGACATCCGTGTTTTTGCTCTAATAGATTTAGCAATCAATAATCAATAATTGCCCAGAAATCCCAGGACTCTCCCTCTAAAACACCTGCAGGTAAGTGGCCTTCATTTCTAAGCTCTACTATGGCCTCCCAATAACTTTGTAATGTAGGAGCCGCCATAGCACAGGTCGGCGGTATTCATTTTCTATAGGGGACATTCATCATTATCTCTCCTTTTTACTTCAGGTTATATTTTTGGTGTATAATACGACTGGTGCCAAATGATAAACGGAGTTTTAGGGTAAAATGTTCAACTCAGCATCCGGCCCGGCTTCATTTTATGTAGAGTCTGTAGTGAAGCCGACTGCGCAGCCGCTGCCCGGGACAGGCCACTTCCAGCAGTATATACTAAACCTACAAGTGCCAGTTCACATTATATATAAAAAGAATGCGATCACTTTATTAAGACGTCTCAAATACAACTAAAAGATAACAGTGCAGGAAAGAAATGGCGACACCAGTGGAGGAAATCACAAATATAGACAATCTACATAAAATGCCATAAAGAAAGGCCAAATGCAGCATGGTAAACATAGTCCTTCCTATTAAGATAGGTTACCCATAATGTGTCCAGGATGTCCCCCAGGGCCCTGTAAGGTGGTTCTTTCTTAATATAAAGAAAATAATAGTTTTTGTCGTGACGCCAGTTGCATTGCAGCAACAAGGGCACATTGCCCCCTTTTAGTGATATGGTAATGCACGTGTCACGGTGCTTCTACTTGGGAACGCTGGACCCCTTAGATAATGAAGAAATAATTGAGTCCAGAGCTTGTGATGAAGTTCAAAGCAGCTTTGCTTTGCATAAATGTTTCTCCAAACAATTCACAGGCTTGGTCTTTGTTTCCAGCAGGTTTTAGCATTAACTCTGGCAGACAATAACAATCTCAGCTCTGCTACATCTGTTGTGCTGACAGGATTAAATAGGAATCCTTACCTTTTGCTGTATGCTGCAACTTTTGTCGTGACCCCAGTTGCCCGATGTGGGCACGGTAGCCACGGGTGGCTGTCTGCTTCTTGAAGCAGACACCCGCGGCTCATGTCCGCGACCGGCAGCGATGCCGATCGTGGACATTTAAGCCCTCAGATGCCGAGGTCAATCCTGAGCGCACACCAATCGAAAGTTTTGCTGCCCCGTGCGGCAATCGAAGGAGCCGGAGTGTGCCTGCAGCAGCCAGGGTCTCTGTAAAAGAAAACGCTGCATAGTATTTCTGTAATAGGCTCCATAGGAAATATGTGATTTTCTCATACATTCCAATGCTATTGCATTGAAATGTACGAGAATAGCAATCAGATGATTGCATCTTATAGTTCCCTATGGGAACTATACAAAAGTGTAATAAATAAATAAATAAAAGTTTAAAAAAAAAAATAAAAAAACATAAAAGTTCAAATTGCCCCCCTTTTGCCAAAATGAAAATAAAATAAAAAAAGTAATGCGAAAGCTCTCTTACATCTAGAACTGGCGCTGGATGTGCCGAAGATGTGGCGAGTCCTGCGCCCAGTCCCCCAGTCCATGTACAGTGCTTGAAATGTTAGTGATACTTTGGGTGATATCTTTCTGGATTGACCTTCTCAAGGCCATCATGGAGTTTTTTTATAAAAGCCTCCTTGGCTGCTTGGTTAGAGGAAGACATTGCGGTTAATGCACCATCTTGGCCTATCTCTAGCACTTTCTCTTGAGTTTCATTGTCAAACGTGAAAGAAAGAGTGGTGTCCTACCTTGGTTTTTGTTTGGCCGGGGCTTGCAGTGGCTGAGGACGGGCGAGACGCGTTGTCTAGTGTACTGGGCCCTGTATCTGCCTACTCTGGTAGACAAGATGGCCGACTCGCTCTGTGAGAGGATGCTCTTTTATGCCCTATCAGCGGTGCCGCCATCTGAGAACATGGTGATGAGGACGCTGAACTGGACCCTGAAGTGCTTTTCTCTGGTTGAGTCGGTAATGCTCCGGTTTGGGTAATTGCGTGAGGAGCAATAGAGCTGAGCAGCCATCGTGCTCCTAGTTCAGGCTACCATTTTGCGTTTTCTTTTACACATCTAAAGTCTCCTGCTTCTAATAGCTCTAAGCTATCGTTCAGGGGAGTCTGTCAGCAGTTTTGACCATACTGCAAACCGCTGACAGCACTAGGTAGGGGCAGGGGAGAACAAACTTGCCTTTTGTGAAAATGTTATTACCAGGAGTTGTGAAAATATGAAGTAGGAAGTGCTCTCTGCGCTCTACACTGAACTGCTTCATAGCCCCTTCCTCCTGGTCTGAGTGACAGCTGTATCATCCAACCAGAAGCTGTCCCTCAGGACAGAAGGGAAGGACTGTGAAGCAGTTCATGGCAGAGGACTGAGCACTCTACAGTAAGGTTCTACCTCCTGGGTATTTGCGAGATAACAATCTAGCAGACCAGTGGTAAGTTTGCACTGCTCTCCTCAGCCCCTACCGGATGCTGTCAGCAGTTTAGTATGGTTAGATAACTTACTTGAGTTCACCTCTCAGTCCTGAATGTTCCTCCCTGTGATAGGAAAGAGGGGGCAGGGGCTGAGCTGTGCGATGTTGTCTCGCTGACTCTGTGATTGACCCATAGTCCAGCTCCATAACTGGTAAAATGGACGCTACAGCTAAGCTACTTTCAGGATCCGCTCAAGATGAAGAAGAAGAGGTCAGGGCCACAAGATAGAGAACAGCTCACAGGGATAAAATGTTTGCCGAATGTGAGGAAGTCATAGATGTAAAGAGCCATTACGTATAAGTGATAGAGTACATCACACATATAATACAGGTTGCTCTGTGTCCCTTCCTTCCAGGCCTGATCCCCACTGTGGTCATCACCAATAAGCTGAGCGAGCATCTACCAGACACTCAGGAGACGTTCAGAAGGATGGGAGTGGAGAACATCTTCCCTGTGGAGAATTACACCAAGGAGGATCACCGGAAAACCCGAGGGAAACATGAGGCGTTGCTTCAGTGTCTGTCTGCGATCATCAAGGATATTGAGTTCCGGATGATGGAGACACGAGATCCCCAAAAGGAGAAGATGGAGAGGAAGAGAATCTTGTATGAATTTGCTCATAAGAGGGACATGGAGAAACTGCAGGAAGAGAATGATCGCACAAGGATTGAAGAATTGAACAGAGCGGAGGAACGGGTGAGAGAATTAGAACGGAGACCAAGATTTCGATTCTGGCCACTGTGGTAAAGTGTGCACCAGCTCCTCACACGCCTTAGAGGGAGATTCTGTCTTATACACAGTACATTCCATCCAATCACAAAATGTTGACAGTTCAGGAGAACAGATTTTACATCTTATTAATACAATTATTGCCCCCCAAAATTGCAGACATATGCATATACTGTATGCCTGATATGTGGGATTGTAAGCTCCTCAGGGGCGGGGACTGATGTAAATCAAAATAAAGACATGTACAAAATATATAAAGTTCTTAATGTCATTCTTTCTAATTATGTGAGACATATAAGTGGATGAGTACACAGCTCCAAGTGCTCCAATGCCAGGTATGTATCACTTCACTGCACTTGGCTAATTAAACTACTTAAACTGCCTCATGGCATTCAGAAGGTAACGTGGAGCAGTATAAGGGGTCTCGTCCTGGGAACAATAAGTATATGGGACAAAAATGTCCAGTGTTTTGAACAATCTGGGCAGAATTAAAAAAAAACATTTTAGTAACAGAGAACCCTTTAAGGGAATTCTTTCAGCAGTTTGGACTGTCAGCACTGGGTAGGGTGGGAGAGAGCAGTAACAAGGTAGCCTTAGTGGAGCTTCTATTATCAGGAATAGTGTGAATGTGAGGTTTTATTCTGTCAGGTTCTGCTCCTTAAGTGCACTGGAGGCATAGAGTCAAAGTAAACACTGGTTGGAAGAGCAGGACCAGAAAGAGCAGGACTAGGAGCCTAATTGGGACCACCTAAACGGTCGTATTGGCTCTATGGATCCCCCTACCCCCTCCAGCAGCTGTGGGATGCAGTGCAGTCAGCATGACGTCAGATACCTGTGACAACCTCCCCGGACCTTATAGAGTCCACCCCCTCCCAGCCCATCTAGCTGCTGTCTGTGCTACACACGGCAGCTACTCTGGAGAGTCGCTGTGGTCAGAGTAATGGTACTTTACTGTGTAGGAGTAACGTATGATGACAGAGGGGTTGGCTTCTCCACATACACAAGTCATGATTACAGACAGCCTAGTTTTGAAGTTATTGGCACAAGCCAAGGTAAGAAGAGTTGGGAAGGATAGGATGATAAAAAGGCAAAATGAAGATGAAGGGGCTATATCCTAGAAAAAAAACAATGAGCCAGTCATTCAGGAGAGCTGAGAATGAAGCGGTAAGACAGCTTAGTGCTCCTGATAGACAGCACAAAGGGATCACTGAGGACGCTGACATGGTCTGCTACGTACTCCTTCACCATCTTCCAAAATGTTTCCCTCCTTGTAGCACTAGGCCGCGCATCAGGGTGAGGGTGCTGGCGGGGTGTCATGAAACTGTCCCAGGCCTTGGAGAGTGTTGCCCTGCCTCTGTTGGAACTGCTGTATGTTCCTCTCATCTCCCCTCCTCGGTTTCCCAAGGAACTATGTACTCTGCCGCCCGCGTTGTCAGCTGGAAAGTTTTGGAGCAATTTTTCCACAAGAACCTTCTGGTATTGCACCATTTTGCGCTTCTCCTCCACCACAGGAATGAGAGATGAGAAGTTCTCTTTGTAGCGGGAGTCGAGAAGGGTGAACTACAAGTGATCGGTGTTGGCCAAAATGTGTAAAACGAGCGGTCACGGTAAAGGCAGTATAACATGAAGTCAGCCAAGTTTGCTAGAGTCCCAACAGACAAGACTTTGCTGTCCTCATCAGGAAAATGACTCTCAATCTTCTCATCCTCCCGCTTCTCTTTGGACCATCCACGCTGAACGGATGGAATAAACCTGCTATGGGTACTACCTAGTGTTGATCAGGCACCAAAGTGCTCGAGCCAAACACAACGGGATACTCGGGTGCTCTACAGAGCACCTGAGTATATTGGAAATCAATGGAAGAGCCCGAGCCTTAAACCAGACACCCCCTGCTCTAAAGAGGGGAGGGTGCCTGGTTCATAGGAAAAGGTCAGAAATTGATAGAAACACCACCGAAATGGTCTGGAAACAGCATGGGGAGGATGTCTGGATGCATCTTGGACCCCCAGGTCGCTGCTGGGAACCATGTTGTCCGAGTAGAACACCACTTTTACAGACTGACAATAATGCGCCCAAAACCAAAGATAAAATCGATTTTAAAGTTAAAATTGTTAGGAAACATTCTTTCCTGTATATTTACTTGTATATAAAGTGCAAGTGCTGCCAAAAATTACAAGCAAGAGGCACTCCGACACAGCCTGTATATCACATAAAGGAGGGCCCCGTTCACATTGTGGTACAATTGTTCATGTAGAGGGATTCCTACACTCATGAAACCTATGCACTAAAGTGAAAGTGCTGCCAAAAATTACAAGGAACCGGCACTCCAATACACCCTTTATTACATATAAAGGAGGGCATCATACACACCCTTGAAAAATTATGATTGATGGACTGCTGGTGATCCTCTAAAACATTTGGAGCAAGGGCCTGCTGATGTGACCATCTAAAAGATTATAGTTGAGAGCCTGCTGCTGAGCTGACCATGGAAAAATTATGGTTGAGGGACTGCTGCTGAGCTGACCATCGAGAAAATTATGGTTGAGTGCCTGCTGGTGATTTGACCATGGAAATATTATGTGCGAGGGTATGCTGTCATTTTGTTGATGATAGGCCCTTACTTTGTAGGTGAGGGCCTGCAGGTGAGCTGACCCTCTAAAACATTATATGCAAGGCCCTCCAGTGGAGCTGACCCTGTAAAAGATTGTAGGTGAGGGCCTGCTGGTGAGCTGACCCTCTAAAAAATTACATGCGAGGGCCCACAGGTGACCTGACCCTGTAGAACATTATATGCAAGGGCCTGCAGGTCAGATGACCTTGTAAAATATTATATGCGAGGGCCTGTAGGTGAGCTGACCCAGGAAAAAGATTATAGGTGAGGGCCTGCTGGTGAGCTGACCTTGTAAAAGATTATATGTGAGGTCCTGCAGGTGAGATGACCCTGTAAATGATTGTAGGTGAGGGCCTGCTAGTGAGCTGATCCTGTAAAACGTTATATGCGTGGACCTGCAAGTAAGCTGACCCTGCAAAGCATTATATGAGAAGGCATATGTGCAAGGGCATTATATGCAATGAATGAGTATGTTGATATAATAGAAGAGGAGGAGGAGGATGAGAAAAGCAAAATTAAACCATATACCCTTTTTTGTGGTGGAACGGGGTGCATGGGAATGCATTCAGTACATTATAAACAACACATTTAAAGTGCCTTTATGTTCATCAGTTCAGCTTTCCTCTGGTGGAGTTGAGAAGTCAGGGGTAGAGTTGAGCGGACACCTGCATCTTCACTAATTTAGGCCCATGGCACCCAGACAGAGGAGAGGTCAAATCATGAAAAAACAGGATTCATGTCACCCAACCGATGCCACAGGCCATATTCAATGATTTAGGCCCATGGCACCCAGACAGAGGAGAGAGGTCCCATAACTTCAAAACAGGCCTCAGGTCAACCAGCAATGGAAAAGGCCACTATTATTAAAGTAGGCACTAGCACCCAGACAGAGGAGAGAGGTCCCATAAAAGAAAATCAGGCTTCATGTCACCCAGCAATGGAACAGGCCACTTTCAGTAATTTAGGCCCCAGCACCCAGACAGAGGAGAGAGGTCACATAACAGAATATCAGGCTTCATGTCACCCACCAATGAAGCAGGCCACTTTCAGTAATTTAGGCTCTAGCACCCAGACTGAGGAGAGCGGTCCCATAACACCAAAACAGCCATCATGTCACCCAGCAATGGAACAGGCCCCTTTCAGTAATTTAGGCCCTAGCACCCAGACAGAGGAGAGAGGTTCCATAACAGCAAAACAGGCATCATGTCACCCACCAATGCAGTAGGCCACTTTCAGTAATTTAGGCCCCAGCACCCAGACAGAGGAGAGAGGCCCCGTAACAGAATATCAGGCTTCATGTCACCCACCAATGCAGCAGGCCACTCTCAGTAATTCAGGCCCTAGCACCCAGACAGAGGAGAGAGGTCCCATAACAGCAAAACAGGCATAATGTCACCAAGCAATGGAACAGGCCACTTTCAGTATTTTAGGACCTAGCACCCAGACAGAGGAGAGAGGTCCCATAACAGCAAAACAGGCATCATGTCACCCAGCAATGGAACATGCCACTTTCAGTAATTTAGTCCCCAGCACCCAGACAGAGGAGAGAGGTCCCGTGACAGAATATCAGGATTCATGTCACCCACCAATGCAGCAGGCCACTCTCAGCAATTTAGGCCCTAGCACCCAGACAGAGGAAAGCGGTCCGATAACAGCAAAACAGCCATCATGTCACCCAGGAATGGAACAGGCCACTTTCAGTAATTTAGACCCTAGCACCCAGACAGAGGAGAGAGGTCCCATTACAGCAAAACAGGAATGATGTCACCCACCAATGTAGCAGACAGAGAAGAGAGGTCCCATAACTTCAAAACAGGCCTCAGGTCAACCAGCAATGGAACAGGCCACTATTATTAAAGTAGGCACTAGCACCCAGACAGAGGAGAGAGGTCCCATAACAGCAAAACAGGCATCATGTCACCCAGCAATGGAACAGGCCACTTTCAGTAATTTAGTCCCCAGCACCCAGACAGAGGAGAGAGGTTCCGTAACAGAATATCAGGATTCATGTCACCCACCAATGCAGCAGACCACTCTCAGCAATTTAGGCCCTAGCACCCAGACAGAGGAGAGCGGTCCCATAACAGCAAAACAGCCATCATGTCACCCAGCAATGGAACAGGCCACTTTCAGTAATTTAGGCCCTAGCACCCAGACAGAGGAGAGAGGTCCCATTACAGCAAAACAGGAATGATGTTACCCACCAATGTAGCAGGCCACTTTCAGTAATTTAGGCCCTAGAACTCAGGCAGAGAAGAGAGGTCCCGTAACAGAAAATAAGGCTTCATGTCACCCACCAGTGCAGCAGGCCACTCTCAGTAATTTAGGCTTTAGCATGTCACCCAGGAATGGAACAGGCCACTTTCAGTAATTTAGACCCTAGCACCCAGACAGAGGAGAGAGGTCCCATTACAGCAAAACAGGAATGATGTCACCCACCAATGTAGCAGACAGAGGAGAGAGGTCCCATAACTTCAAAACAGGCCTCAGGTCAACCAGCAATGGAACAGGCCACTATTATTAAAGTAGGCCCTAGAACTCAGGCAGAGGAGAGAGGTCCCATAACAGAAAATCAGGATTCATGTCACGCAGAAATGGAACAGGCCACTTTCAGCAATTTAGGACCTTGCCCCCAGACAGAGGAGAGAGGTCCCATAACATCTAAACAGGCATCATGTAACCCACCAATGCAGCAGGCCACTTTCAGTTATTTAGGCCCCAGCACCCAGACAGAGGAGAGAGGTCCCGTAACAGAATATCAGGATTCATGTCACCCACCAATGCAGCAGACCACTCTCATCATGTCACCCAGCAATGGAACAGGCCACTTTCAGTAATTTAGTCCCCAGCACCCAGACAGAGGAAAGCGGTCCGATAACAGCAAAACAGCCATCATGTCACCCAGGAATGGAACAGGCCACTTTCAGTAATTTAGACCCTAGCACCCAGACAGAGGAGAGAGGTCCCTTAACAGCAAAACAGGCATCATGTCAACCACCAATGGAACACTATACTCTTAGTAATTTAGGCCCTAGCACCAAGACAGAGGAGAGAGTTCACATAACAGCAAAACAGGCATCATGTCATTCACCACTGCAGCAGGCCACTTTCAGTAATTTAGGCCCTAGAACCCAGACAGAGGATAGCGGTCCCATAACAGAAAAACAGGCATCATGTCACCCAGCCATGGAACACTCCACTCTCAATAATTTAGGCCCTAGCACCCAGACAGAGGAGAGAGGTTCCATAACAGCAAAACAGGCATCATGTTATTACCAATGCAGCAGGCCACTTTCAGTAATTTAGGCCCTAGAACCCAGACATAGGAGAGAGGTCCCATAACAGCAAAACAGGCATCATGTCACTCACCAATGCAGCAGTCCACTTTCAGTAATTTTGGCCCCAGCACCCAGACAGAGGAGAAAGGTCCTGTAACAGGATATCAGGCTTCATGTCACCCACCAATACAGCAGGCGAATAAACAAAATATAGGCCCCCGACACCAAGACAGGGGAGAGGTCATTTGTTAGCAAAAAGAGCTTAATGTCTCCCACCAATACAGCAGGCGAATAAACTAAATATAGACCCCTGACACCCAGACAGAGGAAAGGTCATTTGTTATCAAAAACAGTTTAATGTCTCTCACCAATACAGCAGGGGAATAAACAAAATATAGGCCCCTGACACCCAGACAGAGGAGAGGTCATTTGTCAGCAAAAAGAGGTTAATGTCTCCCACGAATATAGCAGGCGAATAAATGAAATATAGGCTCCTGACACCCAGACAGAGGAGAGGTCATTTTACAGCAAAAAGAGTTTGTTGTCATCCACCAATACAGCAGGCGAATCAACGAAATATAGGCCCCTGACACACAGACAGAGGAGAGGTCATTTGTCAGCAAAAAGAGGTTTATGTCTCCCACCAATACAGCACGTGAATAAATGAAGTATAGGCCCCTGACACCCAGACAGAGGAGATGTCATTTGTCAGCAAAAAGAGGTTTATGTCTCCCACCAATACAGCAGTTGAATAATCGAAATATAGGCCACTGACACCCAGACAGAGAAGAGTTCAAATGATGACATAACAGTATTGTTATGCAGTGCCACAGGCTACAATCACTCATTCAGTCCCATGGCACCCGCAAAGAGGAGAGTTCAAATCACCCCAAGACGGTATGTATTTCATCCAGTGTTGCCAAAGGCCACAATCACTAATTCAGGCCCATGGCACCCGCAAAGAGGAGAGTTCAAATCACGCCAAGACAGCATTGATTTCACCCAGCAATGCCACAGGCCACATTTAGTGATTACGGCCCATGGCAATCATACATGGGAGATGAAGTTCTCATCACAGCCAAAAAGGATTCATGTCTGCCACCAATGCAGCAGATTAAAAGAAATATAGGCCCCAGACACCCAGACAGAGGAGAGGTCATTTGACAGCAAAAAGAGGTTAATGTCACCCACCAAAGCAACAGGCGATTATCTGAAATGTAGGCCCCTGGCACCCAGACAGAGGAGAGAGGTCCCATAGCAGCAAAACAGGCATCATGTTACCCACCAATGCAGCAGGCGATTATCATTAATGTAGGCCCCTGTCACCCAGACAGAGGAGAGTTTCATTCAAATTGGGGTATCCCTCAAAATAATGGTACATATGAAAAAAAGGTTGCTAAGTAGGGGTAGGAGGCAACAGGAGGCAAAGAATAATGCCCTGCGAACCTCCGTAGTAGAAGGACATGCGCCAAACTGCAATCCGCCTCGGGCCCAGCCGCCACTACATTTACCCAGTTTGCCGTTAGGAAAATATAGTGACCCTGGCCGTGCTTACTGGTCCTTGTATGAGTGGTCATGTGGACCTTGCCACAGATGTCGTTGCGCAGCGCACACTTGATTTTATCCTCCACTTGGTTGTGCAGGGAAGGGACGGCTCACCTGGAAAAGTAGTGGCGGCTGGGAACTACGTACTGTGGGACAGCGACCGCCATCAGCTATTTGAAACAGTCCGTCTCCACCAGACGGAATGACAGCATTTCAAAAGCCAGTAATTCCCTCACCATCCGTAGAGACGCATTCGGGCCTACCAAATAATGCGGCAGATTCTGTTGCCTACTCGCACCAGAGTAAGGTGTTTCACTTGGACCAGCAACAGGAGCTCCACCAACACCACCACGACCATGCCCACGTCCCTTACTTGATGTTCTCCTCATAATTTGGGTTCACCCACCAAGCTGAAAAATTGGTTTCTCTCCGGTGTCAATTTACCTGCCAGTGGTCGACAATTACATTCCCTAAGGCAGTGCCCCTGTCATAAAAATTCTCTGTGGACCCATAATAATGTTTTTTTGGCCCAAAACACACTGATTCTCAATTTCTATGCGGAATGTTACATTTTTTTGGGGTACGCTGTACAAGAACAAGTATTTTTGTAATAAAATACAGAAAATTTGTATTTTACTGCTGTAAATTAAAATTGATTATTTATATGCCGGATGCACAACAGTTTTTTCGGCCTAAAACACAGCTTTTTTCAATAGAAACCCAAAATGCTGTTTTTAACAGCTTTACATTGACAGTAGATATTTATACTATGTATGGACACCAGATTTGGGGACCCAAAACACGGATTTGGTCACCAAAATTCACAAATGCAGTATTTAACTGCTATAAATTGGAATTCATTATTTAAATGACGGATGCACAACAGTTTTGTCGGCCTAAAACACTGCTTTAAAAAAAAAAAAAAGCTGTTTTTAACTGCTGTACATTAACAGTAGATATTTATACTATGTATGGACACCAGATTTGGAGACCCAGGTCACAGATTTGGTCACCAAAATACACAAATGCAGTATTTAACTGCTATAAATTGGAATTCATTATTTAAAAGACTGATGCACAACTTTTTTTTCGGCCTAAAACACAGTTTTTTTCAATAAATCCCCAAATGCAGATTTTTAATGCTTTAAATTGAAATTGAAATCGAATGGGTATTTAAGACTGTTTGGTGGATCTTGAATATGTTTTTTTTTTTATAAAAAACAAAGAAGCACTATTTCCCTGCAGAAATATAAAATGAATGATAGCACACCCCGCATGACCGGCCACCGCTCCCATTCACTTCAATGGGCCTGATGAAAATAGCTGAACCAGCGCACGGCTATTTTTGTTGGCCCGATAGAAAATGAATGGAGGACAAAATCCATTCCTAGGTCTCTTCTACACATTCCCTATGTTGGTCCATACTGGTCGACTCTCTTGGGTATGAATACAGCTTTTTCTTCACCTCTACCCACAAGTGTTGGATTGGGTTGAGGTCTGGGGACCGTGGGGCCGATTCAGCTCCTCTACTTCATTATCATTGAACCATTTCTTCTTCAATCTCGCCATATGCTTCGGGTCATTGTACTGCTGGAACACTATGTTGTCCTTTTTATACCCATGGTACTCGAGTGCATGAAGTAACTCGTCTTGTAGGATCCTCACATACAGCTCAGTAGTGAGAACACCATTGATCCTGGTCAAGTATCCAACACCTTTGGCTGTGAAACATCCCCATATCATCAGGCTTCCTCCACCAAACCTGGCAGTTCCTTCAATGTCTCTATCCGTTAGCCCCTTTTCCCTTGTTTCTCCCATTTGCACCATCACAGAGCCCAGTCTATTGACCTTTGTCTCATCGCTCTGAATCACTTGTTTCTAATCTTCATACTGTCCGCTGCTCAGACTTTTTTTCAAACTCGAGCCGACGCCTCTTATGATGATATTGAAGTCGAGGCTTCTTCACCTTTTTTCGAACCACCATTCCAGACTTGTGTAATGCTCGTTGCACCCTGCTACAAGCCACCTCCACTGCTGTGTTTCTTGCACCAGAACTGATAGACCTTGTGATAAGCCGACTTGTCAACTCTGATATTTTGCCTGGGGGTCCACCGCTTGGCTTTGGAATAGATGGATGGCTTCATTTCGTATTCTTCCAGCTGTCATGGCGCTCACACGATGCAGTTTGGCGGTTTTCGTGGCTGAGATACCGCCATTGATGAGCTGGATGACGCTGTTTCTATTTTCTTGGGAAATCTTCTTCATGGCGGCTCCTTAAATCAAACCAGTGACCTTTTACTTGGGAATCAACCTAATAAGACACTGAGCTATCAGGGAATGTGAGGACAGGTTGTAATTTGTAGTATAGAAGAATAAAGAGATTGTTCCACCACCAGGAGCAAAACAGGAACAATGCAGATACATGAGAAGAATCTGCAGAACTAATGATGTTCTAAATAGCTGCAAGTCCAATGTATGTATGAGATAGCTGAGAGGATTGTGTATAGGATGATGGGAGTCTCACGTCCGGAGCTGTAGTGGATGGTGAAATCTGGAGCCTGAAAGTCAGAAGTTCAGAACATTGTTACCCCTTTGCTCATCAGTGTCTGTTCCCAGGGACAAGTCCAAACCACAGAGGTTCCCAGCTCAAAGGCCAGACAGCCCCTTAAAGGGATATTCTGGTAGGTAGAAGTTATCCCCTATCCACAGGATAGGCGATAACCGTCAGATCAGTGTGGGTCCTACTACTGGGACCCCCAACAAAAATGAGATCGGGGGCCCCATATCCCCTGTTGCTGCCCTGAAATGGCTGGAGTGGCCGCTCGATTATTTGGTATGGGAGTTCCAGAGATGGCTGAGTATAGCTTTCACCTATCTCCAAGACTCCCATAGAAATGAATGGAGCGGTTGTGCACATGTGTAATCAACTACACCAGTTATTTCAGGGAGCAGCAGTGGGCCAGCAGGGACTTAGGGGCCCCTATTCTCGTGATCAGTGGGGGGTCTCAGCAGTAGCATCCCCTCCAATCTAATATATTTCGGATAGGGGACAACCTTTACTTACCGGAATAACCCTTTAAGACCTATGGGCTTATAGACAGGGGATATCTCATTAGCAAATAATACCCCCAGTCAGGAACACAAAAATCTAAAATGGGTGAATCTATGTAGGTGGACTGATATAAAATAATAGATAGATTGGATCAAAGATAGATACTAGACAAACATAGGAGAGATAGATACATAGAGCATCAGACAGAGCTGAGTATCTGAAGGCACCTAAAGGTAAGAGCAGCCGGCTCCATCACCGGTCTAATCCTTCTAGAGAGCACACCCCATAGAAGTAAAGAATATGGAGAGCTCCCAGAAATTGGAAAAACACAATTTAGAAAACGATAATTTAGAAAAAGAAGAATGTAACTGAGCATAGGATAGAGCTGAGGACTGCAGCCTCAGACACCCAGGAGATCACATACTGTGAAGGCCACAGAAGCAATCAAGTGAGAAGACCATAAAACACGCCAAAATTAGAGAAAGACCAGGAACCTGTTTCACTGATTTTTACCTTAAAAGATGAAGAATAGAGAAAAACGAATGTGTCTTTCTACAGCGAGCAGCCCCCCTCCGCCTGGCGCACCGCCCTGTGCAGGCATTATCAGAATATCACCAGGTGTGGCATCAACAAGGGCCGACAGATCAGGGTCAAAGGCCCATAAAATGACAGCGACATCACACTCACCATCAACCTGTAGAATAATGACACCATAGTCATCCAGAGGACAACCTCGGCCAGTTCGAAGATAGCTTCCCTTATATTAAAGTCCAGGCCCAAACTTACAAAGAACTGACTAAGAGCAGTGATGATCCTAAATCTACAGAGGCAACCACCAAAGACCCCCTTACCCCTCCACCACTTTACCCCACTTTACCTTTCTGCCCAGAAGAGGGCGCTATCATTCAGAGCACATCTGCATAGCAGCAGTCTGAGCTCCTACCATCATAAAGCCTCGCAACACCAAAAAGCCCCAGAAAAAGAAGTACCCTGCAACAAGTCTCCCAAACCCAGCCTGACCAAGCCACCACCGAACACAGCCTGACAAAGTGGGAAATTCAGAGGACGGTACACAAGTAGGAGTATATCAGCGTCTGGAGGTACGACATAAGAACATCCCAGAAGCTGGCAGTATACCAGAGCCTGCAGAGGGAGTACAAACTGGCCCCATACCTGGAGAAACTCCCCAACGCCAGAGACCGACAGATCCTGAGCCGGTGTTTTCTGAACATTGCAGTTGTGTAAATGAAGTTAAATGATTTGGACCTTATAAAGAAGACGTCAGCACAAAATGTATCCATGCAGTTCAATCGTAGTTTATTAAATGAATTCTGCGGCCGTAATTTGATGATGTTTCAGGCGAATGGGCTTCTTCAGACTGCAGCAAATGGATAACATAAATGTAATTCATCCAAAATATCCGAGAGCATATTACATTTAAGGCAAACAAAGAATAATACAGAAAAATCCACAATTTCTATCGGACTAAGTGCGATCATAATTTAATCCGGGGGTCCGTGATTGTCAAAGTACCAGAACCAAATAGCAAAAATAAAGACAAAAGAATGATAATAGAAATAATAATAATGATGAGATAATCAGTTGAATGTCGGGTGGTGCGGCCTTCTCTGGCTGAACTACATGGGAGTAATGCTACCGTCGGCATCTCACTGTGCAGAAAACGTAGTATAGGACCGCCACATCCCAGGTGCTCTGCAGGTTTAGTGCTATAGGCCAGTAAGCAGTAGGGATGAGCGGCATAGGCAATATTCAAATTTGCGATATTTCACGAATTTTTGGTCAAATATTCGTCATAAATTCGCAAATTCGAGAATTTGTGATCTCCAGTCATTATTTACTTGATTGCAAAAATCAGCAAAGTAATATATTCGCGATTGGAATATTCGCGATCAACACTAAGGGGTGGGCAACCTTCCTATTGGTTGCTAGGGATGTTGCTAAGTGCCGATATTCGCAATAAATTTGCAATAAATTTGCAATAAATTAGCGATTAGAATATTCTCAATCAACACTATTCGCGAATACGAATGTATAACACTATATTCTAAATATTCGCAAATTCTCAAAGTGGCAATATTCGCACCTAAATTTCGCAAATCGAATATTCGTGCTCAACACTAGTGAGCAGGACTAGGTTGTTCTGTTGTGTAGGAGGTTAAGAAACATCATTTTCGTGACTTAGGACCATCCTTCTCCTTCGTTCGGAGTTTCCCCGGCGATCCACCAAAACCGATCCTCGGCCACTGAAGAAGGGGTGTAGACCCCGAAACGCGTTTGGGCAGTGTGTGTGACAAGCTGGGACGAAGGACTTGGAACTTTGAACGAAACTTTCCTAGGATTATCAATAGCTCCCTGCTAATACATCTACACTACTGGTGATACTACGCTGCTTTATTTGATTTCAGACGGATTACCACGCCGATCGTTTAGACCGCACCACACGGGACGCCGTGTTTGGTGGATCGGCGGGGAAACTCCGAACGAAGGAGAGCAGGAGAGTGGTAATGTACACAGTCTTTTCCTTACCTTCTGCAGTTGTGGACTACGATGCATACGGATTAGCTAACAGCTACGGCGATAATATTCGCGAGACTTTTTTAGTGAAGGTACCTTCTTTACAAGAGGATTATTTCTATAACAATCACTGATATCTCCATCAATCAGCTTATTTCCTATTGTGCCTCGATTTCTACATGTTTGCAGCCTAAATTTCTTGCATTATTTGTGGGACTTTATCACGGTTTTGTTTATTCCTACAGGAATGGCTAATTGCAGCCTGAGTATATTTGTCGCAACATATTTACATTTGCTTCTGCTGGTATGGTTGAGGCTACTTAGCCTCCTATTATTATATATTGGTCACGCTTTATGGTTTTTAGATGTTTACATTTTATGGGCAATAAATATTTTTAACCTTTGAACTGTTTTTGCGGTCCATATTACCCAAATAATTGAGTGCCCCCTTACATTCATATTTTTATTTATCATTTTTGGTCCTGGGTGACACCAAGGGAGTGCACCTTTGCATTGCGGGGTATCGGGTGAGGCGCTTACTTTTTTCATATTTTTATCTTCTAGAATAGTTTAGTAAACACTTTAAGCAGATAAGTCATGTTAAGGGTCCATTCACACGTCTGCAATTCTGTTCCGCATTTTGCGGAACGGAATTGCGGACCCATTAATTTCAATGGGGACAGACGATGTCCCGGCCGGGTCCGCAATTGTGGATCCGCACTTCTGGGTCCACAATCGCGTTCCCGAAAAAAAATAGAACATGTCCTATTCTTGTCCGCAATTGCGGACAAGAAAAGGCATTTTCTATGAGAGTGTCGGTGATGTGAGGTCCGCAAATTGCAGAACGCACATTGCCGATGTCCTTGCGGATCCGGGGATCCGCAAAACACACACGGACCTGTGAATGGACCCTAACTCTATTTTTTCCCGATCTTCTGATCTCACAATAATACAGCGCCTCTTGCTGTCACTCTAGTTCGTCATTGTTCTCCCAACCCCCAGGACACAGAACGTAGAACAGTGCTGACATCTCGGCCTAGGCGCATAGTGATCTCCCGAAGTGATAAACCAAGGCCTCTCAGCTCAAGGATTCTGTCCTTCTCCGTCTGTGAAAAGTGGTAAAAACTGGGTTGTTGATGAACAGGAGACATCACACAATCATCCCACACGGACTGATCTCATTTTTAGGGTTTTAGAATTTAAACAGTTTCACCTATAATCTGTGTTTTATGCCCCTCCCACATGCCACAGACTGGGGCAAGGTGCTTAAAAAAGTCATCACCTGCAGATCTTAGTGACACCTGCTCCTTCCTCGATTTGCATAACCTTACAGCTTCTCCTTCTTGGTGCTGCTATTTCATTGTTAAGGAGTGTAAAAAAATATATAAAAATGTTACATCCAAGCCAACTGACCCTGAGTCCTGCTACACGGAGACCATCAGCAACACGCTGTCAGATTTGATGGATCTACTATTACGGATGTAGTAGGGTTAACACTCATGCTTTATGAGACGTGTCATTTAAACTACATGCAAGTAAACGCGTTAACAATTGCTTTTCAATGACTTTTGTTTCAAGATAACGCAAGGAGTTAAGAAATTTGAGTTAAGAGTTTGAGTGTTACCCCTGCTACATCTGTATATTTTCTGTTTATGACAATTCAGCTGCTGTTGACTGATCTGTTTCTTTATACAATATACATATATCTGTCAGTACTTTTCAGCTGCTGTTCTTGGATCTGTTTAGAAAGAAATGCAAATGAGCTTTTAATCAGCTCTGCCTCTGATGCCACTAGACGTAAGGCCACTTTTCTATAAGTTAGTGTTCAGACCATTAAACAGGCCTTGAGAAATGACTCAGATATTAAATAAGCCAGCATCTCATCTGCAGACAGCTGTTTTGGGTGATTACCTCTCATCAGTGCAGAGTAGAGAGAACTGGCTTTACTGGGGGAGAGGCCAAGTCAGGATTTGGGAGAAATAGCCCCCAAATCATGGATCTGTTTATGTCTATACAGTACATATATCTGTCAGTACTTTTCGGCTGATGTTGACTGCACCCGGTTGGACATCCATGATTTTACTGTTGACTTTCCTGCCTTCCCTTTTGCCTGTGTCTCCTGTGGACATTGCTGGGAATTCTCCCAGTGATTGCACTGCAGGAGCTCTTCATACAACGTGCAGGGCAAGAATGAGTTAAACGAAGAGAAAGTGAAAGCATGGCGGATTCCTGGAAATGGTCTGACTGCAGAATATCAGCAGAGGAGACAATTTACAGATGGAGCCGAGTGACAGGTGCAGCAGAGAGGAGTTTGTCAGCAGGGCTGGGAGGCCCCTCAGGGGATCTCTCAGGCTGTGTCACCAAAACCTGTTCTCCTTTTTCCCTGCACTCAGTCTGTGAGCCCCTCTGATGGCCCATCCTGTGGTGCACCCATACTGTCAGGACGTGCTGGCCCTTCTAGAGAGAATGAGAGCCGATATTATCCTAAATGTGCAGCAATGAAGAGAAATTCTGTGGGCAAAGAAGTGCAAGGGTTGGTGTGCTGGTGTCAGGAGTGTGTTCAGAGGTTTGCTGGTGTCAGGAAGGTGTTCAGTGGTCTGCTGGTGTCAGGAGTGTTTAGTGGTCTGCTGGTGTCAGGAGTGTGTTCAGTGGTCTGCTGGTGTCAGGAGTGAGTTCAGTGGTCTGCTGGTGTCAGGAGTGTGTTCAGTGGTCTGCTGGTGTCAGGAATGCAATGCATGGTCTGCTGGTGTCAGGAGTGTGTTCAGTGGTCTGCTGGTGTCAGGAGTGTGTTCAGTGGTTTGCTGGTGTCAGGAGTGTGTTCAGTGGTTTGCTGGTGTCAGGAGTGTGTTCAGTGGTCTGCTGGTGTCAGGAGTGCAATGCATGGTCTGCTGGTGTCAGGAGTGTGTTCGGTGGTCTGCTGGTGCCAGGAGTGTGTTCAGTGGTCTGCTGGTGTCAGGAGTGTGTTCAGTGGTCTGCTGGTGTCAGGAGTGTGTTCAGTGGTTTGCTGGTGTCAGGAGTGTGTTCAGTGGTTTGCTGGTGTCAGGAGTGTGTTCAGTGGTCTGCTGGTGTCAGGAGTGAGTTCAGTGGTCTGCTGGTGTCAGGAGTGTGTTCAGTGGTCTGCTGGTGTCAGGAATGCAATGCATGGTCTGCTGGTGTCAGGAGTGTGTTCAGTGGTCTGCTGGTGTCAGGAGTGTGTTCAGTGGTTTGCTGGTGTCAGGAGTGTGTTCAGTGGTTTGCTGGTGTCAGGAGTGTGTTCAGTGGTCTGCTGGTGTCAGGAGTGAGTTCAGTGGTCTGCTGGTGTCAGGAGTGTGTTCAGTGGTCTGCTGGTGTCAGGAATGCAATGCATGGTCTGCTGGTGTCAGGAGTGTGTTCAGTGGTCTGCTGGTGTCAGGAGTGTGTTCAGTGGTTTGCTGGTGTCAGGAGTGTGTTCAGTGGTTTGCTGGTGTCAGGAGTGTGTTCAGTGGTCTGCTGGTGTCAGGAGTGCAATGCATGGTCTGCTGGTGTCAGGAGTGTGTTCGGTGGTCTGCTGGTGCCAGGAGTGTGTTCAGTGGTCTGCTGGTGTCAGGAGTGTGTTCAGTGGTCTGCTGGTGTCAGGAGTGTGTTCAGTGGTTTGCTGGTGTCAGGAGTGTGTTCAGTGGTTTGCTGGTGTCAGGAGTGTGTTCAGTGGTCTGCTGGTGTCAGGAGTGAGTTCAGTGGTCTGCTGGTGTCAGGAGTGTGTTCAGTGGTCTGCTGGTGTCAGGAATGCAATGCATGGTCTGCTGGTGTCAGGAGTGTGTTCAGTGGTCTGCTGGTGTCAGGAGTGTGTTCAGTGGTTTGCTGGTGTCAGGAGTGTGTTCAGTGGTTTGCTGGTGTCAGGAGTGTGTTCAGTGGTCTGCTGGTGTCAGGAGTGAGTTCAGTGGTCTGCTGGTGTCAGGAGTGTGTTCAGTGGTCTGCTGGTGTCAGGAATGCAATGCATGGTCTGCTGGTGTCAGGAGTGTGTTCAGTGGTCTGCTGGTGTCAGGAGTGTGTTCAGTGGTTTGCTGGTGTCAGGAGTGTGTTCAGTGGTCTGCTGGTGTCAGGAGTGCAATGCATGGTCTGCTGGTGTCAGGAGTGTGTTCGGTGGTCTGCTGGTGCCAGGAGTGTGTTCAGTGGTCTGCTGGTGTCAGGAGTGTGTTCAGTGGTCTGCTGGTGTCAGGAGTGTGTTCAGTGGTTTGCTGGTGTCAGGAGTGTGTTCAGTGGTTTGCTGGTGTCAGGAGTGTGTTCAGTGGTCTGCTGGTGTCAGGAGTGAGTTCAGTGGTCTGCTGGTGTCAGGAGTGTGTTCAGTGGTCTGCTGGTGTCAGGAATGCAATGCATGGTCTGCTGGTGTCAGGAGTGTGTTCAGTGGTCTGCTGGTGTCAGGAGTGTGTTCAGTGGTTTGCTGGTGTCAGGAGTGTGTTCAGTGGTTTGCTGGTGTCAGGAGTGTGTTCAGTGGTCTGCTGGTGTCAGGAGTGCAATGCATGGTCTGCTGGTGTCAGGAGTGTGTTCGGTGGTCTGCTGGTGCCAGGAGTGTGTTCAGTGGTCTGCTGGTGTCAGGAGTGTGTTCAGTGGTCTGCTGGTGTCAGGAGTGTGTTCAGTGGTTTGCTGGTGTCAGGAGTGTGTTCAGTGGTTTGCTGGTGTCAGGAGTGTACTCGGTGGTCTGCTGGTGTCAGGAGTGCAATGCATGGTCTGCTGGTGTCAGGAGTGTGTTCAGTGGTCTGCTGGTGTCAGGAGTGTGTTCGGTGGTCTGCTGGTGTCAGGAGTGTACTCGGTGGTCTGCAGGTGTCAGGAGTGCAATGCATGGTCTGCTGGTGTCAGGAGTGTGTTCAGTGGTCTGCTGGTGTCAGGAGTGTGTTCGGTGGTCTGCTGGTGTCAGGAGTGTGCTCGGTGGTCTGCTGGTGGCAGGAGTGTGCTCGGTGGTCTGCTGGTGGCAGGAGTGTGCTCGGTGGTCTGCTGGTGGCAGGAGTGTGTTCAGTGGTCTGCTGGTGTCAGGAGTGTGCTCGGTGGTCTGGTGGTGTCAGGAGTGTGCTCGGTGGTCTGGTGGTGTCAGGAGTGTGCTCGGTGGTCTGCTGGTGTCAGGAGTGTGTTCAGTGGTCTGCTGGTGTCAGGAGTGTGCTCGGTGGTCTGCTGGTGGCAGGAGTGTGCTCGGTGGTCTGCTGGTGTCAGGAGTGTGCTCGGTGGTCTGGTGGTGTCAGGAGTGTGCTCGGTGGTCTTCTGGTGGCAGGAGTGTGCTCGGTGGTCTGCTGGTGTCAGGAGTGTGCTCGGTGGTCTGCTGGTGTCAGGAGTGTGCTCGGTGGTCTGCTGGTGTCAGGAGTGTGCTCGGTGGTCTGCTGGTGGCAGGAGTGTGCTCGGTGGTCTGCTGGTGTCAGGAGTGTGCTCGGTGGTCTGCTGGTGTCAGGAGTGTGCTCGGTGGTCTGCTGGTGTCAGGAGTGTGCTCGGTGGTCTGCTGGTGGCAGGAGTGTGCTCGGTGGTCTGCTGGTGGCAGGAGTGTGTTCAGTGGTCTGCTGGTGTCAGGAGTGTGCTCGGTGGTCTGGTGGTGTCAGGAGTGTGCTCGGTGGTCTGGTGGTGTCAGGAGTGAGTTCAGTGGTCTGCTGGTGTCAGGAGTGTGTTCAGTGGTTTGCTGGTGTCAGGAGTGTGTTCAGTGGTTTGCTGGTGTCAGGAGTGTGTTCAGTGGTCTGCTGGTGTCAGGAGTGAGTTCAGTGGTCTGCTGGTGTCAGGAGTGTGTTCAGTGGTCTGCTGGTGTCAGGAATGCAATGCATGGTCTGCTGGTGTCAGGAGTGTGTTCAGTGGTCTGCTGGTGTCAGGAGTGTGTTCAGTGGTTTGCTGGTGTCAGGAGTGTGTTCAGTGGTTTGCTGGTGTCAGGAGTGTGTTCAGTGGTCTGCTGGTGTCAGGAGTGCAATGCATGGTCTGCTGGTGTCAGGAGTTTGTTCGGTGGTCTGCTGGTGCCAGGAGTGTGTTCAGTGGTCTGCTGGTGTCAGGAGTGTGTTCAGTGGTCTGCTGGTGTCAGGAGTGTGTTCAGTGGTTTGCTGGTGTCAGGAGTGTGTTCAGTGGTTTGCTGGTGTCAGGAGTGTACTCGGTGGTCTGCTGGTGTCAGGAGTGCAATGCATGGTCTGCTGGTGTCAGGAGTGTGTTCAGTGGTCTGCTGGTGTCAGGAGTGTGTTCGGTGGTCTGCTGGTGTCAGGAGTGTACTCGGTGGTCTGCAGGTGTCAGGAGTGCATTGCATGGTCTGCTGGTGTCAGGAGTGTGTTCAGTGGTCTGCTGGTGTCAGGAGTGTGTTCGGTGGTCTGCTGGTGTCAGGAGTGTGCTCGGTGGTCTGCTGGTGGCAGGAGTGTGCTCGGTGGTCTGCTGGTGGCAGGAGTGTGTTCAGTGGTCTGCTGGTGTCAGGAGTGTGCTCGGTGGTCTGGTGGTGTCAGGAGTGTGCTCGGTGGTCTGGTGGTGTCAGGAGTGTGCTCGGTGGTCTGCTGGTGTCAGGAGTGTGTTCAGTGGTCTGCTGGTGTCAGGAGTGTGCTCGGTGGTCTGCTGGTGGCAGGAGTGTGCTCGGTGGTCTGCTGGTGTCAGAAGTGTGCTCGGTGGTCTGGTGGTGTCAGGAGTGTGCTCGGTGGTCTGCTGGTGGCAGGAGTGTGCTCGGTGGTCTGCTGGTGTCAGGAGTGTGCTCGGTGGTCTGCTGGTGTCAGGAGTGTGCTCGGTGGTCTGCTGGTGGCAGGAGTGTGCTCGGTGGTCTGCTGGTGGCAGGAGTGTGCTCGGTGGTCTGCTGGTGTCAGGAGTGTGCTCGGTGGTCTGCTGGTGTCAGGAGTGTGCTCGGTGGTCTGCTGGTGTCAGGAGTGTGCTCGGTGGTCTGCTGGTGGCAGGAGTGTGCTCGGTGGTCTGCTGGTGGCAGGAGTGTGTTCAGTGGTCTGCTGGTGTCAGGAGTGTGCTCGGTGGTCTGGTGGTGTCAGGAGTGTGCTCGGTGGTCTGGTGGTGTCAGGAGTGTGCTCGGTGGTCTGCTGGTGTCAGGAGTGTGCTCGGTGGTCTGCTGGTGGCAGGAGTGCAGGTCTGCTGGTCTGAACAGAGAGCTGAGAAGTAAAGCCACAGACACTGCGGTACTGCACGCTTGCCTGAGAAAACCTTATTCCGTCCACAATCACCAGCTTATACAGAGCAGACCTGGGTCGGTAAGACTAATCGTGCAAACATCTCATAAAGTTTTGTCACCTAAGATCCCAGAAACTGAGACCAGGCCTGTAGTCAGTTAGGTTTGCTGCTTGGGTCAGGCC
This sequence comes from Bufotes viridis, assembly GCA_033119425.1. Taxonomy (NCBI): domain Eukaryota; kingdom Metazoa; phylum Chordata; class Amphibia; order Anura; family Bufonidae; genus Bufotes; species Bufotes viridis. The sequence goes on along the minus strand of CM065595.1, from coordinate 1,973,492 downwards.
ACAATTGTTAACTGTTTATAACAAGGACTTCACATTTAAAGTGCCAGTTCACACTGGAGAGCTCAAAACCATTACAACGAATTCAAGCCAAACTGGTGTTTATTCAGGAGAAACACTATAGGCACGTGCTATTTGACCAGTAATTGGGGGGGGGGGGGTACTGTAGAATATAATGAAATTGTAAGCTGTTGTACCGCAGGCTAGCCCACATCAGGCACCCAAATAATTCTTCATTATTCTAGGGTAATAAGAGGTAAGGCGTGGCTGGTCTATTTGAGCCGCCAGTGGGTAAATTCACCGCTAATACCTCCAGCATCCACCGGAGAGTGCTGTGCTGTACAGCACAAGGGTCCCAGCCTCCTGGCTGTAAATATATTTGTGTGTAACCAGCATCTGTGGTCACGTTCAGTACCATGTTTAAGTTAAATATGGTTTTGGCAAAACTAGGGGAGCCCACCCCAGTACATGGCTTACACCGGTACAGACTAAGCGCCAACAGCCTGTTCATCGAATCCAGGTGGCACGACAGAGCTACATGCCCAGAGAGAGCAGACTGTGCCAGCAGTGCCATCAGGAGGCCATGGAGCATGAGGCTACCTTTCTGCTGTGGTGCCCCAAACACTAAGCACTGAGGATTGCTCACTTCAGGAGCCTGTCTGATCTCTGCCCAGACTTCACCTCCATGGAGGAGGAATAGAGACTCTTCATACTACTGGGAGAAGAGGAGAAAACAGCGGCCATAGTAGCACAATATGTTACTGCCTGCCATGGACTGAGAGGAATCTGATATGTCACAGACTCTTGTACCCTCACCCTAGATGTGTCCCTATCCACCAACCCTACCCAATTATTTCCCACTTGCTTTGGAAATGCTAAAATGCATTTAGTCCTGCCAATCAAGATGATTTGAATTTAAATATATCAGGGGTCAGTAAAGAGATCACTCACATCATCTATTTATCCCCAGGACTGTGACTGTGACGAGGGGACATCCTCTGCGTCTGGAGGAAAGAAGGTTTGTACACAAACATAGAAGAGGATTCTTTATGGTAAGAGCAGTGAGACTATGTTACTCTTTACGGTAAGAGCGGTGAGACTATGCACTCTTTACTGTAAAAGCAGTGAGACTATGTTACTCTTTACGGTAAGAGCGGTGAGACTATGGACTCTTTACTGTAAAAGCGGTGAGACTATGGACTGTATACTGTAATAGCGGTGAGACTATGGACTCTTTACAGTAAGAGCAGTGAGACTATGTAGTCCTTACTGTAAGAGCAGTGAGACTATGGACTGTATACTGTAAGAGCAGTGAGACTATGGACTGTATACTGTAAGAGCAGTGAGACTATGGACTCTTTACTGTAAGAGCAGTGAGACTATGGACTCAATACTGTAAGAGCAGTGAGACTATGAAATCTTTACTGTAAGAGCAGTAAGACTACGGACTCTATACTGTAAGAGCAGTGAGACTATGGACTCTTTACTGTAAGAGCAGTGAGACTATGGACTCTTTACTGTAAGAGCAGTGAGACTATGGACTCTATACTGTAAGAGCAGTGAGACTACGGCCTCTATACTGTAAGAGCAGTGAGACTATGGACTCTATACTGTAAGAGCAGTGAGACTATGGACTCTATACTGTAAGAGCAGTGAGACTATGGACTCTTTACTGTAAGAGCAGTGAGACTATGGACTCTTTACTGTAAGAGCAGTGAGACTATGGACTCTATACTGTAAGAGCAGTGAGACTACGGCCTCTATACTGTAAGAGCAGTGAGACTATAGACTCTTTACTGTAAGAGCAGTGAGACTATGGACTCTTTACTGTAAGAGCAGTGAGACTATGGACTCTTTACTGTAAGAGCAGTGAGACTATGGACTGTATACTTTAAGAGCAGTGAGACTATGGACTGTATACTGTAAGAGCAGTGAGACTATGGACTGTATACTGTAAGAGCAGTGAGACAATGGACTCTATACTGTAAGAGCAGTGAGACTATGGACTCTTTACTGTAAGAGCAGTAAGACTACGGACTCTATACTGTAAGAGCAGTGAGACTATGGACTCTTTAATGTAAGAGCAGTGAGACTATGGACTCTTTACTGTACGAGCAGTGAGACTATGGACTCTTTATTGTAAGAGCAGTGAGACTATGGACTCTATACTGTAAGAGCAGTGATACTATGGACTCTTTACTGTAAGAGCAGTGAGACTATGGACTCTTTACTGTAAGAGCAGTGAGACTATGGACTCTTTACTGTAAGAGCAGTGAGACTATGGACTCTTTATTGTAAGAGCAGTGAGACTATGGACTCTATACTGTAAGAGCAGTGAGACTATGGACTCTTTACTGTAAGAGCAGTGAGACTATGGACTCTGTACTGTAAGAGCAGTGAGACTACGGCCTCTATACTGTAAGAGCAGTGAGACTATGGACTCTATACTGTAAGAGCAGTGAGACTACGGCCTCTATACTGTAAGAGCAGTGAGACTATGGACTCTTTACTGTAAGAGCAGTGAGACTATGGACTCTTTACTGTAAGAGCAGTGAGACTATGGACTCTTTACTGTAAGATCAGTAAGACTATGGACTCTTTACTGTAAGATCAGTGAGACTATGGACTCTATACTGTAAGAGCAGTGAGACTATGGACTCTTTACTGTAAGAGCAGTGAGACTATGGACTCTTTACTGTAAGACCAGTGAGACTATGGACTGTATACTGTAAGAGCAGTGAGACTATGGACTGTATACTGTAAGAGCAGTGAGACTATGGACTCTTTACTGTAAGAGCAGTGAGACTATGGACTCTATACTGTAAGAGCAGTGAGACTATGAAATCTTTACTGTAAGAGCAGTAAGACTACGGACTCTATACTGTAAGAGCAGTGAGACTATGGACTCTTTACTGTAAGAGCAGTGAGACTATGGACTCTTTACTGTAAGAGCAGTAAGACTACGGACTCTATACTGTAAGAGCAGTGAGACTATGGACTCTTTACTGTAAGAGCAGTGAGACTATGGACTCTTTACTGTACGAGCAGTGAGACTATGGACTCTTTATTGTAAGAGCAGTGAGACTATGGACTCTATACTGTAAGAGCAGTGATACTATGGACTCTTTACTGTAAGAGCAGTGAGACTATGGACTCTTTACTGTAAGAGCAGTGAGACTATGGACTCTTTACTGTAAGAGCAGTGAGACTATGGACTCTTTATTGTAAGAGCAGTGAGACTATGGACTCTATACTGTAAGAGCAGTGAGACTATGGACTCTTTACTGTAAGAGCAGTGAGACTATGGACTCTGTACTGTAAGAGCAGTGAGACTACGGCCTCTATACTGTAAGAGCAGTGAGACTATGGACTCTATACTGTAAGAGCAGTGAGACTACGGCCTCTATACTGTAAGAGCAGTGAGACTATGGACTCTATACTGTAAGAGCAGTGAGACTATGGACTCTATACTGTAAGAGCAGTGAGACTATGGACTCTATACTGAAAGAGCAGTGAGACTATGGACTCTTTACTGTAAGAGCAGTGAGACTATGGACTCTTTACTGTAAGAGCAGTGAGACTATGGACTCTTTACTGTAAGATCAGTAAGACTATGGACTCTTTACTGTAAGATCAGTGAGACTATGGACTCTATACTGTAAGAGCAGTGAGACTATGGACTCTTTACTGTAAGAGCAGTGAGACTATGGACTCTTTACTGTAAGACCAGTGAGACTATGGACTGTATACTGTAAGAGCAGTGAGACTATGGACTGTATACTGTAAGAGCAGTGAGACTATGGACTCTTTACTGTAAGAGCAGTGAGACTATGGACTCTATACTGTAAGAGCAGTGAGACTATGAAATCTTTACTGTAAGAGCAGTAAGACTACGGACTCTATACTGTAAGAGCAGTGAGACTATGGACTCTTTACTGTAAGAGCAGTGAGACTATGGACTCTTTACTGTAAGAGCAGTGAGACTATGAACTCTATACTGTAAGAGCAGTGAGACTACGGCCTCTATACTGTAAGAGCAGTGAGACTATGGACTCTATACTGTAAGAGCAGTGAGACTATGGACTCTATACTGTAAGAGCAGTGAGACTATGGACTCTTTACTGTAAGAGCAGTGAGACTATGGACTCTTTACTGTAAGAGCAGTGAGACTATGGACTCTATACTGTAAGAGCAGTGAGACTACGGCCTCTATACTGTAAGAGCAGTGAGACTATAGACTCTTTACTGTAAGAGCAGTGAGACTATGGACTCTTTACTGTAAGAGCAGTGAGACTATGGACTCTTTACTGTAAGAGCAGTGAGACTATGGACTGTATACTTTAAGAGCAGTGAGACTATGGACTGTATACTGTAAGAGCAGTGAGACTATGGACTGTATACTGTAAGAGCAGTGAGACTATGGACTCTATACTGTTAGAGCAGTGAGACTATGGACTCTTTACTGTAAGAGCAGTAAGACTACGGACTCTATACTGTAAGAGCAGTGAGACTATGGACTCTTTACTGTAAGAGCAGTGAGACTATGGACTCTTTACTGTAAGAGCAGTGAGACTATGGACTCTTTATTGTAAGAGCAGTGAGACTATGGACTCTATACTGTAAGAGCAGTGAGACTACGGCCTCTATACTGTAAGAGCGGTGAGACTATGGACTCTATACTGTAAGAGCAGTGAGACTATGGACTCTTTACTGTAAGAGCAGTGAGACTATGGACTCTTTACTGTAAGAGCAGTGAGACTATGGGCTCTTTACTGTAAGAGCAGTGAGACTATGGACTCTATACTGTAAGAGCAGTGAGACTACGGCCTCTATACTGTAAGAGCAGTGAGACTATGGACTCTATACTGTAAGAGCAGTGAGACTACGGCCTCTATACTGTAAGAGCAGTGAGACTATGGACTCTATACTGAAAGAGCAGTGAGACTATGGACTCTTTACTGTAAGAGCAGTGAGACTATGGACTCTGTACTGTAAGAGCAGTGAGACTATGGACTCTTTACTGTAAGAGCAGTGAGACATGGGATTTCCATGAGACAAGGAAGAGAATCTTGTATGAATTTGCTCATAAGAGGGACATAGAGAAACTGCAGGAAGAGAATGATCGCGCAAGGATTAAAGAATTGAACAGAGCGGAGGAACGGGTGAGAGAATTAGAACAGAGTAAGAAATTATGTGCACTGCAGTAAAGTGTGCACCAGCCCGTCACACGTCTTAGAGGGAGATTCTGTCTTATACACAGTACATTCCATCAAATCACAAAATGTTGACAGTTTAAGACAAGAGAACAGATTTATTTAATAAATTTATTAATTTTATTTTTTTAATTAAACAGATTTTAATAATATAATTATTGCCCCTCAAAATTGCAGGCATCTGCATATACTGTATGCCTGATATGTGGGATTGTAAGCTACTCAGGGGCGGGGACTGATGGGAATCAAAATAAAGACATGTACAAAATATATCAAATTACTAAGTTCTAAATGTCATTCTTTATAATTATGTGAGTCATAAAGGTGGATGAGTACACAGCTCCTCCGCTACAAGTGATCCAATGTCAGGTATGTATTACTTCCCTAATTACTAATTAAACTGCCTCATGGCATTCAGAAGGTAACGTGGAGCAGTATAAGGGGCCTCGTCCTGGGAAAGAGAAGTATATGGGTCAAAAATGTCCAGTGTTTTGAGCAATCTGGGCAGAATAAAAAAAAACATTTTAGTAACAGAGAACCCCTTCAGGCCTCAAGCACACGAGCGTTGTTCTGGTCCGCATCCGAGCCACAGTTTTTGCGGCTCGGGTGCGGACCCATTCACTTCAATGTGGACGCAAAAGATGCAGACAGCACATTCCGTAGCCCCGCAAAAAAAATCGTTCAGCAGATGTCCACGTACAAGCCAAAAGCCATGACAATGAAGGGGAGAGGGGGCAGAATGGGAACATCTGAACCCCACAACTAGAGAATGACCTGATCATAAATCGCTCCAGGATCTTCAGGACAACCAGATTGGCTGTAAAAAGTGCAATGAAAGAGAGATTCCTGAGGAATACACGGACAGATTGAAGAAGGTTCCATAATCACGGTCAGAATGATGAAACCACTTGACATGATGTAGGCCGTCAGAAAGGAAGCAAATTGAGAAGTCAGTGGAGAGAAGGGGTACGAGGACAAGGTCACATCATCTCAACTTGTTGTCATTATATAGAAATGCAGTTTTCCGTGGTTTCTTCACTTCGTGTGTTGTGGTCACCCATCACATAATCCCCCGACTATAATGATATGTGTGGGATAGTGACACAGCCGATACAGCCCCAGGCAAAGCCGCCTGTTAGGGTAGGATCACACAGAGGTATCCGTGCTGTGGAATCTGCTTGTAAATTACACGTGGTTTGTTGTGCGGTTATTAATGTGGCCCATTTTAGTGGGACCTTTGGATGTGCATTCTGTGCTGAGTCAGCTCCAACAATGAACGCATTGACTGAGTTTGCATATTTTGGGGTAAAAAACAAACAAAACAGGCATATTGGCAAAGTCTGTCTTCAATTTGCACCTCATTTATTGTCCCTTGATAAATCAGGTTTTTTTTTGGTTTACGTCTGAACTCTAATGGTCTTTTTGTTGTAAGACAGATTCAAATTCACTAAAACTGGTCTAATTGGCACATGTGAAAATGTGTGGCGCAAGTGAGCTGAAAGTAGGCGAATGGTGGTGCAACTCACCTCTCAAAAAAGAGACAGAAAAATACGCCAGCCCTGGGGTGACATAGAAAATGGATGACAAAATCTGGCACAAAACAAGGTCCATTTACATAAATAGGATGTAAATTAGGCTCAAATGTTAGAAAACATCTGAATTTGTCTTAAAACTCGAAATAGGCGCAAATGCCTCCAAAAACAGTTGGTAAGCAGGCTTTTTACTCATGCAAACAGCCAGAGACGTTAGTAAATGTACTCATTGCCTTTGTCTGCGGCTGTATAAGCTGCATCACTATACCCCTCTTCTTTTTTCTAGAGTTCAGCGCGAATATTCGAATCACGAATTCTAATTGCGAATATCGCCACTTTGAGAATTCACAAATATTTAGAATATAGTGCTATATATTCATATTCGCAAATAGTGTTAATCGTGAATATTCTAATTACGAATTTATCGCAAATTTATCGTGAATATCGGCACTTAGCAACATCCCAGGCAACCAATAGGAAAGTTGCCTATGCCTTAGTGTTGATCGCGAATATTCCAATCGCAAATTTTTATCGTGAATATATTACATTGCCAATTTTCGCAATCAAGTAAATAATGACTGGAGATCACGAATTCTCGAATTTGCGAATTTATGGTGAACATTCAGCCTAAAATTTGCGATTTCGAATATTGCCTATGCAGCTTATCGTCTGTAATACAGACTATACAGTGCATTGCAATAGATGACTATTTCAATACACTGTATAGCCATCAGGCCCACTGGATCTCCAAGATCCAAATGGGTCTTGATAAATAAATAAAAAGTGTAAAAAAAAAAAAGTTAAAAAAGTGTAAAAAAAATTTAAAAAATAAAACGTAGATTAAAATAAAAATTAAATAAAAATTGGCTTTTCTCATATCCATTCATTTATGTCAAAATTAAATTAATAAAAAAATCTACACATAATTTGTATCGCACTGTCCGTAACGACCTGATCTATAAAAGTTCCTAATCCCGCAAGGTAAACGCTGTAAAAAATAATGTAGAAAACAATGACGGAATTGCTGTTTTTGTCACCTCACCTCCACAAAAAAATAAAAATAAAAGTGATCAAAAAGTCATATGTACCCCAAAATAATACCAATAAAAACGACAGCCCGTCCTGCAAAAAACAGTCCCTAACACAGCTACATTGGTGAAAAATAAAAAAGTTATGGACTTTAGTATGACTAGGCAAAATATAATTTATTTTTAACACAGACTAACAAGACTTATTTACCCCCAAAATGTTACCAATAAAAACGACAGCCCGTCCCACAAAAAACAAGCACCAACACAACTACACTGGTGAAAAAATAAAAATGTCATTGATGTTAGTATATGGTGATGCAAAATATCATTTATTTTAAGCACAAAAAAGATTTTATGCTGAAAAAGTAGTAAAACATAACAAATACTATAAACTATAAATTTGGTATCTCCATAACCGTATAAACCCATGGAATAAAATTATCATATTTACTGCAAGTGGAACCTCATAAAAAATAAAAAACACTGATACAATTGCCATTTTTACCTAATTCTCCTCCACAAAAGATGTTATAAAAAGTGATCTAAATGACTTATGTACCCTAAAATAATACCAATAAAAACTACAGCCCATCCCACAGAAAACAAGCCCCAACCCAACTACATTGGTGAAAAAATAAAAAAGTTATGGACTTTAGTATATGACGATGCAAAATATAATGTATTTTTTAATGCAAAAGTGATTTTATGCTGAAAAAGTTGTAAAACTTAAAAAAATGTATAAATTTGGTATCGCCATAACCGTATCAACCCACACAATAAAATTATCATATCATATTTTCCGCAAGAGGAACCCCATAAAAAATAAAAAAACACTGACACAATTGCTATTTTTACCCAATTTACCTTCAAAAAATTTTATAAAAAATGATCAAAAATACTTGTACCCTAAAATGATACCAATAAAAACTACAGCGCGTCCCACAAAAAACAAGCCCTCACACAGCTATCTGTACAGTACATTGGTGAAAAAATAAAAATGTAATTGATGTTAGTATATGGTGATGCAAAATATCATTTTTTTTAAAAGCAAAAATGATTTTATGCTAAAAAAAGTAGCAAAACATAAAAAACTATATAAGTTTGATATCGCCATAACTATATCAACCCACAGAATAAAATTATCATATCATATTTACCATAAGAGGAACCCCATAAAAAATAAAAATCACTGACATAATTGCCATTTTTACCCAATTCACCTCCACAAAAAATTCTGTAAAAATTGATCAAAAAGACTTATGTACCCAATATGATACCAATAAAAACTAAAGCCCGTCCTGCAAAAAACAAGCCCCCACACAGCTACATTGGTGAAAAAGTAAAAATGTTATGGCCCCTAAAACAATTTCAGCAAATTACATGTTAGAAAATCCCGATGACATTCCTTCGCCTTCTGAATGCTACCGTGTCCCCAAAGAGCGGTTTATGTCCCCATACAAGGTGTTGCCGTATTCAGGAAAAAATGCATAACAATTTGTGGGGTGCATTTTCTCCTGTTAGCCCTTGTGAAAATAAAAAATGTAGGGCTAAAGCAATGTTCTATTGGAAATAAAAGTTAATTTTTCTTTTTCACAGCCATGCGTTTCTGAATTCTATGAAACGCTTGTTGGGTCAAAGCATTTACTTCACCACTTTATTTATTCCTTGAGGGGTGTAGTTTCCAAAATGGGGTCAATTTTGGAGATTTTCTCTCTAGGGGTATCTCAGGGTCCCTTCAAATGTGACATGGCACCTGAAAACCATTGCAGCAAAATCTGCCCTCCGATAAGAATATGGCACTCCTTCCCTTCAGCGCCCTGCCGTGTGACCACACAGAAGGTTTCAACCACATATGGGGTGTTTCTGTAAACTGCAGAATAAGGGCAATAAATACTGAGGTTTGTTTGGCTGTTAACCCTTACTGTGTTACAGGAAAAAATGATAAACATGGAAAATCTGCACAAAAACATGAAATTTAAAAATGTCCCCTCCATTTTCCTTTAATTCTTGTGGAACACCTAAAGGGTTAACAAAGTTTGTAAAATCAGTTTTGAGTAACTTGAGGGGTCTAGTTCCTAAAATGGGGTCATTTATGGGTGGTTTCTACTAATAAGTCCCACAAAGCGACTCAATAACTGAACTGGTCCTTAAAAAAGTGGGCTTTGGCAATTTTCTTAAAAATTTTTAAATTTGCTTCTAAACTTCTAAGCCTTATAATTTCCTAAAAAAAAAAATTACATTTACAAGATGATGCCAACATAAAGTAGACATATGGGGAATGTAAAGTAATGACTATTTTACGAAGTAGCGCTATCTTAAAAGCGGAGAATACACACTGTCTTAAAAGTAGATAAATTCTAATTCTGAAAATAGTGAATTTTTCCAAATTTTCAACAAATTTTGTTTTTTATGCATAAAGGTAAAACGAATCAACTCAAATTCTCCACTAACATGAAGTACAATGTGTCACGAGCAAACCGTCCCAGAATGGCTTGGATAAGTAAAATCATTCCAAAGTTATTACTACATAAAGTGACACATGTCAGATTTGAAAAATGGGGTCCGACATTTGGTCCAAACCGGCTGTCGCCTGAACGGGTTAAAAATGTATTAAACATAAAAACGTTGTTTAAATAATAGTTCATTTTCTGATGACACCTTCCCTTTTAATTGAGTGCAGATGCTGGCGGTGTTTAGGGATTATCCGGTGAAGCAGTAGTATGTTTGGAACATGCGGTAACATATCTAGTGCATAGGTCAATATAGCCCCTCCTGATTGGATGAGACCCACTGCAAGGCATTATGGGCCAACCAGGGTCCAGCCCAAGCTCATGGGGTCTTCCTTATTCATCTTCCTTGCCCTGCTGTGTTGTCCTCTGGTCTGTAAAGGAAAATAACGCAATTTTAAGTGATTTTCCTCAACGAAGTCACAAAATATTCAGGAAGTCAGCCTTGGGGGGTGGGGGGATCCTAGACTGCACCTCTCGTTATTATTCCATAATCTTCTATGGATATTTTATTACAGGTGAATGTGATTACTACTCCTGAATACATGGATATGACTGCAATGGTTGTCAGTCAGCCCCCCCCCCCATATACATCTACGTCTCACAGTCACCTACATGATATTTAGGTCATAATTGAGGAGATCCGCTGATGCGAGCAGCGCCTGGCGAGGGAGCAGCTCCATTTGTGCACAGATTTACAGGTTGAGCACCATGAAGATCAGAAGGGTGTAACCTAGTGTAATAAGGACGCTCCACCAAGCTCCTTCCACACAGAGGATTGGAGGAGAAGGTTCCTGATGGGGTGCTGTGTCCTACATGGCATCATCTGGGCAATATATACAAATAGGGGAAGATGTAAACTATTTATTGGGGGACTATACACCTCATGGCAGCATTTATCTTGACGTAGATTATCTGGAAACTGCATAAATGATATATCTATAGGACCCAGTCTGGACATGGGGCAGCAATACTGATCTGAAGATGATATATATTACCTGCTATCTGTGTAAACCACATACCTGGGATCTGTATGAGATCCCAGGTATAACATGACTGACCGGTGAAGGGAACAAAATTCAGTCTCTTTTCTCACCTGTGAAAAGTTTCCTGATGGCGGCCTTCATTTCCTTGTTCTTCAGGCTGTAGATCATGGGATTGATCGTAGGGATTATGACACAGTAGGAAAGTGCCAACATCCTGTCATTATAAGAAGAAAATGGATTGTCTAATCGAAGGTGAACAAACATGGCGGTCCCATAGAAAATGACTACAGAGATCAGATGAGAACCACAGGTGGAGAAGGCCTTATACCGGGACTCTGCGGAGTGCAGTTGGAATATGGAGGTCAGGATATTGATGTAGGAGCAGATTATTAATATGGTTGGGATCACGGTCGCCGTTACACTAATGATCAATTGGTAGACTTTAACAATCAATGTTTCGGAGCAGGCTAAACTCATCATTGGCGGAACATCACAGAAGAAATGAGCTACAAGATGAGAGCCACAATAGGGCAAACTGAATATCAGGAAGCATTCTATGATGGCATTCCCAACCGCAAACACTGAGAGACCAAAAGTGACCTGATAACAAAGGCTCAAGGTCATCACTGACATGTATCTGAGGGGGTGACATATGGCCATGTACCGGTCAAAGGCCATCACTGTGAGTATCATGCATTCACAAGCCGCAGCCACTACAAAGAAGAAGAACTGAGTGGCGCAACCTATGAGGGAGATGGTCCTTCCCGCCTGGAAGAAACTCTGAAGTGCCTTAGGAACAGTGGAACTGATGGATAAAATTTCAATAAATGACAAAATTTTCAAAAAAAAATACATTGGAGAATGGAGCGGAGGACTGAGAGTGACGGCCAACACAATTAGACCATTACCAATCAATGACAGAAGGTAAGAAAGAAGGAAGAACACGAAGAGAGAGGCCTGGGCCGTAAGAGACAAATCCGAAAACCCAAGGAGCAGGAACCCTGTCTCATTACTCGGGGTCTCTCTTCTCTTCATCCTCTTGTAGGAGACTCCTACAAAGCATGAATCCATAGGTTACATACCATATAAACAGCCCTATTGTTTTTGGATTTTTGCTGCCTTCTATGAGTTGTTTGTAAGGAACCCCTTCTGAGATGTCTCAGGAGCAGTTTATGAACTGCAGTGTTCTGGACGGGTGGTTGTTCGGTGGAAGATAAAGAGATTGTGCAGATGTAGTATTTTTCTGCAGGAAACCTCCCTGGGAGAAGTCTGAGATATGAACCTGAAAGCCAAATGAGAGATGGTGGGAGAAGGTAGTAAAAGATTTCACCATCTGTGAGGACTTTTTGGGCTATTTGATGGGAATCTAGGCCTATGGTCCACCGCCGCCATGGAGCAGCAATAGAGATTTACAGAAAGAGGATGGAAACAGCAGTCAGTGTAAAAGGTCCATTTATTCACCCATCTCTCACCGAGCCTTTCTCCACTAAATGTAACAAAGCACATATAGAGGGACATTTATGAATTCAGATACCGTATGCAAGTTTTGTGTCCTAAAAAAGTTGCAATTCATGAGGATGCGCTGATTTCCGTGGCATTTGGCTAATTTGTGCCATATTTGGTGTTCTTTGCCACTTTTCAAAGTGGTGTCTGTTTAAGAGATAAAAGTGAGATTAGACCTGGATTACGGTTCATTTACTTTGTGAGACTTTTGCATAAATTGCAAAAGAAGTCACTCACAACCCACTCCAGGCAACTCCCGGTACTTCACCATATACAGGTGTAAACCACAGTGCACTCACACCAAATATATTATTAAAGGGCATTATTTCATATATTTGGGGCAGGCACACAAGGCACAGCCAGACTTATAAATGAGACAAAAACTACCACAACAGATAAATGTCCCCCATAGCGTATAAACAGGCAATGTGCTGGTGTCCATAAATAATGTGTAAGAGTAGATGGCATTTCAGATAGCGCTGAATCAAATAATACGAGGAGGAGCAAGTTGATGCTGAAAGCGCCTGTACAGATGTTATAATGCTGCCAGAGCAATAATAATATGGAACTATGGTGGAGGTTTCAAAGGCGAATCACCCACTTCTCCTGGTAAAATTATTCCTGCCAGAGGGGGTGGTTTGCCTCTGAAACACATTGTTTTAAAAAAAGATACAAATAACAGTATCCCAGCCCATGAGTGATTGCTCCAGCGACTGCACTGCCGAGATCAAAATCCTGCTTGTCTTCAAACGTACCTACCTGGCATCCAGTCATTCTTGGCACTGTCAGTGAATCACTGAGCATGCTGGGAACAGCTCAGTATGTGCATGCTCAAAATGGGACATTAAGAAGGCTCCACCATATTGATAAAAGGAACACATTCTTTGGTAAGACTAGTAGTGGAAGTCTGCTTGGCCACATAGCACTGCGCATGTAGTCTGCGCTGTCATGTGCTGTTTATGAGCATACGTCCCCTTGAGGGCCAGTCTGGCGATCACCAGTAACCGCACTACATCTACCACAGCGACAGTCATTATTGCTGGTTGACATGCAGGATGGAGCATTTTGGGCAAGGCTTGTGTCATCCATATACAGTGGGATGCGAAAATTTGGGCAAAATTGCTAATCGTCATGATTTTCCTGTATGAATCATTGGTTGTTACGATAAAAAATGTCAGTTAGATCTATCATATAGGAGACACACACAGCGATATGAAGTGAAATGAAGTTTATTAGATTTACAGAAAGTGTGCTATAATTAGGCCGGTGCGTATATTTGGGCAGGGGCGTACATCCGGTGCGTACATTTGGGCAGTGTTGTCAGTTTATTGATTCCAAAACCTTTAGAACTAATTATTGGAACTCACATTGCCTCGGTAAGCTCAGTGACCCCCGACCTACATACACAGGGGAATCCAATAAGGAGAAAGAGTATTTAAGGGGGTCATTTGTAAGTTTCCCTCCTCTTTTAATTTTCTCTGAAGAGCAGCAACTTGGGCGTCTCAAAACAACTCTCAAATGACCTGAAGACAAAGATTGTTCACCATCATGGTTTAGGGGAAGGATACAGAAAGCTGTCTCCGAGATCTCAGCCATCTGTTTCCACAGTTAGGAACATATTGAGGAAATGGAAGACCACAGGCTCAGTTCAAGTTAAGGCTCAAAGTGGCAGACCAAGAAAAATATCGGATAGACAGAAGCGACGAATGGTGAGAACAGTGAGAGTCAACCCACAGACCAGCACCAAAGACCTACAACATCCCCTTTCTGCAGACGGAGTCACTGTGCATCGTTCAACCATTCGGCGCAGTTTACACAAGGAGATGCCGTATGCGAGAGCGATGCAGAGGAAGCCTTTTCTCTTGAGGTGGGCTAAAGCACATTTGGACAAGCCAGCTTCATTTTGGAATAAGGTGCTGTGGATTGATGAAACTAAAATTGGATTATTTGGGTGTAAGAAGGGGGGTTATGCATGGAGGAAAAAGAACACAGCATTCCAAGAAAAACACCTGCTACCTACAGTAAAATATGGTGGTGGTTCCATCATGCTGTGGGCTGTGTGGCCAGTGCAGGGACTGGGAATCTTGTCAAAGTTGAGGGACGCATGGATTCCACTCAGTATCAGCAGATTCTGGAGACCGATGTCCAGGAATCAGTGACAAAGCTGAAGCTGCACCGGGGCCGGATCCTTCAACAAGACAACGACCCTAAACTCCGCTCAAAATCCACTAAGGCATTTATGCCGAGGAACAAGTACAACCTTCCGGAACGGCCATCTCAGTCCCCAGACCTGAATATCATTGAAAATCTGTGGTGTGACTTAAAGAGAGCTGTCCATGCTCGGAAGCCATCAAACCTGAAGGAACTAAAGATGTTTTGTAAAGAGGAATGGTCCAAAATACCTTTAACCAGAATCCAGACTCTCATTGGAACCTACAGGAAGCGTCTAGAGGCTGGAATTTCTGCAAAAGGAGGATCAACTAAATATTGATTTCATTTCTTTTTTGTGGTGCCCAAATTTATGCACCTGCCTAATTTTGTTTAAACAATTCTAGCCACTTTCTGTAAATCCAATAAACTTCATTTCACTTCTCAACTATCACTGTGTGTGTCTCCGATATGATAGATTTAACTGACATTTATCATCGTAACAACCAACTATTTATACAGGAAAATCATGACGATTAACAAGGTTGCCCAAACTTTCGCATCCCACTGTATGTCCCGTCCTTGCTGAATGAGCCACATATCATGTGTCCTGCAAAGCTGTAATAATCCCACAAGATGATTCTGGCTATATTCTACAGCTGTGTGATATATTCATTTATTGTATATCTCCCATAGTTATTGGACTCCTATCAGCAAGTATTCTCATTCACAACTGTTGACTTAAAGGGGTTGTCTGAGTCCAGCAAATCGCATTTCTCATGTAGAGAAAGTTAAAACCAGGCACTACTAATGTACTGTGATCATCCATATTGCTTCCTTTGCTGGCTGGATTCATTTTTCCAGCACATACACTGCTCGTATCCAGGAGTTAGGATCACCCGGTAATCCATCAGTGGTGGTCGTGCTTGGACACTATAAGAAAAAGCACCAGCCTCTCTGGTGGCCAGGTCTGTGGGAGCGTGCACAGGATAACGTTTTTCAACTTTAGTGTCCAAGCATGACCACCACTGCTGGATTGCAGAGTGGTCGTATCCCCTGGAAACAAGCAGTGTATAATGTGATGGAAAAATGAAGCAATCAAAGGAAGCAATATGGAGAATCGCAAAAAATTAGTAATAACTTTCTCTAGATGATAAATGCAATTTGCTGAAGTCAGAGGACCTCTTTAACTCCTGATATTACATTGACATAGGAAATCTAGACAGGATCTATCAGGATCCCCTGCTGAGTAAATGAGATGAGAAGGTTGAGGTGTTGTAGCACCAGATGCTGAATCTCTATGGTAGTCCTCTCACGGTGTCATGTGATGTATGTCTGACCCTGTAGTAAGGAACTAACCAGCAATGGTCTGACCCCATAACGTAACGTCCTTATAGAAACATGTGATGCCTTCACTTACAGCCAGTGACTTACCTCAGAGTGGCATCAAATGTACATGAGGAAAAGAAACATTCTGCCTTATTATATAGTGATATCAGTCCTCAGAGGTCTAGTCCCAGGACCAGATTTACTTCTCTGCTGTGTCCTCCGGTCTATTATTTGTCAGATGTATTTACATATAATCTACACTAATCACTCTCAGACCTGCAGGGAAATGCTCAAAGAAATGAATAACTCAAAGGTGAACTGTCACGGAAGAACATAATGAGCTCTGAAAACTGACCAGAAACAAAAGTGAGGTCAAACCTGAGGAAATATTCTACTTCTACTCTACTTCTACTTTAGCTAAATGGAAAATATACATAGGACATATCATAAAGAATAAGCTGGGATCATTATCTTAGATGAACATAATAAAACATGAGAAAAGTCTGGAAACCTAAGTGTCCTAAGTAAGGGCTACTTTCACACTAGTGGTAATATTTTATGGTATTGAGATCCGTCATAAGGGTTCAATACCAGAAAAAAAACGCTTCCGTTTTGCCCCATTTATTGTCAATGGGGACAAAACGTAACTGAACAGAACGGAATGCATCAAAATGTCCAGTGCGAACAGTTGGTCGGTTGGATTGCTGAAGATAATGCTTCCAGTCGGTTAAGCACCACCCTCTCATCCAGTCTCTGTAGCCAAGAGTCTGGTCAACCGAATCCTCACTCTGAACATCCTTCCTCCCACCATGGAGAGGCTTGCCAAATGAGTTATCCCACACTTGGATATTCCGAGGAGCTCTTTCCAGTGCCATTATTTCATTTGGCCCTCGCGCCCAGCACGCTTGAAGAGGAACCTGAGATATTGTGCCCTGATTCCCAACCTCTTGAGCCTTCACAGTCTCAAGAAGATGATAGTGGTGAATGGCAATCATTCGTTCATGAGGTGGATGATGATGAGACACAGTTGCCAATCACTGAGGTTGTGGTTAGGTCAAGTCAGGAGGATGAGCAGAGTCAGGAAGTGGAAGAGGAGGTGGTGGACGATGAGGTCACTGTCCCAACATGGGAAGGTGAAAAGCCGAGCGAGGACAGCGATACAGAGGGGGAGGGATCCGCAGCACCACAACAGTCTGGAAGAGGCAGTGGGGTTGCAAAAGGGAGAAGTCGGCCCACACCAAACAGGTCCGCAACTGTTACACCGAGCACCAACATGCGTAACTCTACCCTGCCAAGGGGTAGGTGTTCCGCTGTATGGTGCTTTTTTTAGGAATGTGCAGACGACAAAAGAGTGGTAGTTTGCAACCTGTGCCGTAAAAAAATGAGCCATATGGCATCCAAGCACCCTAATAAGTGGGCCGCACAACTGGGTCCACAATTTAGGTCTGCGGGTCACACCACTGCCTCCTCTTCCCCTGTGTTACGCACTGCTGGCCAATCCCCTGTCAAAGGAGCAGGCCCAGATGCCCCTCGCCCTACACCTGGACCTTTGCATGAACCATCAGCAACCACATCCACTTCCCTGTCCCAGCGCAGCGTCCAAATATTGATAACACAGGCATTTAAACGCAAGCGCAAATACCCACCCACCCACAGGCCATAGCACTGAATGCACTACTTTCGAAAATACTGGCACTTGAAATGTTGCCATTTAGGCTTGTGGACACTGAGGCCTGATGTCGGCAGCCGTCCCTCGGTATGCAGTCCCCAGCCGCCGCTATTTTTCACGGTTTGCTGTGCCCGCCTTACACCAGCATGTGTCCCAGAACATCACCTGTGCCCTGACCAACGCACTTACTGGGAAGGTCCACCTCACCACGGACACATGGACAAGTGCTGATGGCCAGGGACGCTACATTTCCCTGACCGCACACTGGGTGAATGTTGTGGAGGCCGGGAGTGAGTCGTACCCTGGGATGGCCAAGGTGCTACCCATGCCCAGGATTGCGGGCCCTACCGTACATCCATCAGGGTCTCTGCCAGCAGCTATGTTACTGGCTCCAATCCCTACTTCTCCTCCTCCGCCGCCTTCTCCTCCACTTCCACCTCCAACAGCACTCACCCATTAGTCGCTAGCTGGAAGCAGTGTAGAACTGCTGTGGGTAAGCGTCAACAGGCCGTGCTAAAGCTGATCTGCTTAGAGGACAAACCGCACACCGCCGCAGAGCTATGGCAGGGTATAAGGGACCAGACTGAGCTGTGGCTCTCTCCACTCAACCTACAACCAGGCATGGTTGTGTCTGACAATGGCCATAACTTTGCAGCGGCTTTGGAGCTTGGCAACCTGACACACATCCCATGCCTAGCCCACGTCTTAAACTTAGTGGTTCAGCAGTTTATCAAAACCTGCCCAAATTTGCAAGAGCTACTAGTGAAGGCGTGCCACGTGTGTGCACATTTCCGCAAGTTGCCCACAGCTTCAGCCGGTCTGTCAACGCTGCAGCAGCGCTTGCGGCTTTCAGCTGAGCACACAATGGAACTGTACATTCTACATGTTGACCAGGCTTTGTTAGTAGCAGAGGGCAGTTGTGGAATACCAGCTGCAACATGGTCGTCACCTTTCGAGTCAACTGCCACTATTCAGAAGCGAGGATTGGGCATTGATGTCAGACCTCTGTGAGGTTTTAAAAACTTTGATGAATCCACACAGATGGTTAGTGGCGATAACGCTATTATCAGCGTAACCATCCCACTGCTGTGTCTACTCAAACGATCGCTGCTCACAATTAAGGAGGACGCTCTGAATGTGGCAGACGAGGAAATGGGGGAGGACATTACACAGGGTGATAGCAAGACCACCCACATTTCGTCTTCTCAGTGCAAATTGGGCCATGAAGAAGAGGAGGAGGAGCTGGAGACAGTTGCCTCAGAGGGTAACACCCATGAAACATTAATTCCATCTGTTCAGCATGGATGGGCAGAAGAGGAGGAGGGGGATGAGAAGATGGAAAGTCATCCTTATATTGACATCTTGTCTGTTGGTACTCTGGCACACATGGCTGACTTCACGTTATACACATTTTAGATAACACAGATTACTGGGTGTTCACCCTTCTCGACCCCCGCTACATAGAGAACTTCTCATCTCTCATTCCTGTGGTGGAGAGGACTAGCAAAACGGTGCAATATCAGAAGGTACTTGTTGATAGATAGCTCAAAAATGTTCCCTCTGACAGCGCAGCCGGCAGAGTCCGAACTTCCTTAGGCAACTGAGGAACAGAGACAAGGGGAACATACAGCAGTTCCAACAGAAGCAGGGCAACACTCTCCAAGGCATGGGACACTTTCATGACACCCCGCCAGCAACCTCACCCTGAAGCGTGGCCTAGTGCTACAAGGAGGGAAAAGTTTTGGAAGATTGCGAAGGAATACAAAGCAGACCGTGTCAGCGTCCTAAATGATCCCTCAGTGCCTTACAACTACTGGGTGTCCAAGCTGGACATGTGGCACGAACTAGCGGTCTACGCCTTGGAGGTGCTGGCGTGCCCTGCCGCCAGCATATTGTCTGAGTGTGTATTTAGTGCTGCTGGTGGCATTATAACAGATAAGCGTATCCGCTTGTCCATTGACAATGCTGACAAGTTGACGCAGATAAAAATGAACAAGGCCTGGATTGCCCCTGAATTCTCCACTCCACCAGAGGAAAGCTGAGCTGTTGATGAACATTAAGGAAATTTCAATCTCTCATTTATATTGTACTCAGTCTACTGTAGTGTCTTCCCATGCACCTTTTCCACCACAAAAAAGTGTATATGGTTGAATCTTGTTTTCTACTCCTCCTCCTCCTCCTCATCCAGATTGTACATATTCCCTCCACTACAATTTTTAAAGAGGGTCAGCTCACCAGCGGGCCCTCAACCATAATGTATTACAAGGTCAGCTCACCAGCGGGCCCTCAACCATAATGTATTACAGGGTCAGCTCACCAGCAGGCCCTCAACCATAATGTATTACAGGGTCAGCTCACCAGCAGGTCCTCAACCATAATGTATTATAGGGTCAGCTCACCAGCAGACCCTCAACCATAATGTATTACAGGGTCAGCTCACCAGCAGGCCCTCAACCAGGGGCGTAGCTAATGGCTCATGGGCCCTGGTGCAAGAGTTCAGCTTGGGCCCCCCTTCCCTTAGTGCTTTGTGTGTCTTCCTATGCGGCACAAGGGTCTTTGGGCCCCCTCAGGGTCCTGGGCCCGGTAGCGACTGCTACCTTTGCACCCCCTATAGCTACACCCATGCCCTCAACCATAATGTATTACAGGGTCAGCTCACCAGCAGGCCCTCAACCATAATGTATTACAGGGTCAGATCACCAGCAGGCCCTCAACCATAATGTATTACAGGGTCAGCTCACCAGCAGACCCTCAACCATAATGAATTACAGGGTCAGCTCACCAGCAGGTCCTCAACCATAATGTATTACAGGGTCAGCTCACCAGCAGGCCCTCAACCATAATGTATTACAGGGTCAGATCACCAGCAGGCCCTCAACCATAATGTATTACAGGGTCAGATCACCAGCAGACCCTCAACCATAATGTTTTAGAGGGTCAGCTCACCAGCAGGCCCTCAACCATAATGTATTACAGGGTCAGCTCACCAGCAGGCCATCAACCATAATGTATTACAGGGGCAGCTCACCAGCAGACCCTCAACCATAATGTATTACAGGGTCAGCTCACCAGCAGGTCCTCAACCATAATGTATTACAGGGTCAGCTCACCAGCAGGCCCTCAACCATAATGTATTACAGGGTCAGCTCAGCAGCAGGCCCTCACCATAATGTATTACAGGGTCAGCTCACCAGCAGGTCCTCAACCATAATGTATTAAAGGGTCAGCTCACCAGCAGGTCCTCAACCATAATGTATTACAGGGTCAGCTCAGCAGCAGGCCCTCAACCATAATGTATTACAGGGTCAGCTCACCAGCAGGCCCTCAACCATAATGTATTACAGGGTCAGCTCACCAGCAGGTCCTCAACCATAATGTATTACAGGGTCAGCTCACCAGCAGGTCCTCAACCATAATGTATTACAGGGTCAGCTCACCAGCAGGTCCTCAACCATAATGTATTACAGGGTCAGCTCACCAGCAGCACCTCAACCATAATGTATTACAGGGTCAGCTCACCAGCAGGAATTCAGGTGCAAAACAATACAGGCGAGGAATAGGGCTGTCTTCTCCAGTCTCCTCCCTGAGATGAGGCAGAGGCTGATCTGAAAGGCCTGAGATAGCTGTCCTTAGTCACAGGGCTGGTGACCCATGGTCAATGGCTCAGCGTCTTCTTCTGGTCACTCTACACCTTGGAGGTGCTGTTCCCAATTTTGGTGGTCTTTCTGTCACTTTCTAACCTTTTCCAATGGATCAGACACCCTCCCCTCTTCAGAGCAGGGGGTGTCTGGTTGTCTGCTGTTGACTTCCATTATACTCGGGTGCTCGGCCGAGCACACGAATATAGCAATGTGTTCGGGCCGAACACCCAAATACTTTGGTGCTCGCTCATTACTAATGGTATTCCCTTCAGAGACTTGCTAAAGCCCAGATGATTCAGTTGGAGGAAGATATACATCTGGAGGAATTAGTGAGAGCTTTGAAATCAACTAGGGACAAGAAGGCTGCAGGAGGGGATGGGTTACCATTTGAAGTATATAAGGAATTTTGTCCTGTTCTTCTTCCAGAATTTATGGAGGCCCTGGTCGAGGCCAAGAGATCTAATAAATTGCCTAGTTCAATAGGGGAACCTAATATTGTATTGATCCCTGAACCTGAGAAGGATTCATTAAGCCCAGAGTAATATAGACCCATTTCTTTGTTAAATACTTAAGTTACTTGCTAAGGTAATAGCGGACAAGTTATCAACAATAATAAAAACAATAATAAATGAAGATCAAACAGAATTAATTCAGGGTGGGATGATATACTCTAATATTAGACGGTTATTTATGAATATAGAAGGAAATAAAGATAAAAATAGTAAAAAAGGGATATTGTCATTAGATGCAACTTAGTGTTAAGCGAGCATGCTCGTCGAGCTGTTGTTCGACTCGAGGATCGCGATGCTCGGCCAAATACCGCGTGTGCTCGAGTCAGTGTATTTAAATCTAATTTAGCCTCTATTTCTGAAAAGTTTCTGCCAGGATTTGAACTCACAACCGTCTACAGTAGAGGCAAGGACCTTAACCACACTCAGCTATAAAGCTGAATAATAAACTGTGTCAGAAAAACCTCACAGTAGTTTTATATGCAGTAAGTATTCCTATACAGCAGAAGTATTATTTTATAATTCACTGCAAGTTAACATGTAGCTGTATAGCGTAGTGGTTAAGGTTCTTGGCTCTATGTAGAAGGCTGTGAGTTCAAATCCTGGCAGAAACTTTTTAGAAATAGAGACTAAATTTAAATATATTATGGCTAAAAACATCAGTACTAGTTTCCCACATATTATGCATTCATATTCATAATAAATGCTCTAATAGTAATCCTATGCTTATTAATAAAGTAGAGATGCTTAGCAAATTAATTTTGTACAAAATTATTTGGGTATGTCTGCCACATGTCGAGGCGATCTCTGTAAAGACGGGAACCTAACACTAAACGCCACCAGTAATGTGCCCTCACGGCCTCCACATGATTCATGGCATGTCGGTTCCACATGCATGCTGGGTCTACTCTGCTACAGGGAATGCAGGTACCAACATGCATGCACAGCTTACTCTGTACCTTACCTGGTGCTAGACGGCTTCCTGAGAGTCCACTCTATACCTCTTCGGATGCCAAAAGGTTTCCAGTAAGTGCAGACAACAGCTTTATACTTACGCTAATTCAAAACAGCCCATTTGGCAGACAAGCTAATCAGCAGTGCAAGACCAACAGGAGTCAGCCACAACTCCAATACAAACTGCAAGAAAAGATACATTTATTTTGTGCCATACATTTTTTTACATTTGCTAAGATAAAGTATAAAATATATAAATTTAATTTAGCCTCTATTTCTGAAACATTTCTGCCGGGATTTGAACTAACAACCTTCTACATTAGAGCTAGATTTTAACCTAAGGGAATATAAAATGATACTTCTGCTGTATAGGAATAGTTACTACATGACAAACTACTATGACACAGTTTATCATTCAGCTTTATAGCTGAGTGGTTGAGGTCCTTGCCTGTAATGTAGAAGGTTGTGAGTTCAAATTCTGGCAGAAACATTTCATAAATAGAGGCTAAATTAGATTTACACTTGGTGTCCCCAAGCACTGACTTCATATATGGACATATCTATATATGGAGTCAGAGCAGGGACTCCTACGCCGCAGACTCACACTGTGGGATTCCCTCACTGTACACTGATCTTCTGCATAGACCTCAGTGGGACCTGGCACCCTCCCCGCTTAAGAGCAGGGGGTGTCTGATTTAATGCTCGGGTTCTCCCATTGACTTCCATTGTGCTCAGGTTCTCTGTAGAGCACCCAAGCATCTCAAAGTGTTCTACTCAAGCACCCAAGCACTTTGGTGCTCGATCAACACTAGTGGGAATATCTATGGGAGGTCTTAAAGTGATTTGGGGACTCTTTTATTGCTTGGATTAAATTGATTTATTAGGGTCATGGATGGGGTGATGCCCCCGCCCTTTGCTCTCTCTAGGGGCACAAGGCAGGGATGTCCCCTATCCCCTCTGCTTTTCGCAATTGCAATAGAACCATTAGCAATACTTGTTAGAGAGAATCAAGATATAAACGGTTTTCAATATGGTAGTGTAAGTGAGGAAATAATGCTGCACGTGGATGATGTTTTATTACTTCTTGATAATACCATTGTAGAGTTGGTTAAAGTAATGGAGGTAATTGATAAATTTGGATATTATTCAGGATTGAAAATAAACTAGGGAAAGTCACACTTGATGTTATTAAGTGAAGAGATAGGGGTTAAGAGTTCTGATGTACACTTGGTGGATAAGGAAAATAGTGTTAAGTATTTGGGAGTGAATATTTCAAGACATTTGAGTGAATATGTGAAGTTAAATGTCTATCCGCTTATTGATGAGTTGAAAAAAATTATCCACATCTGGAAAAAGTTAACTCTTTCAATGATTGGACAGATTAATTTAATAAAGATGACCTTTCTTCCCAAGATTTTGTATGTATTACATTCTGTCCCAATTCGGATGCCTATTAGGGTTTTCACTAACTTGGATAGGCCGATGAGGGAATTTGTTTGGAAGGGAAGGAATTCTAGGACAAGAAAAGAGATTTTGAAGTTACTGATTAAAGAAGGGGGAATGGCACTTCCAGATTGGTATTTATTTCTTTAGTTGCACAGTTTGGGTCGATGAGTGGGGGTAGTATATCACATATTTGGGGTTGGCATCTTAAGAAATTGGGTTTTAAAGATAATCATTTGAATATGATGCAGATATTAGAATCAGGGACATTAGAGAGTACAAGTAATGAAAATCACGTTTTTAATTTAATGGATCACGTTTGGAGGGAAATTTAAAAAATCATCGGTATTAAAGGATACACAAATTTTACCCCCATATGGATTAATATTAATATGGAAGAAATTCAGAAAATTAAACACTATGTTAATTGGAAAAACAAAGGGATTTATTTATTGATTCACTTTTGATGAGGATGAACTTGAAGATTTTGAAACACTAAAAAAAGAATTTGGCATATCGAATAAAGAATTTTTTAAATATGTATCTACAATTGTGGGATGCAATCAACTCAGTAAAGGTTGATTCCCAGAGATATAAAAAGGCCCCCATGGATAATATCACTCAATTCCCTGATGGTAGAAAGATAAAAGGGAGTATTTCAAGAAGATATAGATTACTGTTGAAAATTAAACAGGCTAAGACCAAAATAGTGGCTAAAGAGAAATGGAAGAAAGACATTCCTGGGTTATCAGATGAGCAGTGGGTGGATGTATTGAAGAATAGGTTGATGGTTTCGATGATGGCCTCTCATGGGGTTTCCCAATTCTTTATTATCCATAGGTTACATTGTTCTCTCTTATTGAAAAAGATGGGTTTAAAACCAACGGATGAATGCCATAGATGTGGTATGGAACAAGCAGGCCTTTTTCATTTAGTATGGAGATGTCCCAAGTTATTTAGATATTGGTCTGAGATAGCGACTATTATTAAAAAAGATAAAGGAGTACAAATAAAAAATGATCTATTGGCTTGTATATTAGGGGGGATGAACCACCTGCGAGTTTAAAAAATGGACAAACAGATACTTTGTAGATTGTTGTTTCAAAAAAGTCTTCTCGTACTAAAGAAATGGATAGATAAGGATCCACCCCCAGTATTAGACTGGAGGAGATCGATTGATAATATGCTTAAAATAGAAAGAATAGTCTAAACTAATAGGGGTAAGAAGGATTGTTTTTTAGAATATGGAATTTTTGGTTGAATAACAAGGTAGAGAGGTAATATATATATATATATATAGTTGCAAGAAAATGATGTGAACCCTTTGGAATGATATGGATTTCTGCACAAATTGGTCATAAAATGTGATCTTATCTTCATCTAAGTCACAGGAATAGACAATCACAACTAATAGCACTCAAATAATTAAATGTTACCATGTTTTTATTGAACACACCATGTAAACATTCACAGTGCAGGTGGAAAAAGTATGTGAACCCCTAGACTAATGACATCTCCAAGAGCTTATTGGAGTGAGCTGTCAGCCAACTGGAGTCCAATCAATGAGATGAGATTGGAGGTGTTGGTTACAGCTGCCTGCCCTATAAAAAACACACACCAGTTCTGGGTTTGCTTTTCCCAAGAAGCATTGCCTTATGTGAATGATGCCACGCACAAAAGAGCTCTCAGAAGACCAACGATTAAGAATTGTTGACTTGCATAAAGCTGGAAAGGGTTATAAAAGTATCTCCAGAAGCCTTGCTGTTCATTAGTCCACGGTAAGACAAATTGTCTATAAATGGAGAAAGTTCAGCACTGCTGCTACTCTCCCTAGCAGTGGCCATCCTGTAAAGATGACTGCAAGAGCACAGCGCAGACTGCTCAATGAGGTGAAAAAGAAACCTAGAGTATCAGCTAAAGACTTACAAAAGTCTCTGGCATATGCTAACATCCCTGTTAGCGAATCTACGATACATAAAACACTAAACAAGAATGGATTTCATGGGAGGATACCAGAGAAAGCCTCTGCTGTCCAAAAAACCCATTGCTGCACGTTTACAGTTTGCACAAGAGCACCTGGATGTTCCACAGAAGTACTGGCAAAATATTCTGTGGAAGAAACACAAAACACTATGTGTGGAGAATAAAAGGCACAGCACAGCAACATCAAAACCTCATCCTAACTGTGAAGTATGGTGGTGGGGGCATCATGGTTTGGGGCTGCTTTGCTGCGTCAGGGCCTGGACGGATTGCTATCATTGAAGGAAAAATGAATTCCCAAGTTTATCAAGACATTTTGCAGGAGAACTTAAGGCCATCTGTCCACCAGCTGAAGCTCAACAGAACATGGGTGATGCAACAGGACAACGACCCAAAGCATAGAAGTAAATCAACAACAGAATGGCTTAAACAGAAGAAAATACGCCTACTGGAGCGGCCCAGTCAGAGTCCTGACCTCAACCCGATTGAGATGCTGTGGCAGGACCTCAAGAAAGCGACTCACAGCAGACATCCCAAAAATATCGCTGAACTGAAACCGTTCTGTAAAGAGGAATGGCCAAGAATTACTCCTGACCGTTGTGCACGTCTGATCTGCATCTACAGGAAACGTTCGGTGGAAGTTATTGCTGCCCAAGGAGGTTCAACCAGTTATTAAATCCAAGGCAGGGTTCACATAATTTTTACACCTGCACTGTGAATGTTTACATGGTGTGTTCAATAAAAACATGGTAACATTTAACTCTCTGTGTGTTATTAGGTTAAGCAGACTGAGATTGTCTATTGTTGTGACTTAGATGAAGATCAGATCACATTTTATGACCAATTTGTGCAGAAATCCATATCATTCCAAAGGGTTCACATACTTTTTCTTGCAACTGTATATATATATTTATTTTTTTAATCTCTCTCCCTTCCCCTCTCTTTCAGGGGTGGGTGTGGGTTCACTAAGGAAAGGGGGGAAAATAAGTTGGAAAATGTAAGTTGTATTATTGTATTTTCTCTATATATGTATTTTTTTGTAAATTAATAAAAATATTTAATAAAAAAAAGAGTATCTAAACCTGAAATTGTGGCTTTCTTGGCAATACAAATGTTCGTCCACATAATCCATATGACTACACAGAGCTGCTTTGCCATACAGTAGATGGATTGTGCAGTGTGAGAAGAAGCACTAGACTGGCCCTAGAGATTTCCATTTGGACATCCTTCCAATTATGCATCTCGCTCTCATGTCAAAGGCATGAGCCTGATGGTCACCCAACATCTTTCCGTACAGAAGACTCAGGCAGTTGGATGTTAATTCCAATCACTTAACATCCACCTTTACTACTGTGG
Organism: Bufotes viridis; assembly: GCA_033119425.1. Lineage (NCBI taxonomy): Eukaryota > Metazoa > Chordata > Amphibia > Anura > Bufonidae > Bufotes > Bufotes viridis. Next base: position 1,945,694 of record CM065595.1, on the reverse strand, counting down.
ATCATTCTAAGTGGGGGCAAAGTGCTGCGCTAGATAAGTAAATCTGACAATGTGACCAATGATCCCATAGTTTGGATTATGAGGTCAACTTGAGTAGAATTTACGTAAAATATCCACCATTGCCAAGGATGTTCTCATTTAGTTCTACTTCTCCTCTTTTATTATTATGATTGGTTCTTTGTGCTCCCTCTCTTTTCTTTTCCTATAAATATAGTAAAGGACAGAAGGTGATACCAAAATGTAGAAGTCACCATGTCCCCACACCTATCACAACTAATACACATTGTGATTACAAGGCTTCAAAACGTTGTCCAGTGGAATAAATGAAACAGAAGGGGTTTAAAAATAAAATTAGCAGTACTCACCAATTCTCCGCCGTTGGTCTGCAGGGCTGGCAGATGATGGGAGCAACAATCAGGTGATCAGCCCATTGGTTGTGGTGAAGTTTCCTTACTACGTTGATGATTAGAGTGGTAGTACAGGTAGCAGCAAAGGCACAGTCAGAAGTATTTCGCAGGGTAGTACCTCTCAATAGTGCTTCTTGCCTCTCTCTCTCTAGACACTTTGCAATCTCTCCCAGTAACCATAGGCATGCAATACTGTCCTTGTGAACAGGCTTTTCTGAGATATTGTAACTGATGACCTATCCTGAGGATCGGTTGTCAGCAATGGTTATTGGCACCCAGGGAGGGTCATTTCTCTGGCACCCCCGGATCATGTTATGACCCTTCACAGTAGTAATGCCGCCTATGTGACCCCTTCACAGTAGTGTCATGGTAACCCTCTTAACTGGAATTTGGGAGAGACTTTAAGGGTCCTCCAAGTCTGTCAGCATGTTCTAATCAAGAGGCGATGGATCGGAGACAAGAAATGTCAGTACTGTTAGTACAAGGACTGGTCTGCACGGGGAATGCCAAGCAGCTCTTTATTACGGCATTGAGAGCATCACCTAGAAATCATCCAGGTAACGGAAACTGATGATATAAAGGTATACAGCAGCCCACCTGGTATGTACTAGGTTTTTCCAGTAGGTGCTACTTTCCTGAGCTCAGACAATGCCGTGAAGTGATCTTGATACAAAGAGATGTGCCCTGTATACAAGAAATGTGTCCGGCTCTATCGGTATATACTACAGCCGGAGGGATGTGCTCTGTATACAAGAAATGTGTCCGGCTCTATCGGTATATACTACAGGAGGAGGGATGTGCCCTGTATACAAGAAATGTGTCCGGCTCTATCTGTATATACTACAGGAGGAAGGATGTGCCCTGTATACAAGAAATGTCTCCGGCTCTATCGATATATACTACAGCCGGAGGGATGTGCTCTGTATACAAGAAATGTGTCCGGCTCTATCGGTATATACTACAGGAGGAGGGATGTGCCCCATATACAAGAAATGTGTCCGGCTCTATCGGTATATACTACAGGAGGAGGGATGTGCCCTGTATACAAGAAATGCCTCCGGCTCTATCGGTATATACTACAGAAGGAGTGATGTGCCCTGTATACAAGAAATGTCTCCGGCTATATCCGTATATACTACAGCCGGAGGGATGTGCTCTGTATACAAGAAATGTCTCCGGCTCTATCGGTGTATACTACAGGAGGAGGGATGTGCCCTGTATACAAGAAATGTGTCCGGCTCTATCGGTGTATACTACAGGAGGAGGGACGTGCCCTGTATACAAGAAATGTGTCCGGCTCTATCGGTGTATACTACAGGAGGAGGGATGTGCCCTGTATACAAGAAATGTGTCCGGCTCTATCGGTATATACTACAGAAGGAGTGATGTGCCCTGTATACAAGAAATGTCTCCGGCTATATCCGTATATACTACAGCCGGAGGGATGTGCTCTGTATACAAGAAATGTCTCCGGCTCTATCGGTATATACTACAGGAGGAGGGATGTGCCCTGTATACAAGAAATGTGTCCGGCTCTATCGGTATATACTACAGGAGGAGGGATGTGCCCTGTATACAAGAAATGTGTCCGGCTCTATCGGTATATACTACAGGAGAAGGGATGTGCTCTGTATACAAGAAATGTGTCCGGCTCTATCTGTATATACTACAGGAGGAGGGATGTGCCCTGTATACAAGAAATGTGTCCGGCTCTATCGGTATATACTACAGGAGGAGGGATGTGCCCTGTATACAAGAAATGTGTCCGGCTCTATCGGTATATACTACAGGAGGAGGGATGTGCTCTGTATACAAGAAATGTCTCCGGCTCTATCGGTATATACTACAGGAGGAGGGATGTGCTCTGTATACAAGAAATGTCTCCGGCTCTATCGGTGTATACTACAGGAGGAGGGATGTGCCCTGTATACAAGAAATGTGTTCCGGCTCTATCTGTATATACTACAGGAGGAGGGATGTGCCCTGTATACAAGAAATGTGTCCGGCTCTATCGGTATATACTACAGGAGGAGGGATGTGCCCTGTATACAAGAAATGTGTCCGGCTCTATCGGTATATACTACAGGAGAAGGGATGTGCTCTGTATACAAGAAATGTGTCCGGCTCTATCGGTATATACTACAGGAGGAGGGATGTGCCCTGTATACAAGAAATGTGTCCGGCTCTATCGGTATATACTACAGGAGGGGGGATGTGCCCTGTATACAAGAAATGTGTCCGGCTCTATCGGTATATACTACAGGAGGGGGGATGTGCCCTGTATACAAGAAATGTGTCCGGCTCTATCGGTATATACTACAGGAGGGGGGATGTGCCCTGTATACAAGAAATGTGTCCGGCTCTATCGATATATACTACAGGAGAAGGGATGTGCCCTGTATAGAAGAAATGTCTCCGGCTCTATCGGTATATACTACAGGAGGAGGGATGTGCCCTGTATAGAAGAAATGTCTCCGGCTCTATCGGTATATACTACAGGAGGAGGGATGTGCCCTGTATACAAGAAATGTCTCCGGCTCTATCTGTATATACTACAGGAGGAGGGATGTGCTCTGTATACAAGAAATGTGTCCGGCTCTATCTGTATATACTACAGAAGGAGGGATGTGCTCTGTATACAAGAAATGTGTCCTGCTCTATCTGTATATACTACAGGAGGAGGGATGTTCCCTGTATACAAGAAATGTGTCCGGCTCTATCGGTATATACTACAGGAGGAGGGATGTGCCCTGTATACAAGAAATGTCTCCGGCTCTATCGGTATATACTACAGGAGGAGGGATGTGCCCTGTATACAAGAAATGTCTCCGGCTCTATCGGTATATACTACAGGAGGAGGGATGTGCCCTGTATACAAGAAATGTCTCCGGCTCTATCTGTATATACTACAGGAGGAGGGATGTGCTCTGTATACAAGAAATGTGTCCGGCTCTATCTGTATATACTACAGAAGGAGGGATGTGCTCTGTATACAAGAAATGTGTCCTGCTCTATCTGTATATACTACAGGAGAAGGGATGTGCTCTGTATACAAGAAATGTGTCCGGCTCTATCGGTATATACTACAGGAAAAGGGATGTACCCTGTATACAAGAAATGTGTCCGGCTCTATCTGTATATACTACAGGAGGAGGGATGTGCCCTGTATACAAGAAATGTGTCCGGCTCTATCGGTATATACTACAGGAGGAGGGATGTGCCCTGTATACAAGAAATGTGTCCTGCTCTATCTGTATATACTACAGAAGGAGGGATGTGCCCTGTATACAAGAAATGTGTCCGGCTCTATCGGTATATACTACAGGAGGAGGGATGTGCCCTGTATACAAGAAATGTGTCCTGCTCTATCGGTATATACTACAGGAGGAGGGATGTTCCCTGTATACAAGAAATGTGTCCGGCTCTATCGGTGTATACTACAGGAGAAGGGATGTGCCCTGTATACAAGAAATGTCTCCGGCTCTATCGGTATATACTACAGGAGGAGGGATGTGCCCTGTATACAAGAAATGTGTCCGGCTCTATCGGTATATACTACAGGAGGAGGGATGTGCTCTGTATACAAGAAATGTGTCCGGCTCTATCGGTATATACTACAGGAGGAGGGATGTGCCCTGTATACAAGAAATGTGTCCGGCTCTATCGGTATATACTACAGGAGGAGGGATGTGCTCTGTATACAAGAAATGTGTCCGGATCTATCGGTATATACTACAGGAGAAGGGATGTGCTCTGTATACAAGAAATGTGTCCGGCTCTATCGGTATATACTACAGGAGGAGGGACGTGCCCTGTATACAAGAAATGTGTCCTGCTCTATCTGTATATACTACAGGAGGAGGGATGTGCCCTGTATACAAGAAATGTGTCCGGCTCTATCGGTATATACTACAGGAGGAGGGATGTGCCCTGTATACAAGAAATGTCTCCGGATCTATCGGTGTATACTACAGGAGGAGGGATGTGCCCTGTATACAAGAAATGTGTCCGGCTCTATCTGTATATAATACAGGAGGAGGGATGTGTCCTGTATACAAGAAATGTGTCCTGCTCTATCGGTATATACTTCAGGAGGAGGGATGTGCCCTGTATACAAGAACTGTGTCCGACTCTATCGGTATATACTACAGGAGGAGGGATGTGCCCTGTATACAAGAAATGTCTCCGGCTCTATCGTATATACTACAGGAGGGGGGATGTGCCCTGTATAGAAGAAATGTGTCCGGCTCTATCGGTATATACTACAGGAGGAGGGATGTGCCCTGTATAGAAGAAATGTCTCCGGCTCTATCGGTATATACTACAGGAGGAGGGATGTGCCCTGTATACAAGAGATGTGTCCGGCTCTATCGATATATACTACAGGAGGAGGGATGTGCTCTGTATACAAGAAATGTGTCCGGCTCTATCGGTGTATACTACAGGAGGAGGGATGTGCCCTGTATAGAAGAAATGTCTCCGGCTCTATCGGTATATACTACAGGAGGGGGGATGTGCCCTGTATACAAGAAATGTCTCCGGCTCTATCGGTATATACTACAGGAGGAGGGATGTGCCCTGTATACAAGAAATGTCTCCGGCTCTATCGGTATATACTACAGGAGGAGGGATGTGCCCTGTATACAAGAAATGTGTCCGGCTCTATCGGTATATACTACAGGAGGAGGGATGTGCCCTGTATACAAGAAATGTCTCCGGCTCTATCGGTGTATACTACAGGAGGAGGGATGTACCCTGTATACAAGAAATGTCTCCGGCTCTATCTGTATATACTACAGGAGGAGGGATGTGCCCTGTATACAAGAAATGTGTCCGGCTCTATCGGTATATACTACAGGAGGAGGGACGTGCCCTGTATACAAGAAATGTGTCCTGCTCTATCGGTATATACTACAGGAGGAGGGATGTGCCCTGTATACAAGAAATGTCTCCGGCTCTATCGTATATACTACAGGAGGAGGGACGTGCCCTGTATACAAGAAATGTGTCCGGCTCTATCGGTGTATACTACAGGAGGAGGGATGTACCCTGTATACAAGAAATGTGTCCGGCTCTATCGGTATATACTACAGGAAGAGGGATGTGCCCTGTATACAAGAAATGTCTCCGGCTCTATCGGTATATACTACAGAAGGAGTGATGTGCCCTGTATACAAGAAATGTGTCCGGCTCTATCGTATATACTACAGGAGAAGGGATGTGCCCTGTATACAAGAAATGTCTCCGGCTCTATCGGTATATACTACAGGAGGAGGGATGTGCCCTGTATACAAGAAATGTCTCCGGCTCTATCGGTATATACTACAGGAGGAGGGATGTACCCTGTATACAAGAAATGTGTCCGGCTCTATCGGTATATACTACAGGAGGAGGGATGTGCCCTGTATACAAGAAATGTGTCCGGCTCTATCGGTATATACTACAGGAGGAGGGATGTGCCCTGTATACAAGAAATGTGTCCGGTTCTATCGGTATATACTACAGGAGGAGGAATGTGCCCTGTATACAAGAAATGTGTCCGGCTCTATCGGTATATACTACAGGAAAAGGGATGTGCCCTGTATACAAGAAATGTGTCCGGCTCTATCTGTATATAATACAGGAGGAGGGATGTGCCCTGTATACAAGAAATGTGTCCGGCTCTATCTGTATATAATACAGGAGGAGGGATGTGCCCTGTATACAAGAAATGTCTCCGGCTCTATCGGTATATACTACAGGAGGAGGGATGTGCCCTGTATACAAGACATGTGTCCGGCTCTATCGATATATACTACAGGAGGAGGGATGTGCCCTGTATACAAGAAATGTCTCCGGCTCTATCGGTATATACTACAGGAGGAGGGATGTGCCCTGTATACAAGACATGTGTCCGGCTTTATCTGTATATACTACAGGAGGAAGGATGTGCCCTGTATACAAGAAATGTCTCCGGATCTATCGGTATATACTACAGGAGGAGGGATGTGCCCTGTATACAAGAAATGTCTCCGGCTCTATCTATACATACTACAGGAGGAGGGATGTGCCCTGTATACAAGAAATGTGTCCGGCTCTATCGGTATATACTACAGGAGGAGGGATGTGCCCTGTATACAAGAAATGCCGAGGGAAGGCAGGCGCTACCAGTGGTCGCAGTGGCCATAGCTCTGTCACGGCAAGTGGGAGTGCTGTGGGCTTCCAGGTCATACGGAGGCCAGAAGACAGGTCCTGGGGACCTGACAGAGGATGTGGCAGTCTTGTCTATTCTGGCCATATCCAGTCAGGGGGTTACATATGGTGTTAGCGGTTAGAACTCAGACCTCGAGCGGGTGGTCTGGGACCAAGGATCTAGGCTCACCGAAGGCGTGGCCTAGGGACCGACAGTTAGTCGTACTCTATCAGTTCAGGGCAGAGTTGTTGCGGGTTGCACATGAGATTTTGATGGCCGGACACCTAGGGTCACTAAGACAAGGGCCAGACTAGCCCAGAATTTCTACTGGTCAAAGATGGGGGCCCATGTGGCTGTCTACTGACATTCATATGACACGGGTCTACTGTGATGCCGTTCGGCATGAAGAATGCCCCTGCCACTTTTCAGCGGATGGTCAACACACTGCTTAAGGGACTTGACGACATTGCCGTCTTCAGTCCCACATGGGAGCATGACCTAGAGCATCTGACACAGGTGCCCAGGTGGATCCAGGCAGGCTTGAATGTAAAGCCAGAAAAGTGGGCATAAGTGAGGTCCTCTACCTGGGGAACCAGGTAGGCGGGGGGAGGGTGGTTTGAAACCGGAGCCTGGGAAAGTTTTTGCCATCGCATCCAGGCCCACCCCCAGGTCCAATAAACAGGTGATGGCCTTCCTGGACACCACTGGGTACTATAGGAGGTTCCTACCCCACTACAGTAGCCTGGCGAAGCCTCTAACGGACCTCACCGAGAAGAAGCTACCCTCCACAGTCGATTCGATAAATGACTGCTAGACAGCCTTCCGAGCGCTTAAGGCCACCCTTTCCAGCTTCCAGCTTCAGGCAGCCGACTTCACGCAGCCTTTTATAGTACAGACCGATACCAGTGATTTTGGCCTTGGTACCATGTTCGGCCAGGTCGACACTACGGGCCAGGAACATCCCCTTTTCTACCGGAAGCTCCTGCTGAGGGAGATGGCCTACTCCACGATGGAGGAGTGCCTGGCAATTGTATGGGCACTGTAGCATTTGCAGCCTTACTTGTGTGGGAGCCATTTAACCGTCATGACGGACAACAAACCCCTCAGCTGGTTACACACCGTATCAGGAACAAAAGGAAGGTGGCTATGCTGGAGCCTCACACTACAGCAGTACCACTTTGCCATTTGCCACATGAAGGGCAGTTACCACGGGAATGCAGACAAGTTATCTCGGCAAGGAGAGGGTGCGGATGAACGCACAGGGGAACACAGAAATGTGCTGCCCCCTAGCGCCCTGTAAAGGGGAGAGGTGTGAGGAATGTGAGCCATTGGCTCTCAGCTAGCAGAGGAAGGTGGCCCTCAGGTGTCCCTGCCACGTGTCTTCAGTTCACACCCTACTCAGCCAGCATGGAGGCTAACTCATACTACAGGAAAAAACCTGTGGGGGGCTCTGAGCTAATTACATCTATCACTCAAATCCATCAGACATCATGGAACCGAGAGTTTATAAGGGATTGTGAATTACCGTCCATTGCAGAAATAAACTGATTACATATCTGCGACTTTGGGATCAAGACGGAGAACTCCTAGTAGGAACACGCTATTCACAGTAACCTTCTTGTTCCTTTTCACGCAACAGTGGTCAGAGCTGACTGAGGGGACCGATATCTATACATCGATGTGCTGTGTGGAACATATGACAGCTACTATCCAGTTGTTACTCAGCTAATATTGTTATATTGAGTGATTTGCTATCTATGTATTCAGCTTTATATATTTAGCTCCGATTTAATTGCCTTGGGTTTACAATTTGTGTTGCCCTGGGGGAGTGATATGTATTTAGCTGTACATACATAGCTTGATAAACCTTCAAGTTTTGTGGAGTACAATAATTGAGGCTCTTTACGTTTTGTATATATTCAGCTTTGCATATAGAGTTTAACATATTTGGCTCCGATTGTGTCCGGCCATTCTGACATGGAGCGCTTTACCTGATCTAGGTCCATCATGCAATTTTTTCTGTAACTATTTCCATTGTGCCTTTCTCTTCTATGTTTTGTATTGAAGTCATATAAATGAAGATTAGTGTATATTTTACAGTTATGGTCCCATGATCTTCCTTTTTTGGTTTGGAATATAATTGTAGCTGTTTGATCTGGGGACAATGCTTGGATGAGTATGAGGTTGTTGTAGGTTCTTATGACAATGCAGAAGTTCTCTGTATTTGTGTAGGTCGACCTCACACTATATTGGTGGTAATCTCAACAGCGGGTCTTACTTATATATGCACTTAGTTAATGCCGATGTGACGGCTGTGCTCGTTGACACTCTGGGAACAACCAGAGACACTTACCAAAACACAGCCCTGAGACACGACTGACACCCCACGCAGTGGTGTAACTAGAGTGCTATGGGCCCCCTGTCCAACTTTGGACTGGGGCCGCTCCCCCACGCCGTGCCCGGTCGCACCCTCTGTGTCTGTAATTGTCACACCCCTGGTCCCTGATCGCCTAGTAATGTCCCCAGTAATGTCTCTCACTGTCCCGCACAGCCCCTATTAGTGTCCCCCACTGCCTCCAGTTATGGCCCCAGTAGTGCCCCCACAGCCCCTAGAAGTGCCCCCCACTTCCCCAGTAATTTCCCCCACTGCCTTAATTAATGTCCCCAGTAGTGTCCCCCACTGCCCCCAGTAGTGTCCTCCACTGCCCCCAGTAATTTCCCCAGTAGTGTCCCCCACTGCCCCCAGTAGTGTCCACCACTGCCCCAGTAGTGTGCCCCACTGCCCCCAGTAGTGTCCCCCACTGCCAGAGTAATGTCCCCAGTAGTGGCCCCCACTGCCCCCAGTAGTGTCCTCCACTGCCCCAGTAATGTCCCCTGTAGTGCCTCTCACAGCCCCTTTTAGTGTCCCCGACTGCCCCCAGTCTTCAAGTAACGGGGCCCGGCATTGCCTTTGTACTTAATGCCGGGCCCCGTTAGAGCGCTCATCTCACCTGCATGATATAATCTTCTGCAGTCTCTAGGTCTCCAGCATCAGGCCCCGGCGCTGCCACAGTAATACTAGTCACACATTAAAAGCATGCGGGCGGAGCCTAACCTAACGTTAGTTAGGCTCCGCCTACCTGCTTAATTTGAGACTAGTTTTAGAGTGGCAGCGCCGGGGCCTGATGCTGGAGACCTAGAGACTGCAGAAGATTATATCATGCAGGTGAGATGAGCGCTCTGATAGGGCCCGGCATTAAGTACAGAGGAAATGCCGGGCCGCATTGCATGAGAGCGCAGCGGGCCCCCTCCCCCTGCCGGTCCGGTCGCAGTTGCACACTCTGCGACCGTGATCGCTACGCCCCTGACCCCACGGTAGAACATGTCATGCAGAAACAGTCTCAGCCACACACTCGGGTTAGTTAATGACAATAACTGAATCCAACAAACAAATAATAGCAATGATATAAATAAGCTGAGAGAGGTCCCTCCATAGAAAGCCTTGTAGACCTTTACATACCCATCCCGGACCACCAGTCAACATTGAAAAGACAAAAAGTGAGTAGTGCTGATCCGATCCACGCTAAATATCTGGGTGCTGCAGAAAATGTAAAGAAGAGTCGAGTCCTTCCAGAATCAGTAAATTAACAGAAGTCACTCACCTTGTTTCTGTTCATTACACTAAGGATAGTGTCATGTTGTGCTTGCAGAAACCTTTCTTTAGCGTTAGAATTTCTTCAATTAGCAGAAAAAGTAGTTGAAACACAAAAGCAAGTGAGTTGTTCAGAGCACCAAGGTCGAACCCTTTCCCCTTGGAGCACCCTTGTTCCTTCCCTCTACTCGCTAAGCCCCTCCTTGGTGATTGACAGAGCGAGGTGTCTGAGTACCGTTCTCACCTGGCCACAGAATCCTATGTGTGCTGTGTAATATATCATCTTGGCCCTGGGGAAAAGAAGTGTACTGCAGAACCAGATCAAGTTCTGTCCGAGCTCAGCCTCCATTGTCTAACTTGGGTTTTGTCTTTAGTCCAGCTTCTTCTTTTTCAGGGTTTTTGGCTTTCATGAGTACAGAGGAAGGTACCTTTCTCTGTACTGATGATGGTCAAGAACCCTAAAGCATTGCTGTCAGAATGGCCTCCTAGTTTGTCTAAGTTGGGCCAGGGAGTTGAGAAAGGACTTGATTTCTTGGCTACATCTGGATCCCCAATGAAGCACAAGAACCATTTACTTAGATATTGCCTCACTATCACATGAGTGATTTGATATGACCTATTAGAATTAGTCTAATAAAATGTAAAATTCTTCAACATCTTTCTGTATTTCCCGAGGGCACATCTATTCTGGCTGTATTTATAGCAGTCCTCTAATCTATCCAATCGCTTAACCTATAACGTGTCCTCCATCAAGTCTGTGTCTTCAGGATCCTCCAGGTTGTGATTTTTTCATCCTTCCTTCTCGTGTATGTTGGAGAAATACATCTTGAATTGATCCTTTATTGGTAGAAAACTGATTGTGAAAGCTATACTCTTCAGAAAAACTACAAATTACTTCTTATTGTTTTTAGGTCTAGACAGAAAGTCCAGTCCCACATCGGTGTCCTCCTGTGCCATCTGTGATCAATGCTGTCAGAAAAGTGGGACCTCCAAAACTAGAGGGAACAGACTGGTTGTGGAATTAGTTTATATTATGTGCAGGGACAGTTTGCTTTCATGTTACATATGTTAGTATATAATTTTATGGCTGAGTTTCCTGATGGCGGTCTTCATTTCCTTGTTCTTCAGGCTGTAGATCATGGGATTGATAGTAGGGATTATGACACAGTAGGAAAGTGCCAACATCCTGTCATCGTAAGAAGAAAATGGATTGTCTAATCGAAGGTGAACAAACATGGCGGTCCCAAAGAAAATGACTACAGAGACCAGGTGAGAACCACAGGTGGAGAAGGCCTTATACCGGGACTCTGCGGAGTGGAGGAAGAATATGGAGGTCAAAATCTTGATGTAGGAGCAGATTATTAATATGGTTGGGATCACGGTCGCCGTCATACTAATAATCAATTGGTAGACTTTGACAAAGAATGTTTCAAAACAGGCTAAACTCATCATTGGCGGAACATCACAGAAGAAATGAGCTACAAAATGAGAGCCGCAATAGGGCAAACTGAATATCAGGAAGCATTCTATGATGGCATTCCCAACCGCAAACACTGAGAGACCAAAAGTGACCTGATAACAAAGGCTCACGGTCATCACAGACATGTATCTGAGGGGGTGACATATGGCCATGTACCGGTCAAAGGCCATCACTGTAAGTATGATGCATTCACAAGCCGCAGCCAATATAAAGAAGAAGAACTGAGTGGCACAACCTATGAGAGAGATGGTCCTTCCCGCCTGGAAGAAACTCTGAAGTGCCTTAGGAACAGTGGAACTGATGGATAAAAGTTCAATAAGTGACAAAACTTTCAGAAAAAAATACATCGGAGAATGGAGCGGAGGACTGAGAGTGACGGCCAACACAATGAGACCATTACCAATCAATGAGAGAAGGTAAGAAAGAAGGAAGAACACGAAGAGAGAGGCCTGGGCCGTAAGAGACAAATCCGAAAACCCAAGGAGCAGGAACCCTGTCTCATTACTCGGGGTCTCTCTTCTCTTCATCTTCTTAATGAACAGTTAATACATGTAGATGAGGGTATTGGTTGGTTTTAGAGTGTAGGACTGAACACGTTATTGCAAGAGAACCATTTTTTATCTGCCTTGGGAACACTTTATATATTGCAATCTTCTGGACAGTTGGTTGTTTGGCATCAGCTAAGATTGTGCTGATATTGTAGCTATCTGTAGAAAACGAAGACTCTGATATCTTTATCTGGTGTTGTCACCTAAAAGACAAATAGGCGGAAAATGGTGGGAGAAGGTAGTAAAGTGTTTCACCATCTGCGAGTACTTACTGGAGAGTGCGATCGGATGTTACTCAGAAATGATAATGTATCTCTCGTCACTTCCATCCTGTCTGGTATAAAGAAGAATTACGGTTCATGGAGCCATTATGGACAAGAAGCAATGGAGATTAACAAGGTCCTCAGTTATCTTTCTTCATACAGAAGAGTGCCTCAGGTTATAAAGAGATGGTGACAGGAATAGAACTTTCACTTTCCTACATGGGTGAGAAGAATGAAATAATGATTCCTAGCCAGCAACCAAATGTAAGCTAATAACCCCTGAAAATATTCCTCCCAACCATGTTACATCAGTGTCACAGGCCAGGGAATAAAGGCGAGGTCCTGGTCACTTAAGATGACGAAACCCAGGCTCTTCTTGTAAGGCATTGTGAGGCTGGCATGACTAGTGAGGTGCTGAGGACGTTTGGCGGGGGGGGGGGGGGGGGGACACCACTGATTTAGCATCATTAATGGGTCATGTCTGAAATTATAGCTCAGAAGCCTCAGATCCATTGCAGTGAAGGAAGGTAAGCTTCAATACCGCACAGATCCTGGCTACCAGAAGACAAGGTGTAAGGCGAGAATCTGTCATTTATGGATAATTGGATGAAAATTTCAGGTTTTCTGTGTCATGCACTTTTTTCTGAATTGTCTCTTTGGTCTCTATTGCGAACTATAGTAGGGATTGTGACAAGAGCATTGATCTGATGGGGACATCACCTCAGGAAAACATATACTAGAAGAGTAATGCCCTTTACTATCAATGGTGGAAGCCATTAATGAGACTGAAATCCCAGCAGGTGGGACGATTCTGTGCTTTAAAAAATACTGAATAGGCAGAATGCAGCAAATGTCACTGCAGGGACTCTGATATGAGATTCTACTGCAGAGCGTTCAGTGTTTTCTAAGTTTCTACTTCACTGTCTACTGAATGTATTAAAGATGAGCGAACCAGTTCATAACAAACTGGGTTTGTTCCGAACTCTGCATTTTTTTGATAATAGATGAACCCAAACCTTTTCAGGTTGGTTTTGGATGAATCCAGTAAAACTGTGCATAGCGCCATTTTAGTGCACATGTAATCTGGAAAAAAGCATTAGGTAGAAAGAAGACGGGGTCTTACATGACCCTGAGAGGAAGTGAGGGGAGGACTGCCCTGACAGACAGCCTGGATGAGACAATCAGTGCTGCAGCAGGCAGGGGGGTGCCCGAGCAGAACGCTGTGCTGGGCTGAGAATAAGGGTGGATGGGTCTTACAGTATCTGCCAGGAAAACCATCTTAGGGAGTCAGGGAGAGTCAGAAATCGATCAGGGAGAGTCAGAAATCAATCAGGGAGAGTTAGAAACCAATCAGGGAGAGTCAGGAATCAATCAGAGAGAATCAAAAATCAATCAGGGAGAGTCAGAAATCAATTAGGGAGAATCAAAAATCAATCAGGGAGAGTCAGAAATCAATTAGGGAGAGTCAGAAATTAATCAGGGAAAGTGAGAAATCAATCAGGGTGAGTGAGGAATCAATCAGGGAGAGTGAGAAATCAATAATCAGGGAGAGTCATAAATCAATTAGGGAGAGTCATAAATCAATCAGGGAAAGTGAGAAATCAATATGGGAGAGTAAGGAATCAATCAGGGAGAGTCATAAATCAATCACGGAGTCAGAAATGAATTAGAGAGAGTGTGAAATCAATCAGGGAGAGTCAGAAATCAATCAAGAAGAGTGAAAAATCAACCAGGGAGAGTGAGAAATCAATCAGGGTGAGTGAGGAATCAATCAGGGAGAGTGAGAAATTAATCACAGAGTCAGAAATCAATCAGGGAGAGTCAGAAATCAATCAGGGAGAGTGAGAAACCAAACAGGAAGAGCGAGAAATCAATCAGGGAGAGTAAGGAATCAATCACGGAGTCAGAAATCAACCAGGGATAGTCAGGAATCAATTAGGGAGAGTCAGAAATCAATCAGGGAGAGTGAGAAATCAAACAGGGAGAGTCAGAAATTAATCATAGAGAGTGAGAAATCAATCAGGGACAGTCAGAAATCAATCAGCAAGAGTGAGAAATCAATTAGGGAGAGTGAGAAATCAATTAGGGACAGTGAGAAATCAATGAGGGAGAGTGAGAAATCAACCAGGGAGAGTAAGAAATCAACCAGGGAGAGTCAGAAATCAATCAGGGAGAGTCAGAAATCAATCAGGGAGAGTCAGAAGTCAATCAGGAACAGTCAGAAATCAATCAGGAAGAGTCAGAAATTAATCAGGAAGAGTCAGAAATCAATCAGGGAGAGTGAGAAATCAAACAGGGAGAGTCAGAAATCAATCATAGAGAGTGATAAATCAATCAGGGAGAGTGAGAAATCAATCAGGGACAGTCGAAAATCAATCAGCAAGAGTGAGAAATCAATTAGGGAGAGTGAGAAATCAATTAGGGAGAGTGAGAAATCAATGAGGGAGAGTCAGGAATCAATCAGGGAGAGCCAGCAATCAATTAGGGAGAGTGAGAAATCAATCAGGGAGAGTGAGAAATCAACCAGGGAGAATAAGAAATCAACCAGGGAGAGTCAGAAATCAATCAGGGAGATCAGAAATCAATCAGGGAGAGTCAGAAGTCAATCAGGAACAGTCAGAAATCAATAAGGGAGAGTCAGAAATTAATCAGGGAGAGTCAGAAATCAATCAGAAAGAGTGAGAAATCAAGCAAGAACAGACAGAAATCAATCAGGGAGAGTCAGAAATCAATCAGGGACAATCAGAAATCAATCAGGGACAGTCAGAAATCAATCAGCAAGAGTGAGAAATCAGTCAGGGAGAGCCAGCAATCAATTAGGGAGAGTGAAACATCAATCAGCAGGAGTGAGAAATCAATCAAAGAGAGTAAGAAATCAACCATGAAGAGTTAAGAATCAATCAGGGAGAGTCATAAATCAATCAGGGAGATTCAGAAATCAATTAGGCACAGTCAGAAATCAATTAATCTTGTATTCTTCTGCCAGGGAGAGTGAAGGGAAAGGCTAGAATTATAAAGATGAAGAAAAATTGTGTGTAGATAAGGGACAGGCAGGGAAAGCTGTCAGCTATGGGGCGCCATTTGTTCACGGTGCATTTGTGACACAAAATGGATTTTGTAAAATTTCTATGTCTCAAAATACCATTATGTACGAAAATAATTTTGTGTCACAAATTAAGTCTGTGTGACAAAATTAATTGTGTGTCAAAAATAACATTCTGTGCAACAAAAAGATTGCTGTAAAGACAAAATGAATTCTGTGATTAGTACATTCATTTGTGTCACAAAATAAATTGCCGCTGTGGCTGCTGTGCCCCTTAGCAGAACTGAAGCTGCTGCAGAACCTCAAAAACAGCTACATAAAAGCTGGATACAAAAGTGACTGAGGGACGGACAAACATACAGTGCAGTGAAAAAACGTACAGCAACGTCCGTTTCGCACCTCAGCGCATTATCAGGCCAATGACATGCGCTGGCTTTTTGAATGTCGGCTTCCATGACTCACATGCGTGACGAGTTAACACTTTAGTGAACACTTTAATTACACGCAAAAGTAAATTTGTAGTTTACCTAATATTGTGCGTTTGTGGCAGATATTATATCGGAAAATCTATTAGGTGCCTAAATGAAAGAATTAGGGAACATATAAACCCACTTAGCACAAGTAAGGGGTGTCCTTACCTGATTAACCATGTAAATATTGAGCACGATGGAAATAGTGGTGTTCTGAGATTTTCTGGCATTGAAATTGTACCGAATCCCCCACAAGGGGGAGACAGACACCGCGAGCTGCTCAGACGAGAGAGCAAGTGGATTCTGCGCTCATGCGCAATGGGCCCCCTGGGCTTGAATGTTAAAATAGACTTAGGAGTGTTTCTATAGTATGAAGTATGTCTAGTTGGTGTTTTCATGTTTTAACATTTTGTGTATTATAACACTGCATGTAATGCCGGCTCCATAATGACATCACATGACGGCGCCACGTATTGACGCCGCTGGTGACGTCACACATGTGAGTCATGGGAGCGACATTCAAAAAGCCCGCGCAGTAGTGCCGCTATGTCATTGGCCTGACGAAGCACTGAGGCGTAAAACGGCCGTTGCCGTGAGTTTTTTCACTGCACTGTATGTTTGTCCGTCCCTCAGCCACTTTTGTATCCAGCTTTTATGTATCCATCTCATATGTATTCAGCTTTAACACATTCAGCTTTTATGTATCCATCTCATATGTATTCAGCTTTGAGGCATTCAGCTTTTAAGTATCCATCTCATATGTATTCAGCTTTGAGGCATTCAGCTTTTATGTATCCAGCTCATATGTATTCAGCTTTGATGCATTCAGCTTTTATGTATCCATCTCATATGTATTCAGCTTTGATGCATTCAGCTTTTATGTATCCAGCTCTGAAGAACATAAAAGACTGCACCGATTGGTGAGTGCCATCTGTATACTTTCTTATCTTCTCTAAGTGCAAAACTTTACAACATATGTTTTACCATCAATCTAACTCCGAGTCAGGGCATCTCACATTGTTAATTCAATATTTTTTTTTTAAGTTTTGAAAATCATATAAAATATGCAGGTTAGCAGATAAAAATATCAGTGATAGATAATGTAATATTAGGGATAAATCCTATGTATTGATATCTCCACATGGCTCCAATTTATTTTTTTATTGTTCAATTTAATGAATCCAGCATATCGGTGATCAGTACGCCAATACACAGCATATCGCACAAAGTTATATATGAGTGATAACGAATTTAGCCCCAAATCTGTTTCCCTTTATTTCTGTCTCCACACGGTTCCAATCAATTTTATTTATTTGTTTATTTGGGGGTGGTGGGGTCGTTGATTAAAACCAGCATATAGGTGATTACTACACCAACACACAGGGTAGCGCACAACATTATCTGTGAGGCCCAAAAATGTCAGGGCTATGGAAGGGTTCCAAATAAAAGACCCAGAGCCAGAATGTGGGTAGTAGTAGCACCAACTCTCCGGCCAGAAGTAGTAGTAGTAGTAGGCTGCTGTTCTCCGTGGATTTCGTTGAAGAGAAAGAGAATGATATTGTGGACTGGATCGCTCACTCCTCCTCTTCGTCAGAGCAGGATGACGTGGAGGTGACCTCTGAATCTGACACCGTGCTGTGGACCCAAGGCTCACTGCGTTCCTTCTGCTCTTCCTCCTTGCAGCCCCAGAGAAGGCTTTCACTGGAGGCTTCTTCTTCACTGCCCTTTCTTGGTGCGGCGCCTTTCTTTTTCCTAAGAAGTGGCAAGAAAACCCCACCATGCCTTATGGCAGAGTCACCCTTTGGGCTGCCCTGAGGAGGAGGTTCAGAAGGAGGCTGGTGACCCCATGCATAGCTATGTTGATGATGGTGGTGGTAATAGTGGCACCTGTAGCCAAGGCATTGGCAGTGGAGTCAGTGACAGTGGCAGTTGGAGAAAACACAGAGCTGGGGAGGGGGGCCCAAGAGCCCAACCTGATATCTTATGATATTTCACAGTCTGATAAAAGCAGCAGGGATGGCGTGGACTCCAATGAGGATCGTGTGCTGGACAGGACCTGGGAGCTGGATCTGGGAGCCGAGGAGGAAGCAACATCAGTGGAGAAGGGCAGTGGCGGCAGCAATAAAGAACAGAGGCCACTTATCTCTCAAAGTACAGCCTGGACCATGTCTTCTTCTGCTGCTGACACTGTGGGTGGGTTAGGCCCAAAACGTTCCAGGGCTAAGCCCAGCTTGGCTGCCTGTAGGTCTGTGCAAGCAACTCCCATATTAAGCTTTTTCTCCAAGAGATGGGCATAAAAACCCACAAAGATCTGGGGGACTTAAAAAAGCTATGACGGTTCAAACACAAAGATAGGTACCAGAGGTCTAGTGCAGCACACGAGGCGGCATCACCAGATCTTTTGGGAAAATACAACTGCACAACATTCCCAATCAGAACCAGTCTGTCCACCTTCTACTAGCCCTCTTTGTGGCAGCCAACCCACATCCCCAAGCAATACAGTATCTTTGTCATCATCATCACCTTCTTCTTCTCGGGCTAAGACACCTCTGTCAGCACTGTTCCATATCTCATGCTCTCTTTCAGCACTTTCCCATATCCCCTGCACTCTGTCAGCACGTTCTCATATTCTCTGCACTCTGTCAGCACTGTCCCATATCCTCTGCACTCTGTAAGCACTTTTCTGTTTCTGCTGCACTCTGTCAGCACTGTTCCATATCCTCTGCACTCTGTGAGCACTGTTCCATATCCTCTGCACTCTGTCAGCACTGTTCCATATCCTCTGCACTCTGTCAGCACTGTTCCATATTCTCTGCACTCTGTCAGCACTGTTCAATATTCCCTGCACTCTGTAAGCACTGTTCCATATCCTCTGTACTCTGTAAGCACTGTTCCATATCCTCTGCACTCTGTCAGCACTGTTTCATATCATCTGCGCTCTGTAAGCACTGTTCCATATCCCCTGCACTCTGTCAGCACTGTTTCATATCATCTGCGCTCTGTCAGCACTGTTCCATATCCTATGCACTCTGCCAGCACTGTTTTATATCCTCTGCACTCTGTCAGCACTGTTCCATATTCCCTGCACTCTGTCAGTACTTTGCCATATCCCCTGCACTCTGTCAGCACTGTTTCATATCATCTGCACTCTGTCAGCACTATTCCATATCCTCTGCACTCTGTCAGCACTGTTCCATATCCTCTGCACTCTGTCAGCACTGTTCCATATCCTCTGCACTCTGTTAGCACTGTTCCATATCCTCTGCACTCTGTCAGCACTGTTCCATATTCCCTGCACTCTGTCAGCACTGTTCCATATCCCCTGCACTCTGTCAGCACTCTTCCATATCCTCTGCACTCTGTCAGCACTGTTCCATATCCCCTGCCCTCTGTCAGCACTGTTCCATATCCTCTCCACTCTGTCAGCACTGTTCCATATCCTCTCCACTCTGTCAGCACTGTTCCATATCCTCTCCACTCTGTCAGCACTGTTCCATATCCTCTCCACTCTGTCAGCACTGTTCCATATCCCATGCACTCTATCAGCACTGTTTCATATCCCCTGCACTCTATCAACACTGTTCCATGTTCTCTGCACTCTGTCAGCACTCTTCCATATCCTCTGCACTCTGTCAGCACTGTTCCATATCCCCTGCCCTCTGTCAGCACTGTTCCATATCCTCTGCACTCTGTCCGCACTGTTCCATATCCTCTGCACTCTGTCAGCACTGTTCCATATCCTCTGCACTCTGTCAGCACTGTTCCATATCCTCTGCACTCTGTCAGCACCCTGCTCCCACAGTTTTGTATCCCCAATCCAGGATGTGTGCACACCTTCTCCATCTGCTCTTCCTCCTCTTAGCTGCTGATCGTCCAAGCTATCTATCTGTCCATGCAACATGAGCAGCATTTAGTGACTATCCTGCACTGACAGGGGAGCTTATTTCTGCGAGTCTGTGACAGCCGCCCGGTACCCAGGGCACCTCCATCAAGTGAATACAACTGCTGATTGCTGCTGATAGTGGAGTCCTCTGCTGCATCAACCTTCTGTTTTATTCAACTAGTGCACCCTGCAAAGAATTCAGTAGAAGCCACCGCTACAGCCGAGCAGAGAGACAGGCAGTGTGAGCCTGCTCCTGAGTTTTCGATGCCATCAAAGGTTTTCAGGCTCTAGAGTTTTGCCTGTCAGATTTCCTTGGCCTGATACTTATTCTGGCATGGATACTTGGCTTCCAGGTCATTTAAAGGGGGCTTCTATCATACATGTATGTTTATTCAGTAGCCATGGGGGTATGGCTCGACGAGCCTGGAATATGTGTCAGCAATGCAGGCATGTAGTCTGCTAACCACATGGGTGCTGTGCCACAGAGTAGCACATAGGATCTGTGTTTAGGATGCAGTGCATTGGGGTGGCGGAATGACTCTACAGTCTTCCTTCAAGTTTCAGTTCTGCACAGGGAGTACCCCTTTAACAATGATGATGTTATTGGTGGTAGAAAACCTGTACAGGACCCACTGGCACCTGCTAAGTAGATGAGATGGAAAGGTTGAAAGCCTGCAGCAGGTTCACCAAACGATGCACCTTATGGCATCATGCAAACAATATGTTCATGTCTAGTCCACAGGATGGGTCATCGGTATCTGATCGGTGGAGGTCTGACACCCGGGATTCCTTCTGATCTGCTGTTTGAGAAGGCACAGGTGCTCACAGTAGTGCCGCATCCTTCTCTCAGCTACCGAAGCTCAGCACCGTACATAGCAAAGCGGCTTTGCTTGGTATCCCAGCTCAGTCCCCTTCACTTCTACGGGGCCGAGCCCATGTAACTGATGAACGTGACGTCACACGGCCTAGAAAAACTGGAGAAGGCCATGGAGCTTCTAGTAGCGCTTTTGTCTTCTCAAACAGCTGATCGTCAGGGATGCTTGGTATCGGACTCTGACAAACAAATACCGATGACACGTCCAGAGGATAAGCACTCAGAAAACGACTTTAAATGCGTCTCTTGAGGCTTCAAATAGTTTTCATGGTGTTTTTTACAAGTATCTTTAGTTGTATAATTCTATAGACAGGGATCAGCAATCTTCGGCACTTCAGCTGCTGTGAAACTACAACTCCCAGCATGCACAATTACTTTGCTATTCTTAATACTCCCATAGAAGTGAAAGGAGGATTCTGGGAGTTTCAGAACAGCAGGAGTGCCGGAGGTTGCGGATCCTGCTATAGAGAATCCTGTGAAAAATGCCGGAACACTGCCATGCCCAAAGAACTCTGCACAGCCATAAACTGAACAACATGTAAAATAAGGTGCCAGATACTGACCTCTGGCTGCAGCGCAAATCCTCTAAAAAAGAGACTAATTCAGCATTATAGTCGCTTCTCGTGGTGACAAGTATGCAGGAAAGATGCGCGGCTTAGATCTGACCTGCAGTAACAGAACAGATGAGGAGTGTCAGGATAAAAGCAGCAAATAATGACCTCCACACAGATGGAGATGCCCCTGGCCGCATGGAGTGGAGCTGAGGGAAGATGTGTGCTGCGTTATTATATACTTACATCAGTCCTTAGAGCTCTAGTCCCAGGACCAGACTTACGTCTCCACGGTGTCCTCTGTTGTATTAATTATCAGATGGATTAACACAAAACACTAATAATTCACAGACCTCAGGGAAACACACGAAGAAAAGAGAAGCTCAACCTAAAAAGGACTGGAGAACTGACTGAGAACTGACCCCAAGACGGAAGCTGAGGAGGTCACCGGACCTGAGGCCTCATTACACGACTGGTCGGCTACAACCTTTAGTGAGATGGAACCAGCGGAGTTTTATTGGTTATCATAAAGAATAGAGTTCAGCAAATTTCCTAAGTGCAAGGATCATGGACAGGCCTGTCAAGTCAACCAGGGTCTTGTGATCCTCCATATTCATCCTCTCTGTCCTGTTTCCTAGTGGACTGAAACATACTGTAATACATAGATTGGCGGGCATCATTTTGTGCAATTGCTCCTAATCAAATAGCAAAATATCGGAAGTAGAATTCTTGGTGAAATTTATGACAAATCCAATAAATTTCAAATTGATTCTCTTATCACTAACAAAGAATACAAGGGGATTATTAGCAACTATTTTTGAGACATTGTGAGTGCCACAGAAAGATGACCCTCGGTGAAGATACTGGTTAATCTAGAAAATGATCAGATCTCACGTCCACTGATCAGACCTCATGTCCACTTATCGATCCTCACGTCCACTGATCAGACCTCACGTGCACTGATCGATCCTCATGTCCACTGATCAGACCTCACGTGCACTGATCGATCCTCACGTCCACTGATCAGACCTCACGTCCACTGATCAGACCTCACGTGCACTGATCGATCCTCACGTCCACTGATCAGACCTCACGTTCAGTGATCGATCCTCACGTCTACTAATAATCTACGTAGAATCCCTGTGATATTGTGAATACAATCAAGGAGGGAAGAACTAGGGGATAGTGATTGAAATACACTAATCACAAAAAGTTAGTGATATTTGGCTTCTGGGTGAAATTTATGGAAAACGTAAAAAGTTCAGTCTCCAGTGATATTATATCATAAGAGTCGGGCATTTAAGTCGAAGCAGCAATGGTTGTTTCCTCATCTAAAACAATTTATTGAAACAAAAGACGACACCAGTGGTGGGTCTGTAATCCGTGTACTGGGGTGACTCCCCAGGATACAGCAAAGTCACGAACGAGGAAAGCAAATCCAACACCAGTTTTACCAAAACCGTATTTTACTTAAACGTGGTAATGAGCACAAACACAGATGCTGGTAACACACGATTAAATGTGAATACACCCAGCCAGGAGGCTGTGACCCTTGTGCTGTACAATGCGGCATCCTCCGGTGGATGCTGGCGGTATTATCGGTAAATGTACCTACTGGCGGCTCAAATAGACCAGCCACGCCTTACCTGTTATTACCCTTGAACAGGGATGCTCAACCTGCGGCCCTCCAGCTGTTATAAAACTACAACTCCCACAATGCCTTTCTGTAGAATGATAGCTGTAGGCTGTCAGGGAATGATGGGAGTTGTAGTTTTGCAACAGCTGGAGGGCCGCAGGTTGAGCATGCCTTCCCTAGAACAACTGTTTGGGTGCGTGGGGCGAGATAGCCTGTGGTGCAGCACAACGGCTTACAATCTTATTATACTCTATAGTATTACCCTAATAACTGATCATGTAGCACGTGCCTTAGTATTTCTCCTGAATGCACCAGCCTAGCTTGATTTTCTGGTGAAGCTCATCAGCTCTCCGGTGTGAACTATAACTTTAACTGTGAAGTCCTTGTAATGAACAGTTAACAATTCTTGTGGCCTGACACAAACAGAAACCCTAACTAACTAACTACTGACCCGGTCTCAGTCTCTAGGATTCTAGGCGCCAACACTATAATGAGGTGCGTGCATGATCTGTCTTACCGACCCGGGTCTGCTCTGTATCAGTTGGTGATTGTGAATCGAACAAAGGTTTCTCCATCAAGCATGCGGTACCGCAGTGTATGTTGCGTTGCTCTCATCAGCGTTCCTGGCAGCAATCCTCCTTCCTCTGGACACGATCAGGGTAATGGACACGATCAGCCCTACTTGGCTGCAGCTCTGGTCACTGAAGGATGCTCCCACACCTGGATGTCGATGGATTATCTCAGTGTCTCTCTCAGCCTCCCTCTTAACTCCACCCCTGAGACTTTTCAACATGAAATGCAGTCTGTTGCTGTGCTTAGTAACAGAGGCATCTTGTTGTCAAACAGCAGTGTTCACACAATGAGAGCTGTTTTCCATCTGACAAGTATAACCCCACAAAAATGTCAGTGTCTCAATAACTTGTCATGTAGCTTTGAGCATCAATTACAGCTTGACAACGACATCTCCTGCTGTTTACAAATATCCTTATTGTCTGCTGAGGCATGCCATCCCACTGTTCTTGAAAAGTGGCCCTCAGGTCATTGAGATTCTGGGGTACAGAGTTATGAGCCTCTACACGGCGACTCAGCTGATCCCATAGGTTTTCATTGGGATTCAGGTCTGGAGAAAGTGCAGCCACTCCATTTGAGGTCCATTTGAGGTCCCCCAGTCTCCAGCAGCCATTCCCTAATGATGCGACCTCGATGAGCTGGGGCATTGTCCTTCATGAAGATGAAATTAGGCCGGTGTTGTTCATGCAGAGACACAATGACTGGATTACTGATGTTCTTTAAGTAGTATGGGCTTGTCACTGGACCATTCACACAGTGTAGGGCAGTTCTGTACTGACTAGACACACCTGCCCACACTGTAACCACCACCACCAAAAGCTTATCTGGTGACAACAGTAACTCATGCACAACGCTCTCCTTGACGTCTCCAACATCGTTGGCGGACATTATTTTTGCTCAGCGTGAACTGACTTTCATCAGTGAACAGCACTGAGGCTCACAGGTCCCACATCCAGCACACAATGAAGCGGTCATCAGTCTGGGATGTGGCCAAATAACGTCCACTTCTCTGCTTTCTGTGACTCTTCCAGTCTCTGTATCTCTGTTACAACCTGCTGATGACACTCTGTGACACTCTAAGCTCAGGGGCCACTTCCGTCTGAGAACATCCTGCTTGAAGCCTCGCAATGGCAAGGTACTGATGATCAATTGTTAGGTGTCCGCTTGGTCTCATGATGTGAGAATGTGAACAGCATGATGAGAAGGACTGTTTAATACCTATTCTCATTGAACCAAGAAATTTATTTGGCAATTCATGGATCAAACACCTGTTGTGAATTTTGCCATTAAGCTCCTTGTTAGAGAACAGCAAGTTGTGCGAAAAGTCTGAAACAGTTGGAAATGTACATTCAGAAGTTTAGAGAAGGTCACATTAAGCTCACCTGTAAAGGTTAGAGGGCATTTTGGGTTCATTCTGAAATTTCACCCTCAAGCCAAATATCCCTAACTTTTTGTGAGTGGTGTATATTGCCCATTTATTACAGATGGGAAACTAGGAGGCATATTGGAGAGTTTAATGTGCCCAGTACAAACTAGAGATATCTTCCACTGAAGCAGCATTTAGAACCATGGGTCACCTAGAATGGCTTCAGCTAAACTAAAAACCTTGATATTGAAAATATAGAGAGAAATACCACAACTGTAATCAAGCTAAATTCATCTCACAAGCTCATCTTCTCTCAAGACCTTACTGTACCCACATTTCACACCCATCAGGGGCCATCATCAAATATGGCTGACTCTAAAGCAATCAATGCAATGTGGCCTACAAAGCCAGTGACCTTGCAGCCAGTTCCGGCCTTTTCTGGTGGACAGACCTTCAGGCCTCTCAGCCCAGAGCAAGCAGAGATTTGATCAACTCCTGTCCATCAATATAATGGAATCTCCTACAATTGGGTTTTACTGTTTACTGTAACTATTTATGTTTAAAAATGGCTCAACCAAAGCATCTTCCTCCCTCAAAAAAAACACTGATCATCTTTTGAGCAAATGGTCCGTGATTTCTACAAAAAAAACAAACTTCTATTTCATCTACTTCAAGGAATGACTATCAACTAGAGATTAGCAAATCAATTATACAGATTCAGAATACATCCCAAATATTTTGAAAAATTCAATTTCTAACTAACCTGACTGTTTTGGGCTAATCACAGAGAGTAACCTGCATGTGAAAAACACATACAATTCAGCTTTCTTCCTGAAAAAGCATAAAAAACTGACTGCTTCCTACCTGTTGATTTTAAACCGGCTTCCTAACATAACTAGGAGGATAGGTAAGCCAACCTCAGATCTACAAATAGCTCTTTCAGTATAAAAGCCCTCCATTAGGTCACCTCATACAGAATTGGCTTTTTTCAGCTGGCATCATAAAGAATTACCTTTCTTATCTTGTCAGGAAAACTTATTTGCATATCTTTGGGTTTCTGTGAAAGATATCCAGATTAGTTTCCCTGATTAAATATATATATATATGAGAAAGGTAATTCTTTCAGATGCCACCTGATGTTATCCATGCTAATTTGCTTATAATTTTCCCAGAAACCAAGAGGACCATTGCCTAATCTACAAAAGTCATCAACTAGTCTCCATAATAGAAATAGAATCCACGCAGAGGTCCCCCAATGGCCTCCCAGCTAATAAAAAAAAAAAAATGCAACTTCTGTCTGATAAAGGACTTTTGTCCTGAAAGAGCTATTTGCAAATGTTAGGGAGGCTTAGTTACTATCCTAGTTGTGCTAGGAACCCTGTTTAATGATTGGCTATGCTGTAACTGCATGTGTGAAACACTGAACTGTCTATCATTTTGGGGGGGAAAAATGAATTGCATGTGGTTTTCATGTGCATGTCTTTGTCTTCTAGGACTCGGACTAGGACTAGTCTTCTAGGACTATTTATTTTCTGATTCTGTCCAGAAAAAAAATCATGTGTCCTTAAAAACCTTAGAGCGTTACATGCTAATCTTCAGGGCAGTTGGAGCATGTTTTATTTGGGTAGAATTAATTTGTACCTGAATCATATTTTTCAAATAACTTGGCAAATCGAACACAAAATTAAAGGGGTTATCCAACCCCTATAATGACCCTCAAAATGCCTGGTCCCCTCCTACTGGTTGTAATTACACTGCTCCCTGGCACCCACATCGCTCCTGCCGCCCACATGGCCGCATAGATGCAGATCCGGCCAAACTGTAGTAGATAGACAACTGTCTCGATATAGTCAATCACTGTTATGTCAAGCGTGGACTCCAAAATAACTCTCGCCTGCACCTCAAGATTCAATAAAACATAGACATATAAAATTTTAAAATCGGTCTCCCGTCACTCGCCCAACCGGGTTTCGCCTCCGCTTCAGCAGGGGAAGACCGATTTTAAAAGATTGAAAAAATTAGGAGTCCAGACCCTGTATGAAGTTCAATGGCAGCTTTACTTTGCATAAACATTCTCCAAAACGGTTTACAGGCTTTGTCTTGGTCCCAGCAGGCTTTAGCATGAACTAGCAGGCTTGCTCAATAACTCTGCTTCCTTTCTCTCTCTCTGCTGTACTGCCACGCTTAATACTCTGCTTCTTCTGTATGCTGCACTACGCTTCTGTGGTCTGACTCTAGGTTAGTCCAGGGAACTTTCTTTCTGGTTCCTGAGGCTTTAAGCTTTGGCCTCCATGGCCAGCAGAGCTTAAGGTGCTCTGACTGGCGTGGGCACGTCCAGCAGAGATGTGACCCTGCACACCCTCCCCTAGCTGGGGGTAAGCTAGACTGGAACTAACTGGTCCCAACCCTCCCTTCAGGAAGTCAGACTAGCCCACTTCCCTTGAGAGGGGGGTTAGAATGGAATGGAAAGTTCCATTCTCTCTAAGTACAGCTCTGCCATATTTACTGCCACCTGCTGGTGAACCAGGCATATTACATGTTATCAACAGTTGCAAACATTATTATAGATGCACATTATGGAGAGGACCTAGAACATAATGCATAGATGACTTTATGTTAGACCATTAAGGACAGTAGCAGGGTGCAGGAGTGGCAAAACCACTCGGGTGTTTTACACATGAAAGGACACCATGAAGGAAGCCTCTGCTGTCCAAAAAAGACTTATATGCACCTGATTGTTCCACAGTGTTTGTGGGAAAAGTTCTATTAACAGATAAGATAAATATACAACGCTAGGTTCGGAGAAAGAATTAACGCTGCTCACAAACACCATAACCTCATCCAACGGCAAAGCATGGTGGAGGGAGCATCATGGTTTGGGGCTGATGGGAAGGATCAATGATTTTCATGCTTCGTGGCTACTTTGCTGCCTCTGTGCTTGGACACCTTGTGATCATTGGTGGATTCTAAGGTGGATGAAACAATTCTCCAGGACAATGGAAAGACAGCATCCATGACTTCAAGCTGAAGAGTTGTTCAGTTAATGCAACAAGACAATGACCCAAAGTGCACACGTAAGTCAACTAAAGAATGGTGGAAGAAGAAGATTTGTGTTTAAGAAAGGCCAAGTCAGAATCCTAACCTTAATGTTCTGGAGATGATGGGACAAGACCTGAAGAGGGCTGTGCAGCCAAGACATCCCAGACGTACTGATGAAAAGAAACACAAGGGCAGGGAGGAATAGTTTAAATCTCTGTGTTGAGAAAATCGTATACAGGAAATCTTTAATGGATCTGATCACTGCTAAAGGGAGATTTGAAGGTAAATTCAAGGGTTCACTTACATTTTTTTAATTCACTGGGGATATTTACTCGATGTGCTCAATGACAGCCATGAACAGTACATCCGTGTGTTATTAGCTCAATCACATGGGAGCGAAGCTTCACACGGTCAAAAAATAGGGCTTTGAAACTTTTCTTGGGCTCAATTGTGCAAAAATGTTGGGACTTTTTGCATTTTTACACCACTTATTCCAGTTTTGAAAAGTGTTTGGAAAAGTGGGCAAGTTTTGGGCAAGTTGCAAAAAAGTAGCAAGAAGTGTGTGGGTTTTTTTTTTTTTTTTGGGGGGGGGCAAAAAAACTGGAATAGCATTTCTAGACAAACGTGTTAGGTGTAACAAATAATGTTTGACATTTGATACATTTGGGGCAATGTAGGCCGATGCAGAGTCAAACAAAACTGACCTCAAATATTCCCCTCATGATAAATTGTCCCCATTGTCTTTGTTTCTAATTGTGAGTTAGACAATCAAACACAATTTATTGGTAATCATTGTAGAAATGTTGTTCATTCCAAAGGGTTCACTTACTTTTTATGCCACTGTAGCATTTGTTATTGTAATTTTTCTGTTTATTTAATCCTTGAAACCTAAAATGTTTATGCTCAGTTTCCTGATGGCGGCCTTCATTTCCTTGTTCTTCAGGCTGTAGATCATGGGGTTGATCGTAGGGATTATGACACAGTAGGAAAGTGCCAACATCCTGTCATTATAAGAAGAAAATGGATTGTCTAATCGAAGGTGAACAAACATGGCGGTCCCATAGAAAATGACTACAGAGACCAGGTGAGAACCACAGGTGGAGAAGGCCTTATACCGGGACTCTGCGGAGTGGAGTTGGAATATGGAGGTCAGGATATTGATGTAAGAGCAGATTATTAATACGGTTGGGATCACGGTTGCAGTAGCACTAAGAATAAGCAGACAGACTTCAATAGAAAATGTGTTGACACAGGCTAAACTGATGAGTGGAGGAACATCACAGAAGAAATGGGCTATGAGATGAGAACCACAATACGGCAAACGGAAGAGTAAACTGCAGTGCACGACAGCATTTACCACTGCAAATATCCAGGAGACCATTGTTAGGAGGTAACAGAGATTCGCTCTCATCACAGACGAGTATCTGAGGGGGTGACATATGGCCATGTACCGGTCAAAGGCCATCACTGTGAGTATGGTGCATTCACAACCTGCAGCCACTGCAAAGGTGAAGAACTGAGTGACGCAACCTGTGAAGGAGATGGTCCTCCCCATCAACGTGAAGCTCTGAAGAACCTTAGGAACTGTAGAACTGATGCAACAAATCTCAACAAATGATAATGTCCTCAAGAAAAAGTACATTGGAGAGTTGAGCTGAGGACTGAGGGTGATGGTCACTATGATGAGACCATTACCAACCAATGAGAGAAGGTACGAAAAGAAGAAGAACACAAAGAGAGAGCCCTGAGCCATAAGAGGCAGATCTGAGAAGCCAAGAAGGAGGAACACTGTCTCATTAGTGGGGGTCTCTGACCACATTCGCCTCTTATAAATTCCCAGTTCTCTACAGCTATCAGCAATTATAGGGAAAAGTAGGCCCAGAGAACATCAAACAATCTCATTGTAATTGTAGATTATCTCCCATTCGGATCAATTCCTTCTCTCTACATCTTCGGTAGGTTTTATTGAGGATCTTCAGAAACGTTCACGACATCCCAGGACCTGACACATGAATGGCAGTCAATGGTTATCACTCCTGGACGCCAATCATAATATCATCACAATGGCCGTCTGCAGTAATGCACGAGATTTACGCGGTAATGATAAATGTCACTTCTTTAATCATTGGTTATTTTCACTAATTGACTAGCCTTCCAGAATATCTCTGCGGACCACCATGTTCCCTACATGCCACTGACTGCACAGGGTACATCTACAGTTTGACAAGCCTCCACTTTCCCCCAAATAGCCGCAGAAATGTTATTTCATTTACTCTACATCATTGATCACTGATCAGGCGTTAAATTGATGCTCTAGTATTATTTTACTTTCCCTCTCTATTTGCTTAGCGACTTTTTGCATGGGCCGGTGATTGGGCAGAGGAGCATTCATAAGCAGGTTCATTCCTGATCGTTTGATGGGGGGGGGGGGGTCACTCATCTGTCATGCCACTCCTTAGGTCGGGGGAAGATTTGAACATTGATCAATTTATGCTATCCTCGATTGGCGCTTGTCAAGGCTCCACATTGGACCATGTATAACTAGCCTTACACCTTTACTGTCTCTTGTCACTTTTTTCTATCAGAAGAATTTCGATAAAATACACAATGAAATCTCTTATAATGAGGTAGAAGCAGACAGGGCCGGCTCCGGGGTCATGTGGGCCCTTGGGCAATAAGGTCTCAGTGACACCCCTTACACAGCGATAACTCTCTTAGTAGAGAAAATGTAGTAGTGTCACCTGCAGTCCTATGTAAAACCACAAATAACACTGGTGTAGATCATGTGGTAGTGTTATCTGCAGTCCTATGAAAAAAACACAAATAACACTGGTGTAGATCATGTGGTAGTGTTACATGCAGTCCTATGTAAAACCACAAATAACACTGGTGTAGATCATGTGGTAGTGTTACCTGCAGTCCTATGTAAAAGCACAAATAACACTAGTGTAGATCATGTGGTAGTGTTACCTGCAGTCCTATGTAAAACCACAAATAACACTGGTGTAGATCATGTGGTAGTGTTACCTGCAGTCCTATGTAAAAGCACAAATAACACTGGTGTAGATCATGTGGTAGTGTTACATGCAGTCCTATGTAAAACCACAAATAACACTGGTGTAGATCATGTGGTAGTGTTACCTGCAGTCCTATGTAAAACCACAAATAACACTGGTGTAGATCATGTGGTAGTGTCACCTGCAGTCCTATGTAAAACCACAAATAACACTGGTGTAGATCATGTGGTAGTGTTACCTGCAGTCCTATGTAAAACCACAAATAACACTGGTGTAGATCATGTGGTAGTGTTACCTGCAGTCCTATGAAACAAACACAAATAACACTGGTGTAGATCATGTGGTAGTGTTACATGCAGTCCTATGTAAAACCACAAATAACACTGGTGTAGATCATGTGGTAGTGTTAACTGCAGTCCTATGTAAAAGCACAAATAACACTGGTGTAGATCACGTGGTAGTGTTACATGCAGTCCTATGTAAAACCACAAATAACACTGGTGTAGATCATGTGGTAGTGTTACCTGCAGTCCTATGTAAAACCACAGATAACACTAGTGTAGATCATGTGGTAGTGTTACCTGCAGTCCTATGTAAAAACCCAGATGACACTAGTGTAGATCATGTGGTAGTGTTACCTGCAGTCCTATGTAAAAGCACAAATAACACTGGTGTAGATCATGTGGTAGTGTTACCTGCAGTCCTATGTAAAAGCACAAATAACACTGGTGTAGATCATGTGGTAGTGTTACCTGCAGTCCTATGTAAAACCACAGATAACACTAGTGTAGATCATGTGGTAGTGTTACCTACGTCCTTAGTGCGCCTCCCTGTGCCTCTCCCACGGACTCCATGCTGGCGGCGCTGCCTCCTCTTCCATCTTCTTCTTGCCCCGCACAGAACGTCCTGATACATCTGCGTCAAAGCATAGGAACACTGTGGGCATGGTGATGGTGACACACAGGGAGAGACAGACAGACAGGGACAGACACACAGCTAGGCCTCACCACATTCCAGCCAGGCTCCTGTCCTACAGGAACACAGCTATCTGCCCCTCCGGCTCCTGCCCCCACTGGTCACATGGGGGATGCAGGGACCGGGAAATCCTCATCATCCTTCGGCCTCTGCGGTCTGATATTCATCTCTGAAGATGCAATGGGAGTGCCGGCAGTTGAATGGTGGAGCAAGAAGTGGATGGCTCCTGCTTCCCCACTGCACTCAACAGTCCATGCGTCCTAAGGACACAGAGATAGTTGAGGGCAGGACATTCCGCAGCTGCTCTGGGACCGCAGGACAGCCACAGAAATCTGGAACTGTCCCGCTGGGTCCTGGACGGTTGGAAGGTATATAGAGCCCATCATCATCATACATTCACTTCTCTGGTCTACAGTCTCACTGATGGTGAAGTCAATACAGATAATGAACACACAAATGAATCAGCGCCATTTCTCTCTTCCAGCGCTGTCCCTGCCCTTATATAACTAATTACTGAGCCGCTGCTAATGAATACAACAGAGGGATGATGCAGATGGGACGAGAGGCTGGGACACTCACTGCTCTTCCTCTGACCACTGTATGTTCAGTGACTGCTGCTCTGTCATCTCTCTGCCCCTGCACCGCACACGGGTCACTCAGCCTGAGCGCAGCAAGGTGCTGTCCACTCTCCACTAATGGTCATGTTCTCCCTGCCCTGTACACTGCGCGCTGCTGCCACTATGTAAGAGAGCAGGAGCGTATTATCAAGTGAAGAATACATTCTTTCACTGGCTCAGCGTGACATGTACGATGCAGTGCACAGCGAAGAGGGGAAGTGGCCAAGGGGAGAGCAGGGTTCAGTACATAGCGGGACATTTAGCAGACTGCGGGATCTGGGACAGTTGGGAGCTATGCTGCAGGAGTGAGCGGGCACAGTGCCCCCCCCCCCAGTGGGCCTCGGCACTTGCCCTGGTGTGTCGGGCACTGACACCGACCCTGCAAGCAGAGTCCACGCTCGCTGCTGTCACTGGATGTTGTCATTTGCCTGTGTGGAGTGGCACTTCCTATGGTTTGTACATAGAATACATGAATTCAGTTATGGATTCCTCTTGGAAGCCTAGTCTGCTCCAGAAGGAATAGGATAGTGTGGACATGTAAAGTGGAGGGATCCTCGGACTGGACACCAATGTGCCGCCATAATAAACGTGAGAGACTAAATAACAGATTATATCGTATGTTCTGAGTTATACATGGATTTATGTATCTACCACCTGATGGGGTTTATCAGTTCCTGTAGTTATCTCTGAAGTTATATGGAAAAGAGTTTGGAGAAAGTTCCTGACGTATCTATGCTCCTCTCTACTGTGATATCTAATCTGTAGAGCCCACTACAGACCTGGCATCTGATAAAGATGGGGGAAGAGGGGAAGATGTTCATAGGAAGTGATGGCGGGCAAAGGGAGATCTAATCCAGGGGAGATACATCTAATCCAGGGGAGATACATCTAATCCAGGGGAGATACATCTAATCCAGGGGAGATACATCTAATCCAGGGGAGATACATCTAATCCAGGGAAGATACATCTAATCCAGTGGAGATACATCTAATCCAGTGGAGATACATCTAATCCAGGGGAGATACATCTAATCCAGGGGAGATACATCTAATCCAGGGGAGATACATCTAATCCAGGGGAGATACATCTAATCCAGGGGATATACATCTAATCCAGGGGAGATAAATCTAATCCAGGGGAGATACATCTAATCCAGGGGAGATACATCTAATCCAGGGGAGATACATCTAATCCAGGAGAGATACATCTAATCCAGTGGAGATACATCTAATCCAGGGGAGATACTTCTAATCCAGTGGACATACATCTAATCCAGGGGAGATACATCTAATCAAGGGGAGATACATCTAATCCAGGTGAGATACATCTAATCCAGGGGAGATACATCTAATCCAGGGAGATACATCTAATCCAGGGAGATACATCTAATCCAGGGAGATACATCTAATCCAGGGGAGATACTTCTAATCCAGTGGACATACATCTAATCCAGGGGAGATACATCTAATCAAGGGGAGATACATCTAATCCAGGTGAGATACATCTAATCCAGGGGAGATACATCTAATCCAGGGGAGATACATCTAATCCAGTGGACATACATCTAATCCAGGGGAGATACATCTAATCCAGGAGAGATACATCTAATCCAGTGGAGATACATCTAATCCAGGGAGATACATCTAATCCAGGGAGATACATCTAATCCAGGTGAGATACATCTAATCCAGGGGAGATACATCTAATCCAGGGGAGATACATCTAATCCAGGGGAGATACATCTAATCCAGGGGAGATACATCTAATCCAGTGGACATACATCTAATCCAGTGGACATACATCTAATCCAGGGGAGATACATCTAATCCAGGGGAGATACATCTAATCCAGGGAGATACATCTAATCCAGGGAGATACATCTAATCCAGGGAGATACATCTAATCCAGTGGAGATACATCTAATCCAGGGAGATACATCTAATCCAGTGGACATACATCTAATCCAGTGGACATACATCTAATCCAGGGAGATACATCTAATCCAGGGAGATACATCTAATCCAGGGAGATACATCTAATCCAGTGGAGATACATCTAATCCAGGGGAGATACATCTAATCCAGTGGACATACATCTAATCCAGAGGAGATACATCTAATCCAGGGAGATACATCTAATCCAGTGGACATACATCTAATCCAGGGAGATACATCTAATCCAGGGAGATACATCTAATCCAGTGGGAGATGCATCTAATCCAGGGGAGATGCATCTAATCCAGTGGACATACATCTAATCCAGTGGACATACATCTAATCCAGGGGAGATACATCTAATCCAGGGGAGATACATCTAATCCAGGGGATATACATCTAATCCAGTGAAGATACATCTAATCCAGGGAGATACATCTAATCCAGTGGAGATACATCTAATCCAGGGGAGATACATCTAATCCAGTGGACATACATCTAATCCAAAGGAGATACATCTAATCCAGGGGAGATACATCTAATCCAGTGGAAATGCATCTAATCCAGGGGAGATACAGCTAATCCAGGGGAGATACATCTAATCCAGGGGAGATACATCTAATCCAGTGGAAATGCATCTATTTCAGGGGAGATACATCTAATCCAGTGGACATACATCTAATCCAGGGGAGATACATCTAATCCAGGGGAGATACATCTAATCCAGGGGAGATACATCTAATCCAGGGGAGATACATCTAATCCAGGGGAGATACATCTAATCCAGGGAGATACATCTAATCCAGGGAGATACATCTAATCCAGGGGAGATACATCTAATCCAGGGAGATACATCTAATCCAGTGGAGATGCATCTAATCCAGGAGATACATCTAATCCAGGGAGATACATCTAATCCAGGGGAGATACATCTAATCCAGGGAGATACATCTAATCCAGGGAGATACATCTAATCCAGGGAGATACATCTAATCCAGGGAGATACATCTAATCCAGGGAGATACATCTAATCCAGGGAGATACATCTAATCCAGGGGAGATACATCTAATCCAGGGAGATACATCTAATCCAGGGGAGATAC
Source organism: Bufotes viridis (assembly GCA_033119425.1). Lineage (NCBI taxonomy): Eukaryota > Metazoa > Chordata > Amphibia > Anura > Bufonidae > Bufotes > Bufotes viridis. The sequence goes on along the minus strand of CM065595.1, from coordinate 1,910,114 downwards.
ATCTAATCCAGGGAGATACATCTAATCCAGGGAGATACATCTAATCCAGGGAGATACATCTAATCCAGGGAGATACATCTAATCCAGGGAGATACATCTAATCCAGGGGAGATACATCTAATCCAGGGAGATACATCTAATCCAGGGGAGATACATCTAATCCAGGGGAGATACATCTAATCCAGGGGAGATACATCTAATCCAGGGGAGATACATCTAATCCAGGGGAGATACATCTAATCCAGGGGAGATACATCTAATCCAGGGGAGATACATCTAATCCAGGGGAGATACATCTAATCACAGGGGAGATACATCTAATCCAGGGGAGATACATCTAATCCAGGGGAGATACATCTAATCCAGGGGAGATACATCTAATCCAGGGGAGATACATCTAATCCAGGGGAGATACATCTAATCCAGGGGATATACATCAAATCCAGGGGAGATAAATCTAATCCAGGGGATATACATCTAATCCAGGGGAGATACATCTAATCCAGGGGAGATACATCTAATCCAGGGGAGATACATCTAATCCAGGGGAGATACATCTAATCCAGGGGAGATACATCTAATCCAGGGGAGATACATCTAATCCAGGGGAGATACATCTAATCCAGGGGAGATACATCTAATCCAGGGGAGATACATCTAATCCAGGGGAGATACATCTAACCCAGGGGAGATACATCTAACCCAGGGGAGATACATCTAACCCAGGGGAGATACATCTAATCCAGGGGAGATACATCTAATCCAGGGGAGATACATCTAATCCAGGGGAGATACATCTAATCCAGTGGAGATACATCTAATCCAGGGGAGATACATCTAATCCAGTGGAAATGCATCTATTTCAGGGAGATACATCTAATCCAGAGGAGATACATCTAATCCAGGGGAGATACATCTAATCCAGGGGAGATACATCTAATACAGGGGAGATACATCTAATCCAGGGGAGATACATCTAATCCAGGGGAGATACATCTAATCCAGGGGAGATACATCTAATCCAGGGGAGATACATCTAATCCAGGGGAGATAAATCTAATCCAGGGGAGATACATCTAATCCAGGGGATATACATCAAATCCAGGGGAGATAAATCTAATCCAGGGGATATACATCTAATCCAGGGGAGATACATCTAATCCAGGGGAGATACATCTAATCCAGGGGAGATACATATAATCCAGTACAGTACAGTATCTATATTGAATGGAAGAATGAGTGAACAGAAACACAGTCCCCATCCATCAGACCCTGATCACAGTCACCATGCCCATCAGAACCAGATCACAGTCACCATGCCCATCAGAACCAGATCAGTCACCATGCCCATCAGACCCAGATCACAGTCACCATGCCCATCAGACCCAAATAACAGTCACCATGCCCATCAGAACCAGATCACAGTCACCATGCCCATCTGAACCAGATCAGTCACCATGCCCTTCAGACTCAGATCACAGTCACCATGCCCATCAGACCCGGATCACTATCACCATGCCCATCAGAACCAGATCAGTCACCATGCCCTTCAGACCCAGATCACAGTCACCATGCCCATCAGAACCCGGATCACAGTCACCTTGGCCCTCAAGACCAAGATCACAGTCACCATGCCCATTAGACCCGGATCACCGTCACCATGCCCATAAGAATCAGATCATAGTGACCATGCCCATCAGAACCAGATCACAGTCACCATGCCCATCAGACCCGGATCACAGTCACCATGCCAATCAGAACCAGATCACAGTCCCCATGCCCATCAGACCCAGATCACAGTCACCATGCCCATCAGATGCAGATCACAGTCACCATGCCCATCAGAACCAGCTCACAGTCATCATGCCCATCAGACCCAGATCACAGTCACCATGCCCATCAGACGCAGATCACAGTCCCCATGCCCATCAGACGCAGATCACAGTCCCCATGCCCATCAGACCCAGATCACAGTCACCATGCCCATCAGACGCAGATCACAGTCCCCATGCCCATCAGACGCAGATCACAGTCACCATGCCCATCACAACCAGCTCACAGTCATCATGCCCATCAGAACCAGATCACAGTCATCATGCCCATCAGAAACAGCTCACAGTCCCCATGCCCATTAGACCTGGATCACAGTCACCATGCCCATCAGAACCAGATCACAGTCCCCATGCCCATCAGAACCAGATTACAGTCACCATGCCCATCAGAACCAGCTCACAGTCATCATGCCCATCAGACCCAGATCACAGTCACCATGCCCATCAGACGCAGATCACAGTCCCCATGCCCATCAGACGCAGATCACAGTCACCATGCCCATCAGACGCAGATCACAGTCCCCATGCCCATCAGACCCAGATCACAGTCACCATGCCCATCAGACGCAGATCACAGTCCCCATGCCCATGAGACGCAGATCACAGTCACCATGCCCATCACAACCAGCTCACAGTCATCATGCCCATCAGAACCAGATCACAGTCATCATGCCCATTAGACCTGGATCACAGTCCCCATGCCCATCAGAACCAGATCACAGTCCCCATGCCCATCAGAACCAGATTACAGTCACCATGCCCATCAGAACCAGCTCACAGTCATCATGCCCATCAGAACCCGCTCACAGTCACCATGCCCATCAGAACCGGATCACAGTCACCATGCCCATCATAACCAGATCACAGTCACCCTGTCTATTAGATCTTAATAATAAACTCATGTTACGGTCTGTGGATTTAGCTGAATGTCTGTAAAGTATAGACTGTTAAATACATCTAATAGTAATTATAATAGTATAAAAAGATATTATGAAGTTACATGAAATTCTGCGTGAAAAGGAGCAGAACAGGATCTGGCCTCAGAGCAGCGTCAGCGAGCTGGGAGGGGAGACGATCTTATAACACAGTCTTCGTCCTTGGAGGTCTGCTCCCGGTAGAGACCGCGGCTCTTTATTTTCCCAGGTGTTTTCTCCTTATATGTTTTTTTTTTTTAATTTTTGAATAAGAGAAAACTTTAAAAAATAACAAATAACATAAAAACTTATTTAAAAGGACATTGGATCAACTAAGTGCATTCCTATACTGTATGTTCTCAGAACTAAATGAAACTTTTGCAATGTTTTTCATTGGTTTTGCCCATAGCATCCCATGACATCACGTTGAGCAACAGAGTCCCCCAAAAGAAAGCAAGGATCATGAAACGTGCCATATGTGCTGCACTCCATCTTCCAGGGGTCATGCATATGACACAAGGGGTTGTGAATAGTAGAGAATACTTGTTAGGTCAAATGACCTTTAGAGCAGCCAATCTGCCCTTCCGATTCACCAGAAGGCACCACCCTGTCGGTGTGAAGGGTGTCCTAATGTCATAGTGTTCAACTGAATTGTAGATTTTAGGGTCTAGAGATGACTTGTTACTAGCTAGACTAGGAAGTAAAGCCTAAGGGACTCCTTGGTCTACATCCTAGTCCCCAAAAGGAAGGTTGGAATTGTCTGCAGAGGACTCCACCAGTTATAATCCCTTGAAGAGTTCACTGGTTTTGGTGATGACGATGATCAATAGGAAGAAATCAAAGTCATCACTAGAAAATCAGTTCATAAGATCCATGTATTCAGTCTAAAGGCAAGGCAGGAGAGTAGCTAGGAATCTCCAGGGGTCAAGGCAAGGATTAGAAGTCCCAGCAATTTAATCAACGTACAATGCAGTGCATTCTGTGAGAGCCGAGGTAAACATCTTATTCTGGACCACCTCTGCCTACATTAACCATGCACAACATGATGTACACATACTGTAGGCCTGGACTTGGTGGTGCCTCACCCGCAGTGAGCCAACAGGGATCTGAAACACATAATCCACGTCTGATGGCTCCTATGCCTTTTGTTTGCTAATCCAGAAAGACATTGTTCTCCCTGCACCATGGGATCTTGAGCTTATTCTACAGAGGAAGCCACTTGGACATTAACAAGGTCAATTTCAATTTCTTGCAAATGGCCTCCCCAATTTGTATTGAGTCACTAAGTACTAGAGATTGTTTAGCCTTTGGTGGTAATGCACTTATAGGGGGAGTAATAGGGTTGACCGGTCCTATTGGTAGCTAAAGTCAGATTTTAGTTCATAGTCTGAATGGAATGCCTGGTAATTCTACTGGGTTATACCACCCTAGGTTGTAAAGATATATTCCACCCTCCAGCCTTGATCACGTACATGTATAGGGTCTTTGGCCACAGAATAGGCTCTGTAAGATGACGTCAATGAATTTCTGAGTGTTTCAGAGGTATAAGTATTGTTTGTCATGGTTGTAGACATTTCCTGCACTCATCATGTAGAGAAGGTGATTCCTCTTCTAAAGAAGCAAAGGCCGATGTTGCCAAGGTTTCCGTTCCAACATTGGCAGTAGATGAGAGATCTGAAGGTGAGGTAGCCTGGAGGATTCCTAAATCTTCTACTTGAACTCCTCTCTTTGGAGTTTTTTATTCCCTTCACTCTCAAAACTAGTTTTCTTTCTCTGAAAGCCTGGTTCCTGTCTGAAATCTGATGGTGGCCTCCAGATCATCTGTAGGTCACTGTGGGGTTCACCATTAATACAATGAAGCCATTCATGGATAAGACCGTGTGGACTATCCATCCTCTTTTGAATTTGAATGCCTGAAGTTCTAAGGTGGATTGGCCCGGGGTTCTAGGGTATGGTAAACTATAGGGGATACCCTTTTCTAAAATCTTTTTGAAGATGGAAGGGAAGAAAAACACTGTTATGTCAGGACTGGGATTAACATCTACAGATATGGAATATTCAGCACAACATGGACAAACCGGACCACAATGCAATATTATTCCAATATATCCAGTGATATATAGCTATATATCAGATTAGTAATTCACCAGTTGTGGTGTTGTTATGCATGTCCGCCATGTCTCCCACAGACACAGCAATTAGACATGTAAGCCATTACAGGGTTCAGTAGGAACATTGTAGGGATACTGTATGTTTAGGTAGGTAGATTGAATTTCTAGGTCAACAGGTAGGTTTTATCAGTAGGGACAGGATAGGGGCAGTAGATGTACCTTATAGACAGGGCTGGAGCTGGTTAGAACTTCATGTGTTGCCCTGCACAATTATCATTTAACCCGTTCCCGACCCAGGACGAGAATGTTCATCCTAATTGGCTGATACTTAATGCCTTAGGACAAGCATTCTCATCCTACTGCCACACAAGAGCTGCTGCAATCAGCAGAATGGGCCCTGCTGTTACTGACAACCGGGCCCCTGCTGTATCCGCCAGCATCGGTGAAAACACAGATGCCGGCAGATTAACCCCCTGTATGGCCTTGTCATACTGACCACAGCATAAAGGGGGTCTGCAGCAGCATTTACTTCCCGATCAGGTCCCCGCGCTGCAGTAACGGGGACCGGATGGTTGCTATGGCAGTCCCAATGACTTGCTCAGGCATCGGGGCTGCCAGCTACGGAAGCCTATTAGATCCAGCCCCCGGGTTTCCTAGGCAACTGTCAGGGTCTTACAGTGTAAGGCGCTGACAGTTCAGTGCAGCACAATACAGCATGTATTGCATTGCATTGAAACAGGGATCAAACCCTGAAATGTTGCAGCCCCATCATAGGATAAAAAGGTAAAAAATAAAAAGGTAAAAAAAAAGTGTTTTTTAACATTTAAAAAATTAAGCCATGTACAATTAAATAAAAATAGACATATTGGGTATTGACACATCTGTATTGACCGGATCTACTAAAATATCATAAGATGTACCCTGTCAGATGAACGCCGTCAAAAAAAAAAAAAAAATAGCCATTTTTTGTCACATTGCCATACAAAAAGTGTAATAGCAAGTGATCAAAAAGTACTATGTACCCCAAAATGGTACCAATGAAAACGTCAACTCATCCCAGAAAAAATGAGCCCTCACACAAGACATTGGACAAAAAAATAAATAAATATGGCTTTGAGATCATGGCAACACAAAAACAGGATTTTATTGTGTAATATAAAAAAAAAGACATAGGGTGTTGCCCATCCGTAATAATGGACTTTATCAAAATATCACATGATCTACCCCATCAGGTAAATGCCGTACAAAAATAAAAACTGTGTCGAAATAGCCAGTTTTCATCATCTTACCTTACAAAAAGCATAATAGCGAATGATCAGAAAGTACTATGGAACCAATGGCTGCACTGGTCCCCAGAGGTTGTTCAAATGTACAAATCCACCAAATTCTGCGCTGCAAAAGCCAAATGGCGGTCTTTCCCTTCTGAACCCCGCAGTGCACCAACAGCAGGTACCTCCACATTTATGGCATCCCAGTGCCCAGGAGAACCAGCCTAACATTTTACAGGGCACTGAAATGTGATATCTGTGGAAGACTTGATATGGGGGTCACTTCTCAGGAGTAGCATTTATTTTTTCACCCCAGAGCCTCTACAGTTGTCAGCACAAGATGCATAAATCATCACATTGCACCTCAAATGGGCATGGTGCTCTTCCAGTCCTGAGTGCTATGGTACGTCCAGGCAGAAGATTAGGGCCACTTGTAGGGTGTTTATAAGATTAGGGCCACGTGTGGGGTGTTTATAGGATTAGGACGACGTGTAGGGTGTTTATAGAAGTAGGGCCACATGTATGGTGTTTATAAAATTAGGGCCATGTGTGGGGTATTTAGAAGATTAGGGCCACGTATGGGGTGTGTAGAAGATAAGGGCCACGTGTAGGGTGTTTATAAAAGCAAGAAGGCTGGCATAATAACACAAGGGCGTGCATTTTACATTGGCACACGCTGGGCACAACACATTGGGCACTAAAATGGCAGATCTGTGTGAAAATTGCAATTTTCACTTTGCAACATCTGCTGTGAATTCATTTTTGCAGAACATTTGTGGGGTCAAAATGTCTACCACACCCCTTGGTACCCCCTGCGAGGGGTGCTGTTTCCACAATGGGGTCACATCTTGGGGGTTTCTTTTTTTATTTTACCTCTGCGCCTCTGGAGTTGTCGGGCAGCGCTAGATAAATCACCAATGTAGGTCGCAAATGCACATGGAGCTCTTTCTCTTCTGAGCCCTCACGTGTGCCCATACAGCAGTGTATGACCACATATTGTTGCCTCATTCAGGAAGAAATTGATAACAAATTGTGGGGTCCTTTTTTCCTGTAAATCCTTAAAAAATGAAAAATCTGAGCCTAAAGCAACATTTTATTATAAAAAAATGTATATATATTCCATTTTCACCAAGTATTTTTGAATTCTATGAAACGTCTAGAATGTCAAAGGGCCTCCTACACCCCTTGAAAAATTCATTGGGGGTGTAGTTTCCAAAATGGAGTCACTTTTTGGTGGTTTCTACTGTAGAGGTGTCTCAGAGTCTGTACAAAAGCAACACAGTGCCTGGAAACCATTCCAGCAAACTCTGCCCTACAAAAGCATATTACGTTTTCTCTTCTGAGTCCTGCTGTAAGCCTTGTACCTGTGACTTTGGAAAGCAACTCTGACACCAGCTTTTGCCAAAACTGAATTTTACTAGCACATGGTAATAAACACAACCAAAAGTGCTGAGAACATAAAATAAATTTATATACACCCAGCCTGAAGGCTGAGACCCCTTGTGCTGCACAGCACAACACCCTCTGATGGATGCAGGAGGAAAGTGTGGTAAATTACCTACTGGCGGACACAACTAAAACTGCCTCACCGTACCTATTATTACTCTGCAGCAAACACGAACAATTTGTTTGGGTGCTTAGTACGGGCTAGTCTGCGGTGCAGCACAAGAGTTTACAATCTTACAAAGCTCCATAGTATTCCCCTTCCCATAACTGGTCTGGTAGCATGTGCCTGAGTATTACTTCTGAGCAAAATGCTGAACTGGATTGAGTTCGTGGGGGTAGTTTATCAGCTCTCAAATGTGCAATGTTCCTTTAAGTAATGGATTCCTTGTAGTAACAGTAGCAAAACTTTAGGCCTGACACAAAGCAGAGACCCTAACTTGCTAACTACAGGCCTAGTTTCAGTCTCTAGGCGCCAACACTGCAATGACGTGCGTGCACGATCTTACCAACCCGGGTCTACTCTTCATCCACTGATGACTCTGAATCGAACAACCAGTCTCTCCAGCAAACATGAGGTCCCACAGGGTATGTAGCTTTGTTCCTCAGTTCTTATTAGCCTTCCTGGAAACAATCCTCCTTTCCCTGGACAGGGTTTGGGTTTTGGACAACGATCAGCTTCACTAAGCTGCAGCTCTGGTCACTGAAGGCTGCTCTCACACTTGGATGTCGTCAGCTTCTTTGCTCACACAGCTCCTCGGTTTCTGCTCCTTAAGATGGCTGCCTCCTCTTTCCTTTCCATGCTCTGCAAATTACACCTCTCATGAATATGGAAATATATATGCAGTCAGTCAGCTGTGCCTAGGCGGCATCTTGTGGCCAAACAGCAGAATGTCAGTCTAGAACATTTAATTTAATCCATACAAACAGTGTTCAAACAATGAGAGCTGTTTCCCCATCTCACACTGCGGTGTGCCCATGCCGCAGTTTATGAACACATATGGGGCCAGATTTATCATTAGCTAAAGTCACTTTAATGGAGTGAAAAAGTCGCAAAAAAATGCGCAATCGCTAAAATTGCGCATTTTTTTGCGACTTTTTCAAGCTCTGCACTAAGCTCTCCAGTTTTGTGAAAGTGGGCGTGTTGTCTTATGTAAATGAATCTCTAGACAGATTTACTATTGCAACCATTTAAAAAGTCGCAAAAAAGTCGCAAAAAAAATGCGCAATTTCACTCCAGGGGGGACCATGCTTATCTTATGCGACTTTTTAATAGAACATGCGACTTTTTTGTAAAGACGTGCGACTTTTTTAAAGCCGCTTACTGAAGGATAAACTGCTACCGTCAATCCACATTTATCACAGTATTAAAGGACCATTAATAAATCTGACTGAGCCAAAAGTGACTTTGGGCAGATGTAAAAGTGGAGTAAGATGGAAGTGTAATGATAAATCTGGCCCATGGTGTGCTGATGTATTCAGTAGAAATTGAATACCAAATTGTGAGTTCATTTTTCTCCTGTTACCCCTTGTGAAAATGAAAAATGTAGCAACATTTTATTGGAAAACATGAAAATGTTAATTTTGACAGTTTAGTGTTTCTAAATTCTATTAAACGTCTGTGGGGTCAAAGCAGTAAGTACACATTTCAATAAATTCCTTGAGGGGGATAGTTTTTAAAATGCAAAGACAGCTTAGAGATAGTGTAGGGATATAATAGGGAGGCATTATCCACACTATAGGGAGAGAGCAGGGAAAGCTTAGAGATAGTGTAAGGATACAATAGGGAGGCATTATCAACAGTATAGGGAGAGAGCAGGGACAGCTTAAAGATAGCATAAGAATATAATAGAGAGGCATTATCCACACTGTAGGGAGAGTGCAGGGACAGCTTAGAGATAGTGTAAGGATACAATAGGGAGGCATTATCAACAGTATAGGGAGAGAGCAGGGACAGCTTAAAGATAGCATAAGAATATAATAGAGAGGCATTATCCACACTGTAGGGAGAGTGCAGGGACAGCTTAGAGATAGTGTAGGGAGATAATAGTGAGGCTTTATCCACACTATAGGGAGAGAGCAGGGACAGCTTAGAGATAATGTAGGGAGATAATAGGAAGGCATTATGCACACTATAGGGAGAGTGCAGGGACAGCTTAGAGATGGTGTAGAGAGATAATATGGAGGCATTATCCACACTATAGGGAAGAGAGCAGGGACAGCTTAGAGGTAGTGTAGGGAGATAATAGGGAGTTTTTATCCACATTATAGGGAGAGAGCAGGGATAGTTTAGAGATAGTGTAAGGATATAATTGGGAGGCATTATACACACTATAGGGAGAGAGCAGTGACAGCTTAGAGATAGTATAAGGATATAATAGGGAGGCATTATCCACGCTATAGGGAGAGTGCAAGGACAGCTTAGAGATAGTATAAGGATATAATAGGGAGGCTTTATCCACACTATAGGGAGAGAGCAGGGACAGCTTAGAGATATTGTAGGGAGATAATAGGGAGGCTTTATCCACAGTATAGGGAGAGAGCAGTGACAGCTTAGAGATATTGTAGGGAGATAATAGGGAGGCTTTATCCACAGTATAGGGAGAGCGCAGGGACAGCTCAGAGATATTGTAGGGAGATAATAGGGGGGCTATTATCTCTCTACACTGTGAATAATCTTTTCCTGAACTGCTTAATAATAATTTTTTGTGAATAAATTATTTTCCATACACTGTCCTTAGATCCTGCCACATCTCTCCCGGCACTAAATTCACTGGAAAATGGCAGAGACCAAACAGGAAGAGACTTTTTTATAGGGCTGGGATGTCACAGGGGCTGGCTATCTGCTGATTGGCTGTCTGCATGACATTGTGGGTGCACCCTCGTTCCTGGGCTTCCTACTTTTACTTTGTAACATGTGCAGCTGCCATTTTAGAAAAAATATGATTCGTTACCATGACGCACAAGGATATTCGACTTCGGGACAAATCAGATTTTTCCTGAAATTCAGATCGAATTCCACTTTGTCAAGTTCGATTCACTCATCTCTAGACAGGTCATTGTTATCAATTCCTGGATAACTCCTTTAAGAGATTTTGAATGCACAGGGGTAAAATATTTATTTTGATTTAAAGAAAAAGAAAATCATTATATTTATATATATATACATACACACAGTATATAATCAAAGTATGGGTGCCAAATCACACCTCTTGTAAAGCCCCACCGTTTAAGCACATAAGCCTTTTATCTATTTAAACTTAGCCAGAAAGAATGAATAGGACAAAAAAAAGAGAAAGAAGAGGAGGACGCACAATATTCGGTTGTTTTTTACAAGTTTATGTGGATTTATTGGAGGGTGAAACTAAATTCATACACAGCCCATAATGTGATTTGTGTAGAACAGTGGTCTCCACTCTGTGGCCCTCTGTGGCCCTCAGCTGTTCCAATGATGCTGTCATCATCGGGCTTGTCTCTTGAATTTTGTAGCCTGCGGACCACAGTTCTAGTTTCAGTAGCTGATTCCATTAATTGTATTGGGAATCTTGAAGATGACTTTTCTTAGAGCAGTCTTCATTTCATTGTTCCTCAGACTATAGATAAGAGGATTAATGGCCGGTATGACAATACAATAGAAGAGAGATAGAAACCGATCAATTTTATCAGACCCATAGGTGTCTATATGAAGATAGGTTAACATAGCGGTGCCATAGAAAAGGATGACAGACGCCAGGTGTGCGCTGCACGTGGACAGAGCTTTGTGTCGTCCTTCTGAGGAGTGAATGAGACGGATGGAGATCATGATGTTGACATATGAGCAGAGGATGAGCAAAAATGGGACTCCAGCTCCGCACATGCAGGCAATGAAGACCGAGAGTTCATTAATGAATGTGTTGGTGCAAGCCAACTTGAGAAGCGGAGGAATATCACAGAAGAAGTGGGCGATGCGATTGGACCCACAATATGGCAAGCTAAAAACAAAGCTTGTTTGTCCTAGAGACACAAAAGATCCGATGACCCAAGAACCTACACTCAACTGATAACACATTTTAGTGTTCATCACCGAGGTGTACCTTAATGGATGACAGATGGCCATATACCGGTCAAAGGCCATAAACCCAAGAAAAACACATTCTGACACTCCGATGGTGAAAAATATAAACATCTGGATGGCACAGGCTAAAAATGAGATGGACAGGTCCTTTGAGATAAAGGCCTGCAAAAGTTTGGGAACCGTGACGGTAGTGAAACAAAGTTCATGGACAGATAAGTTCCTCAGAAAGAAATACATTGGCTTTTGGAGAATTGATTCCAAGGAGATAGTCAGTATGATGAGGCCATTACTGACCAATGTGAAAATGTAGGCGCACAGGAAGAAAGTGAATATTGTGCCCTGCAATGGGGGAGAAAGGTCAGAGAACCCCATGAGGAAGAACTCAGTAATGTTTGTCTGCATGTGTCTTTCTGTTATGGTAAATGATCAGCTCTCTCGTCCAGCTGTAAATATAGAAGTGCGGATCGTAAGTGTGAATTATTACCTGTCATACAATGCATATAAAGGACTGAAACTTGGTGGCTCCTCCACTGGTTTCCACTGTGATGTTTATCGAGAAGCTCTGCCTTCACATTTTTGTGGTTCTGTCGACTCAGCGTGGCCACGTACCACACAATCCAATAGCATCATTCAAAATATTACTATCGGATCTGCTCTCAATATTATCGAGTATTTCTGAAAAAGCAAAGCATCTGAGCTGTAGGCTTTCTTTTTACCAAGATTATAAAATATGTGTATTAGGATGATGGAGTAGATTCTAAAGTTATCAGATTTGTTGTGAAGTTCACAAAAGTGCATCCTCCATACAAGTCCCAAACTTTTTTGCTTTGTAAAAGCAGCCCCCAGTTTTTGTTAATTTTGGCATGGAAAAATGGAGGGAGGGAGAAGACAGAGGCTCACATATGATACTGGGAGGGTGGGGGGGGGGGGGGATAGCCCTGATTTGCTCAGGGGCTGACAGACTGCCGGATTAGCCAATCAGGGGGCACTAGGCAGGGAGATGTCTTACTGAATCAGCACCATACTGTGTTCAGCTTCTGGTCTGGGGTGTGCGGCGGAGTTTGACAAAAAACAATTACAGACCATACAGGGTCACACAGAATTATTGCAGTATGATAGACACACTATAAGGAAGCAACGGAACAATACCCTTGGTAAAGTGAAGGGCTGGTCACACTGTTCTTAAAGCTACAGCAACTTAGTCTACTAATTCTGCATTACAAAACTAACCCCCTTTAAAAAAAAATAACTTTTTTTAATGAACAGAGAGACAGAGCTTTTTTTCAAAATCTCAAGTTTCTGTAGTTCTTTATTGCCAGCACAGCACCCCAATAGCATTCTGCTACAAACACTAAGGAATTATTTTTTCACTGTATTATGTCTGTCCGTTTTATAAAACATTGTATGATAGCACCCACCCCAGTCCTGAATATTTCTAATTTTTTAATAAGAAGATTTAAACATATTAAAAGAAACAGTCACAGGTATAACAAATGTAAATCCAAAGACTCACAGATGACATCTCTAATGATTTAAGTTGTTCACTTTCCTTTTCATCTCCATATGGTTCAGACCATCATGGTAATTTCTCCTGAAGACTGCAGAGTTTTATGCGTCTTTAGTCAGGGGTGTGCAGTCCCCTCTGCCATAGCAGAAGACATCAATTTTATTAAATGGTACTTTGTAGACGGGGACTGTTATAGATTTTGCATAAGGACACATGAGATTAGGTTACACCTCTGCCTTCACTCATTGCTTCTGCAGTTCATCCCCACCCGCTACAGCAAAGAGCCCCCATCCCAGCTGCTCCTTTAACACCATCCTGCACCCATTAACACTGCCATCCTGTAGCTTCCACCAATACTGTGCCCACTGCTGGACCATGTTCCCCCATTAGTTTTCTTTTAAACTGCTGAGAATGTGATAAAATAATAAAATAAACGATCCCTTACTGATCCCCCGCCACTTGCTTCACAACCACTGGCCGCAGCAGTCACATGTCTGAGTCGAGAAAGACTTGAAAGTACAATAACCAGCGCGGACACGGGAAGAAGGAGAACAGCGAGGGATCAGAACGGTATCCCTACTTTTAGAATTTTATCACATTCCATGGCTGGACAATTCCTTAATACAGGCCCCAAAATTACTACAGATTTCCAAACCCTAAAAAAAATGTATCCAGAACACCCAAACTCCAAAATACAGAAATCGAGACAAACCTCAAAATAAAGACAGACCCCCAAGCCCAAAATGATGCAAACCTCCAGATAGACCCCCAAATTAATACAGACCCCCAGACCTCAAAATAATACAGACTCCTGACAGACCCCAAAATTAAGAGAGACCTTCAGACAGACTAAAAAATTAACAGATGCCAAAATTAATGAAGACCTCCAGATCAAAACCCGGGATAAGCTCACACATTCATACAGAGTACAGATTAGACCACCAGTTTATACAGACCCCAAATCAGCCACCAAATTCATAGAGACCCCATATCCCACTGCAAATTCATTTAAATTCCTGTCCCCTGCTGTAACCCCCACTATCATGTCACGGCCAAAGACCAGTCTCAGGGAACAGCCTGCCGGATCTCTCAGCATTCCAGCATGGTCAGAAGTGTTGATGAGCGAGCACCAAAGTGTTCGGCTGTTCGGGTACTCGATCCAAACACATAGCGAAAAAATCTCGCCCAAAATCCTGCCCCCTCAAGAAAAAAAAAAAACATTTTTAAAGGTAAAATTGTTAGGAAACATTCTTTCCTGTATATTCAATTGTATATACAGTGCAAATGCTGCCAAATATTACATGGAAGAGGCACTCTGATACAGCCTGTATAGCACATAAAGGAGGGCCTCATTCACAAATTCAAATTTGTTCAGGTAGTGGGACTCCTATACTCATAAAGCCTATGCACTAAGTGAAAGGGCTGCCAAAAATTACAAGGAACCGGTACTCCAATACACCCTTTACTACACATAAAGGAGGGCATCATACACACCCTTGAAAAATTATGATTGATGGCCTGCTGGTGACCCTTAAAAACAATTGGAGCAACGGCCTGCTGGTGACCCTTAAAAACATTATAGTTGACGGGCTGAAGGTGAGCGGACCCTATAAAAAATTGTAGTGAGGGCCTGAAGGTGATCGAACCCCATAAAACATTGCAGTAATGGCCTACAGGCAGATGAGAAAACGGGATTCAAACATATACCCTTTTTTTTCAGGTAAAAAGGGTATATCTGAGTCTTGTGGATTGAGTACATTATAAATGATAGATTGAAATTGCCTTAATGTTCATCATCAGCTCAGCTTTCCTCTGGTGGAGAAGTCAGGGGCAATCCAGGCCTTGTTCATTTTTATCTGAGTCAACCTGTCAGCATTGTCAGTGAACGAAATGTAAATAAAGATAAAAAAAGAGGCTAAGAAGTTTCTGTCAGAGCAGAAAAGACTTTGGACAATAGGCGCCAGAGGGCGGAGTGAATAAATGTGAGGGAAAAAAATATATATTAAAATTAAAAGATAAAATTACTCGAATTGATGGAAATAATTAATGTGACGTAGACATACAGCGTGATACAGACGTAGGAAAAGGTGATCGAACCCCATAAAACCCCATAAAACTCCGTTTTATCCAGCATTGTCAGTGGACAGGCGGATACGCTTATCAGTTATAATGCCACCAGCAGCACTAAATACACGTTTAGACAATACGCTGGCGGCAGGGAAGGCCAGCACCTCCAAGGTGTAGAGCGCAAGTTCGTGCCACATGTCCAGCTTGGACACCCAGTTGTTGTAAGGCACTGAGGGATCATTTAGGACGCTGACACGGTCTGCTATGTTTTCCTTCACCATCTTCCAAAACTTTTCCCTCCTTGTAGCACTAGGCCCCGATTCAGGGTGAGGTTGCTGGCGGGGTGTCATGAAAGTGCCCCATGCCATGGAAAGTGTTGCCCTGCCTTTGTTGGAACTGCTGTGTGTTCCCCTTGTCTCCGTTCCTCAGATGCCTAAGGAAGTACTGACTATACCGGCCGCGTTGTCAGATGGAAAATTTTGGAGCAATCTGTTAACAAGTACCTTCTGGTATTGCACCGTTTTACTCGTCCTCTCCACCACAGGAATCAGAGATGAGAAGTTCTCTTTGTAGCGGGGGTCGAGAAGTGTCAACACCCAGTAATCCAGCGTTGACAGACGGGCTGAAGCTGTGGACATCTTTCGGAAATGGGCACACAAGCGGCACGCCTTCACTAGTAGCTCCTGCAAATTGGGGTAGGTTTTTATAAATCGCTGAACCACTAAGTTTAAGACGCGGGCTAGGCATGGAATGTGTGTCAGGTTGCTCCAAAGCCGCCACCAAGTTACGACCATTGTCAGACACAACCATGCCTATTTGTAGGTTGAGTGGCGAGAGCCACAGCTCGGTCTGGTCCCTTATACTCTGCCACAGCTTTGCGGCGGAATGCTGTTTGTCCCCTAAGCAGATCATCTTCAGCATGGCCTGTTGACGCTTACGCACAGCAGTGCTACACTGCTTCCAGCTAGCGACTGATGGCTGACTGCTGTTGGAGATGGGAGTGGAGGAGGAGGTGGCAGAGGAGGAGAAGTGGGGGTTGGAGCCAGTAACATAGCTGCGGGCGGAGACCCTGATGGACGTAGGGCCCGCAATCCTGGGCGTGAGTAGCACCTGTGCCATCCCAGGGCCTGACTCACTCCCGGCCTCCACAACGTTCACCCAGTGTGCTTGGATGCCATGTGGCGGATCGTGCTGGTGGTGGTGAGGTTGCTAGTGTTCACGCCCCGGCTCATTTTGTGATCTCATCGTCCACCACCTCCTCTTCTACGTTGCCCATCCTCCTGACTTGACCTAACCACAACCTCAGTGATTGACAACTGTGTCTCATCATCATCCACCTCGTGAACGAATGATTGCCGTTCACCACCGTCATCTTCTTGAGACTGTGAAGGCTCAAGAGGTTGGGAATCAGGGCACAATATCTCAGGTACCTCTTCAAGCGTGCTTGGCGAGAGAGCCAAACCAAGTACTGGCGATGAAAAGAGATCATGTGAATAAAGTGTGGGATCACTTGTTTGGCCAGACGCGACATGGTGGGAGGAAGGTGGATCAGAGTGAGGATTTGGTTGACCAGACTCTTGGCTACAGATACTGGACTTAGTGGAAGAGAGTGTGGTGCTTAACCGACTGGAAGCATTATCTTCTGCAATCCAACCGACCAACTGTCCGCACTGGTCTGACTTGGACAGTGTTATCCTGCTCCGCCCAGCTAAGTTGGACATGAAGCTGGGTAAGGTGGATTTTTTAGTTTTTTCTGGTGCACTGGCAGCAGCCACTGCTGCTCCTCTGCTTGCACCATCAGCATCATGCCCAGGGCTATTGCCTCTGCTTGCACCATCAGCATCACGCCCACTTCCCTGTCCCTTTGTGCTCACCTTCTTCATATTAAGGGTTTTGTCTGTAGATGTGGCGCAGATTGTTTTACTGTCCGCTAAAGACACAGTTTTCTGATGCAGGACAGTACTAGATACAGAAAAATACAGATTTTGGCCACTACACTAGGCCCAAGAGAAGGTAATTTTTAAGATACACACTGTATTGAGATGCAGTAAGGTACTGGATAAAGAAAAATACAGATTTTGGCCAGTACAGTAGGCCCAAGAAAAGGTAATTTTTAAGATACACACTGTATTGAGATGCAGTAAGATACTGGATACAAAAAAATACAAATTTTGGCCACTACACTAGGCCCGTGAGATTGGATTTTTTACAATACACACTGTATTTGACATGTAGGTTGGTACTGGATACAGAAAAATACAGATTTTGGCCACACTAGGCCCGAGAGAAAGTAATTTTTACGATACACACTGTATTGACATGCAGTTCGGTACTGGATACAAAAAAATACAGATTTTGGCCACTACACTAGGCCCGAGAGAAAGTAATTTTTACGATATGCACTGTATTGACATGCAGTAAGTTACAGGATACAGAAAAATACAGATTTTGGCCACTACACTAGGCCCGAGAGAAAGTAATTTTTACGATACACACTGTATTGACATGCAGTAAGGTACTGGTTACAGAAAAATACAGATTTTGGCCACTACACTAGGTCCGAGAGAAAGTAATTTTTACGATATGCACTGTATTGAGATGCAGTAAGGTACTAGATACAGAAAAATACAGATTTTGCCCACTACAATAGGCCCAAGAGAATGTAATGTTTATGATACTCACTGTATTGAGATGCAGTAAGATACTGGATACAAAAAAATACAAATTTTGGCCACTACACTAGGCCCGAGAGATTGGAATTTTTAAAATACAAACTGTATTTGACATGCAGGTCGGTACTGGATACAGAAAAATACTGATTTTGGCCACACTAGGCCCGAGAGAAAGTAATTTTTATGATACACACTGTATTAACATGCAGTTCGGTACTGGATACAAAAAAAATACAGATTTTGGCCACTACACTAGGCCCGAGAGAAAGTCATTTTTACGATACACACTGTATTGACATGCAGAAAAATACAGATTTTGGCCACTACACTAGGCCTGAGAGAAAGTAATTTTTACAATATGCACTGTATTGACATGCAGTTCGGTACTGGATACAGAAAAATACAGATTTTGGCTACTACACTAGGCCCAAGAGAAAGTAATTTTTACGATACACACTGTATTGACATGCAGTAAGGTACTGGTTACAGAAAAATACAGATTTTGGCCACCACACTAGGCCCGAGAGAAAGTAATTTTTACGATATGCACTGTATTGACATGCAGTTCGGTACTGGATACAAAAAAAATACAGATTTTGGCCACTATACTATGCCCAAGAAATGTAATTTTTACGATACACACTGTATTAACATGCAGTAAGGTACTGGATACCAAAAAATACATAGTTTGGCCACTACACTAAGCCCAAAATAATGTAATTTTTACGATACACACTGTATTGACATGCAGTTTGGTAATGGATACAAAAGAATACTGATTTTGGCCACTACACTAGGCCCAAGAGAAAGTATTTTTTACAATACACACTATATTGACATGCAGTAAGGTACTGGATACAAAAATATACAGATTTTGGCCACTGCACTCGGCCCAAGAGAATGTAATTTTTTATATACACACTGTATTCGGTTGTAGTTCTATATTGGATATAAATTTGTCCCAAATAAAATGTATTCTCTGCTGGAATACTGTATATACAGTTGCGGCCTAAACGCACACACAGATATGCCCAAAACTAGTTAACTACTGTATGGGCAAAATATAAATCACTCTCTGCTGGAGTAACTAATATAACAGTTGCGGATTGAACGCACACACAGATGTGGCACAAATTAGATTAATTACCCCAGAATTTTTTTTTTCTCTGATGGTGCTGTGTAAATCTCACTAAAAGGCACACTGTAGTGAATAAGCCCCCTTTTATAATGTCTGCCCAACACGCTGCTTTATGATGGTGCAATGTATATCTCAGTACCAAGGAACACTGTAGTGAATAAGCCCCTTTTGATAATATCTGCCCAACACGCTGCTTTATGATGGTGCAATGTATATCTCAGTACCAAGGAACACTGTAGTGAAGAAGCCCCTTTTGATAATATCTGCCCAACCCACTGATTTATAGTGGTGCAGTGTATATCTTAGTACCAGGCACACTGTAGTGAATAAGCCCCTTTTTATAATGTCTGCCCAACACGCTGCTTTATGATGGTGCGGTGTATATCTCAGTAGCAGGCACACTGTAGTGAATAAGCCCCTTTTGATAATATCTGCCCAACCCACTGATTTATAGTGGTGCAGTGTATATCTTAGTACCAGGCACACTGTAGTGAATAAGCCCCTTTTTATAATGTCTGCCCAACACACTTCTTTATGATGGTGCAGTGTATATCTCAGTAGCAGGCACACTGTAATGAATAAGCCCCTTTTTATAATGTCTGCCCAACACACTGCTTTATGATGGCGTATTGTAGATGTCAGTAATCGGAAATCTTTCTGTCTTTTAGAAGTTAAAAGGGTTATCCCATTTTCTAAATATAATGTTTTAGCTAATTCCTACCCTTCTCGCAAAAACCCTCCCCTTCTTACCTCATTGTTGTTCTGGGTTGTCCCTTAGTTACGGGCACCGAACGGCGGCAGAATGTAATGGCCGCGCATGCGTGCCAGCCGAAACCAACTTGATCTAGTGTGTGGCTGCAGTTCTTCCATGAAAGCGCATGGCACCGGGCAGCCGCGCCTACGCAGTTCTTTATTAAGTTGCGCTGCTTTAGAAACAGGGCCGTGCATGCTCTGTTGTTAGCGCAGCACAAGAGTGGTGATAGTTGTCAGCCAGGAAGTCCGGGAGCAGTGTAGCAGTGGTATCGCTGCGATGTAAGTGAGAGTAAGCGATATTGTTGACGCACGGTCTGTTTGTGTGTGAAATGTCAATGTACTTCTCAACAGAGTGGAGGTCTGAACACAGAGACCACAAAATTATTGAATACATGGGCACAGGGAGGAACACATTTGTGTGCACAAGAACACAGAGGGGAAGGCAATATGGTGCACATGTTGACAAACGGGAGCGCGCACGCAAGTAATGGAGGCGGAGTCAGCTCAGCAGCAGAGCGCAGATTGCGCTGCCAATCAAGAGAAAGGACTACGCCCCAGGAAATAGGCGCCAGTGCAGAGTGAAGAGGAGAGGCTGCGCTGAAAAAAGTCGGTGGGATAACGCCTTTAAAAAAGCAATTTTCAAGCCCTGCACTATCTGTCCCTTCCCGGTGACGCCTGTCCCTGATAGTGCTGAAGCAAACTCCTTCTTAAAAAAAAAAAAGGTGCTGCACTGCTGTCAGATAGTGATGTCGCGAACATAAAATTTTCAGTTCGCGAATGGCGAACGCGAACTTCCGCAAATGTTCGCGAACGGGCGAACCGGGTGAACCGCCATAGACTTCAATAGACAGGCGAATTTTAAAAACCAAAGGGACTCTTTCTGAAAAGTTGTTTCAAGGGGACTAACACCTGGACTGTGGCATGCTGGAGGGGGATCTATGGCAAAACTCCCATGGAAAATTACGTAGTGGACGCAGAGTCGGGTTTTAATCCATAAAGGGCATAAATCACGTAACATTCCTAAATTGTTTGGAATAACATGCTTTAAAACATCCAGTGTGTGTATACGATCAGGTATGATGTTGTATCGATCAGGTAGTGTAAGGGTTACGCCCGCTTCACAGACATTGACAGACCTAACTCCCCTTTTAATGCACCGCAAACAACCGCAAACAGTTCATTTGCACAACCGCAAACTCCCCATTTGCACAAGGTTGGATACCAAGCTAGCCATGTCCCGGTGATGTCATTGAAGGTTTCTTCCTCCACCCAGCCACGTACAACACCAAGGGTCCCCGAAAGGTGAATTGAATTGATTTTTCGAACGGGGAGATGGTTAAAAAAACGCTGGCTCCCTCCCCTTTGTTTTAATCCACGGTGACTGCGTCTGCGCCGTGCAATTTACTGTCACACCCGATATGAGTGGTATTTTCTGTAGTACTATCCTCATCAGTTTAATCCCTGTTACGTCCCTAATCTGGGGTCCATCTATTGAATTAATTTTTCGAACGGGGAGATGGTTAAAAAAACGCTGGCTCCCTCGCTTTTGTTTTAATCCACGGTGACTGCGTCTGCGCCGTGCAATTTACTGTCACACCCGAGTGGTGTCTTAACTAGTACTATTCCTATCAGTTTAATCCCTGTTACATCCCATATCAGGGATTGCCTTTTTTGAAAAAAAAATTCGTCCGGGTACCTTCCACTGTGGTGTCCCAATAGCGACAAATTTTTTGAAGGCCTCAGACTCCACCAGCTGGTATGGTAAAAGCTGGCGGGCTAAGAGTTCCGTCAATCCAGCTGTCAGTCGCCGGGCAAGGGGGTGACTCTTCTTACGCTCAAACATTTCCTTAACAGACACCTGACTGTGGGCAGATGAGCTGGAACTGCTGAAGGTGAGAGGCGGAGTGGCGGGTGGTTAAGAGGGGGCAGGGAGGACAGCAGTGGTTGACGTGGCTGAAGATGCTGGACCAGGAGGAGGCTGGTGGCGTTGAGTTTGTGTGCTGCTTGTACCCATTGGCGTTTGTGATGTGAGATCATGTGCCTTCGCAAAGCAGTTGTACCAAGGTGGGTGTTGGACTTCCCACGACTCAGTTTCTTTTGGCACAGGTTGCAAATGGCATTGCTGTTATCAGAGGCAGACACACCCAAAAAATGCCACACTGCTGAGCTTTACAATGACGGCATTCTGGTGGTGGCACAGCATGCGTTGACTGGCGTGCTGTCTGGCTGACCCCAGGTGCCGATACATGCTGTCTGACTGTGCCACTAACTCCTTGCGATGACCTCCCCCTGCTTCCAACTCGTCTCCTCATTCTCTCTGTCTCCCCTTCTGAACTTCCCCCTCTTCTTCTCTTCGAGCAGGCACCCACGTGGCATCCGTGGACACATCGTCACCATCAACCGCTTCACTTGTATCTGACACCTCGGCAAAGGAAGCAGCAGTGGGTACAACAACATCATCATCATCATCATCACACTGTACGTCCATGTGTGTAATCCTGCCTGACTGAGACATATTCCCGTAATCTACATCATCTGGCAATAATGGTTGCGCATCACTAATTGCATCCAACTGATGTGTAAATAACTCCTCTGACGGATCAAGTGAAGCGGCTGTGGTGGTAGTGGTGGTGGCGGGCGGGAGCGTGGTAACTTGAGAGCAGGTGACCGAAGCTGAGCTGGAGGAGGATGGTGCATCAGGGTTCCGAGCGGAAGCTGTTGAAGATTGGGTGTCCTGTCTAAGCCAGTCAACTATGTCCTCAGAATTTTTTAGGTTCAGGGTACGTGGCCTCTGAACACTAGGCATTATTCCAGGGCCAGTGGAAATCACAGCACCACGACCACGACGGCCCCTGCGGGGTGGCCTGCCTCTGCCTGTCATTTTTTTTAGATAAGTGGTACTACGCGTGCTAGGTACTGTGCCACCCGGTATGAGTGGTGGTGGGCACTGGCAGTGGGCACACTACAGTCAGTGGAAGTTAGCCTGACACACACTGGCAGGCAACTAACCTTAGATTAAAGGGTAAAAATTAAATGCCTTTGTTTGATGCAAAGTCCTGTGCCACACGGTGTGAGTGGTGGGCACTGGCAGTGAGCACTATGTAGTCTGTGGGCCTGCAGCTCCTCACACACAGGCAGGCCAGGCAACTGCAATATATATATGGAGAAAAAAAAAGACTAATGTTGCAGCCCTAAAAAGGGCTTTTTGGGGTGCTGTCAGGACGCTGTCCTTACAGCAGAGATCAGATGAGTCTTTCAGGACTGGAGTGGACACTGAATTCACTAGCCTAGCTATCGATTTTCCTATTAAATCAGCAGCAGCTACACTCTCCCTCCTCTCACTAAGACTGCAGCTTCAGAATGAATCTAAAATGGATGCTGTGCAGGAGGTGGGAGGGTCTGGGAGGGAGGGTATGCTGCTGATTGGCTGGAATGTGTCTGCTGACTGCAAGGTACAGGGTCAAAGTTTGCTCAATGATGATGTATAGGGGGCGGACCGAACATCGCATATGTTCGCCCGCCGAGGTGAACGCGAACAAACTATGTTCACCGGGAACTGTTCGCCGGCGAATAGTTCGGGCCATCTCTACTGTCAGACACACACTCTAGTCCTAAAAGGACTGTTAGGTCTTTCAATAAGGTTTTTGGAGTGAAATCAGTAAGTTTAGAGCAAAACGCTATATGTTTCTGCCTACTGTCTGCTCTCCCTGACGCTGAATGAGCCGAGCGCCGGACCTCAGCTCCTATATGAAATGGTATCACGTGTTCCGGCCAGCCAATCAGTGTACGGCTTACTGCTAACATGGCTATGGCCTTACACTGAGGGGAATTACTTACCTGGACCTTGATTGGCTGCTTAGAAGGCGCCAAACGTGCGGGGAGGAGACTCGAGCAATGCGACGAATACACGTGCTGCTCGGCCGAGTAAAGCTGAGTGCCGAGCATAGCGATGCTCGAGCCGAACCAATGCTCAGCGGAGCACGCTCACTCATCACTAGTCAGAAGCCTAAATATTGCCATCATTAACTATAATGGGGACTGTAGGAGATCCAGACGCAACTTGGCAAATATGCAGAGAATCGGCTAGAAGAAAACCGTTGTGCGCATAGTAATTAGGGCCAGATAGCGACATTTAAACTTCCGTCAATGCTGGAACGCTGACAGATCCGGCAGGCTGTTTTCTGACGGATCCTAGGCACTAGCGTGAAACAAGCCAAACAAAACTGTGCTAGAGGACGGACAGTAATCTCTGTGACAGACAGAATATGGACACAGTCCATCTCACTGCCTTACATCAGAAGCAGCACCATGCTCAGACATAGGAGGCAGTTCTTTGAGTAGGTAACCCTGTCTGCAGATGCATGGTAGGAGGGAAGACCATTAGCGTATACAGAGGGTTAATTAACCCTGTGGACAATGGTTTGCCCTTATCCTGCTTCCTATGTCTGGCCATAGTGCTCGGTCTGATGATGCAGAACAGTGAGATGCTCAGTTTCCCTGTGGATTATTGTTGGTCCTTTAAGTGTTTGCTGTTACAAATACCCTCCTCATACCTTTTTCCCTTAGTTGCCCTTCCCACCATCCGCTGCAGTCCTCAGACCAGACTAAAACAATAAAGAATTACTCACCTCTAACCTTCAGCTCCAACGCTCCGGGTCCACCGAG
This sequence comes from Bufotes viridis, assembly GCA_033119425.1. Taxonomy (NCBI): domain Eukaryota; kingdom Metazoa; phylum Chordata; class Amphibia; order Anura; family Bufonidae; genus Bufotes; species Bufotes viridis. The sequence goes on along the minus strand of CM065595.1, from coordinate 1,885,690 downwards.
CTCTTTCTTCATGCACCCGCGCTGCACTGTAAATTCCACCTTGCATATGCTAGAGAGTCTGAGCAGCCATTCATTATTCTGTCATGCATCAGACCACCTCAGCACGGAGCATGAGTTGTTTTGAGGTCAGGCAGTGGCAGCTCATCAGAGACACCTGTCACATACCGAAGCCCTTTGAAGAAGCCACAAGATTTGTCAGTAGGGACAACTGCGGCATCAGCTATATAACACTCTGATCTAAATATATTGCTGCTCATCCCCTACCACCACTTCCACTACCCCTACCGCCACTTCCATTACCTCTACCACCACGTCCATGACTGTTACACTGCTACCACTATTACTACTACCACTAGAACTACCTTGTATGTTCCATGCTATGCTGCTTTTGCTGCCACGTGCCTCTTATTACCCTGCCCTTTTCACATTCACACTGCACTGCTGCTGCTCCTAGTTAAAAGGGTCTCCTGAGAAAAGAGAACCATTTTGCTACCCCCACCTCTTGGAAGTGGCTCCCTATGGCTCAAAGTCAGATTTTTTTTTTTATCAAGCCTTTAAATATGATAAGGAAAAATTACCAGGCCGGATATCCACCCGTAGACAGCTGCTTTGGTATGCATCAGTTTGGAGTAGGATTCTGGCTTGTTGGTGTGAAGACTTGGAAGAAGCTTAATGAGAGTACTCTGTCGGATATGGACTCATATGGAGTCATTTCGATGTCATGGCACTAGCAAGATGATTCTTTTTTCTCAGGAGACACCTTTTTGCATATTGTTTTCCCATGGAGAACATCCAGGTAGTCTCCACACAGTGGTGGCATCTTTAAGGAGACCCAGTTCCATGTTAAACAGTTGAATAAAAGGGAGAGTTTTTCTAGGCTCCTTCAGAGAAAGCCTCTCTGACAAGTACCACTTGCACATGTTGTATCGGCAGGCATTCTACCTCCATTAAGGCATTATTTTTGGAAGCTCAATCCCAACAAGCCGCCATTTTCTTCACATAACACTATGTGTGGTTAAACACCCTCTGCCTCCGATCAGGGAAATTTTTAGAAGCTTTGGAATATGAAGAAGCAGAACACATGTGCCGGCGCGGTGTGATGTTAAACAGGCTGTATGATACTGCCATTATACATGTGTTTGCCCGTAGCTATGTATGTCAGTGTCACCCAAACATCATTTACTATTGCTGTCTTTGCCAAAATCATAGAAATGTAACAAAAAGAGATAAACCTGAGTCCTATGAGACTAGAGGGTGTTATATACTAATTTTCAGGGCAATTGAGCAACTTCGAATTGTGAGGAATCAATTCTGTTATAAACCAAACTTTTTGAACATTCTCCAAATTTGACACAAAACGGGATCTATCTCCTCTGGGGGGTAGGGGTCTATCTTCTTTGAGGGGCTAGGATCTATCTCCTCAGAGCGGTGGAGGCCTATCTCCTCTGAGTGGTAAGGATCTATCTCCTCTGAGTGGTAAGGATCTATCTCCTCAGAGTGGTCGGAGGTAAGGGTCTACCTCCTCTGAATGGTCAGGATCTGTCTCCTCAGAGCGGTGGAGGTCTATCTCCTCTGAGTGGTTGGGATTTATCTCCTCAGAGTGGTCAGAGGTAAGGGTCTACCTCCTCAGAGTGGTCAGAGGTAAGGGTCTATCTCCTCTGAGTGGTCAGGATCTATCTCCTCAGAGCGTTGGAGGCCTATCTCCTCTGAGTGGTTGGGATTTATCTCCTCAGAGTGGTCGGAGGTAAGGGTCTACCTCCTCTGAATGGTCAAGATCTATCTCCTCAGAGCGGTGGAGGTCTATCTCCTCTGGGTGGTTGGGATTTATCTCCTCAGAGTGGTCAGAGGTAAGGGTCTACCTCCTCTGAGTGGTCAGGATTTATCTCCTCTGAGTGGCCAGGGATCTACTCCCTTGGTGTGGACAGGGTCTATCTCCTCTGAGCGGTCAGAGGTAAGGGTCTATCTCCTCTGAGTGGTCGGGATCTATCTCCTGGGCATTTGTGTCCACTTGTGGCTTCTGGTTGGTATTGGCACATCCATTGCAGTATATTCCTGTACAGAGAGTCCTGTATTAGTAAGAACCGGCACATATAATTTATCTATAAGTGAAGACGCACTGATGTCACTGATGTATGTGAATCCTCTGAAGTCAGTAATGCTGGACTGGTGCTGCAGTTTTGATCCTTTGTATAAAGACCTCAATACTGGCTTCCGTCTCTGTGGTTTACAAAGTGGATTCTCCTTTGTGGATCAGATCTGCTGTGTGACTGTCCACCCCAGGAAGCCGTCCACTGAACAGAAGGACGCATCTCTGACTTTGCTCCTAGAGATGGGTCCGTAAAATCTCATACTCTCCATAGGGTCCTAGAGGACAGGATCCATCACCACATAAGAATAGATAAACCGCCTGCTCTGATCTCAGCGAGTAACATAGAACCTGCTGACCACACCATGGACATCCCAGTTGTCTAGAGACTTTCTCCTCAGCTCCTGTCACACCAGAAAGAGCTTCTCTAATAACATATAAGGAGCGATCCTGTAATGACCGGAGAGACATCACTCACTTGTGCTCGCTGAGCAGAGCCGCAGCCGCCAGCACCTCAGCTGCTTGTATAGTCCTGACCTCCCCTGAGGACTATCCTCCTGGGCTGCACAAGAGCTGCTCTAATTGTAGAAATCAGTACTATCGAGGCTGATGATTGTACATGGAACATGTCAGGGGAACTTTGTGAAGTGATCCGTATCCGCATGTGCCCAGTGTAGATACTTATGGTGCATGTATCGTGCATGTGTGTGTGCTGGGTCTCATTAGGGATCTATGTCAGGGCCATGACGTCACCATTGCTGCCCCCGACATCAGTATCCGAGGTGAATAGTAACAGGCGACACTGAGCATCCAGGAAATATTTATTCTACAAAAATAAAGCACCGTTTATGCTAAGTACATAGAGATATTACACCCCAGCCAATGACTGTGACAAAAACTGCGCAATCACAAAAATATCATCTAAACAGCTGCCAAACACATCCTGGAAAACTGGGGGCATCAGCTTTGAGGGCTCCTCAATAGTGTTGAGCGCGAATATTCAAATAGCGAATTTTAATCGCGAATATTGCAACTTCGAGAATTTGCGAATATTTCGAAAATATGGTGCTATATATTCGTAAAAACTAATATTCGCCTATTTTTTTTTTCAACTGAACCCATTACCTGCTTCTTGCTTGTGCGCCAATGTGAGAAGTCTGTAGTGAATTAGAATATTCTTCATTATTTAACTTATTTCTTCTTATGTGAAAAATCGGCAATGTAATACGCGCGTTAATCGAGAGCGGATTATAGGCAACTTTCCTTTTGGGTTGGCTTGCTAGAATTCACGAATATGTGGAATATAGTGTGATATATAATCGTAAAAACTAATATTTGTTTTTTTTTTTGTCATCTGAACCAATTAGTAAATGTAATGAATTCAGATGAAAAAAAAACAAAAACGGAATACTCGTTTTTACGAATATATATCACACTATATTCTACATATTCGCGAATTCTAGCAAGCCAACCCAATCGGAAATTTAGTGCACCAATCTGTAATAGTCAGACCTGCTAAAATGTGAAGTTGCACGTATTGCGACAAAATATTTGCATCATTATTGCCGATTTGCGCAATTGCGAATATATTGGAGCACTCTATCTGCATATAAAGCTATTGTTATGTTCTGCCGTGACAACCATTTTCTCCAGTCTCAGGAAACTTCTAGCAGCTTGAAAAATGTAGCTATAGTGACCCACGCCTGTGTTTCGCATTAAGAATTCGCATTATGCGATTTTTACATTGCCGATTTTTCGCAATCAAGAGAATAATCTTGAATACGAATATTCTACCACATATTTGTGAAATATTGCGAATTCGAATATTGCCTCTGCCGCTCATCACTACTCCTCAACAGGCATTCAGACGCCTTCTGGTCCTTACGGTAACCGTTAGTCCTCATGATGACCCTCTGGTCCTGAAGATTACTTCTAGACAAGACGTTTAGTGAGCAAAGTTCTGAAAAATTTAATTTGGCTGAAAGAAATTTGCTTTGTTATGAATTACTTTATCATGAAGCGCATTCCTTTGTATGCAGCAGACGCAATGACGAAGAACAGCAATCGCTCCGCCCCCCATCAGATGCCGCGTTCATTGTTGATCGCAGCACCTGATGCTGCAATTCAGGCCTTTCAGGGGTTAATCAAGTTAAGAAAAAAACATACTCACCTTATCCATTTGCTCTCAGAGAGGCCGTCGCATCCATCCTGATTAAAGACACCATGCAAAATTTCGTGCAGTGACATGATGACGCCATGACTGATGACGTCACTGTGCCTGGCTAGCGCTCTGGCGTGATGATGTCACACGTCACCCCTTGTGAGATGCACTGTATTGTCAATCGAGATGGCCACAGCAGCCTCTCTGCAAGCAAAGGGATGAGGTGAGTATGTATTTTTTTTACTGCAATTTCAGGAAAAATCGATTAGTTACCAAGAAACACAAGGAAATTTGGCTTCACGGCGAATCAAATTGTTCTTGAAATTCAGATCAAAGTCAATTTCTTTGGCTTTGATTCGCTCAACACTAATGATGGTGATCTCTGGAAACGATTATGTGTTCCTGGTAATGAGATGACCCACTGGTAAAGGTGATGAGCTCCAGGTAATGATGATGATGATGATGATGATGATGATGAGTTGATGCCTGGTAATGGCAATGAGCCCCTGGTAATGATGATAATGATGATGAGTTGATGCCTGGTAATGACAATGAGCCCCTGGTAATGATGATAATGATGATGAGTTGATGCCTGGTAATGACAATGAGCCCCTGGTAATGATGATAATGATGATGAGTTGATGCCTGGTAATGACAATGAGCCCCTGGTAATCATGATTAATATCCCTGGTAATTATAGTGAGGAGCTCATGGTAATGATGATGACCCCTGGTTAAAATAATGGTGAGCTCCTGGGAATGATGATGACCCCTGGTACTGACGATGAACCCTAGTAATGACAATGAGCTCCCAGTAATGATGATGACCCCTGGTACTGATGATGAGCTCCTGGTAATGATGATGAACCCTGGTAATGACAATGGGCTCCCGGTAATGATGATGACCCCTGGTACTGATAATGAGCTCCCGGTACTGATGATGAGCTCCTGGTAATGATGATAAACCCTTGCACTGATGATGAGCTCCTGGTAATGATGATGAACCCTGGTAATGACAATGAGCTCCTGGTAATGATGATTAATATCCCTGGTAATTATAGTGATGAGCTCCTTGTAATGATGATGACCCCTGGTAATTATAATGGTGAGCCCCTGGTAATGCAGATGACCTCTGGTAATGATGAGCAATAATGATGATGATAATGAGCTCTTGGTAATGATGATAAGCCTCTGGTAATGACAATGAGCTCCTGATAATGAGCTCCTGGTGATGATGATAAGCTCTTGGTAATGATGATGAGCTCCTGATAATGAGCTCCTAGTGATGATGATGAGCTCCTGATAATGAGCTCCTGGTGATGATGATAAGCTCTTGGTAATGATGATGAGCTCCTGATAATGAGCTCCTAGTGATGATGATGAGCTCCTGATAATGAGCTCCTAGTGATGATGATGAGCTCCTGGTGATGATGATGAGCTCCTGGTGATGATGATGAGCTCCTGGTGATGATGATGAGCTCCTGGTGATGATGATGAGCTCCTGGTGATGATAAGCTCTTGGTAATGATGATGAGCTCCTGGTAATAACAATGAGAACCTGATAATGAGCTCCTGGTGATGATGATGAGCTCCTGATAATGAGCTCCTAGTGATGATGATGAGCTCCTGGTGATGATGATGAGCTCCTGGTGATGATAATGAGCTCCTAGTGATGATGATGAGCTCCTGGTGATGATGATGAGCTCCTGGTGATGATAATGAGCTCCTAGTGATGATGATGAGCTCCTGGTGATGATAATGAGCTCCTAGTGATGATGATGAGCTCCTGGTAATGACAATGAGCTCCTGGTGTGAGGATGAGCTCCTAGTTGTAATGATGACTCTCTACATTCAGTGATTTTAGATTTGATAGACGGTGACTTCCTCAGAGAGTAACAGACAGCACGATAATCAACACGATGATCAACAAGATGATGAGACCAATAATACTTCCGAACAAAATCTATAAGATAGAAGATATTCTTGGTAGATTGTGTCCACTGCATTACAACTCTTCACTGTTTTGGTTCTGGATATGAATATTTTTATCTTTTCTACATTGAGAGTTTTCCACCACAGAAGGATTCCTCTCTGTCACTCGTGAACAAATATGAATACGACTAAATTTAGAGGAAAATGTTCCTTTCTGACATTTCCTACACAATGTTTCTTCTAAAGAACCTACAACCTGGTTGGTAACAGTATAAGCTGGCAGTGGGCAATTTATTGGTACATAATCTTATGCTGGGTATGGGTATGTCTCCTGAGCCCGGCACCGTATTCTACTGCACACTCATTGTGATCGATGTCAGTATAAAACCATGCCCGTGTTATCCAAAGTCTACAGAATGAGACCAACCGTACTCCGGGACTTGGTGTTACATTGTCCTTGTTCTTACCTTGTCCTTTTTCCTGTTTCTTTGGTCCTTCAATACAAATAAAGAAAAATCAGAAAACATTTAAAATTATCAATAAATCTAGCCGATCATTATTATTTTAAAGGTTTGTAGTGGCATAAAAAAGTCATTCTCCACCCCACTGATCCACTGCCACTGCCATTCTGAGGCTTACCAAGTCGCCAACAGTCTCTGCTTCCTGATTCTTCCCAACACCCAGGAAATGTCCGCACAGCCAATCACTGTCTGAGGTGGGTCACCACTGCAACCAATGAGGGGCTGAACGGACATTTCCGGTGTGTCAGGAGGCAGAGACCATCAGGGACCCAGCAAGTATCAGGATAGGCGCGAAGATGGAAGGTGGAGAAGCGTTATGATGTGTCTATATGCCTCTCTGAGTATGTTGAAATTAGACAATAAGTTCATTAAGCTTTAAAAAAAAATTGAAAAGTTTAAAAAATACAGGCAACAATTGGACAGTTGGCCGGCAGAAGAGATGTTTCCTGATTCCCAATGAGCCACGGGAAACATTCAAAATCCAGATTGTTCCATTCATGGTGATGGTAACACTAAACTTCAGTTTTACAGTTCAGATAAATCAGTTTGTCAATAATTTTCCAACTGATCCGTAACAAGTCTGGACTTTGGACCTTTCGTTATTCCACACCCAAAATCCAGAATCACTTTCTATTTCTATCGGGGAGGGGTAGGAGAATTGTTCTGCTCCCTATGCAGAATGCTTGGTCACCCCATCTCTTCTTACTCACCGTTAAGCTACCTATAGGGCTTTTATCGCTCCTCTAGTGGGAGGGGGTTGTATAAAGAAGAGTGGGCGACCCTCGTTACGCTGCTATTCTGGACAGATAACATCGGTGGGTTTACAAGTCATCTGATCTGTTCATAAACCTTCCACCAGTTCCCTCACCAATTGCTTGTTAACAATGGGTCCTTCAAGAACTAGGGTTAAAGTCAGTAACTACACAAGTAGCCATACCATTAACTATACCAGTAGCTATACCAGTAACTGTGCCAAAAACTACACCAAAACTAGACCAGTAACTACACCAGTAACCACACCAGTAACCATACCATTAACTATACCAGTAGCTATACCAGTAACTGTGCCAAAAACTACACAAAACTAGACCAGTAACTACACCAGTAACCACACCAGTAACTACACCAGTAACCATACCATTAACTATACCAGTAGCTATACCAGTAACTGTGCCAAAAACTACACCAAAACTAGACCAGTAACTACACCAGTAACTACACCAGTAACCATACCATTAACTATACCAGTAGCTATACCAGTAACTGTGCCAAAAACTACACCAAAACTAGACCAGTAACTACACCAGTAACCACACCAGTAACTACACCAGTAACCATACCATTAACTATACCAGTAGCTATACCAGTAACTGTGCCAAAAACTACACCAAAACTAGACCAGTAACTACACCAGTAACTACACCAGTAACCACACCAGTAACTACACCAGTAACCATACCATTAACTATACCAGTAGCTATACCAGTAACTGTGCCAAAAACTACACCAAAACTAGACCAGTAACTACACCAGTAACCACACCAGTAACCATACCATTAACTATACCAGTAGCTATACCAGTAACTGTGCCAAAAACTACACCAAAACTAGACCAGTAACTACACCAGTAACCACACCAGTAACTACACCAGTAACCATACCATTAACTATACCAGTAGCTATACCAGTAACTGTGCCAAAAACTACACCAAAACTAGACCAGTAACTACACCAGTAAGGCTACTTTCACACTTGCGTTGGTGCGGATCCGTCTGTTTATTTGCACAGACGGATCCGCACCTATAATGCAAACGTTTGTATCCGTTCAGAACAGATCCGTTTGCATTAGGTTTAAAAAGTCAAAACGGATCCGTTTTGAATTACATTGAAAGTCAATGGGGGACTAATGTGTTTTCAAATGCACCATATTGTGTCATTAAAAACGGATCCGTCCCCATTGTAAGTCAAAACATATCCGTTCGGCTCCGCTTCATCAGACGGACACTAAAACGCTGCATTGGGGCTGAACTGATCCCTGAAACGGATCTCACAAACTGAATCCAAAATGCCAGTGTGAAAGTAGTCTAACTACACCAGTAAGGGTACTTTCACACTTGCGGCAGGACGGATCCGGCAGGCAATTCAGCCTGCCGGATCCGGCCCTGCCGCAAGTGGCCGTACACTGCCATGCTGCCACTCCATCCCCATTGACTATAATGGGGCGGGGGGCGGGGCTACGACGCAGCAGGGCAGTGCACGGCCGGAGATCGCCGGACTAAAAGTCCTGCATGTCCGACTTTTCAGTCCGGCGATCTTTGCCGTGCGCTGCCATGCTGCGCTGTAGCTCTGCCCCCCACCCCATTATAGTCGATGGGGACGGAGCGGCAGCAAGGCAGTGCACGGGTACTTGCAGCCTGCCGGATAGCAGTGACTTCCGCAGTATTAGTAATACTATGTGAGCTATGGAGAAGTGTACATGATAGATGGCCCACTCTTCTGACTTAATAGGCAACAAAGTACTAGATCTGAGAAGACATATCATATGGAGATGAGGAGATCTTGTAGCAAAGAAGGAAAAACCTTACAGCAATCCGATTAAAACCTTGGCGCTTTATTTTTCACAGTGGCAAAAATTCACATACGTGGATAACATCCCCCTCCACCGCTCTGGTTGGCATGTTCCGGGCAAGTGAGCCCTTACTCGTAACCACCAATAATCTTCTCTACTGTCAGAAGCCAGAAATCCAGGCAATTAATCCAGGATACAAAGAGGCGGCTAAATCATTCTCCTGTGGCTCGTATGACCTGGTGCAGTCACCGCTCACTCACTGTGACTATAACTCTCATCATCAGGTTCCGATGTTCACGGTGTGGATTTCACCCTCCACAATGTGATACCCAGGCAAACCAAACATTTTTATTTTGACTGCATCATAATCACTCTTACCTTTTTCATCTCATTGTTTTTTGTCACATCTGGAAAGAATAAAAGAAAGAGGATAATTGGGGTTCAGACGGAATTATCAGCTCATCAGTCTAAGCTCATGATGGTAGCACTTAAAGGGGTTCTCCAGGAATTAAGAAAATTAAAATACTTAAATATTACTTTATTATAAATATATTCTCAAATACCTTTTATTAGTTGTAATGGCTTGTTTCGTCTGAGGAGTGATCATCAGGGGAAACAAAATGGCCACTGTCCCATTAGTTCACACAAAACCTGTCCTAATCACACATGAGGACAAGGTTCTTCACAACACGGAGGTAAAGCGCTGCCTCATCCTCCTCTCCTACTTGTCAGGGATTATGATCCTGAATACAGATGATAAGAACTTTAGCTGAATCTCTGGGGAATTGAGTTCATGAGGAGACAAAGTACTGAGAGGATGGACAGGATACTCTGGTAATGTGGGGCTGTGGTAATGGAGACTGTCAACAAGTGCTGCTCATTAGCCTCCTCTCATGTCTCCTCATCATCTCCATTCCCACAGAGATTCATCTGAAGATCATATTAAACTGTATTCAGGATCATAATCCCTGACAAATAGGAGAAGAGGATGAGGCAGCTCTTTAGCTCAGTGTCCTGCTCTATGATTAGGACAGGTTTTGGGTGTACTGATAGGACGGCGGATATTTTATTTCTCCTGATGATTGCTCAGTTCCTAGACAAAAGAAGCCATTCTAAGTAATAAAAGGTATTTGTGAATATATTTATTTTAAATTAACATTTAAGTATTTTCGATTTTTTTAATTACTGGAGAACCCCTTTAATCTGCCTGGTCCTGCCCAGTGCTTTTCATAAGTAGTGGGACGTTGGTGTCTCTTTCTAACGTCCAATACTATTACATCTCCATCGGGCAGGCCATTCTTCTGCTATGTTGCAGAAATAGAAAAACAAAATGCAAGCAAAAAACACACCCATCACATGACGAACACCAACAGTGCCCAATAGACCTCAGTGACTGTAACGGGGCCCATCAGGTCCGGGTCATGGGTTCATCTTTTAGCGGACAGATTAGTGCACAATGATGCACCAGTGTGTTTTGTTCAGTATTTTTGATGGAATCTGCAATGGGGCCTCCTGACAGACCCGCCAACACAGATCTTAGCCTTATGACTAAGGGCATTTTCATGTCTGACACACAAGAAGAATTTTGTACTATCACTGTGATATTATACATCATACATATATTATACATGTGATTGATAGTCAGATTAAGGGAGTGGGACTCTGCACTGTAGAAATGAGAACCAGAGCCTTAACATCAACATCATTACGAAAGGCTCCAAGTCATTTCTGCTGCCAATTTTCTAGAATTAATTGTAATGATGGGTTCATATTAATCGGACATCATCAGGTCACATATAATATCTGCAATCACTTTGTGTTCCTTTCCTGTTATGTGACCATAAAATAAAACTTATAGACAGATCAATGATAGCAATGTCTGGATTTTACCTATACTGACTGGATGACTGGATGGAATTAGACTGGTACGTGGATCTGAAAAAAGAGGAGAGCATGCTCAGTAATTCTGTATCACTCATTTACAAGTCATCTGATTTGTGGGCCAGCCCCTGGTCCCACCCATGAGGATGCTCATTTACAAGTCATCTGATTTGTGGGCCATCCCCTGGTCCCACACACGAGGATGCTCATTAACAAGTCATCTGATTTGTGGGCCAGCCCCTGGTCCCACCCATGAGGATGCTCATTTACAAGTCATCTGATTTGTGGGCCAGCCCCTGGTCCCACCCATGAGGATGCTCATTTACAAGTCATCTGATTTGTGGGCCAGCCCCTGGTCCCACACACGAGGATGCTCATTAACAAGTCATCTGATTTGTGGGCCAGCCCCTGGTCCCACCCATGAGGACGCTCATTTACAAGTCATTTGATTTGTGGGCCAGCCCCTGGTCCCACCCATGAGGATGCTCATTTACAAGTCATCTGATTTGTAGGCCAGCCCCTGGTCCCACACACGAGGATGCTCATTTACAAGCCATTTGATATATAGGGAAAACTCTGATCCCACCTATGAGGACACTCATTTACAAGCCATGTTTATGGGGGAATTCCTGGTCCCATCAATAAGGATGTTCATTTACAAGTCATCTGATTTGTGGGCCAGCCCCTGGTCCCACCCATGAGGACGCTCATTTACAAGTCATCTGATTTGTGGGCCAGCCCCTGGTCCCACCCATGAGGATGCTCATTTACAAGTCATCTGATTTGTGGGCCAGCCCCTGGTCCCACCCATGAGGATGCTCATTTACAAGTCATCTGATTTGTGGCCCAATCCTGACAGATATATGTATTCCATGGACTGGTGATTGGTGGACTAAGGGGAAAAAGTTGATGCAACCCATGGGCACCATGATTATAAAGTATTCAACTGTCATAAAACCATTGCCTTTCCAACAAGTTTAGGCACTACGTTGGGGTAGAGACATCAGTGCTGCAGATGTGACATTTCCTTCATTTACATCAGATTGCCGTTATTTTTGTTATCATCAGTCTGACACTTTTATACCCATGACTCTACGTACATATGATAACTCACTATGTTCTCACCTGAGCCGGGCTTATGGGATGATTGGACGCTTTCATCACCTGATGAGGAAGGGATAGTTAATCACATCGGTTTACCACAAGGACCATCACTTTACCTCCTGCAGTAGACCTCATGCTACCAGTGGGATCTGCCCACCTGACAGATGTCTTCAGGAATAATCCAGCCTTACTCTTATTTTATGGGAGAACAAGAATTAGAAATGTCAGGAGAACCGACAGATCCTTTTTAAAGCATCCAGTTCACTGACAGGAGCAGAATTATGTCCACAGGATACAAAGAGTGGCTCTGACCGAAAGAACGGGAGTCACATCATGTCAGATCAATACACCGAATCAATGTATCTAAACATGAATCTAATATACAGTGTATCTAAGTAGTAATGTAATGTAGAGTGTATCTAAATACATTGACTCAGAGATGGGACATATGTAGTCCAGGACCTTCAGGATAATGTGATGTGACTCTGCAATATTGGGTTGATGCAAAACAAACCTCAATTGGACCTTCAGAGCTGTCATCGGGGGAATCTAACAGAGCATTTATTTTATCACTTGATATCTTTAAGGAATCAACTCTCCATTTTTTGAGCAAATCTGAAACCTAAACCGTTCATGAAAATGATAACACAAAGTTGCGCGTACATGTTAAGAAGCTATATATTCCGTCAGCTTTACACTGGGCCTTCTGGTTGTATCATCGGCACCTTATGTAAGACAGTGACTGGAAAGGTGGTAGGCGGAATATCTATTCCACCTAGGATTCTCACTTATACATGGTGAGGGGCTCCATGAAGTAGGAGAACAATAGTGATGAGCGGCAGGTGCCATATTCGATTTCGACGAAATTCGCGAATATTCGAAAGAATATTCGTTTTTATATTCGTCGAAATCGAATATTCGTCATTATTCTAGTTATCGCGATTAATATGCGATTTAGATAATCGCGTATTGCGATTTTAACTTAAGGCTACTTTCCTATTGGTTTCATTGGAAGATGACGGATATGACGAATGTATTCGTCATATTCCTCAAAACGAAGATAACGAAGTATTCTCCATCTTCGTTTTAGCAACCTATTAGTCAACTTCGCTAATTCTAGCAATCAAATAGGAGGGTTGACTATAGAGACAGCCGTGTTTAATTCGCTATGCGATTATATTACTTTGCTTTTTTTTTAAATAGAATAATTATATTACTTGATAATTATTATAATTATTCTATTTATTTAAAAAAATAATAATATTAATATAATCGCATAGCGAATTTAACACAGCTGTCTCTATAGTCAACCTTCCTATTTGATTGCTAGAATTAGCGAAGTTGACGAATAGGAAGCTAAAACGAAGATGGAGAATACTGCGTTATCTTCGTTTTGAGGAATATGACGAATACATTCGTCATATTCGCTATTCACTAATTCTACCAAGCCAACCATAAACTTCCGTGCTCATGGAGCGTCCCCATCACCATGGGAACGTCTCCATATACTAAAATGTACTGTCGGATTTAAGGAATTACGTTGAAATCGCAATGCGATTAATTCGAGTTATATTATTCGCATTGCGATTTCAACTTAGAGCTGGGTTTATAATGGGTCAGCTTGCTAGAATTAACGAAGTTAACGAATATGGAATATATTATAGCAGTGCTAAGTTGAATTCGCAATGCGATTAATGTAACTTGGAGTAATCGCATTGCGATTTCTACTTAGCACTGCTGCTATACTCCATATTCGTTAATTCTAGCCTAATATATAAGATAGCCGTGCACTGCTAAGTTGTAATCGCAATGCGATTAATATAACTTGAATTAATCGCATTGCGATTTTAACGTAATTCCTCAAATCCGACAGTACATTCTAGTATGGAGACGTTCCCATGGTGATGGGGACGCTGCATGAGCACGGAAGTCGGCAGAAGCGGCAACGGGCACTGACTGGAGCAGCCAGGAAGCCAGGAATCCTCAGGACAGGTAAGAACTACTTTTGGGAAGTGGGAAAGAAAAAAATATAACTAAAAAAAAAACAAACGAATATTCGAAATAGCGAATTTATAGCGCTATATTTGAAATATTCGCGAATTAGCGAAGTGCCGATATTCGCTAAAAAAATTCGCTATTTGAATATTCGCGCTCAACACTAGAGAACAACACATATTCATTCTTCTCCATGTATAAGGCAGGGTTGTGGTCTTAGGGCTATTTTACACAAGCGTATCCCTTGCGGGAATCACGCTTGGTGTGAGAGAGGGATCGTGCGGTCTGGACTTAGGAAGCGCACGGTATTATCATGATTGGCCCCGTGTGACTTTTATGTATCTGAATCTTACTGACATAAAGCTGTCACTATGATCCTGTAGAAGCTCAGGCAGAGTCCAGACCACACAATCCCTCACACTGGACGTGATTCCCGCAAGGGACCTGCTCGTGTGAAAGAGCCCTTACTCCAGGTCCCATCTCCTTCTGCATTAGTCTCTTTAGCTGGCGTAGCTGTACCGAGACCCACATAAAATCCTGTCTACAGTGGGGAAGCTCTGTCTGGACAGAGCATGCAAATCATGGAAATCAGAGAAGGAGCACACACTGCTTAGCTGGTCCTCGGACAAGCGATATTTTGTTTTTGCGATATTTTGCATCTTGTACCCTGTATTTACACTGCCAATAAAAGCTGCAAAGCTTTGGACATTTGAAGCCTGTCTGCGTCTCTATAAAGCCTGACTTGACTTTGACCATCGAGCCAAAGCCCCAAACTTACCATAAGACTTAAAGCTGTCTGAAGGATTCACCTCTGAATGGCCAGGTCCTGAAACAGAAAAGACTTGTGAGGACCAACGTTTCAGTCTATGGGTGTGTGTAGGCCTCTGCTCAACATGACTTCTTGTAGGGTTTTACCTTTACTCATACTGCCATGCGAGGACACAGAGGAAGACTCGGCATAGTCATTAAAACCTTGGAAAGAGAAAGTGAAAGCCTTGCTGTTATTGACAGAGATCTTTCACCTGATTGCTATGCCCAGCTAATACTTTCCTGGTAAGGGCTCCATCGTTAAGCAGCCCCTCACTCAGAGAGCGCTGCTCCCGTCCCATTATCTGTCAACGGCATCTCTTATCTGGACTCTGAAGTGCACAATACAGACCACCCCACTTTGTGCAGGAAGGCGCTATTTACTGCTATGTTACTTCTATAAGATTACAGATTAATGAAGAACCTTGAGATATAAATTATTGCAGCTCATCACCCACCAGAAGAGACTTCACATCACTTCCATCTGTGGTATCTATGCCTTTGTTGGTATAATTTGTTGGTATAATTGCAAATGAAGACATTGAAGTAAAATTTTTGGTAAAAGGACATAACGTATGAGAATGTGGACACTTTCTCCTCCGTGGTCACGTCTAATACCTGCATTATTATGTGGAGCCTTCTCTATAATGCGCCTTAAAACTTGCAGTTTGCCAGCGATGGAGTCATAGTCGTCCTGCATCTGTGAAGAGATCGGTGATTGACTAAACCTCGGGTTGGCACCATTCAGATTGGACGACTCCTTCTCCCTCTCGCTAATGACAATCAGTTCAGAGGCGTATGTGTCCAGACGTTGTTCTTCGAATATCCTTCTCCTGTTAGTGTAACTGCTGTCCTCCACATCATCCACCAACACAATCACATTTTCCTTCCCTAAGAGGGAGACAATGTGAACAGTTATTACTGAAAAGGAGGGCTCTCAATAATAATATCTGATATACTGCACCTTGTTTTATATCAAGGTGAAGATGATGAGTAATGTTGAGCAAAGCGAAGCGGAATTCGTTCTAAACTTTAGGAAGAATTTGACTCGTAACGACTATGAATTTTCTTGTGCTTTGTATTAACTAATCACGTTTTCCTAAAATAGAGGCTGCACGTGTTACAAAGTGTACAGGAGACAAGCCCGGGAATGCAAGAGCACCCATAGTGCCGTGCAGCTAGCCAGTCCAAAGATAGCCATCCCCTGTGATGTCACAGCAGCCCTATAAAACCCTCATCCCGGGTGGTCTCCGGCATTGTCCTACGAGCTGAAGACTCCACAGAGATTTATTCTGCATTAGTTTTATTTATTCCTACATCAACAGTAAACTAAGATATGTAATGTAATACCAGTAAGATGGAAACCTTTATTATTCCACGTCCAGCATGCCAACCAATACCATCCAGTCTGCACCCATTAGGGGGGCCAGGTCTTAATGGGGTTATCCAAACCCTATATTGCCCAGTTAATCCACCTCTCGCCTCGTTACTCCTCTGCCTATCCCCTCTGCCAATTCCTTCACTGGCTACCCATCGCCCAGCAAATTCAGTTTAATATACTTACAACTACAAGTCCTCCACAAGCTGTCCCCTCCTTATATCTCTGACCTGCTTTCTCGATACATCCCCGCACATAATCCCCGATCCTCACAGGACCTCCTCCTCTGTTCTCCTCTCATATGTTCTTTACATAATTGACTACAAGATTTCTCCCGTTCCCCTCCCCTACTCTGGAACTCACTACCCCAACACATCAGACTTCCCCCCAACATTCAAACCTTCCCGCCCCAACACCTCATACACGGTGCTCATATAAAGTACTCACACCCCAGCACATCAGACTTCCCCCCAACATCCAAACCTTCCCGCCCCAACACCTCATACATGGTGCTCATATAAAGTACTCACACCCCAGCACATCAGACTTCCCCCCAACATCCAATCCTTCCCGCCCCAACACATCATACATGGTGCTCATATAAAGTACTCACACCCCAGCACATCAGACTTCCCCCCAACATCCAAACCTTCCCGCCCCAACACCTCATACATGGTGCTCATATAAAGTACTCACACCCCAGCACATCAGACTTCCCCCCAACATCCAATCCTTCCCGCCCCAACACCTCATACACGGTGCTCATATAAAGTACTCACACCCCAGCACATCAGACTTCCCCCCAACATCCAATCCTTCCCGCCCCAACACATTATACATGGTGCTCATATAAAGTACTCACACCCCAGCACATCAGACTTCCCCCCAACATCCAATCCTTCCCGCCCCAACACATCATACATGGTTCTCATATAAAGTACTCACACCCCAGCACATCAGACTTCCCCCCAACATCCAAACCTTCCTGCCCCAACACATCATACATGGTGCTCATATAAAGTACTCACACCCCAGCACATCAGACTTCCCCCCAACATCCAATCCTTCCCGCCCCAACACATCATACATGGTGCTCATATAAAGTACTCACACCCCAGCACATCAGACTTCCCCCCAACATCCAAACCTTCCTGCCCCAACATATCACACATGGTGCTCATATAAAGTACTCACACCCCAGCACATCAGACTTCCCCCCAACATCCAAACCTTCCTGCCCCAACACATCACACATGGTGCTCATATAAAGTACTCACACCCCAGCACATCAGACTTCCCCCCAACATCCAATCCTTCCCACCCCAACACATCATACATGGTGCTCATATAAAGTACTCACACCCCAGCACATCAGACTTCCCCCCAACATCCAATCCTTCCCGCCCCAACACATCATACATGGTGCTCATATAAAGTACTCACACCCCAGCACATCAGACTTCCCCCCAACATCCAAACCTTCCCGCCCCAACACATCATACACGGTGCTCATATAAAGTACTCACACCCCAGCACATCAGACTCTCCACCAATATCCAAACCTTCCGGCCCCAACACATTACACATGGTGCTCATATAAAGTACTCACACCCCAGCACATCAGACTTCCCCCCAACATCCAAACCTTCCTGCCCCAACACATCATACATGGTGCTCATATAAAGTACTCACACCCCAGCACATCAGACTCTCCACCAATATCCAAACCTTCCCACCCCAACATATCATACATAGTGCTCATATAAAGTACTCACACCCCAACACATCAGACTCTCCCACAACATCCAAACCTTCCCGCCCCAACACATCACACATGGAGCTCATATAAAGTACTCACACCCCAACACATCAGACTCTCCACCAATATCCAAACCTTCCCACCCCAACATATCATACATAGTGCTCATATAAAGTACTCACACCCCAACACATCAGACTCTCCCACAACATCCAAACCTTCCCGCCCCAACACATCATACATGGTGCTCATATAAAGTTCTCACACCCCAACACATCAGGCTCTCCCACAACATCCAAATCTTCAAGAGTAACCTGAAAAACCCACCTTTTCAGGAAAGCCTACCCTCTGCAATGAGCATGCTGCCACCACAGCCACATGAGCAGCCTATGCCCTCACCCCATTCTCTTATAGATTGTAAGCTCTTGTGGGCAGGGTCCTCTACCCCTCTGTACCCATCTTAATAGTTTCTTGTATTTATATATTTGTGTAACCCCGTCTGGATATACATTGCCATGGAATTAATGGCGCTTTAAAATAATTAATAATAATATTAATGCCCCCTCTAATGCCCGGGCCCGTCACGCAGGTCGTACCAACCTGAGGTCAGTTTTTTTTTTTTCCAAAATGCTTATTATCAGCTGGAAAACCTCTTTAAACATTTGTCACCCTTCACCTTGTTTTAACAAGTGACATCAGACTTGATGGGGAAGTGCAGGAAAGAAAGTAATACCGTGATCCCTCAGGATACAATGGTCTTTTCTGACCCATTATAAGTTGAAACCAGACCCATACGACGCCTCAAGCTCCGATCCAACCAATAAAATATCTGTATCAGTTGCTAGTTATCAGCTGTTCCTGACTGTTATATGTAAGGACTTGCTTTATCTCTCTTAGTTATCTGCTTATATTAAATCTTCATTTTCTTTTATCTTGGATGACATTTTGGGGCTTAGGAACCGATTACTCAAGTTACAATGGTTTCGACATACAATGGCCGTCCTGGAAGCAATTAATATTGTATCTTGAGGGGCCGCTGTAGAATGGAAAACAAAAATGTGATGGAGAGATGGTGAGGCTGAGTGATGTGTTGAGTGACCCTGGCTGTGGCCTGTATATAGAGGACATTTTTTCTCTTACCCAACTCTCTGGACAGATCCTCCAGCTCCTGATCATAGAGAGAATCTGTTACATTTGCGATATTCAGACGTCCCCTCTTCTTGGTGTGGTACACAATGGCGAAAGTGCTCTGAGACAGACCATTGACAAAGCTCCTGACATTGTTGGATATATATACGGGAATGACTTCCCCCACAATGTTCTGAAGCATGGTCTGGAGCACGACAATCAACCACTTGTAGTTGGCGTCTCCATCTCTTGAGAAGATCCCGACTTTGTGTCTTTGTCTTTTAGTCATTTTATATTCTGGTCAGGTCCTGTGAAGATATCCTGTTAATAATTTCATATCTAGCAGGGGTCAAGTATACATCATGATAATGGGATCATTGCAGCTCGAGAAGAATAAATCATTTTAGTTTCTGATATTTGATAGATTTTTTGATCTCTGGTGATTCCTGATCATTAACACGTCCAACAGATTTCAGTGTAGATCTCTCAGCCATTGTACACACATAACTGATGTCACTTCTGATATTTTATTATGTTTTTAAGGTGCAGGAGATCTCTGGAGAAGGACATTTTCCCCAGAAGCTTTGCATGACTGGTGTCACAAACCAAGCCATCAATCACAAAAGATTAAAATTCTATATAGGTAGCAACTCATGCCAGCACTACTGTATGTGGCCTGTCCTTTGCCAACGTTGGGTACAAGGTTCTCCCTCTGCAAGCATTACCATATTGGAGCAGCTGAAGAAGCCTGAAGGTCTTCTGTCCAACTAGGGATAAGAAGGTTAACAAGGGTCAGGCTCTTCTGCGGTGAAGGGATGCTGGGAGGAGAACACCATTTTGATTTTCACTGCGGGGTCTCCCTTCGGTAAACACACTACATGTAGAGGGACATCCTTGATGGGATTGTATGAGGTTACAATATCCTGCTTATTTATAAGACTATATCACAGTATAAAGGGGACCATCACCCTACAGATAAAGACCACACCACAGAGGACAATATCACCCTACAGATAAAGACCACACCATAGAGGACAATATCACCCTACAGATAAAGACCACACCACAGAGGACAATATCACCCTACAGATAAAGACCACACCACAGAGGACAATATCACCCTACAGATAAAGACCACACCATAGAGGACAATATCACCCTACAGATAAAGACCACACCACAGAGGACAACATCACCCTACAGATAAAGACCACACCACAGAGGACAACATCACCCTACAGATAAAGACCACACCACAGAGGACAATATCACCCTACAGATAAAGACCACACCACAGAGGACAATATCACCCTACAGATAAAGACCACACCACAGAGGACAACATCACCCTACAGATAAAGACCACACCACAGAGGACAATATCACCCTACAGATAAAGACCACACCACAGAGGACAATATCACCCTACAGATAAAGACCACACCACAGAGGACAACATCACCCTACAGATAAAGACCACACCACAGAGGACAATATCACCCTACAGATAAAGACCACACCACAGAGGACAATATCACCCTACAGATAAAGACCACACCACAGAGGACAATATCACCCTACAGATAAAGACCACACCACAGAGGACAACATCACCCTACAGATAAAGACCACACCACAGAGGACAATATCACCCTACAGATAAAGACCACACCACAGAGGACAATATCACCCTACAGATAAAGACCACACCATAGAGGACAATATCACCCTACAGATAAAGACCACACCACAGAGGACAATATCACCCTACAGATAAAGACCACACCATAGAGGACAATATCACCCTACAGATAAAGACCACACCACAGAGGACAATATCACCCTACAGATAAAGACCACACCACAGAGGACAATATCACCCTACAGATAAAGACCACACCACAGAGGACAATATCACCCTACAGATAAAGACCACACCATAGAGGACAATATCACCCTACAGATAAAGACCACACCACAGAGGACAATATCACCCTACAGATAAAGACCACACCATAGAGGACAATATCACCCTACAGATAAAGACCACACCACAGAGGACAATATCACCCTACAGATAAAGACCACACCACAGAGGACAATATCACCCTACAGATAAAGACCACACCACAGAGGACAATATCACCCTACAGACGATCATGACTTTATAGAGGAGACCATTGCCATACAGAAAAGAGGTGTATAGAGGTGGCCTGGCACTGTGGGCAACGCCGGGATGTGTATGTCTATGTGGGAAAGGGAGAAGCGCGAATCTGATGAAAGAAGGAACGAGTGTGGAAAGAAATATATCATGATAAACAAAGTAAAGGTAGATAACGTGGTAATTAGGAATGTGGAAACAGCGATGTGGAAAAATATATGGAGGCATGAGTATGGGAATAATAGAAGAATAAAACATGTATTGTAGATCAAATGTGATGATGTAGCTCTACAGAGAGAGAGACAATCAATAGACGATTCAGGTCATGATACATAAAGAATTATCAAATAAGGAATTAACATCAATAAAGATAAAAAAACATGAGAGAGTATAGATGAAACATCACCCTACAGAAAAAAAACATCATAACGGAGAATATCATTTTACAGACACGTCTTCCCCCTATAGATGAGATGATTACAGTATAGAAGAGACCATCACCTTAAAGAAAAAAACATCACACCATAACGGAGAATATCATTTTATAGACAAGGAGACCATCACCCTAGAGATAATGAACATCCTTTTCTAGAGCAGACCATTGCTTTTCTGTTGTTCTATAGAAATACCCTGTCATTCAGGTAAAATCCCTACACTTTAAAGGAGAAGGCTCCTCCACTGTCTGTGGTTCTACATGCAGGCAATGACTCTATAGA
The DNA here is from genome assembly GCA_033119425.1 of Bufotes viridis. NCBI lineage: Eukaryota > Metazoa > Chordata > Amphibia > Anura > Bufonidae > Bufotes > Bufotes viridis. The sequence continues at coordinate 1,863,493 of CM065595.1, read as the reverse complement.
GGAGACCACCCTCCCATGACAGCTGTTCCATCACCCTACAGGAAAGACTATTGCTCTACAGGTGAAACTATTTCTCTATGGTTAGGAGCGTCTCTGGACCCCCGGAGACCCCGGCCCATTCATAGGCAGCTCATTTACCTGGACGCCCTGGATTCTGTGCTCTGCAGAGAGACTTCGGAGCTCTGATCTTTGATCTCTTCACACACGCCCCAGCCATACCAGGAAGGCGGCGGAGAAAGAGCAGTAATCCTGCTTCAGGGTGTGACGTCTGAGAGATTGCATCCAGAAGATGGTTACGGTTTCTGTTGCACTTCCCTGTGCACTATGTAAATGTGTTCACCTACTTCACCATGAATGCAGTAATAAAGATAAATCCAGGGGAAAAGCCCAGACACATTCATGAACTCAAAGGGCAGCTCCACAGCTTGAGGCCTCATGCACCCGACCATATGTATTTTACGGTGACATCCGTGTGCATTCCGTATTTTGCAGAACGGAACTTCTGGCCCCTAAGAGAAAAATCCTATACTTGTCCGTAAAGCGGACAATAATAGGACAAGTTCTATTTTTTTGCAGAACAGAAATACGGACATACGGAAATGGAATGCACATGGAGTAACTTCTGTTTTATTTGCGGACCGATTTAAATGAATGGTTCTTTATACTGTCCGCAAGAAAAACGGAAGAAACACGGAATGAAAATACATTTGTGTGCACGAGGCCTTAATCTGTTGGCCAAATTCATAAGGAGACTCAGATCATAGTAGAGTCATTCACGGAATATCAACAGAATAATGATTTTAGGACCACATTGTGTCCCAGGCTGGCGTAGATTTTACTGTTATTCTATGCCAGAAAACTGATCCATGAATGTCTACAGGAGGGGTCAGCAACCTCCAGCACTCCAGGTGTTGTGAGACTACATCTCCCATCATGCACACTTGCTTGGCTGTTCTCTAAACCCCCACACAAGTGGAAGTAGCATACTGAGAGTTGTAGTTTTATAAGCGCTGGAGTGTCGAATGTTGCTGATCCCTGATCTACACTGATCCGTGAACGTCAACAGTGATCCGTGAATGTGTACAGTGATCCGTGAACGTCAACAGTGATCCGTGAATGTGTACAGTGATCCGTGAACGTCAACAGTGATCCGTGAATGTGTACAGTGACTAGGGCTGAAACGATTACTCAATTGAATCAAGTAATTAGACACCAAAAAATACTTGATGCTAATTTTTTTGCATTGAGGACTTGTTTGTGTCATGTGACCACGGATTGGGAGTGAATCGCTTGCTATTACTCACCGCTCCATGGTCACCCACCAGCCCAAGCGCTGCGCGGGATCCTGACACATCGTCAGGACATCAACATCATGTGAGATTGAGAAACAGCTCCCATTGTTTGAACACTGTTTGTGTGTCTGGACTGATGTTCTGCCGTTTGGCCACAAGGTGCCGCTGTTTCCTAGGCACAGCTACTGACTGCACATACATATCTCCATATTTATAAGAGGTGTGGTTTTTTCTCAGAGCATAGAGAAGGAACAGCCATCTTAGGAGCGGGCTGAGAGCTGAGGAGCTGAAGGATCCAGGAGTGAGAGCGCCTCCTGTGTGACCACAGCTACAGCTCAGGGAAGCTGATCATTATCCAGGACCCAGATCCTGTCCGAGGAAAGGAGGATTGTTTTCAGGAAGGCTGACAAGAGCTAAGAAACAAGCTGCATACCCTGTGGGACCTCATGTTTACTGGAGAGACTGGTGGTTCGGTTCAGAGACATCAGTGGATAAAGAGAAGACCCGGGTCGGTAAGATCGTGCACGCATCACACTGCAGTGTTGGCGGCTAGAGACTGAGACCAGGCCTGTAGGTAGATAGTTAGGGTAACTGCTTTGTGTCAGGCCTACAGATTTACTACTGGTACTACAAGGACTCCCTTTACTAAAAGGGACATTGCACATTTGGGAGCTGATAAACACCCCCACGAACTGCATCCAGTTCAGCGTTTTGCTCAGGAGTAATAATCAGGCACGTGCTACCGGACTAGTTATGGGAGGGGGAATAATATAGAGCACAGTAAGATTGTGAACTGCTGTGTTGCACCGCAGGCTAGCCCGTACTAAGCACCCAACCAATTGTTCAAGTTTCAGGGTAATAATAGGTACAGCGAGGCAGTTTTAGTCGTGCTCGCCAGTAGATAAATTACAGCGAAATTCCGTGGGCATCAATTAGGGAGCGCCATTCTGTGCAACACAGGGGTCTCAGCCTTCGGCCTGGGTGTATGTAAATCTACTTTATGTTCTCTGCTTTTGTGGTTGTGTTTATTATCACGTATTAGTAAAATTCAGTTTTTGCAAAAGCTCGTGTGATAGTTGCTTTCCTCTTTTTTGACTTCGCTATATCCTGGGGAGCCAACCCTGGTACATGGCTTACATAGTGCACGTATGTGTGCACTATGACCTGACATAGGACTGATGGCCCATAGAGCTGATGGCACGGGGGGAGCTGATGGATGGTACATTATATGCAACGGGCAGCCACACCCCAGGGCCCTTTATGTCGCTTCCCAGGTGTAGAAAATGCCTAGTGGTATGTTGCAGCCTAAACTGTCTCTTTTTGTGTGTCACGGTGCACCTACCTGGATACGGCTGGACCTGAGGCTTTGGCTCTGAAGCAGTAAATAGGGGGAATAATTCAGGGATTTGAAGAAATTTCTTGAGTCCAGACCTTGAGATGAAGTTCAGTGGCGGCTTTACTTGAATAAACGTTTCTCCAACAGTTTCAGGCTTTGTCTTGGTTCTAGCAGGCTTTAGCATTAAACTGGCAGGCAACTCAACTCTGCTATATCTTTCTCTCACTCTGCTGTACTGACAGGCTGACTTGGTGTCTTTGTTTCCTCTTTCTGCTGCACTTCTCTCTTGTAGTCGGACTTATGTTCAGCTAAAAAGTAGGTTAGAATCCTGGAAGCTCCAACATGGAATCTCAACCAGAACAAACTAGAACTTCCCCACCTCCTTCTGGTAGCAAGCAGGACCGGCCCACCTCTGACCAAAGGGGGGAGAATGGAATGGTAAGTTCTATTTTCTCTAAGGATAGCCCTGCCATTTACGCTGTCACCTGCTGGTGAACCAGGCACATTACATGTAATAAAAAGTTACATAACAAGATTGTGAATGCACATTGTGGAGAGGACCTGGAAAGATGTACATAAGATGACAATATATTAGCCCATTAAAGATAGTAGCAGGGTGCAGTAGTGATTACACCACTCTGGGGTGTTACACATAGAGATGATGGCACAGAGGATTGATGGCATGGGGGGGTGATGGCACATAGGACTGATGGCACATATTGCTGATGGCACAAAGGATTGATGGTATGGGGGGTGATGGCACTGAGAGGAGCTGATGGCGCAGAGGACTTATAGCATGGGGGGAGCTGATGGCACATAGAGCTGATGGCACAGAGGATTGATGGCATAGGGGGTGATGGCACTGAGAGGAGCTGATGGCACTGGAGGACTGATGGCACAGAGGACTTATAGCATGGGGGGAGCTGATGGCACATAAAGCTAATGGCACAGAGGATTGATGGCACTGAGAGGAGCTGATGGCACTGGGGGACTGATGGCGCAGAGGACTTATAGCATGGGGGGAGCTGATGGCACAGAGGATTGATGGCATAGGGGGTGATGGCACTGAGAGAATCTGATGGTCCTGGGTGACTGATGGCACAGAGGACTGATGGCATGGGGGGAGTTAATGGCACATAAAGCTAATGGCACAGAGTATTGATGGCACTGGGGGGAGCTGATGGCACAGTACAGCTGATAGCACTGAAGGGGAGGCTGATGGCATGGGGGGAGCTGATGGCAATCGGGGTGGGGTGGAGGGGGGGGGTTTGACCTGATATCACAGAGGACTGATGGCACTGGGGGGAGCAGATGGCACAGAGGACTTATGGCATGGGGGTCTGATGACATTTTATAAAGGAAAACATTCTTTTTTATTAGTTTTTTCTTATTAGAGTACTCGATTAATCGTTGGATTACTTGATTATTAAAATCAATGTGTACAGTGATCCATGAATATTCATGTTAATATATATATAAATTGTTGCATGCAGGTTTTCTGCTTTTGTGTTATTGCAAACTATATAGATATATATATATAATATAAAGCTGAGTGTATCTGTGTCTGTCCACTAAAGCAGTGATGGGCAACGTGCGGCTCTCCAGCTGTTGCTAAACTACAACTCCCACCATGCCCTGCAGTAGGCTGATAGCTATAGACAGGCTTTGCATGCTGGGAGTTGTAGTTCTGCAACAGCTGGAGAGCCACACGTTGCCCATCACTGCACTAAAGGAATCCGCACCGTCGCATTTACAATCATGAAATTCGGCACACAGGTACATCAGGTCTCTGGGAAGGTTTTGGACCGGGTCTCAGCTCTCTAGCATGTATCGTTCCTGAGATACTCCCAAAAAATGCGTTAGCCAATAGAAGCCTGGTCACATGACCCTTATGAACTAATAGAAACTCGAAGGCACTTAGTCTCCACATATACACAGTTTTACACCAGGTTTCCATAACAACCCAGTCATTTTTCTTCACTGCTGTAGGTCAGCTTTAAAGGGAAAGGGCTTTGAGGATGACACTATTAAGGGAGCCGAGTGCTGTAGAGGTCCTAGTTCAGGGAGCAGGCAGGGTGGCCATTCAGGCCGCCCTCAAAGACAGATTTAAAAATCCCGCCCCCAGGTTCAGCCAGGACCCCCCAAGTTAAACCACGCCTCTCCCACTCAAAAGGCGACGGGGATTGCAAAAATGAAGGTAAAATCAACTTCTGTCAGTGGTGGGGGGGAGGGAGGGTGACTTTCTCCCTGCAGATCATGCCCAGACAGCACGGTGCTGCTGTCTGACGGTGAGCTGTTCTAAAAGACATCCCTGTGTCTGTCCAGGCCCTGCTCCAGACGGAGGACAGGGAGTCTGAAAGCCGGACTGTCCAGCCTAAAACCGGACCTCTGGCCACCCTAGGGGCAAGCTGCTGTCGAGTTCACAGTTAAGGGGACAGTCCACAATGGAGGTCAGTTTTAAGGGGCAGATTGCTGTAGGCCACTGTTAAGGAGACGGGGTGTTGTGAAAATTACTGTTAAGGAGATGGGGTACTGCAGAGGTCACTAACAAATAGATGGCCGCTTTGGAGGTCACTGTTAAAGGGTCTGGGGCTGTGGCGGTTACAGTTAAGGGGGCAGGGAATGGTGGAGGTTACAGTTAAGGGGACGCCCGCTATGGAGGTCAGTATTCGGGGCGGGGTGTTGTGGAGGTCACATTTTAAGGGAAAGAAGCTCTTTGGAGGTCACTGTTAAGGGGGTGGGTTATTGTGGAAATCACTGTTAATGAGACGGGGTACTGTGAAGGTCACTAACAAATAAATGGCCGCCTTGGAGGTCACTGTTAAAGGGGCGGGGTACTGTAGATGTCACTGTTATGGGGGATACTGTCGATATCTTTTAACAACACACACAAACATTAAATAAAATAGATGAAATATACCTGTGCGAAGCTAGTGTCTATATATATATATATATATATATATATATATATATATATTGTGGGGATTCGCTCTGGTAGATAGGACTAGCGGCTGCAGTACAGAGGCAACGTACAAGCCTGTAAATCAAATGCCCGTGTTTTATTTACACAAAAAGGAGCATCACACAAAAACAGGAGGCTTGGTGTTTGTTCACACACATAAAAGTTCATAAACGGAAGAGTCACCTTAGCTCCTGGGTGTTATCAAGTCCATAGGCAGGCTTTTTTTTTTAGGCGGCCTGTTCGCTTTCACAGGGGTCTGAGCCCTCCAGCCCTCCAGCTCAGATCCCAGCACACAGAGTCCTGAGCTCCCCTGTCAGAGGGAGGTAATCCACACAGCTGATAGTGCTGCCTGTGCTATATATCCCAGCCAAGACCCAGCCTGGAACATGGGGAGCAGTCACCCACCCAGCACTTTGACTACTCCCAGCAAGAGCCGGCCCGGATCAGCTATAATAGCCATACTAAATAGCAATGTGCGCAACAGCTATTGCTGCTGACACAAAAAAACAAACACTCTTACTTCACCAATGCCAGGAACCTCGGTGACACGTACCTTGCATCCACAACTGTCCTTTGCACTGTCCTATATACCTCTCCTCTTTGTTCAACCCTGATGGGGTGAACACTTGCCAAACAGTGTACCCGAGACAGGACATCCGCGTTTCCCTGCAAGCGGCCTGCCCTGTGTTCCACTGAGAACTTGAAGTTCTGCAAGGACAAGAACCATCTGGTGACCCGTTCCTCTCCTTGGCCTGGCTCATCCACTGGAGGGGTGAGTGGTTGGTCAACAGATAATAGCGGAGAGACTCTAGTGCCCATTTGATGGCCAGGTACTCTCTCTCCACTTTGCTGTACCGGGTCTCGGCTAGGGTGAGTTTGCGGTTTAGGAAAACAACGGGATGTTCCTCCCCATTGATTTCCTAAAAGAGTACAGCTCCGAGGCCTACTTCAGAGGCATCGGTCTGTACCACAAACTTCCTCTTGAAGTCGAGCGTCACCAAAACCGGTGACCCGCACAGGACCGCCTTCAACACGGAAAAAGCCTCTTCCGCCTGGTCATTCCAACGGACCATCACGGACTTTTTTCCCTTCAAGAGCCCTTGTCAACGGAGCAGCTAAAGTGGCAAAATGGGGAACGAACCTCATATAATATCCCACCATTCCCATGAACGACTTTACTTGCCTAGTAGTGACAGGTCGCCTCTATTTTACTCACTTGAGGTTTGATAATTCCACGTCCAATGACGTACCCCAGGCACTTAGTCTCCTCCAACCCTATTGCGCATTTCTTTGGGTTAGCAGTCAGTCCAGCCTTCCTAAGGGAGTCCACTACCGCCTGCACTTTGGGCAGATGGCTTTCCCAATCGACACTGTGGATGACAATATCACCCACATAAGCCGACACGTACCGAAGATGTGGACGAAGAACAATTTACATGAGTCGTTGGAACGTGGCGGGGACACCATGCAGACCAAAGGGTAACACCTTATACTGATACAGCCACTCAGGTACCTCCTGGTCCGCCTGAACCAGCTGCCTCATGTGCCTATCCTCCTCAACACATAGCGACCTGGTGTTCCCCTCGGGAAAGTCTATCCCTACAATCAGGGGTACTGTGAAGATCTTGGGATTCACTTAGATAATGCCCTTAGAGGAGGTAGGACACTTGTCACAGTGGGTTCACACCCGCTGGTTCATGACAGCCAAGATTTCTCTCGGATTAGGTATCATGAATATATCTACACCTGTTCTGTGGTTTGACCTGCACCTGCTTTGGGCTGACAATAACTGACCAAAATAAGCTACTTTCACATCTGCGTTTTTTCTAGATCTGTGATGGGTTCAGCAAAAATGCATCCGGTAGGTAATACAACCATCTTCATCCAATCAGAACGGATCTGGTTGTATTATATCCCAAATGAACAGAATAAGTCACTAAATCCATTGTAAGTCAATGGGCGCCGGATCTGTTTTTTTCGTGACTGAAAAAGAGGATTCATCACCATTGACTTACATTGTGTTTCATGACCGATCTGACTTGATCGGTATCCCATGACACACTCAAAAACGCTGCTTGCAGCCCTTTTTTGTGCATCATGAGAACGCAACGAAACAGAACAGAATGTATTATGGTGCACTTTGTTCCGTTCAATTCAGTTTTGTCCCCATTGACAATGAATGGGGACAAAACTGAAGTGTTTTCCTCCACTTTTGAGATCCTATGACAGATCTCAAAAGCGGAAAGGAAAACGCTGATGTGAAAGTAACCTGAGTGAAGTGTGAACTAAGCCTTACAGTGATTCACAGTCATTCTACAGCTAACAGAGGAGATTCAAATGCATATTTTTGCACTGCCAAAACAGGGATTAAAAGAACCTTTTTTTCTCCACTACTTTAATGACGATTGGGTCATAGCAGATCTACAGTTATTCCATGATATGGATATTGTATTTCTTTTATACTTCTAATTATTTGGAGTTCTTATGATCATTATGAGTAATAGAGGTTCCTCATGTGAGCATCACTGATGAATAGAAACAGTCCACCTAAAAGACAATGCTCTGCAATACAAATAAAGAGGGGCCCCTTAAATACTGACCTAGGATACTCAATGTTTTTTAACTGAGTTATCTCTGATCTTACTTCATGTCTGAGATGTTCAGGTTGTAGACCTGGGGAGCTGTATGTTTTCATCTACTCTGGGACATCTACTACAGAGTAGAGTAAGACATATACAAAGTGCCGCCCCCCAGGGCGCTGTCATGGCCCAGACCTTGTGGTGAAATTCAATGCCATCTTAACTTGAATAAACCTTCATCCAAATGATTTCCAGGCTTTGTCTTGGTCCCGGCAGGCTTTAGCATAAACTGGCAGGCAAACTTCATAGCTTTGCTTTCTTTCTTTCTCTGCTGTACTGACAGGCTTGCTTAAATACTTCGCTTTCTTTTTCTGGCTGCACTAAACTCTGCTTAAGTCTGGTTTCCGTACTTTAGGACTGTCCTGGTATCCTTTAATGGGGTGCTGTCGACTGTTATCCCCCTCCTGACACTCAGTAAACAACTTATTTTCAGCCGAAGAATTATTCCTCTTGCTAATTTCTCTTATGGTGGTCGAAGAACTATTCCTCTGGCCCCTATGGCTTCCAGACATATTTTTCCATGGCCAGCAGAGCTTAGTGTCCTCTTTCTGGCATAGGTATGTCTGAGCGTGCCCCACCATGCTCCTCTCTTGTCTTGCTTAGAACCAGAACTAACTGGAAATTGTTACCCCACCCTTCCTGCAGGAAGCAGGACTGGCCCTTTCTGCCCAAAAGGGGGGAGAATGGAATGGTGAGTTCCATTCCCGTTAAGTATAGCTCTGCTATTTGCACTGCCACCTGCTGGGGAACCAGGCATATTACATGTAATAACAGTTACATTGAAAGATTATAGCATTGCATGATGTAGAGGACCTGGACAGAAATACAAAGATACTACTAGAACACTCTGAATCACAGGTGCATATCCATCAAGCAAACATGGTTGATTAAAACATGGCTGCACAACATTTCACCTACAAACAATAGAGCTGAGAAATGGGGATCATTCTAAATTAAAGTGGTATTATACCTACTAGAAATAAGTTAATGGAAGCTCTTAGTGCACATTTTAACGTGTCGGGCCAATCTACCAGGTGTCAAGGTGGCTTCTGCAGATGGGTCCCTAACACTAATCTACTGCCTACCTGGGGCTTCTGAGCAGAGTACAAATGTGGCTGGTTCCTACACCGCCCTAAACATTGTAGGCTTAGGTTAGGCCAAGAGAGGGAGTATATTAGTGTTAGGGACCCATCTGCGGAAGCCACCTTGACGCCTAGTAGATGGGCTGGACATGTTTGTGCGCTAAGATCTTCCATTAACTTATTTATAGTGGGTATAATACCACTTTGATTGAGAATGATCCCCATTTCTTAGCTCTATTGTTTGCATGTGTAATGGTGAGCAGAAATACAAAGATGACATTTATGTTAGCCCATTAGAGACAGTAGCAGGGTGTAGGAGTGAAAACACACTCTGGGGTGTTATACATACAGCTCAGTGATGTCCGTATAGGCAGTGTGAAGAAGATATGGGATGTCACAGAAAAAAAAAAATCAATCTGTTAGGAACCACAGAACAGGTGACTGAATATTGAGCTGGCATGTATGAAAGGCACCATGAATCCCAACAAGCATGGTCCCATAGACAACTGGTACACATCCATGTAGTCACCACTCACTGCTGTGTATTGACAAGATGGTCATGTACAGGTCAAAGTTCATCACTGTAAGGAGGATGCATTCTGATACTACAACACCCAAGAAAAGGTACGGCCACCCTGCTTATTCTATGTACTGTTACAGTGGATATAAAAAGTCTACACACCCCTGTTAAAATGTCAGGTTTCTGTGCTGTAAAAAAAGAGACAAAGATAAATCATTTCACAACTTTTTCCACCTTTAAAGTGACCTATAAACTGTACAACTCAATTGAAAAACAAACTAAAATCTTTTAGGTGGAGGGAAGAAAAAATATAAAAATAATGTGGTTGCATAAGTGTGCAGACCCTTAAACTAATACTTTCAGCACAGCACATTTTGACTCTTCTTTGCACTTACACTCCACATCTGTCAGATTGCGAGGGCGTCTCCTGTGTACAGCCCTCTTCAGATCACCCCACAGATTTTTAATCGGTTACAGGTCTGGGCTCGGGCTGGGCCTTTCCTAAGCTTTATTCTTCTTCTGGTGAAACTATTCCTTTCTTGATTTGGATGATGCTTTGGGTCGTTGTCCTGCTGAGAGATGAAGTTCCTCCTCATGTTCAGCTTTCTAGCAGAAGCCTGAAGGTTTTGGGCCAATATTGATGGTATTTGGGACTGTCCATAATTCAAGGCCCCACTTCCAGCTGAAGAAGACCAGCCCCGCAGCCTGATGCCGCCCCCACCATGTTTCACTGTGGGGAGGGGGCTCTCCTGGGGATGGGCAGGGTGGTTTTTGTGCCAAACATATCTTTTGGAATTATGGCCAAAAAGTTCCCCCTTGGTTTCATCAGACCAGAACACCTTTTCCCACATGCTTTGGGGAGATGTGTTTTTGCAGTAGCCTGGCTTGGATGTTCTTCTTGGTAAGAAAAGGCTTTCCTCTCCGCGCTCCCCCCCATAGTCCGGACATATGAAGAATACGGAGATTGCTGTCACATGGACCACACGACCAGTACTCGCCGAATATTCCTGCCACTCCTGTAATGTTGCTGTCGGCCTCTTGGTCTCCTTCCAGACCAGTTTCCTTCTCGTCTTTTCATCAGTTTTGGAGGGACGTCCAGTTCTTGGTGATGTCCCTGTTGGGCCATATTTTCTCCACTTGATGATGACGGTCTCCACTGTGTTCCATGGTAGATCTAATGCCTTGGAGATTCTTCTGTCCCCTTCTCCTGACCTATACCTTCTAACAGTGAGATCCCTCTGATGCTTTGGACGCTCTCTGTGGACCGTGGCTTCTGCTGTGGGAGGCGACTAAGAAAGTTTCAGGAAAGACCAACGAGAGCAGCGAAGCTTTATATGGGGTTAATCAGAGGCTGTAAATGATGGCGGGTATACGCCGGCTCCTATTAACAGAATTGTGAACACAGCTACAGCCCCAGTTATAAGTGCGCACTTATGCAACCACATTATTTTAGTTTTTTTTTTTGTTTTTTTTCTTCCCTCCACCTAAAAGATTTCAGTTTGTTTTTCAATTGAGTTGTACAATTTATAGGTCACATTAAAGGTGGAAAAAGTTCTGAAATGATTTATCTTTATCTCATTTTTTTACAGCACAGAAACCTGACATTTTAACAGGGGTGTGTAGACATTTTATATCCACTGTATATCATAGGTGTGTCCATGAAGCGATAGGAGAGACGCTGCCGTGTCCTATAGAATCTGATACCCCGGTTACCCTGGTAGTTTTGTCCCTGATTTACTGCACATTATGAGGGACTGATGTCGACTATTCCACACTGTTCAGACATGAGATATCTAGATGAACAGTCAGCTCCACAATCTGCCATGATGCAGCAATGTCTACTTCCCTCTGTTCTCCTCTTTATAGTCTTATCTACTGGTATCAATTTCAAACTGATATCAGATTAATGAAGGACTTTGCCCCATCGCCCACTCAACTCAGAGTTAATCATTAGTGGGGCAGTGGGGCTATAAAAAGTAATCCTTACCCATTCGGAGGGCAGGAATGTAATCTGCACCATGTTATCAGGACACCAGGGGGCAGTAAGTGCCAAGACACTTGGAGGCCTGAGTGCTCTCCGAATGTTCATCTGATGTCACCTGGAGATAAAGAACTCCTTAGTGTAAGGAGTGTGATGAGCGTCAGGGGCAATAATCGAATTTGCGATATTTCGCGAATATTTGGGCAAATATTCGTCATAAATTCGCAAATTCGAGAATTCGCCATTATTTTCTTGATTGCGAAAATCAGCAATGTAATATGCGCGTATTGAGTGCGGCATACTGGCATTGGTCACTTTTGCTACATTTTTCAAGGTGCTAGAAGTTTCCTGAGACTGTAGAAAATGGTTGGCACGGCAGAACATAACAATAGCTTTATATGCAGATAGAGCGCTCCGATATATTGCGCAAATTCGCAATTAATAGCGCACATATTTTGGTGCACCACGTGCAACTTCACAGTTTAGCCGGTCTGACTACATATTAGTGATTGGTGCACTAAGTATTGTTGTGAACTTGTGACTAATGTTGAGCGCGAATGTTCGAATTGCGAATTCTAATCGCGAATATCGCCACTTTAAGAATTTGCGAATATTTAGAATATATTGCTAAATGTTCGTATTCACGAATATTGTTGATCGCAAATATCAGCACTTAGCAACATCCCTAGCAACCAATAGGAAAGTTGCCTATCCCTTAGTGTTGATTGCGAATATTCTAATCACAAATTTTTAGTGCAAATATATTACATTCGCAATCGAGTAAATAATGACTGGAGATCACAAATTTATTAATTTGCAAATTTATGGCGAATATTCAGCCAAAAATTCACGAAATATCGCAAATTCAAATATTGCCTATGCTGCTCATCACTACTTGTGACATCACAGCACTATGTCTGTAGCATGTATGTATGGACAGCAGAACCTATCACACTACCCAACACCCTGCACTGGAACCTATCAGCTACACTATATCACTATCTAACCTACACTGACTATCTCCCACTAACTATCTGTATTATATATAGAAGATAACTAACTATCTAATGTAATGTGACATCACAGCACTATGTCTGTAGCATGTATGTATGGAGAGCAGAACCTATTACACTACCTAACACCCTGCACTGGAGCCTATCAGCTACACTATATCACTATCTAACCTACACTGACTATCTCCACTAACTATCTGTATTATATATATAAGATAACTAACTATCTAATGTAATGTGACATCACAGCACTATGTCTGTAGCCTGTATGTATGGACAGCAGAACCTATCACACTACCTAACACCCTGCACTGGAACCTATCAGCTACACTATATCACTATCTAACCTACACTGACTATCTCCCACTAACTATCTGTATTATATATAGAAGATAACTAACTATCTAATGTAATGTGACATCACAGCACTATGTCTGTAGCCTGTATGTATGGACAGCAGAACCTATCACACTACCTAACACCCTGCACTGGAACCTATCAGCTACACTATATCACTATCTAACCTACACTGACTATCTCCCACTAACTATCTGTATTATATATAGAAGATAACTAACTATCTAATGTAATGTGACATCACAGCACTATGTCTGTAGCATGTATGTATGGGCAGCAGAACCTATCACACTACCTAACACCCTGCACTGGAACCTATCAGCTCCACTATATCACTATCTAACCTACACTGACTATCTCCCACTAACTATCTGTATTATATATAGAAGATAACTAACTATCTAATGTAATGTGACATCACAGCACTATGTCTGTAGCATGTATGTATGGACAGCAGAACCTATCACACTACCTAACACCCTGCACTGGAGCCTATCAGCTACACTATATCACTATCTAACCTACACTGACTATCTCCCACTAACTATCTGTATTATATATATAAGATAACTAACTATCTAATGTAATGTGACATCACAGCACTGTGTCTGTAGCATGTATGTATGGACAGCAGAACCTATCACACTACCTAACACCCTGCACTGGAACCTGTCAGCTACACTATATCACTATCTAACCTACACTGACTATCTCCCACTAACTATCTGTATTATATATAGAAGATAACTAACTATCTAATGTAATGTGACATCACAGCACTATGTCTGTAGCCTGTATGTATGGACAGCAGAACCTATCACACTACCTAACACCCTGCACTGGAACCTATCAGCTACACTATATCACTATCTAACCTACACTGACTATCTCCCACTAACTATCTGTATTATATATAGAAGATAACTAACTATCTAATGTAATGTGACATCACAGCACTATGTCTGTAGCATGTATGTATGGGCAGCAGAACCTATCACACTACCTAACACCCTGCACTGGAACCTATCAGCTCCACTATATCACTATCTAACCTACACTGACTATCTCCCACTAACTATCTGTATTATATATAGAAGATAACTAACTATCTAATGTAATGTGACATCACAGCACTATGTCTGTAGCATGTATGTATGGACAGCAGAACCTATCACACTACCTAACACCCTGCACTGGAGCCTATCAGCTACACTATATCACTATCTAACCTACACTGACTATCTCCCACTAACTATCTGTATTATATATATAAGATAACTAACTATCTAATGTAATGTGACATCACAGCACTGTGTCTGTAGCATGTATGTATGGACAGCAGAACCTATCACACTACATAACACCCTGCACTGGAACCTATCAGCTACACTATATCACTATCTAACCTACACTGACTATCTCCCACTAACTATCTGTATTATATATATAAGATAACTAACTATCTAATGTAATGTGACATCACAGCTCTATGTCTGTAGCATGTATGTATGGACAGCAGAACCTATCACACTACCTAACAATCTACACTGGAACCTAAAGTGGAGGCAACTTTCCTATTGTTTGCTAGGGATGTTACTAAGCCCTGACAAAGACATTGCAGCCTTCTCATTGGCCCCACAAGCAAGAAGCAGGGAGGGATCATGGGTTCAGATGAAAAAAAAATCTAGAATATTCGTAAATACGAATATATAGCACTATATTTTAAATCTTGGCGAATACTCAAAGTGACGCGATTCGAATATTCTCGCCCAACATTGACGGATCTGTTCAGATAATACAACCATCTGCATCCGTTCAGAATGGATCCGGTTGTATTATCTTTAACATAGCCCAGACGGATTTGTCTTGAACACCATTGAAAGTCAGTGGGGGACGGATCCGTTTTCTATTGTGCCAGAGAAAACGTTTGGCTCAGTTTCATCAGACGGACACCAAAGTGGAATGGAGACGGATCGGAGGCAAACTGATGAATTCTGAGCAGATCCTTTTCCATTCAGAATGCATTAGAGCCCTGAACGGATCTCAAACGGAAAGCCAAAATGCGAGTGTGAAAGTTGACTTAGTTCAGACCCTAGGCCAGACTCTTGTTAAGCTTCGAGCACCTCGGCATTGACAGCTTCCAGCTTCAGGATGTAGCTGGGAATGAAAGGGGTAATATGCAGGCTGATAAATTCATGAATCCATTAGAAAGCAGATGATGTTTATTACTTTCTCCTTAATTTGGATTCTGACCCCCCCCCCCCCCCCCGGAAAACAGAATTAGAAGTATATATTATCAGGTAAGCGAGGCTAAAAATCAGATGACCCCTGGTAAGGGCTCATGCACACGCAAAATGTAGATCCGCAAAGTCCAGATACCGTGGGCATTTTACGGAGCAGGACGGCTGGCTCATAATAGAACAGTCCCATCCTTGTCTGTAATGGGGAAAATTATAGGATATAGGACTTTTTTTTTTGCGTAACAACCATGGGGACATACGGACAAGGAATGCACATTGACTCTTTTCCATTTTTTATGCAGCCCCATTAAAGTGAATGGTTCTGCATACGAGCTGCACACAAAAAAAATAAAAAATAAATTAAAAATGGAACAGACACTTAAAAAAAGTATATGTTCATGTGCATGAGCCCTAAGACTGGGCAGGAGGTGTGTCTTTATATAACCAGGGTGATGAGTTATTTAGGAGGATTGAAAAGCTTGGTGACAACCTAAAGGAGAGCTCTCATGGTGGTCCTTTGGAATGTCTCCCGGATTAGCAGCAGATGACAGTTTAATGTTTAGCAGTCTCATTACACCTGTCTCATGTCCATTCACTTCACACCAAGAGATCTCCAGAGCGCAGCCTTCAGGTCTTTGCTCCTGAGACTATAAATCAAAGGATTAGTCAATGGAGTCACCACCGTGTACATGACAGACACCAAACGGTCTTCTGAGGAGATAGAAGTTGGACTTGGACGAAGGTAAGTGGAGATTAGCGTTCCATAGAAGATGAAGACCACGGTTAGATGGGATGTACATGTGGAGAAGGCTTTCAACTTTCCATTCCTGGACTGAATTCTTATTATTGTGTGAAATATCCGGATGTATGGGACCAAGGTCATGCTGAAGGCGCCAGATCCCATTATTATACCAACCAGGAACATCACTAAAACATTGATAAAGGTATCAGTACACGAGAGCAGAAATAACTGGGGGAGATCACAAAAGAAGCCCTTAATGATATTGGGTCCACAGAAGTCCAGCATCTTGATGCACAATGTGTGTATTAATGATGTGAGGAAGCCAACAGTCCAGGCAGCAGAGACCATCAGAGCACAAGTCTGAGGATGCATTATCTGGATGTAATGCAGCGGGTGGCAGATGGCTATGTACCTATCATAGGACATTACTGCCAACAAATAGAGCTCAATACATATGAAGGAGAAAAAGAAGAAGAACTGAGTGATGCAGAAAGGGACAGCAATGGTTCTGGATTCAGAGAAGAAATCATAGAGCATTCTGGGGGAAGTGACAGAAGAGTAGAAGATGTCCAACCCTGCAAGATTACTCAGGAACAAGTACATGGGAGTGTGGAGACTATGGTCAATGAAGATCAAGATGGCGATCAAGAGATTTCCAGTCACAGATGTCAGATAGATGAAGAGAAACAGCAAGAACAATGGGAGATGGACGCCAGGTGGATCTGATAACCCAAGGAACACAAATTCTGATACTTTGGTTTGATTTGCTGATTTCATCTCAGACAAGTTAGATGTTCAAGCTGCAAGAACAATCGTAACAATATAATCACATGGAAAAGAAGGTAAATGGATCATAAAATAGTATTTACCTGAAGTTGTATAATAGTCCCCTCATAACCCACACGTACTATGGTAACACCTGTCACCTCAACACTATCTCAACAGTGGGTGGCCTAATGACTGGACCACCTCGCAACTGGAGATCTCAAAAACAAACTACTCACCTTTGGATTTCTCAACAGTAGATGCCTAATGACTGTGCCACCTCAAGACCAGACATTTTAACAACATAAGCCTCTTCTGAACACTGGACAACTCAACAGTGGACATTAATGATGGGTTGTCTAATTGACTGGACCTCAGCACTGAATATCTCAACAGTGAGTCTTATGATGGCTACCTCAGCATATCAACTCAACACTGGATATCTCAACAGTGGACACCTTAACAGTGGGTCGCCTAATTACTGGACCTCCTCAAAACTTGATCAATACTGGTCACCTCACCACTGGATATCTCAACAATGGATGCCTGACTGGGCCATTCCAACTCTAAACACTTCAACAATGGACACCTCAACACCGGACATCTCAACAGTGGATGCCAAACATCTTGGCCACCTCAAGACCAAACACTTTAACAACAGACACCTCAACACAAGACATTTAAATCCTGGACACTTCAACATTGGACATTTCAACAATGAATATCATGAGTAGGCTACCTCAACAATCGACACCTCAAAATGTGACTATTCGCTCAGATCTTGTGTTCTCAGTTGTCACTTCTTTCTGTCATTTATGATTAGCATATCTAATAATATATGTTTTACTTTATATATGCATGTATATACAGTATATTCACAGATGTGTCCTTCCCTAACCACCTACGGGACCTGTTCTCATCTCCAAAACAGACCCTGATCTTAACTGCCTGGGAATGGAGAGGTTCTCACATGTGTTCAGATATCTCCATTTACTTCAGTAACCCTTTCAAAAATAGCCAATACAGCCCACCTTTCAATCCCAGCTAGGCTTGACTGGGCTCCATCCCAGAGATAGGAAGTCTCCCAGATGGGAACACCCCTTTAAGGCAGACACATATGTATATATGTGAGAACTCCAAGTAGCCATAACATTAAAACCACAGAGGCGTTGAAACCACTGAACCTTATGACATTGACTCTCCTGTGACATCTGTCGGATGGTATAGAAGAACAAGTGAACAGACAGTTTTTCAAGTTGATGTGTGAAAACAAGAAAAACAGGCAAATGATTATGACAAAGGCCAAAATATGATGTGTAAACTATAGGGTTAGAGAATCTAGAGAGCGGCCGGTCCTGTGGGGTGTTCCTGGTATAAGATGGTTACTACCTACCAAGAGTGGTCTGAGAAACTACAACTGTTAACAGGGCCATGGGTGCTAATTGATGTGTGTGGAGCGAAGGCAGGTCCGTCTGGTCAGACCTCACAGAAGACATCTTGAAGGGAAAACTGTTGACAATCTTCCTGCTGGCGATGACGTCACCGCTTCCTGTACATGGGGTTGTGTACCCTAGACTGGGCAGAGCACCCATGCTGACAACTGCCCACCCACAACAGTGCCTACAAGGGCATGTGAGCCTCACAACTGGACCATGGAGCAACATTCTAATACAAGGTAATGTGTGATCAGCTTACGGCATCTGCTCTGGTGAACTGGAAGCCAGAATCTGAGCATGGGCTTCTTTGTGATTCATCATCTCAACATTTTCAGGACCTATGTTTGTGGTCAGTGAATTCAGATGTTGAACACTTAGCTTGGCCTTGTCCTGGTGTCACAGGTGTAGGTTTGTGACAATGTACAAGAGGTGAGAGCTATCAACCTGAATTTCATTATGGAAGAGAGATTCCCACTGCTGTTGGGTTTGGCTAGAAGGGTTTGTCTGCATAGAGGCATTGAAACGAGTCCTCAGCTGTGCGAGCGAGATCAGGTCAGGATAAGATTCCAGCCACTAGATGTAAATAGATATAGAATATTCTTTTTTACTGACAGCAAGCAGAGTTCAGAGAACTGAAATACCTGGCCAAGTTGCTGTACTACAGTCCTTTTCTTTCCATATAGTTGATTCTGCAGATTTTCAGAGAAATGATCGCTTGTATCCAGCCAAGGTGGAGAGTCCCAAGCCAACATTACTTTTCCAAAAAAGCTGTTCCAGCCCTGCACATGTACGTTGAGCAGAAGGTTGGTCAGTCCTTTGACCTCTCGGTGTCTGGTAGAATTCACGCCAGCGCTGAAGTATGGAGTTGTAACTATGGTCAAGGACAATATAGTGTATGTCGTTCACAGCCCATTGGGTAAATGTCGTTCCAGCCCACGCACACCAGCAACTTGGCTAGGTGATGGCAATGCCGCCTCCTTGTTGTAATGCTAGCATTTTTAATGTCCTCCTTAACCTCCCCCTTGTCCTCATTCTCTACTCTAGGCACAGTTCAAATTGGTCCTCAATGGACCACCTATGCAAAGCTTGGCATTGTCACATGGTTCTGCACCAGGTCAGCCTTAATGAACAAAGCCACACCGGGGAGGAATTGCTCCGCATCATCAATAAAGAAATAGAACACTATCTCCTCGCCAACTGGAGATAGGAATCATGGTTACTGATAACAGGAAGAATGTTTTGTCTGCACTGTGTCAGGGAGAGCTGAGCCAAGCTCCCTGCACGGAGCACGTCTTCAATCTCATTGTCAACTGGTTCCTAAATCTTCCACTGAACTGCAAGGGTTGTTAAAATGTCCAGGAAACTGTGCATTCACTTGAGACAGTCTTACAGTGCAAAACACGGCCTCCTTGCGCTGCAAAGGCAAAATTATCTTCCCCAGTATCGCCTGATATGCAACATTTCCACCTGTTGGACCTCCACACGCGCGTATGTTAAACTGCCTGTAGGAGCAGAGGAAGGTGGTCAACGATTTCTTAATGCTGCAGACGGACAGGTCTACTCCCCGGTGTAACTTCCTTGTTAGCAAGTGGCAGCTCATGCGTGATACGTGCCATTAGCTCAGGCCCTTTGAGGAGGCCACTTTATTTGTCAGTCGGTAGAACCACGGAATGAATTATGTCATTCCACTCCTTCACATCTTGGAGAGGATGCTGAGAAGTCTGATTGGCAAGGGGACAGAAGACATGGCACCTATATTTTATGTCCACCTGAGCCCTGAGGAGGCTGAACTGGCAGAGAAGGAGGAGTATATGAAATTTTATATACAGATAGGTGGTTTATTACCCCAAGAGACAGTGGAGGAGCAGAAGAAGCAGGAGAAACAGGAGGAGCTGGAGGGTGACGACAAAGATGACACAGATGACCCCGATATACCGTGGCAGTATGCAGTGGAGAAGAAGGCAGGGTGGCCCTCCAAGTCCCTGGCACAAACGGTCAGATGCATGCTGTCATGTTTGTGTAGTGACAGTCACATTGTCATAATTTGGCAGAGGGATGACTACTGACTATCCACATTGTAAGACCTTCACTACCGGTCAAAAATGGGGGCAATTTTTGACTTTTTGAGAGGGATGCAAAAATGGATAACTATAGAGATGCTGCCGTTGAGTGCCATCGCCCGTCCTCACAAAAATCTCACTGTGCTCACTGCCGTGACTGGTGGTGGTGGGCGGGGGGAAACGCAGGAGCAGTACAGCTCTATAAGCAGGAACTTCAGTCTGCAGTCTATGATGAGCAGTTTTTATCAGTCGCCCGCCCACTGAATTAACCACCCAGCAGCAGAACATGGAGCAGAACCTGAACCAGCAGGTGATGGCATACTTGGATAGCACCCTGTCAACCATGATCCAAGATCCCCAGGACTGGCAGAGTTTGCCATGGGTATGCTTTCCTGCCCTGCCAGTAGTGTGGCATCAGATTGGGTGTTCAGTTCTGTGGGGGGCATAGTTAATCCTAAGAGAACACACCTTTCCTCCCAAAATGTTGATAGACTAATCTTCATATAGATGAATCAGGTGTGGATCAACCAGGATTTCCAGACACTGGTGTCTGATGCAACAGAATAGATTATTCTGCCACTAACGATCATACTGTAGTGTGCTGCCACACCTGAATATTCTGCAAGGTGAGCCGTTACTTCTGGCCACGTGCTGCTGCCACCGCCTGATTCCACCCACCTGCTGCCTCTACAGCCATTCCTACAATGGGGCTTCTTGGTATACTGATATGTATATGTTACATTTTTTAACAAGGATATGCATGCCTTGCTATTACACTGCTATTGTCTGGGCTAAGCTCTGAAGCCGGACAAAATAAATCTGATCACTGCACTTTGATGCCGTATTGGTCTTCGTTCACATCTCTGGCATCTGGTAGAGGACATCCTGCCAGAGTTCACCCCATTCAGCACTGCTGGGTTCTGCCCTTCACCAGTAGAACAGTTTTTGTCATGCTGGAACGCTGCTGGTAGTCTGCCATAGTCTATGGCAGGAAAGCTCAACCTGCAGCCCTCTAGCTGTTGCAAAACTACAACTCCCAGCATGCCCTAATAGGTGTAGGTTGTCCATGCATGCCGGGAGTTGTAGTTTTGCAACAGCTGGAAGGCTGCAGGTTGGGCATCCCTGGTCTATGGGGTCCAGTGGTGAACGGTAGAATCCAGCAACGCTGGATCCGGTGAACTCTGGCAGGATACACCTGAGATATGAATTAAACCTTAGCCCGTGTTCACATCACTGTTCTGATCCTGTATTTTAAGCATTCATTATGCTAAGTTATGCACATTTTGCATCCTCTTTAGCCATTTCCGTCTGAGATCAGTTTTTTTTTTAGGGGTAAAAAAAAGAGTTCTACACAAAAGTATTTTGCTTTTGTTTTTTCGTCTAAAATAATCTCAGATGGAAATCGCTAAAACTGATGCAAAATGTGCATAACTGAGCATAAGGGATGGTCGTAGTTTTTTTTTTGTTTTGTTTCTTCTGACAGATAAGAAGAACGGAAAATTAACAGTAATATGAAGGCGGGCTTGGACGGTAGAGCTATTCAGTACATTATACCTATGAATGTCACCCTATGTGTTTTGTGAGCACACCCCAGGTTATCAAAAAGAGTAATATTCTGTAATGTAGCACCAATGTACACAAGCACTTTTTAATATGTTATTAATTTGCACATCTATACTGGGTTTAACGAGGTTCTTTGTCCCTTTATTATAGCAGGCCTGTACTATGCTCACGGGGATAATGCATCTAAGTTACTATTATCTCAAATTAGAAAAAGGAAAGCAAAGTCCTTTATCACTTACATTAAGTCTAAAGATGCTTGTGACTTCCATACTACTGAACAAATTGCTAAGCTATTTATGGAGTATTATAGTACATTATACAACCTTAGAGCCTCTCCCTCCCCCATAGACACTGGAGACAGAGAGAGTTCCATTGATAAATGGTTATCTACCCTCCATCTACCGAATATCTCTCCTACAAAAGCTTCATCTCTGTCTAAACCTTTCATGCTATCTGAACTGGAATTGGCACTTAGAGAGTCCCCAAATAATAAATCCCCCGGCCCAGATGGCCTTCCAATTATATATTACAAAACATTTGGCTCTATACTTCTTCCCCATCTTCTGAGAGTTTGCAATGCCACTTTGTTTGGTTCAACACTACCTCCCCAAATGCTATTGGCTCATCATATTGACTATCTTACCTAAGCAGGGTAAAGACTTGTCCCAATGTTCGAGTTTCCGTCCTATCTCACTACTTAACAATGACTTGAAACTTTTTGCCAAAATGATGGCTAATAGACTTAAGCCACTCCTCTCTATTTTGATCTCACCGGAACAAGTGGGATTTGTTCCTGACAGAGAAGGAAAAATGATTGCAACTCATTTATTACATGTGATCCAACAAGCTAGATTATCTTTCTCCCCATTGTAGCTTCTCAGCACCTATACAGAAAGAGCATTCGATCGAGTGGATTGGCTGTTCATGTCAAGAGTTCTTATGTGATTTGGAGTCCCATCTCAATTCCTTTCTGCCATCATGTCTATGTACAGCTGCCCTATGGCCCAGGTATGGGTGAATGGGGTTCTCACCCCCCCCCCCATTCAAGATTAGCAATGGCACCCGGCAGGGATGTCCTCTATCCCTAATCTTGTTTGTTCTGACGATAGAGACATTATTACACGCATTTTGGGAGGACTCGAGAGTAAGAGGTATCCAAATCGGACATAGGGAACATTTGCTTGCGGCATTTTGCAGATGATGTGTTATTATTCATATCCAATCCTAGCGAAGCCATTCCTGCAATTATTTCTATTTTTGATCTTTTTGGCAAACTCTCCAACTTTAAAATTAATCCCAGTAAATCACGTCTTGAACATTACATTGCCCAAGCCTATCAGTCTAGAATTACAGAGTAAACACCCTTTCTTGTGGTCATCATCCTCTATGCCACACCTTCTCATACAACCCATGAACAATCCATCCTTGAAAAATGTGTCTTACAAAATGCAGAACCAAAAAAGAAGATCTCTAAAATGTACTCACTTTTGCTTCTCAAAGCACAAAACTTAGAATATTCGTTCATAAAGAAGTGGGAACGTGATATCGAACATCAATTGTCTGAAACTGAGGTTAAGACTGCCTTATCCGTCTCTACGAAGGTTTCTCGATGTGTGAAGCTACAAGAAAATGACTATAAAATACTAACCAGATAGCACTACACTCCGGTCAGATTAGCAAAAATATTTCCAGACAGCGATCGTACCTGTTGGAGATGTGGCAGGGAATGGGGCTCCATTATTCACATCTGGTGGCAGTGCCCTAGGATACTGGGATTCTGGACACTGGTACAAAAAGAACTAAAGAAAATTTGGGGGTTGGATCTCATTATGACCAAAAATCTACCTCCTAGGAATTTTCTCTGATTTACAGATCCCCAACAATACTATAGCTTTAGTTAATCCTCTTTTGGCAATGGCCAGATTACTGATCGCAAGTCTCTGGGAGACGGAGGAGCCTCCCTCTCTGGCTCAATGGCAGGCCAAAGGGACAAGATTTATAGATTGGAACAATTGGCTTCTTGGGAACTCCACTCTTCTGGCAAGTTTCAACAGATTTGGGAACCTTGGACAATTATTTTGATAAATGCTCAGATTAACGACATGGGTGAACTTGGTCATACAAAAACCTCTTTAGTGGCTAGAAATTCACAGACCCTGAAAACACATTGGGATTAGATTAGAGGTGGCCTATAGATATCTTCCCTCATCCCCCTTTCCCTCCTTTTTCCTGAACTCTCCCCCCCCCCCTCCTCCATATACCCCAAAACTCTTTATTTCTTTATCAAGATTTATTTTATATTTTAATTTTTATCTGCTACTATATGTTACGCAGTATCTTCAATATTATTGCAATATGTTCCTTAGAGTTTAGTATAAGAGTATAAGATTCACTGGTGTGAAAGCTTTGTGTGAAGACACAACAGAACGTGTATTACTCTTTAGAACACCAATGTAACAGTTACCTCTTGTTCTTCTGTACTTTTTTTTTTTTTTACTTTAATAAAAACTGTTGTTAAAAAAAAATAATATATATATATATATATTCTCTCTGTTTTGGACCAACTCCTGTTTTGGTCTGACAAATACTGATCAAATACTGATGCAAAATACTGACCAAATACTGACCGCATGAAAGTTGTCTTTAAAGTCTTGCAAACAAGACTTTTTTTCTTGTTAAAAAAACTGATTTGAGACGTAAATGTCCAAAACGGATGCAAATTAAGCATAAGGCCTCTTTGACAAGGTCAGTATTTGAGCAGAATTTGTAAGCCTAAAGCAGAAGTGGGTCCAAAACACAGAAGAGATGCAAACATTTTATCTCTGCTTTGGACCCACTTATGGATTTGGCTTAAAAATGCTGATCACATACTGACCATCTGAAAGAGGCTTTATGTTTGCTCAAAATACAGGCTTTGTTAATTTTAGTTTTCTGTTCTTCTGACAGTTCAGAAGAAAGGTAAACTAAACAGTGATGTAAACACAGCCTTACTGTCACAGCTGCTGCCACCCTCCCCACTCTGCCATGGGACCACTACTGCTGCTGCTGCCACCCTCCCCACTCTGCCATGGGACCACTACTGCTGCTGCTGCCACCCTCCCCACTCTGCCATGGGACCACTACTGCTGCTGCTGCCACCCTCCCCACTCTGCCATGGGACCACTACTGCTGCTGCTGCCACCCTCCCCACTCTGTCATGGGACCACTACTGCTGCTTCTGCCACCCTCCCCACTCTGTCATGGGGCCACTACTTGAATCTTCATGCACTATATGGTTAAGTGCATGCCAATAAATTATACCTGACGGTAACGCTGACCTGTAATACTGATGCACAGTAAATCTATAGATTAGTCCTTGTTCACACATCAGTGTTTTGATTACTTATTTCCACCAGTTTTTGTGAGCCAAACCGGCTCTCCAGCTGTTGTAAAACTACAATTCCCACCATTTTCTGCTGTAGGCTGATAGCTGTAAGCAGTCTTTGCATGCTGGGAGTTGTAGTTTTGCAACAGCTGGAGAGCCACAGTTTGCCCATCCCTGCCCTAGGACATATGAAGCATGGAGATTATTACTACCAAGATGCATATCTTTACATTTATCCACATTAAACCTCATTTGCCCAAGTTGATGCCCAATCACTCAGAGTGTCCAAGTCAGCTTGCAGTATATGGACATCTTCCATGGACTGCACAGAACTACACAGCTTGGTGTCATCAGCAAAAATAGAAATGGTGCTATTAATCCTGTCCTCGATATCATTAATAAATAAATTAAATAATAGAGGACCCAGCGCTGAACCTTGGGGTAGGTATGCTCTGGTGTTCAGGTGCCATGGTCAGGTCTGTAGGGCTTGCTGGTCTTGGGTCGTTACATGATAATGACTTCCTTACCAGCACTGACAGTCAATCTTGGCTTCTCATCTTTATCTCATTATGTCTTCATCATTTTGACAAGAAAATTAGCAGTAAAATGAGGATCGAAAGCCAGGAGATGACAGCCAACCGGTTAAATCCTCGAATATAAAGCTAGCAGCCTTAATAACCTGCATAGCACCAGCCTCGGGGACCCATTACTCGTCACCCTCAGCAGATGGCAGGGAAATTCACAGAGGACCCACATCTCAGGATCTTTTTTCTAATTATCACATCGACAGTAATCATAACAATTATTCCTTTCAATGAAATATAAACGTTGGTACATGGCCCAACAGGGCTGGACACTTATTATATACTAGAGTCACATGCGGTCTAGGTGCTGGTGGGGATCCATGTGTTAAGCTTTGAATGCTATTCTTTAGACCCTTGGTGACCAACTAGACATAAACCAAGCATTATCTTGAGCCTGTAGCCCTCAGGAGGAACATCATCCTTAATGACATCATAGGAGCTATAAGTGCAGTGGCTGGGTTTGGGGTTTCCCAAATGCTACACTGTGTCCCCTGGACACTGTCGAGGTGTCACCATGTGTTGCTGCTCTTCAGAAGGGATGGTAAGGCATGGTGATCCCCAATGGGAAATAAGTCCAGAAAGTTAGGGTCTTCACTCTTCAGTAAACCAATGTGCCATCTCGGAAGGCTGGTTCCCTTGCCACAGACTTGAGGCCCTGGGTCTGTAGCTCAGTAGTTCGGGTGGCTCCTTGGTCACAGGGCTGGTGACCCCATGGTCTATGGCTCAGAGTCCCCATCTCAATGTCTTCTTCTGGTCACTCATGCAGACTGGCAGAGTCTCCTCTTCCAAGCACTGTTCCCTAACTGCAGAACACTAGGGGCTTTGACTGCTCTCCTTATATATACATTTTTCGTCTAAACTAGAACCTTCTTAGAGGGAGGAATGGAGTGGAGAAACTCAGCAAAAACAAATATAATGTTACACTTTCAATCTCTCGTAGACTTGCATTAGACCTTGCATTACTCAATGGCAATGACTGGAGATGAGCGAATTTCTAAAAAATTCGATTCGGTTGGTTCGCTAAATTTTCCAAAAAGATTTGATTTGATCCAAATTTATTTGTGGCGAATCGCGTTAAAAAACAGCTATTTCCGGGCTGTGGAGAGCCTGTAAAGTGGTGTAGAACACCCATAGGTAATGAAACAATACTGTCAGTATGACATGCAGATGACAGCCGTCGTTCCTAACATCACTTCACACTTCATTAAATTAGTCATTTACAGGGCCCAAACTGACCATATAACTCAAGTGCAGAGTCCCAAGCCCCTACTATAGCGTTAAAAAGCACACTCCTTTTATACCGTTCTCAGCTGATTCCACATAGATGTCTACAGAACCTGTTCTATTAAACACTTATACAAGCAGAGACCACTGAAAGAGTGGAGACGTGTCAGCAGTAAGTTTGTTTATATAACCCCCAAAAAACGTATCCTGTCTGTTGAGCATCCGCCTTCAGTCAGCATTTGGTCAGTAATCCATCAGCATGAGAAGACCACAGAGTGGCCCAATGACCTAGTAAGGAGGTGGGGGGCAATAGCAGTACCAGCTGAAGATGTTGGGTGGCTATAGGAGCATCAGGCAGCAGGTGTGGCATCAGGGGGGTGGCAGCATCAGAATAGTAGCTGAAGAAGGTAGCCAGAAGAAACAGGTCTCTTTTGTCAAAGTGTAGGTGTGGCACCATGGATGATCTAGTCTGATACATCAGGCACTTATGTTTGAAAAACCTGGCTGATCCACACCTGATTCATCTTTACAAAGGTCAGTTTCCCCACATTTTGGGTGGACAGGCGAGTTCTCCTTGGGGCAACTATGGCCCCCGTTGCACTAAAGACCCGCTCTGATGCCAAACTGCTGGGCAGGCAGGAAAGCGTGTCCAGGGCAAACTCGTCCAGTTGTGGCCACAAATCGAGTTTGACTGCCAAGTAGCCCAGGGGATATTCGATGTGGGGTAGCAGTGTGTAGTTCAAGTATGCCACAACTGTCTGGTTCAGGTTCTGCTCTATGTCTACCTGCTGCTGCTGGCGAGTAGTTTCTTCACTAGGCGGGTGAAGAAAACTGCTCATCAGCGATTATAGACTTAAGTTGCTGCTGCCCCCCAACCCTCCCCAGTAGCCATGGCAGTGGAATGTGAGCGCAGAGGGCCCCCCCGGTCAGAACTACATTAGGATGGGCGATGGTGCACATAGGCAGCGGCCAACTGACTACATAGGATGTCTCTATAGTAGTTTAGTTTGACCTCCCCCTTAGCGGGTGTAAAAAAAAAGGCCCCCATTTTGGACCCGTAGCGAGGGCCTAACATGGTGGATAGCCAGTAGTCATCTGTGTGCCAAATAGTGATAATTCCGCTGTCACTACGCAAGCAACTGAGCATGCATTGGGCCATTTGCACAAGTGACCCAGAGGGACTCCCTGCCTCCATCTTCACTGCATACTGCAACGGTGTGTCTGGGTCATCTGCCTCGTCTTCCTCATCACAATTGTAGCTCCTCTGGCTGCTCCTGCTCCTCCTCTCCTGTCAGCTGAGTAGAAAAACCACCCATTTCTCTATGCATTACTTGTGCTCAAACGTTCTCCTCCTCCTCCTCTAGTTCAACCCCCACAGGGATCATGTGGCCAAAAGATGTAGTCGCCATGTCTCCTGTCCCCTGGCCAGTCAAATTTAGAAGCATCTGTTCCAGGACATGAATCAGTGGAATGACGTTGTTTATCCCATGTTCCTGGTGACTGACAAATAAAGTGGCCTCCTCAAAGGGCCCAAGCAAACGGCAAGTGTCACACATGAGCTGCCACTGGCTAACATCGAAATTACACAGGGGAGTACCTCTGCCCGCCTGTATCATCAAGAAATAGTTTATGACCTTTCTCTGTTCATATAATCAATCCAACATATGGAGGTTGGAATTCCAGCGGATGGAAACATCTCATATGAGCATATGTTGGGGGACGACGTTCTGCCGCTGCAGCTCAAGAAGGGTGTGCTTTGCGGTGTACGAGTGGCTGAAGTGCATGCAAAGTTTCCTGGCCATTTTTAGGATGTCTTGCAGATCGGGTGAAGACTTCAGGAACTGCTTTACAACCAGATTGAACACATGCGCCATGCAGGGCACATGGTTCAGCCCTCCTTGACTCAGCGACGACACCATGATCTCACCGTTGTTGGTCACCATGGTTCCGATTTTTATTGTGGAGGAAAAAGCCAGGATTCGATTTCTTGATGAAGGATGCGGAGCAGTTCCTCCCCTGTGTGACTCCGTTCACACAGGAAACAAGTTGCAGAACAGTGTGACAATGACGTGCCCTGCACATGTGGTATGCTGGTGGAGCACTGTGAATTGTCCCTGCAGTGGAGGCTGAGGACACGCTGGAGGATGAGAAGGCAGAGGCAGACATTGTTGCAGGACCAAGGGCGTGAGAACGTAGAGGCGGAAGCGGCGGCACCTGGCCAAGTTGCTGCTGTAGCTGTGCAGGAACCACATTTGCCCAGTAGGTCATAAAGGACATGTATTGTCCTTGACCATAGTTACAGCTCCAAACATCGACGCTGCCGTGCATATTGGCAGACACCAACAGGCTCAAGGACTGGCCAACCTTCTGTTCTTCAAGTGTGTGCAGGGCTGGTACTGCCTGTCTCGCAAAAAAATGCCGGCTTGGGACTCTCCACCTTGGCTCGGCACAAGCCATCATTTTTCTGAAAGGTGCAGAGTCCACCTCTTGGAAACTTGGTCAGGAGCACGTTCAGCTTCTGCATTGTTGGATGAGTGCACGCATACTGTTGTCTCTTGGCAATTACTTCGGTGATCAATTGCTGATGGAATGACTGACGAGGAGTAGGAGGGCGAGGAGCAGGTGCATCAGGACCAGCAGTTGATGGGAAGGACAGACAGCTCCCTTCGGCTGAGGTGGTAGAGCCTTGACTGCCTGAAATTGAAATTGCGCGATTGCTGCGGCAGGCTGGACCACCACATCGGAGCCACGGTTCTCCCAGGCCACTTCATGGTGACGCTGCATGTGTTAACGCAGGGCCATGGTGT
Source organism: Bufotes viridis (assembly GCA_033119425.1). Taxonomy (NCBI): domain Eukaryota; kingdom Metazoa; phylum Chordata; class Amphibia; order Anura; family Bufonidae; genus Bufotes; species Bufotes viridis. The sequence continues at coordinate 1,833,526 of CM065595.1, read as the reverse complement.
ATTGGCACCCTGGCCTTCTGCCCACAAATTCTGCAAATGGCCCTATTCACCTCCTCCGGCAGCCTAACAAAAAATTGCAACACCGCCAAGTATGGCATTTTCCCCCCAACACTCAGCACTGACTGCCTGCTACCACTGCCTCGGTAAACCCCTGCATCTTTACTTTCCGGGCCGGTAGGCTCCTGCAAAGTGGGTTGTCTACCCCAGGCACGTTTAGCTCCCAACCTCCCACTGCTGCCACTCTGCTGACTCATAGCCACACTGCCACCCTGCTGGCTCAGCCGCTGCCTCACGTGCAAGCTGCCATCCTCTCCTGATGATGGTGATGAAGCCCCTTCTTCACCCGGCTCCCAAGTGCAGTCGGCTACATCATCATCATCCGCTACTGTCTGCATGTCACTTATATTCCCCTCAACGGTCTTAGGGCCAGGGCCACCTGCTATCACGCAACTCTCCTCATCACTACTTGCCCGCCTACCAATTGAAGCGGCAGATGTCTTCTCCAGATCTTGGCTGGGCAGTAGCTGCTGACTGTCCTCTAGTAGCTCGTCCTCGCTAAAAAGTGGAGCCAAGCCTACGGCATATAATACTTCTCATGCTGAGGGAACTGAAAATGACAGTGGAAGGTTCAGGACAGGTAGGGGCACAGGACCTGCTCCCGGGCCATGCCAACTAAGCACTGTGTCAGAGGAACCCACTAACTCTTGGCTGGGGGTGTCTGATGTCACTTGTGACAAAGTCGAAGACCGAGTCAACCATTCAAGCACCGCTGGGTTGCTGGACAAGACACGACCGCTAAAGGACACTGGGAGTTCAGGCCTCTAGCTACGACTCCTGCTGCCATCTTCCCTTCATACTGTATAATAAAAGAATTTAACTAAAATTAAAATAATACCCCCCAAAAAAGTCTGTACTACAATGTAACTTCACCAATGAACTGCAATTAAGATGTATTCTTTTTCCTAATACTACAACCCAAAAAATAAATATAATGATCACAATTTACCGCAGAACGGCTAATGGGACGTACGTATATTTTCTTTTATTACACCACGTAAATGGCTGTAGTACAATGGAACTTCACCGCTGAATGGCAATTAAGACACATATAGTTTTTTCTGATTAATAAACACACCCAAAAAAAATAACAATCACAATTCACCGCAGAAGGTTAATTAAGACGTATTCTTTTTCCCTTAACTGCACCACAAAAAAGAAATATAACAATCACAATTTAGCGCAGAACACACTGTATGTATCTTTCCTATTAATACACCACGTAAATGGCTGTAGTACAATGTAACTACACCGCCGAATGGCACTTATGACATACTTTTCCCTGTTTTTTTTTTTACTATTAATACGACCCCACCTCCCCAGAAAAATAAAACTATGTAAAATCAATGCAGAACGGCTGATAGGACGTACGTATCGTTCCTATTAACACACCCGGTAAATGGCTGTATCACAGAACTTGAACCTCAATCACAAGCAAGGTTTGCTGGAATTAGTGATGCATCACATAGTGCAAACAACCTAAAAGCAGCAGTATAACTACAATATGGATCCCCGATAAGTGCAGCAAGGTGTAATGGAATCGCTCCTATTACCCAGGCTGTACACTCCCCTACTGGACCCTGTTCAGCTGGAGCCGGATACAGTTATATAACACACGGTACATTGACACCAGCAGGAAAGTCTCAGACAAAGTTCAATCTCTTCAACTTCCTTCTCTCATTCTTGGTAGGAAAAAAGCTTCCTCCTAAAGACAGAAAGTCAGAAACTGCCAGCAAGACCGAGAAATGTTTACCAACTGTAAAGAGAACGAAAAGGAAAATGTAACCCGATATACAGGAAAATATAGGGGGCTAATAAATAGTATAATACCTAGGAGCAGTATTATAGTAGTTATATTCTGGTATATAGGAGCAGTATTATAGTATTTATATTCTTGAATATAGGAGCAGTATTATAGCAGTTATATTCTTGTACATAGGAGCAGTATTATAGTAGTTATATTCTTGTACATAGGAGCAGTATTATAGTAGTTATATTCTTGTACATAGGAGGCAGTATTATAGTAGTTATATTCTTGTACATAGGAGGCAGTATTATAGTAGTTATATTTTTGTATATAGGATCAGTATTATAGTAATTATATTCTTGTACATAGGAGCAGTATTATAGTAGTTATATTCTTGTACATAGGAGCAGTATTATAGTAATTATATTCTTGTACATAGGAGCAGTATTATAGTAGTTATATTCTTGTACATAGGGGGCAATATTATAGTAGTTATATTCTTGTACATAAGAGCAGTATTATAGTAGTTATATTCTTGTACATAGGAGCAGTATTATAGTAACTATATTCTTGTACATAGGAGCAGTATTATAGTAGTTATATTCCTGTACATAGGAGCAGTATTATAGTAGTTATATTCTTGTACATAAGAGCAGTATTATAGCAGTTATATTCTTGTACATAGGAGCAGTATTATAGTAGTTATATTTTTGTACAAAGGAGGCAGTATTATAGTAGTTATATTCTTGTACATAGGAGCAGTATTATAGTAGTTATATTCTTGTACATAGAAGCAGTATTATAGTAGTTATATTCCTGTACATAGGAGGCAGTATTATAGTAGTTATATTCTTGTACATAGGAGGCAGTATTATAGTAGTTATATTCTTATACATAGGAGCAGTATTATAGGAGTTATATTCTTGTACATAGGAGCAGTATTATAGTAGTTATATTTTTGTACAAAGGAGGCAGTATTATAGTAGTTATATTCTTGTACATAGGAGCAGTATTATAGTAGTTATATTCTTGTACATAGAAGCAGTATTATAGTAGTTATATTCCTGTACATAGGAGGCAGTATTATAGTAGTTATATTCTTGTACATAGGAGGCAGTATTATAGTAGTTATATTCTTATACATAGGAGCAGTATTATAGGAGTTATATTCTTGTACATAGGAGCAGTATTATAGTAGTAATATTCTTGTACATAGGAGCAGTATTATAGTAGTTATATTCTTGTACATAGGAGCAGTATTATAGTAGTTATATTCTTGTACATAGGAGCAGTATTATAGTAGTTATATTCTTGTACATAGGAGGTAGTATTGTAGTAGTTATATTCTTGTACATTGGAGCAGTATTATTGTAGTTATATTCTTGTACACAGGAGGCAGTATTATAGTAGTTATATTTTTATACATAGGGGCAGTATTATAGTAGTTATATTCTTGTACATAGGAGCAGTATTATAGTAGTTATATTCTTGTACATAGGAGGCAGTTTTATAGTAGTTATATTCTTGTACATACGAGCAGTATTATAGCAGTTATATTCTTGTACATAGGAGGCAGTATTATTGTAGTTATATTCTTGTACATAGGAGCAATATTATAATAGTTATATTCTTGTACATAGGGGCAGTATTATAGTAGTTATATTCTTGTACATTGGAGGCAGTATTATAGTAGTTATATTCTTGTACATAGGAGACAATATTATAGTAGTTATATTCTTGTACATAAGAGGCAGTATTATAGTAGTTATATTCTTGTACATAGGATACAGTATTATAGTAGTTATATTCTTGTGCATAGGAGACAATATTATAGTAGTTATATTCTTGTACATAAGAGGCAGTATTATAGTAGTTATATTCTTGTACATAGGATACAGTACTATAGTAGTTATATTCTTGTGCATAGGAGACAATATTATAGTAGTTATATTCTTATAGATATGGGTCTATGTTTTCTAGAAATTAGGGCATTATTAATTGATTGACTGGGTAAAATCTGTAGTGCTGAGCGAATTCAAACAAATTCACTTTGATCTGAAAGTCAGGAAAAATTAGATATGCCTAGAAGCCGAATTTCCTCGAGCTTCGTCATAATTAATCTATTTTTTCTTAAACTGTCATAAAAAAAATACATTTCAGCCATCATGATTGCAGACACTGAGCAAAATCTTGAGTGGTGACGTGTGACGCCAGCATGTTGACGTGCTGATGTCATCACATCACCACGCAAGATTTCTTCAATCAAGATGGCTGCAACGACCTCTCCGTGAGGAAATGGATTAGATGAGTTTGTATTATTTTTTTTTTTTCACCTTGATTAACCCCTGAAAGGCCTCAATTTTAATATCAGATGTCGCGATCAACAATAAGGGGTTCAATAATGGAGTCGGTGCAATTGCTCTTCCTCATCATTGTGCCCGCTACATAGAATGGAATGCGATTTGTGACAAATTGAATTTCTTTGTGAAATTTGCCGAAGCAGTTGAATCAAATGTTTGATAACTTCCCTTATCACTAAAAATGTGACTCCCACAAGTGAAGAGAACAGGTGCCATCTGCAGCATCCAGGACCACAGGGGCAATGTGTGAGTGCAGTGGCCTGATGGGGATAATAATTGGTACTCACATTTATTGGTACTTCCCATCACTGGGCCAGCGTGCAGTGATGGGAAGGAAGGCACTGGATTCCTTCAGGGCACACTCTGGTGTTGAGGGATCTCCTGCCAGATGTTGGTTGAGGTTCTCTTGGTGATATCGGGTTTTAGGTGCAGGGAAGGCAGGGACCCTGAGGTTTGTGAAGCATGACTATTGTGCATGAACAGATAATGTCATCTTCAATGCGACATCATTGGTGCATGCGCAGTCAGCCTCGGACTGGCCCACCGGGGAGGCGGGGGATTCCTCGGTGGGGCCTTAGTCTCCTGCGCCTGGAGATAAGATGGAGGAGTAATTATTTCTCTTGTCTCTCAGGAGAGATAATTATTGTAGCCACTAGGGAGTAGTATCGCACAGTGATGCCGCCTCCTACTGGTGTACATTGTACAGGAGGCCCCGCAGTATCTTCTAAGCTTCCCGGCTGCTGGCAGTGAAGGAGGAGAGAACATGTCTGGCCATCCTCCTGCCCTCCCTTCTGTCAGGACACTGGCTGCTGGAGAGAAGGACTCCTCTGCGGTGCTGGGCGGATTTCCCAGGTGTGTGACAGTAGTGAGCTGTAGGAGACTGTAAGGGGGAAATAGGGGATTTGTTTATAGCAGACTCAGATCTGTGCATGTGTGCTGCTCTCTGCAGAGTTCAGAGTGGCATTGGGGGGACTCTGCACTAGGTGCCCCCCAATGTCTCTGCTTTAGGTACACCCCCATTAGTTCCACAGCTCCAGATGCCCCAACTCTAAATGCACCCCTAATATTGCCTCTTCTCCAGTTACCCCCAATACCCCTGCTCCAGGATCAACACTATTACCCTTCCTCAGGTGCCCCCCAATGCCTCTTCTTTAGGTACACCCCCATTAGTTCAACAGCTCCAGATGCCCCCACTCTAAATGTACCCCTACTATTGCCTCTTCTCCAGTTGCCTGCTTAATACCTCTGCTCCAGGTTCCCTACTATTACCCTGCCTCAGGTGACCCTCCGTTTGTGCCCTTTGCTCACGTTGCTCCTCTAGCGCCTTTGCTTGGGCTTTGTTAAAGGTTGTGACCTGCAAAGCGGGTTGGACTTATACCCGAAAAATTCTGCCCAGTGCGTCCCATTCTCCAGTATTGACACGTATGGTTTACATGGCGGCAGTGATGATATTCCGTATTTACAGGCGTCACTGCTGCCATGTAGAGATACTGGTGGTGGAGGATTTAAAGTGTCTGTCCAGTTTTTCAAGTTAAGTGTGCTACACCTAATAGGGTGAGGCATAAATGTCTGAGTGTGTGCATTGCGTGTTTCCTGTGTGTGATTGTGTGTGCTAAATATGTTCTATGTATCAGTGGTGTATGTGCAGCATGTGACATCTGCATCAGTGGCATGTGAGCCACGTATAAGTGTCCTGTCTGCCTCATGTGTCCAGTGAGTGATTGGTGAGCGCTGCCCGTGTCTTGTTTCTGACTTCAGGGCAGGATATCCACATATGTGTAAATTCTGCCACACGTATGTCTGTGGATGTTGCTGTGAGTCTCTGCCGTCATCCTTCACTGTAAGGCTCAGGAACACGGCCGCTGGATGTTCTGCAGTCTGCAAATTGCCGATCCGCAAAACCTGGACACCGGGTGTGTGCATCCACATTATGCGGAACAGAACGGCCGCCTCTAATAGAACCGTCCTGTCCGTGTCTGTAATGTGGACAATAAGAGGACATCTTCTATCATTCTGCAGAACGCCCATGAGGACAGACAGACACGGAGTCATATTTTTTTGGCGGCCCCAAGTGAAGTGAACGATACAGACATGGAAAAAAAAATAAGTTAGTGTGCAGGAGCCCTAAGGTGGGCCCCCAGAATCAGTTACACTGGTGGGCCCTAAGTGCCCCATCCGACACTGTGCGTAGTAGTCATCTGGGATTCTTGGGAACCCGACCTACTGCGCATGCAGCAATAGTGTAATCTTATGTAGTCTATGGCGCAAGATTGAAGTTACAGGGTGAGAGGCGAGACCTGTTCCTGTCTAACAAGGCGGTAGGCACCAGCGCTCTGTGAGGAAACACCGAAATGGGAGATTGCTCAGGAATGACACAACGAATCTGTATAATTGAGGTTTAATGGAGTGGATCCTATATATAACCACCACAATGGCGCAATGCTCAGTTTCAGGTGCCTGTTCAGGTCTCACGCCTTTTATCTGATATATTTTTAATTCATTTGGTTTCACAGGTTTCAAATTGTGAATAAAAGGCTCCTGCATGCGACCGTTCCCTGTTTTCCAGATCCACAAAACTCGGGTACTGGCCGGGTGGATTCCGTATTTTGCAGAATGGAAAACTCGACCCTTAATAGAACAGTCAATGCGGACCGGAATAGGACATATCTTTTATGCCCTCATTGAAGTAAATGGGTCCGAATCCGACCCACAAAAATCCGGATGACAGACAGACAAAAAATAGCATTTTAGCTTATGCAGCAGCATTATGCATAAAGAGATCTTTAGTTTCTTCACATACCACTGTTTCCCTTGAGTTTTTCCCTTAGTTACGGCTGTCTTGAATCCTACAATATGAGGATCTTATCAGGATGGCTCCTCTGCCAGTTCTCTGAGGCCAGAACTGCTTTCCCTCACCTCACATACACACTTGCTGCAGCTCCCTGCCAGCCAATCAGATTGGATTACTGAGAGACACGCCTCCTCACTCTGAGGCCTAGTGCAGCATGCAGTGTGAAGGACCGCCCCGCCGTCTTCCTGTCTTCTTAGCCGGAGACAGACAAAGGGAGCGGTGGAAAGGGACAGAGGACAAAAATGAAAGCTGTTCTTTTGGCAATCATTGACAAACTAACTCAGGTATACATGCCTAGCTCTAATAAACTAGCAAATAAAAAAAATATGACAGTTACCCTTTAGGTTAACCGTCTTTCATCTGAAGCCTGGCACTGCCTTGTGGTAGTTATGACTGGGGTCAGTAGACGTGGTTTGTTCCTGAGGGTTGGGTTTAGGGCGGGGAGCACCCGGTTTCCTGTGGCATGTTACATGGGAGATATCTGCCGGGCTTTGCCTAGAACATACGTATGGTTTGCTATTCTCTCTCTATCGTCAGGTATCCAGTCGTGCCGTCGTGGATAATTATAACATAGAAACTTCCCGTCCCCTTGCTTCTCCTCCATGAACACTCTTCCTGAGGCTCCTTCTGAGCGGGGACCTCCTTTGGTTGGATTCTCTGTGGATTCTCTTGTTTACCTTATTGTGACTTCTAAGACGTTAATTAAAACGTTACAGCTGAAATCTCCCCGGTGTTATTTTCTACAGAGTCCGGAAGCTCCGGGAATAATTAAGACGAGTGATTGTGAGTCTCAGGGGAAGGATCCTCTCGTGACCCGGCACGCTGCTCTCTGTGGCTCCATTATCTCCTGTACCGTATGTCAATCAGATGCATCAAAAATTCCAACCTTTATTCATATCCTTCTAAAACCATCCTGAAGCAGCAGAAGCATGTATGAACGGAGACCTTGTGTCCGACCATACTGTTCCTTTTGTCATAAATATGAACTAATGTTTGAAACGCGTCATCCGCAGAGTTTCTCCTGTTCATTCAATGCTGTGGCTCTGTCACAGTCGTTGTGACTGCATCCTTAAAGGAGTTTGCAGGATTTAAAAAAACGTAATTTAATTATGTAAACTTCGCGCAATCCCCTAGACAGCATGATGGTGCACCCAGTGTCCACATTTCCATCTCCATGTTCCCACTGTGCTCCATTGTTCACAAGCCAAACTTCCAGGTTGTGGGTGTAGAGGAGCTGCAACCATAACACTTCTCACAGTGCCGTGTACTGCCAGTCAGCCAGAAACAGAAAAGCCCACTACACCCTTTCCGCCTACTACACCCTCCATCATCCCCTTGCTGTCTGCTCCCACACAGCCTCAATATGACGAGCAGAGGACTCCGTCGACCAGCCCATTCCAAGATCACATGGGTCTGACATCACGAGTCGGGCAGGGACTGTGACAGAGAGGGAGGTCTGGTCAGAGCAAATCTAGTCTCCACAGTGGCCCACAGTCATTATGCCTCCTTCCTGCCCCGTCACAAAAGTTATACCCCCTCCCCTAGTGCCCCGTACAGTAAGAACGCTCTTTTTGTGATTCAGAACCACAGTTCTGCCCCCTTAGAGCCCCCACACAATAATAATGCCCCCTTAGTGCCCCCACACAGTAATAATGTCCCCTTAGTGCCCCCACACAGTAAGAATGCCCCCCTTAGTGCCCCCACACAGTAAGAATGCCCCCTTAGTGCCCTCACACAGTAAGAATGCCCCCTTAGTGCCCCCACACAGTAAGAATGCCCCCTTAGTGCCCTCACACAGTAAGAATGCCACCTTAGTGCCCCAACACAGTAAGAATGCCCCCTTAGTGCCCTCACACAGTAAGAATGCCCCCTTAGTGCCCCAACACAATAAGAATGCCCCCTTAGTGCCCCACACACAATAGTTATTTCCCTTTAATCCCCCCTTACAATAGTGCTACCCCCTTACTGCCCCCGAGTGCTGATTGTGTAATCCTCACCTGTGCAACGGGCTGTGCTCTCTCCACTCATGGTGATGATATCATGGGCCGGGGAATGGTGGAGCAGGAAGATGACGCTGCTTCACCATTAAATTGCATCATCGAGGTACAGATGCAGTTTAGGTTGAGATCATGGTACTGCCGCCAAAATCTACCGGATCCAGGCCAGTAAGGAGACATGCCAAAACACGTCCAGGTCCATAGTCACTACAGCCCATGATTGTGAGCGGACATTGGCCTGATGCCCCCATCATCTCATTGTACTGGCATTCCCACATGATTGGGATCTGTTCACATCTCGCTCTGCAGCCTTGATTCGGATCTGTGGGTCTTATGGATTCTCTAATAAACCTGTCGCTGTATAAGGGTACTACCATACGGCACAGTCATGAATACGGCAGGTTATTACAAAAACTGAGGCATTTTGGTAAGAGCAGATGGCGGAACTGATGGCTTTTACCAGAGGGATAGAGGACAATAACTTTGCCGGTGCATGTATCTCTGCGCCAGAATAGGGCGCTCTGATTCTGCCCTAGGATAGGGCGTGCTAATTCTGCCCCAGGATAGGGCGCGCTAATTCTGCCTCGGGATAGGGCGTGCTAATTCGGCCCCCGGATAGGGCGGGCTAATTCTGCCTCGGGATATGGCGCGCTGATTCTGCACCTGGATAGGGAGCGCTGATTCTGCCCCAGGATAGGGCACGCTGATTCTGCCCCAGGATAGAGAGCACTGATTCTGCCCCAGGATAGGACGCGCTAATTCTGCCTCGGGATAGGGAGCGCTGATTCTGCCCCAGGATAGGGCGCGCTGATTCTGCCCCAGGATTGGGAGCGCTGATTCTGCCCCAGGATAGGGAGCGCTGATTCTGCCCCAGGATAGGGCGGGCTAATTCTGCCTCGGGATGGGGAGCGCTGATTCTGCCCCAGGATAGGGAGCGCTGATTCTGCCCCAGGATAGGGAGCGCTGATTCTGCCCCAGAATAGGGAGCACTGATTCTGCCCCAGGATAGGGTGCGATGCTTCTTTTTTCCATGCAAAGCAAGAGCTGCTCCCTATTGAAAGTAGCAGGACATGTAGGGGTTAGTGCCTAGATCTCCCTGCACTTACTATTTTTTCTCTCCGCCGCTCTGTTCGCCCGCTGTGTCCCCCGTTACTGTCTTCCGCGCTGTATGCTAATCATTAGCATCGGAACACCGTGGAGGAGACATCAGCTGCTCTCCCTGGGCGTTCCTTCTCCCTGGCTGTAGCGCTGTCCAATTGCAGTGCAGAGCGTCACAGCCAGGGAGAAAAAAACCTCACCTTCTCCCTGGCTGTGACGCTCTGCGCTGTGATTGCACAGCGCTACAGCCATGGAGAAGGAACGCCCAGGGAGAGAAGCTGATGTCTCCTCCCCGGTGTTCCCATGATAGTGATTAGCCCTACAGCGCGGGAGAAGGTAACAGGGCGAGAGCGGGCGAACAGAGCGGCAGAGACAAAAATATAGATCTATCCATACTATTTCTGAGGCCGGAGGTAGTTGAGTGGGTGACTGTTATAATGATCATGCTCACAGTAAATGAAGTTGTCAGGGGACTGAGCTACAGTCCTCCATCACTTATAATTCCTAGCAGTCATTGTGGGTTTCCATATCATAAAAATGTTAGCAGTCCGCAATTTTTAGTTGTTCAGAAAACAGAAAAATTGAGGTAAAGAACACTGGAATTTGTGGGCATCAGAGAAGTAGGAATATTCTCTCACAAGGGGCGATGGAGGTGCTGCCATAAATTCTGGTAGGTATTACTCTTTCTAAAGCAGTTCGCTGAGAGTTCAAAATTGATGGTCCATGCTCGGGATAGGTCATCAGTATCTGATCGGTGGAGGGTCCGACTCTTCATAGGCCTGTGACGTCAGGTTCATCAGTCACATGGCCAAGTTTCAGCATAGTCCCATTCAATTATTGGGCCTGGCCTGCAATACCAAGTATGGGCACTACACAGTATTTTGGGGCAGTGCTTAGGACGCTGAGAGGAGACCACAGTAGTCTACAGTTATATCCAGAGGTGCCAGAAGGGGTCAGGAGTCAGACCCCCACCAATCAGATAATGATGACCCAGTGGTGTGCTGTCAGGGCAGTGCCAGAAGCAGTGAGCGCTTCCATCAATACAGATGGAAGGGCTCATTGCAGGAGTGCTGGGGAGCTGCGGTCCTGTCGCTCAGCTGCCAGCACTCCTTCCCTCCTCCAGCCTTCTGCTCCCCGCTCCACCATGCAGCCTGCAGGCACAGATCGCGCTGCCGGCCTGTGTGGGAGGAGTCTGCAGCCAGGGAATCTGTCTAAGCTCCTCCCACACAGTGCTGCAGAGCGATCTGTGTCTGCAGGGTAGAGAGGACTGTGAGCTTCAGGAACGGGACTGGGTGAGTAGTTACTGTGAGTTCACATCACCATTATTGTTTTCCGTTAAAACATGGTTATGATGGAAAATAATGGAATCCATAAGACGGAAGTCAAAATAGAAGCCTTTAAGAGGCATTCCGTTTTGATCCGTCATAATTGAAGTCTATGGGCAATCATAACAGATCCGTCTGGTTCCCGTTATGCAAGACGGAAAACAAAGTCCTGTCGGCAGGAAACCAGACGGATGTGTTATACATAGACCTCTGTTATGACGGAAAGCTAAAAGGAATGCCTCTTAAAGGCTTCTGTTTCGACTTCCGTCTTATGTTATAACCATGATATCACCGAAAACATAATCCACAACGGTAATGTGAACTCACCCTTACTGTGTTTTTTGTTTTGTTATTTTATAACACAGAGGGCATTACTACTATGTATTGTGGGGAGGGGCTGCCAGAGAAAGGACCCTCCCCAGGTGCCAAACACCGTAGGCACACCACTGTGATGACCTGTCCTGAGGATTGGCCGGCAATATTGTACTCCCAGAAATGTAATGTAGAGTACGCTATGTTAGATCTCTTAAGTTATTCTCTCTGAAGAATCTTTTACCAGGAGCAGGAGCTCGGATATGTGCTTCCTCTTTTCTATGTGTCTTAACAGGAGCTCCCCCTACAGGCAGGAGACAGGACCGGTCAACTCCTACCAAGACAGGAAGAACAGGATGGTTAAAGGGGTATTCCATCTTGGACAATGGGGGCTTATCGCTAGCATATGCCCCCATTGTCTTACAGGTGCGGGTCCCACCGCTGGGACCTGCACCTATATAGAGAACGGAGCCCCGAAAGTGATGGAGGGCGCACTGCGCATGTGCAGCCACCCTCCATTCATTTCTATGGGACCGCCGAAAATAGCTGAGCGCTGGCGCGGTATGCTCCTATTCACTTCTGTGAGAAAGGCTGGGAGAAGCGCTGCGTGGTGGACGGACCCTGGGGTCCTCCATCCACAGCTCTCCCCGCTCCATTCTCGATATAGGTGCGGGTCCCAGCAGTGGGACCCGCACCTATAAGACAATGGGGGCATATGCTAGTGATATGCCCCCTTTGTCCAAGATGGGAATACCACTTTAACCCTGCTCATGCTAACCATTTGCAAACCATATCCCGACTGATAGATAGAGCCAAACATATAAAGTGCAATAATACATACTATATACTATAAGATGACAGATACCCCAAGGTCCATGGTACTGCACGTGGAGGAAGGAGTGGGGTGTGAAATGAGGAATGAAAACGTCACAAGTGACTGTACTCAGACTTTTAGCCATTCTTCAGACTTCTGCTTCTCACCTTCACTTATCTTCCCTGCTTATATTCTCTACTAATGATGTTTTTTCACCTTTTGGAAAAATGTAATTATCAGTTGAACATTTCTAAAAAGAGTGTGACAATAGGGGCGTTCTCCTCACCTGTCACACCTATCACTCCTCTGTCACGGTCCTGCAGTTTCCAGCTGGCTTTTATTAATGTGGTCGCAGTGACATCAAGTTGTATTCAACAGATGCCAACCACAGACCATGAGTGACGGCTGCAGTGGTGACATTATGAGTGGTTCAGCTCCAGTGTGACCAGCGACTGGCTGCTGTTATCGAGGAAACAGTGGCTCGTGTGGACTACAAGACCATTGGAACATGGTTTCCAAAAAGTCAGAACATTCCTATCCATGACCATGGGGTTTATACCCGCTGTGTTGGCTGCCATCAATGACGCTACAGATCTCAACAATAGAAGTTTATTGTTTACAAGTAATAAACAGAAGTAAGAAGGAGACATGGAAGGACATGACGCTACCTGACCACCTGCCATCTCCTCACCGTTGTGATACCTGCCATCTCCTCGCCATTGTGATACCTGCCATCTCCTCACCATTGTGATACCTGCCATCTCCTCACTATTGTGATACCTCCTATCTCCTCGCCATTGTGATACCTCCTATCTCCTCGCCATTGTGATACCTGCCATCTCCTCACCATTGTGATACCTGCCATCTCCTCACCATTGTGATACCTGCCATCTCCTCACCATTGTGATACCTGCCATCTCCTCACCATTGTGATACCTGCCATCTCCTCACCATTGTGATACCTGCCATCTCCTCGCCATTGTGACACCTGGCATCTCCTCACCATTGTGATACCTCCTATCTCCTCGCCATTGTGATACCTCCTATCTCCTCGCCATTGTGATACCTGGCATCTCCTCACCATTGTGATACCTCCTATCTCCTCGCCATTGTGATACCTCCTATCTCCTCGCCATTGTGATACCTGCCATCTCCTCACCATTGTGATACCTCCTATCTTCTCACCATTGTGATACCTGCCATCTCCTCACCATTGTGATACCTCCTATCTCCTCGCCATTGTGATACCTGCCATCTCCTCACCTCAGAGATACCTGCCATCTCCTCACCATTGTGATACCTGCATCTCCTCACCATTGTGATACCTGCCATCTCCTCACCATTGTGATACCTCCTATCTCCTCACCATTGTGATACCTCCTATCTCCTCACCATTGTGATACCTGCCATCTCCTCGCCATTGTGATACCTGCATCTCCTCACCATTGTGATACCTCCTATCTCCTCACCATTGTGATACCTCCTATCTCCTCACCATTGTGATACCTCCTATCTCCTCGCCATTGTGATACCTGCATCTCCTCACCATTGTGATACCTGCCATCTCCTCGCCATTGTGACACCTGCCATCTCCTCACCATTGTGATACCTCCTATCTCCTCGCCATTGTGATACCTCCTATCTCCTCGCCATTGTGATACCTGCCATCTCCTCACCATTGTGATACCTGCCATCTCCTCACCATTGTGATACCTGCCATCTCCTCACCATTGTGATACCTCCTATCTCCTCACCATTGTGATACCTGCCATCTCCTCACCATTGTGATACCTGCCATCTCCTCACCATTGTGATACCTGCCATCTCCTCGCCATTGTGACACCTGCCATCTCCTCACCATTGTGATACCTCCTATCTCCTCGCCATTGTGATACCTGCCATCTCCTCACCATTGTGATACCTGCCATCTCCTCACCATTGTGATACCTCCTATCTCCTCGCCATTGTGATACCTGCCATCTCCTCACCGTTGTGATACCTGCCATCTCCTCACCATTGTGATACCTCCTATCTCCTCGCCATTGTGATACCTCCTATCTCCTCGCCATTGTGATACCTGCCATCTCCTCACCATTGTGATACCTGCCATCTCCTCACCATTGTGATACCTCCTATCTCCTCACCATTGTGATACCTGCCATCTCCTCACCATTGTGATACATGCCATCTCCTCACCATTGTGATACCTGCCATCTCCTCACCATAGAGATACCTGCCATCTCCTCACCATAGAGATACCTGCCATCTCCTCGTCATTGTGATACCTGCCATCTCCTCACCATTGTGATACCTGCCATCTCCTCACCATTGTGATACCTGCCATCTCCTCACCATTGTGATACCTGCCATCTCCTCACCATTGTGATACCTGCCATCTCCTCACCATTGTGATACCTACCATCTCCTCACCATTGTGATACCTGCCATCTCCTCACCATTGTGATACCTGCCATCTCCTCGCCATTGTGACACCTGCCATCTCCTCACCATTGTGATACCTCCTATCTCCTCGCCATTGTGATACCTGCCATCTCCTCACCATTGTGATACCTCCTATCTCCTCACCATTGTGATACCTGCCATCTCCTCACCATTGTGATACCTGCCATCTCCTCACCATTGTGATACCTGCCATCTCCTCACCATTGTGATACCTGCCATCTCCTCGCCATTGTGACACCTGCCATCTCCTCACCATTGTGATACCTCCTATCTCCTCGCCATTGTGATACCTGCCATCTCCTCACCATTGTGATACCTCCTATCTCCTCACCATTGTGATACCTGCCATCTCCTCACCATTGTGATACCTCCTATCTCCTCGCCATTGTGATACCTGCCATCTCCTCACCATTGTGATACCTGCCATCTCCTCACCATTGTGATACCTGCCATCTCCTCACCTCAGAGATACCTGCCATCTCCTCACCATTGTGATACCTGCCATCTCCTCGCCATTGTGATACCTGCCATCTCCTCACCATTGTGATACCTGCATCTCCTCGCCATTGTGACACCTGCCATCTCCTCACCATTGTGATACCTCCTATCTCCTCGCCATTGTGATACCTCCTATCTCCTCGCCATTGTGATACCTGCCATCTCCTCACCATTGTGATACCTGCCATCTCCTCACCATTGTGATACCTGCCATCTCCTCACCATTGTGATACCTGCCATCTCCTCACCATTGTGATACCTCCTATCTCCTCACCATTGTGATACCTGCCATCTCCTCACCATTGTGATACCTGCCATCTCCTCACCATTGTGATACCTGCCATCTCCTCACCATTGTGATACCTCCTATCTCCTCACCATTGTGATACCTCCTATCTCCTCACCATTGTGATACCTGCCATCTCCTCACCATTGTGATACCTGCCATCTCCTCACCATTGTGATACCTGCCATCTCCTCACCATTGTGATACCTGCCATCTCCTCACCATTGTGATACCTGCCATCTCCTCACCATTGTGATACCTGCCATCTCCTCGCCATTGTGATACCTGCCATCTCCTCACCATTGTGATACCTCCTATCTCCTCACCATTGTGATACCTGCCATCTCCTCACCATTGTGATACCTGCCATCTCCTCACCATTGTGATACCTGCCATCTCCTCACCATTGTGATACCTGCCATCTCCTCACCATTGTGATACCTGCCATCTCCTCACCATTGTGATACCTGCCATCTCCTCACCATTGTGATACCTGCCATCTCCTCACCATTGTGATACCTGCCATCTCCTCACCATTGTGATACCTGCCATCTCCTCACCATTGTGATACCTGCCATCTCCTCACCATTGTGATACCTGCCATCTCCTCACCATTGTGATACCTGCCATCTCCTCACCATTGTGATACCTGCCATCTCCTCACCATTGTGATACCTGCCATCTCCTCACCATTGTGATACCTCCTATCTCCTCACCATTGTGATACCTGCCATCTCCTCACCATTGTGATACCTGCCATCTCCCTCACCATTGTGATACCTCCTATCTCCTCACCATTGTGATACCTCCCATCTCCTCACCATTGTGATACCTGCCATCTCCTCACCATTGTGATACCTGCCATCTCTCACCATTGTGATACCTGCCATCTCCTCACCATTGTGATACCTGCCATCTCCTCACCATTGTGATACCTGCCATCTCCTCACCATTGTGATACCTCCTATCTCCTCACCATTGTGATACCTGCCTATCTCCTCACCATTGTGATACCTGCCATCTCCTCACCATTGTGATACCTGCCATCTCCTCACCATTGTGATACCTGCCATCTCCTCACCATTGTGATACCTGCCATCTCCTCACCATTGTGATACCTGCTATCTCCTCACCATTGTGATACCTGCCATCTCCTCACCATTGTGATACCTGCCATCTCCTCACCATTGTGATACCTGCCATCTCCTCACCATTGTGATACCTGCCATCTCCTCACCATTGTGATACCTGCCATCTCCTCACCATTGTGATACCTGCCATCTCCTCACCATTGTGATACTCTGCCATCTCCTCACCATTGTGATACCTGCCATCTCCTCACCATTGTGATACCTGCCATCTCCTCACCATTGTGATACCTGCCATCTCCTCACCATTGTGATACCTGCCATCTCCTCACCATTGTGATACTCTGCCTATCTCCTCACCATTGTGATACCTGCCATCTCCTCACCATTGTGATACCTGCCATCTCCTCACCATTGTGATACCTGCCATCTCCTCACCATTGTGATACCTGCCATCTCCTCACCATTGTGATACCTGCCATCTCCTCACCATTGTGATACCTGCCATCTCCTCACCATTGTGATACCTGCCATCTCCTCACCATTGTGATACCTGCCATCTCCTCACCATTGTGATACCTGCCATCTCCTCACCATTGTGATACCTGCCATCTCCTCACCATTGTGATACCTGCCATCTCCTCACCATTGTGATACCTCCTATCTCCTCACCATTGTGATACCTCCTATCTCCTCACCATTGTGATACCTGCCATCTCCTCACCATTGTGATACCTCCTATCTCCTCACCATTGTGATACCTGCAATCTCCTCACCATTGTGATACCTGCCATCTCCTCACCATTGTGATACCTGCCATCTCCTCGCCATTGTGATACCTGCCATCTCCTCACCATTGTGATACCTGCATCTCCTCACCATTGTGATACCTGCCATCCGCTCACCACTGTAACACCCTCACATGCCAGGCTGCAGAATGTGAATGTTACTGCCTCCTAAGTTGCCCCATTGTATGCCCCCTTCTTATTACTCTTTTATTAGAGATTGACTTGAAATATCTTCTCTATTGCCATCTTGATTGAGGTTCTTTCCCTCCATCTCCCCACAAAGATGTTGATGTAAGGGTTGAAAGCACAGTAAAGGGCAGTGCAGATGGACATGATTAAGTAGAATACTAGCGAGTGAGTCTGAAATCTAACCACCCGAAAATATAGAAGTAAACTCAGGATCCGGTTAGGGACTACTGCAATAAAGAAAGAGAGGAGACTGAGGAGAATGACTACGTACAACCGCAATGGTCGGCAGGCTTCGGAGGTCTTCTGAATCTCAACCAGAAGTGTAACACAAGACAAGACCATTAGAAGAAGCATTAATAGAAATATTACTGTAGTGAAAATAAGGATTGGAACACAACGCCTGGCTCCAGCGCTGAGATAGTCGTCATCATTGTCAACACAGACAAAGACTTCTAGTGCCATGATGAGGAGGGCCAGGGCCCATATCACAGCACACACTATGGTAGTTTGGTGTCTTGGACGCTTAGTCTTGTTATATAGAGGACACAGGACGGTCAGACATCTCTCCACACTCACTGCAGTCAGATGGAAAGTGCTGGAATTAAATCCTACATTGGTCAAGGTTTCTGATAAATATCCAATGATCACATCGTTACTCTCTGGTATGGGTATCTTCTCCAAAAAACAAACCATGTAGGCAGCATAAATCCCACATCCCAGGAGATACAGCAGATCGGCGATGGCAAGGTTCAGAAAGTAAACGGTGCAGTGATTCTTTTTTATTTTCAAGGTGAAAAGCCAAACCATGAACAAATTTCCAATAAGTCCAACAAGACAGATGATGACGGAGATGTAGCCCAGAGTCAGGACAGCTGTCCGTGGGATCAGTGGTGGCCTCAAGCCCTGCGTGACGTTATGTGTCCAGCTTGGGACAGTAGAGTTGATCGATATATTCATGGACTTGTAAGTCTCCATTATACGATTGAGTTTTTATAAATGATCCTGAAGGATAAAACCATCAGAGCTGGACACCACATTAGAATGAAATCAACCCAAACTCTATGGTCACATATGTGTAAGCCAGTTTATATCAGGCTGCCATAGTGTGAACTGTCAGAGTTCTCTCTCCCACCAGAAAACAATCCTCATATGACAAGACACCTCCAGTCCATAATGATTCCTCACCAGTTGTTTCCAGATTTGGTTGTCTTCTAGCTGAGGATTGACCCATCAGTGCCTTTCAGTCTATGATGGATCCATGCTATGTAAAGTCCCTGGTAGGTCCATGAAGCTGATTCTTTTCAGTCTTTGACCTTGTTTTGCTCTCAATCAAGATGATTCTGGCTACGGTTAGTCTGATATCTCGGCTTCTGCATGTCACATGGGTGTTGACTTATGCATGCCCTGTGCATTAATCAGTGGGAGAGACCAAACTTCGGCTTGTGAAACATATAAATAGGTGTATTTGTAGGTGGCGCCACCTTGGTGCACATCACCGCCACATCCTACATGTACAATGTCTGAAATCGTTACAGCATCTAGGAGAAGAATAAACCAACCATTTCTGAATTTATTTTAACAATAATATGTCATCATCATTAGGGGAGTGGAAAATGAAGAATAAGAAAGGGAAGGGAGAATACAAGAGCGTGCTCCTAAGGTGGTATTGAGGAGACTCACTCATAGGAAGGAGGATCACCCAGCTGGTCATGCAATGATATTTAGCACACCTCATTTGTAGGTAAAAGTTTGGACCTTACCAAGTTTGGCCAATTTTTTATTTTTTTTTATTTGCTTTGATCCGAGTTAATTTGTTACAAAGTGAAATAAATCAGGTCTACCCCGGCCTGCAGGTAAACTTTAGGGAGAAATTATCTTGGTGTACATCACTGTGCAGTGCAGCAACAGGCATAGCTAATCCTTTCTGGTAGTAAAACAGTTACTGTGCGTCTGAATGACTGACAGACCACACATACGGACGTGCGCATCATCCTGCAGGCCAGCAACAGTCCTAGCTAACCCCTAGTTAAGCCAAAAGTAACAGCAGCCTTCAGTAAAGCAAAAAAAAAAAAAAAGAAAAACTGCTGTGTCCTAATGACTCTGTAGTGGAACAAAGGAGGACATAGAGGAAGCAGCAATAAGTTGCGGAGAAAAAAAGCTTCTTTTAATCCTTGTTGTGGCAGTGCAAATACATGTGTTTGAATCCCTTCTGTTAGCTGTAGAATGACTTTATATATATATATTTTTTATTTATTTTTTTCCAAAAAGATAGCGGATACCTGTATACAAGACATAGGTCACCCACTGGACACCCCATAACTGTACACGGGGCAGAGGTTAACCGCTGGACACCCCATAACTATATACAAGGCAGGGTCAACCCTCTGGACACCCCATAACTGTATACAAGGCAGGGTCAACCCTCTGGACACCCCATAACTGTACACGGGGAAGAGGTTACCCTCTGGACACCCCATAACTATATACAAGGAAGGGACCACCCACTGGACACCCCATAACTGTAAGCAAGACAGAGGTCACCCACTGGACACCCCATAACTGTACACAAGGCAGAGGTTACCCGCTGGACACCCCATAACTGTATACAAGACAGAGGTCACCCTCTGGACACCCCATAACTGCACACAGGGCAGAGGTCACCCTCTGGACACCCCATAACTGTATACAAGACAGAGGTCACCCACTGGACACCCATAACTGTAAGCAAGACAGAGGTCACCCACTGGACACCCCATAACTATGCACGGGGCAGCGGTTACCCACTGGACACCCCATAACTAAATACAAGGAAGGGACTACCCACTGGATACCCCATAACTGTAAGCAAGACAGAGGTCACCCATTGGACACCCCATAACTGTATACAAGACAGAGGTCACCCACTGGACACCCCATAACTATGCACGGGGCAGCGGTTACCCACTGGACACCCCATAACTAAATACAAGGAAGGGACTACCCACTGGACACCCCATAACTGTAAGCAAGACAGAGGTCACCCACTGGACACCCCATAACTGTATACAAGACAGAGGTCACCCACTGGACACCCCATAACTGTATACAAGACAGAAGTCACCCGCTGGACACCCCATAACTATATACAAGACAGAGGTCACCCACTGGACACCCCATAACCCGAAACTGGCTGATATGGCCCAGGGCCTACCAGGTGCACCTAAATGTATCCTGTAGATGAAAAGCAGGCACATTTACATAAGAATATACAAACCATTAGAAAACGTGGTGTTAAACAGGCAGGATATGCTCAAACCCAAGTGCAGCTGTGCATGTATATAGGGGAGCATATCCTGCACTTGTAGTCCGTTGCTGATGGCATTCAGCAACGGACTACAAGTGCAGGATATGCTCCCCTATATACATGCACAACCGCATGTGGGTTTGAGCATATCCTGCCTGTTTAACACCACGTTTTCTAATGGTTTGTATATTCAAGTGATGGAAATAACTAACCAAATAACAGAAGTGTAAATTCAGCCTTACAAGTCAACGTTAGCATCAGGTCTAATTTATTGGAATGGACTTAACTGCGTAGTGGACCCAGGGCCAGTTTTAGACAAAATGTGGCCCTGGGCAAAATCAAAAGTGGGGCCCCAATTTTAGAAATAATATACTAACAACACAATTACATTCTGTCGATTCCAGTCCCCCTCACAGATGTACACCCCAAAAAGTACTTCACACAGTTCTGCACGCTCATGGCCCCAGAATACACAAAATGTCCCCCTTCCTTTACAAATAACACCCCACAAAGCCCCACACACACAAATACGCACCCTCATGGCCCCCAGAATAGGCTAAATGCACCCCTCAGTGGCGTAACTAGAAATGACTGGTCACACAGCAAATTTTTGAATGGTGCCATCCCAGCAACTTTTTTGCATCCCCCTACCCTCACTCCCGTAATTAGTCAAGATTGCTCTCTCAGACTAGGCCCGGAAGCCTCCCCGTCTGTTTCCTTCACGTATATACTGTATGTCATGTCACTGTATATACTGTTACTGTATGTCATTGTACAATACTGTTAAGTGGGCCCTGACAATAAAATCTTTTAGTCCTCCTCCTGGGTGGGCCCCTTCTGAGGTCGGGCCCCAAGGCAGCCAATTCCCCTGCTTCCCCTATAGTTACACGACAGCAGCCTCCTCACAGATTTACACCCCATAAAGCCCCCACACACAGATCTGCACCCCAGAATACGCCATTTTTCCCCTCCACTCACAAAAACTACAGTAATGGAGCGGGTGGTCATACAGCATGGACTCCAGGACTGCTCACCACTAGACCCCCCTCACCAGGCCGCTCACAGGCATACACAGCCCCTCTCTCCCAAAGCACCTCCACGAGCTCCAGTGTCCGTGCAGAAAGAAAGCTCTGTCCTGTGACCATTAACCCCTTCCTGACATCCGCTGTAAAGGTACACCACATGTAAGGTCTTTAAAGATGGAGTCTGCTATCTTTTTGGAAAAAAAATATATATATATATATATACAGTATATATAGAGTGAGAGAGAGAAAAATGTAAATTACCTCCCTTTCCCCAAAATGAGAGTAAAAATAATTAAACAATTTTTTTAAAAATCATGGGCATTGCAAAACTCGAGTATATTAAAATATAAAAAAGTTAGCTCATACAGTGAATGGCGTAACAGGGAAAAAATAAAAGTGGTGATGAACAAAAAAGCAAACATTATTTTCCAAAGTTTTTATTTTTTTCAGTAATAAAACAAAAGTAAAACTATACATGTGCGGTGTTGCCGGATTCGTACTGACCTGGAGAATGAAGTGCATAAGTCAGTTTTACCGCATAGGGAACTCTGTAAAAGAAAACTGTAAAACTGTGGCAGAATTACGTTTTTTTTTTTCCAATTCCACTACATCCTATGAATTGTCATATGGTGGCATAAAAAAGTACAACTTCTCCTGCAAAAGAAAAAATTTATAGCGAAAAACAAATACGCAAAAACGGAAAATCGCCATGTCAGGAAAGGGTTAAGGAGCATGTTTCCAGTGAGGTCACAAACCTCCTTCTAACAAATGCATTCTAGCTTCTAGCATCCTGATGTGTTGAGCACTGACTGAGACTGGGCTTACTGCAGTGAGCGAGCCTATAGAAGTCCTAAGGGGGGGGGGGCTGTTGGGGTTTCCACCTTTCCCAAAAAATACAGGCCAAGTTTAAAATTACACACGTTAAAGAGGTTGGCGTGGCTTAACACGGGTGATATTTGATCATGTTGTACATTTTGCTCTTTTTTAAAATAAATAAAATAAAAGTCTTGACTGTTCAGGACACCCTGTGGATTCAAGTTTCATTTAGTCTGTATTTTTTTCCAATGTATTATGTATTCATATATCATAGAAGTATCATTTTATACTTTTTTAGTAATTGCAACGGGCGGCTCCCCCAAGGCAGTCGGGTCCCTGTGCCCTAATAGCTTGTGTCACGGTGCTCCTACCTGGATATCGTCTCTCCCCGGGGTTAGGCTCCGTAGCAATAAAGGAGTTGTAGTTGGTGGAGTAAGAAGAGTCCAGACTTGGTAAAGTTCAACGGTTTTTACTTGAATAAAATTGGAATAAACCTGCGTCATCCAAACAATACCTGATCTTTCTCTTGGCTCCAGCAGACGAAGGGTAAACTGGCAGCTGAACCTGAATACTTTGCTTCATCTCTCTGCTGCTGTGCTAATCTCTGGCTTCAGTCTGGGATGCACGGTGATATACATTCGCCGGCCGGGAAATACTGTAGCTGATTTATTACGTGGTTTGTGACTAATGAATTTGGATCTAATTGAATGTTTTTGATAAACTTGGCTAAACATCCGAATCAAATTTTGGAAAACTTCTCTCATCTCTACACAGGACTTGTTCTGAGGGATCCGAAGAACAGAAAAATAAACGGTGATGTCAACACGGCCAAACAGAGACACTAGTGGCCCCATACCTCTGCGCTCCGTATTTCCCCATGATGGTCATCGTTAGCCGGAGGACAATTAGTGAAGCATCATGCGGGGGTCATAACAAACTGTAGGTACTGGAATTAAGTGAATGCCCGGGGGCCACATATACAAAGCGTGGGATGGACATGGAGTCCCAGAACTCATCCTCAGAAACTCCAGCTGAACAACAATAACTGTACACGGGACAGAGGTTACCCGCTGGACACCCCATAACTATATACAAGGCAGGGACCACCCGCTGGACACCCCATAACTATATACAAGGCAGGGACCACCCGCTGGACACCCCATAACTATATACAAGGCAGGGACCACCCGCTGGACACCCCATAACTATATACAAGGCAGGGACCACCCACTGGACACCCCATAACTATATACAAGGCAGGGACCACCCACTGGACACCCCATAACTATATACAAGACAGAGGTCACCCACTGGACACCCCATAACTATATACAAGGAAGGGACCACCCTCTGGACACCCCATAACTGTATACAAGGCAGGGACAACCCTCTGGACACCCCATAACTGTACATGGTGAAGAGGTTACCCGCTGGACACCCCATAACTATATACAAGGAAGGGACCACCCACTGGACACCCCATAACTGTAAGCAAGACAGCGGTTACCCGCAGGACACCCCATAACTATATACAAGGAAGGGACTAGCCACTGGACACCCCATAACTGTACACAAGACAGAAGTCACCCACTGGACACCCCATAACTGTACACAAGACAGAAGTCACCCACTGGACACCCCATAACTGCACACAGGGCAGAGGTTACCCTCTGGACACCCCATAACCGTATACAAGACAGAGGTCACCCACTGGACACCCCATAACTATGCACGGGGAAGCGGTTACCCACTGGACACCCCATAACTAAATACAAGGAAGGGACTACCCACTAGACACCCCATAACTGTATACAAGACAGAAGTCACCCACTGGATACCCCATAACTGTATACAAGACTGAGGTCACCCACTGGACACCCCATAACTATATACAAGGCAGAGGTCACCCTCTGGATGCCCCACAACTGTATACAAGATAGAGGTCACCCACTGGACACCCCATAACTGTAAGCAAGACAGAGGTCACCCACTGGGCACCCCATAAGTGTATATGAGACAGAGGTCACCCACTGGACACCTCATAACTGTACACAGGGCAGAGGTCACCCGCTGGACACCCCATAACTGTATACAAGACAGAGGTCACCCACTCGACACCCCTTAACTGTATACAAGACAGAGGTCACCCACTGGACACCCCATAACTGTATACAAGACAGAGGTCACCCTCTGGACACCCCATAACTGCACACAGGGCAGAAATCACCAGCTGGACACCCCCATAACTGTACACTGGGCAGAGGTCACCCAGCTGGACACCCCCTTATAATTATACACAGGGCAGAGGTTACCCGCTGGAAACCCCATAACTTTATACAAGACAGGGGCCACCCGCATGACACACCGATAACTGTATACAAGACAGAGGTCACCCGCTGGACACCCCATAACTGCACGCAGTGCAGAAGTCACCAGTTGGACACCCCATAACTGTACATGGGGCAGAGGTTACCCAATGGACACCCAATAACTATATACAAGCCAGAGGTCACCCACTGGACACGCCATAACTGTATACAAGACAGAGGTCACCCACTGGACACCCCATAACTGTATACAAGACAGAGGTCACCCACTGGACACGCCATAACTATATACAAGGAAGGGACCACCCTCTGGACACCCCATAACTGTATACAAGGCAGGGAAAACCCTCTGGACACCCCATAACTGTACATGGTGAAGAGGTTACCCGCTGGACACCCCATAACTATATACAAGGAAGGGACCACCCACTGGACACCCCATAACTGTATACAAGATAGAGGTCACCCACTGGACACCCCATAACTGTATACAAGACAGAGGTCACCCACTGGACACCCCATAGCTGTATACAAGACAGAGGTCACACACTGGACACGCCATAACTGCACACAGGGCGGAGGTTACCCACTAGACACCCCATAACTATATACAAGACAGTGGTCACCCACTGGACACCCCATAACTATGCACGGGAAGCGGTTACCCACTGGACACCCCATAACTAAATACAAGGAAGGGACTACCCACTAGACACCCCATAACTGTATACAAGACAGAAGTCACCCACTGGATACCCCATAACTGTATACAAGACTGAGGTCACCCACTGGACACCCCATAACTATATACAAGGCAGAGGTCACCCTCTGGACACCCCACAACTGTATACAAGATAGAGGTCACCCACTGGACACCCCATAACTGTAAGCAAGACAGAGGTCACCCACTGGGCACCCCATAAGTGTATATAAGACAGAGGTCACCCACTGGACACCTCATAACTGTACACAGGGCAGAGGTCACCCGCTGGACACCCCATAACTGTATACAAGACAGAGGTCACCCACTCGACACCCCTTAACTGTATACAAGACAGAGGTCACCCACTGGACACCCCATAACTGTATACAAGACATAGGTCACCAACTGGACACCCCATAACTGTATACAAGACAGAGGTCACCCTCTGGACACCCCATAACTGCACACAGGGCAGAAATCACCAGCTGGACACCCCCATAACTGTACACTGGGCAGAGGTCACCCAGCTGGACACCCCCTTATAATTATACACAGGGCAGAGGTTACCCGCTGGAAACCCCATAACTTTATACAAGACAGGGGCCACCCACATGACACACCGATAACTGTATACAAGACAGAGGTCACCCGCTGGACACCCCATAACTGCACGCAGGGCAGAAGTCACCAGTTGGACACCCCATAACTGTACATGGGGCAGAGGTTACCCAATGGACACCCAATAACTATATACAAGCCAGAGGTCACCCACTGGACACGCCATAACTGTATACAAGACAGAGGTCACCCACTGGACACCCCATAACTGTATACAAGACAGAGGTCACCCACTGGACACCCCATAACTGTATACAAGATAGAGGTCACCCACTGGACACCCCATAACTGTATACAAGACAGAGGTCACCCACTGGACACCCCATAACTGTATACAAGACAGAGGTCACACACTGGACACGCCATAACTGCACACAGGGCGGAGGTCACACACTGGACACGCCATAACTGCACACAGGGCGGAGGTTACCCACTAGACACCCCATAACTATATACAAGACAGTGGTCACCCACTGGACACCCCATAACTGTCTCATAGCTTCTGAATGCTTCTTAGGTGGCCTCTGCATGGCCTGACTGATATTTCTGTTCTGGGGAGTTTGGAGCCATCCTTTACCGTGCACACAGCCAAACTCTGACTACAGGTGCCATGAGACCCTGCGGAAAAGATGGACGCCTGCGGACGGTGAAGCATCTGATGATTTCTCTTCAGTCGCCTTTCATGTATCTGGGAGCATACCTGATAGGCTCATCTGCAGATTCCTGACACAAGGCGAGAAGCAGGTAATTATCCTAATGATCGGGTAATTAGAAAGCTATATATACTGTATATAAATACACATCAGCCCCATCCATAAACACAGCGCCACATACTCCACCCAAATGTGTCATAGGTGCGACTCCCACCGATCTGTAGAACAGAACCTGCAAAGGGTAGAAGGGTGCACCACGGATGCTTGGCCACCCTCCATTCATTGCTATTCGATTGCTGAAAATAGCCAGTTGCTGCTATAGAAGTGAATGGAGCGGTGGCCGTGCTTGCACGGTGTGCTTCCCATTCCCAAGCGATTTTTAGCAGTCCGCTAGAAATGAATGGAGGGTGGCTGGTGCTGATTCAGTCACTGTGTACATACATTATTGATCCTGAGTTACATCCTGTATTATACTCCAGAGCTGCACTCACTATTCTGCTGGTGCAGTCACTGTGTACATACATTACATTATTTATACTGTACTGATCCTGCGTTACATGCTGTATTATACTCCAGAGCTGCACTCACTATTCTGCTGGTGCAGTCACTGTGTACATACATTACTGATCCTGTACTGATCCTGAGTTACATCCTGTATTATACTCCAGAGCTGCACTCACTATTCTGCTGGTGCAGTCACTGTGTACATACATTACTGATCCTGTACTGATCCTGAGTTACATCCTGTATTATACTCCAGAGCTGCACTCACTATTCTGCTGGTGCAGTCACTGTGTACATACATTACTGATCCTGTACTGATCCTGAGTTACATCCTGTATTATACTCCAGAGCTGCACTCACTATTCTGCTGGTGCAGTCACTGTGTACACACATTACTTATCCTGTACTGATCCTGAGTTACATCCTGCATAATACTCCAGAGCTGCACTCACTATTCTGCTGGTGGAGTCACTGTGTACATACATTACTTATCCTGTACTGATCCTGAGTTACATCCTGTATTATACTCCAGAGCTGAAATCAATATTTGAAAAAATGAACTATAATATTTTGTAGAAAGTCAGTCTTCAGTGAGGACATGGTCTTTTCTGTTCAGTATTTTATTGGCTCCTTTTTCTCATTATTGCCTTAGTGTCCGACATCTTATGTGTGTGTGCAGACTTACATTTTAGAAGAAATTTATCATTCACCAGATTTGTGACTTTTCTACTTGCAATCTCTGCATCTTATGCAGCCCTCACCAAGTTTGCAAAAAGGGGGCGTGCCGATGGCAGAATTAGGGCACTGCAAGGGCCCCGAGATATTTTATCATTATTTACACCAGAAACTGGCATAGTGAGTGAACTCTACGGCAGCTCCGATCTGTGGCAGATTTCATTCTAGTGCACGGAGTCCGAGGAGGCCTGCGCCTCGTCATAAATAACCTGCCTCCTCTGCCAGTGCAGGCCCCATGCACCGGAGTAGCACCCCCCGCCTTGATAAATCAGACCTTTATCTTTGTAGATCTCCTGCCAGTGGTAAATTACAGATCGTAATAAGGGAGCAGATGTGCAGATAGAACATTGAGGACACGTTTGTTACTAGTCTTTGGACCGGACGCCTTCATTCATAGGTGCTTGGCTAGTGCTCAATGTCAGTGTGCTGCGTCTCCACCCGGTCACTTCCCTCAGAGGACTTTCTATCTTCTTTGAAGACAGATTCAAGAGCTTGTGTTGTGGGGAGACTCTTCTTCCACCTCCCGACAATAATATAGATGTAGGGATTGACAGTAGAATTGACGGCAGAACACAAAGAAATCGCCATGTAGCCGATGACCTTGGTCTTCCCTGTAGGGATTAAGGCAAAGAAGAACAAGAGTCTCACGATGGTGGCTGGAACCAGAGAGATGAGGAAGGTGGTGACCGCTGCGACAACCACTATGTACAGTTTAATCGGCTGGTATGGTATGGAGGTCTTCCGGATCTCTATAAGAAGGACAGCACTGGCGCCAATCATGGCAAGGGTCACAATCAGGAACAGGATTGATATGACTACGTAAACAGTAGATCTGTGTTGAGGGATGAGGTACCTCTCTAGAGCAGTTATTAGGAAGGACGCAATCCATATAATCACACTCAATATGGCCGACAAGTGCTCCGGGCGGCGACATTTGTACCACATGGGAAAGCAAACAGAGAGACATCGTTCAATGGAGAGAACGGCCAGAAAGAACAGGCTCGAGTTAAAGCCAAAGCTGGTCAGGAGCTCGCCAAACACTTGGAATACTGCGTCTTGCCTCTTCGAGGTGTGCACTCCATTATACAAGCACAGGAAGAACAAATTCACCATGCAGCAGCCAAACACGAAGATGAAATCCGCCACAGCCAAATTCAGGATGTACACTGTCGACTGGTTCAGCTTGATGCGGAAACAGAAGAGATATATTGTGATCCCATTGCCGATCAGTCCCACCAGGCAGATGAGGACAGTCATGAGGCAAATGGTGATGGGTATGGTGGACTGCGAGATGTCTGGCTTGGAGCCGTGGGCTCCAGGGTGCGTGCTGTTGATTGAGGAGTTGAGGGACATTATGTTATGCAGTTACTGGAGGACAGGGACTTCCATAAACCTGAGAAAGAGAAAAGCAATATTAGCAGAAGCAAAAAATATCTTAAAACAAGCCCCAACACGATGAAGTCCTGGATTCCTTCTGTAAGGACTGAGTCCTGTTCAGGGACTGCTCGTCTGTAAGAAAACCCAGAGGTATAAAGGACTACAGACACGATAACATGGCCATCCAAGGTGGCACCCATATTTTTACAACCCCAATTTCAAAGGTCTTAAGCCAAAGTGTAAAATGTAAATATAGTAAATAAAAGCCGGAGGCAATCGTCTGTAGACCTCGTAAGCCCACAATAGATCACAGAACATACAGCAGATGATGAAAGGAGACATTTTACCATTTCATGAAAAAAAGTTGTACCAGGGACATGTCTAGCATTGAATGTAGCCTCCCCGAGGAGGAGATAATTGTTGGAGTTTTGGGAGAGGTGTGAGGTCTGATGTAGGATTCTCCTTCTCCACAGTCCGGGGTCTTTACGGGATTTTTCCTTTTCTATTGATAAACGGTCTGGATGCAGGGGGCCCGTTCAGCCCCCGAAGTCTTCTTCTGGGAAGCCGTGCCATTGTGATGGATGCAGTATGTGGATTAGCATTTTCTTGCTGAAATATGCAAGGCCTCTCCCGAAAATCCTCAGCTGTGTCATGTGACCAGCGCTCTGCTTCTCCAACTGACACAGGACAGGAAGTCAGTTACGTCTCTTTTCATTCCGATGAGACGGACATTGAGGCTTCCATAGGAACACATAGAGAAACGGCTTCCTGTCTAAACGTAAGATGATGAAAGTCTGAGTTCTGCTCAAAGCTGAGGATCAGAAGGGAGGTTATAACTCACAAATACAGTCTCTGGTAAGATTGCCTTGACAACAGTTTACATCGTGTACCTTTCTAACTGGTCAGAGAATAACATTTTTTGCAGGAGTGCTTTTTTAATGCAGTGCTGCCCGAGGGGCCATAGAGCACGAGCATCCAGTACTGACCATTGCCTTGTCCCTCGGTCACATGGATTTCTTCAGACTCTCTGGATCCTTTGATGATATGTATTTGACACCGAGGAATATTTTTTTGACCTTAATCCACTATTTTTTGTTGCAGTTTTTCGCAGATTGATGAACCTCTGCACATAATTGCTTCTGAGAGACTCTACCTCTCTAACATGCTTTTTATACCCAGTCATGTGACTTAGTAGCAAATTACTTTTTCAGTCTTTTGTTGCCCCTGTCCCAACTCTCTCGTGATGTGGTGGTGCCTTCAAGTTCTAAATTAGGTCTTTTTTTTTCTGTTTTTATTTACATTTATTTACAGTTTATACAGTGCCCAAACTTTTCTGGAATTGGGGCTGTAACTCTTTTGGCTCAAACCCCAGCTGCACATGGTAGTTACGAATGCGGACGGCTGTTCCCCTTCCAAAATAGCCTGCCGGAACCAGTAACGCCAGTGTGAAAAAGGCCTTAGCATCTCACTGGTGATGGTGTCATGGTCAGGGCACCAAGAATTGCCACAGACAGAGTTAGCAGACATCAGCAAAGCATCACATCCCAAAACTCGAGACAACTTTAACCACAGGAAAAATAACCATGGAAAAGTCTGCGCCCCCTGAGTACCTGCCACAAAGTCTTCTGTAGCAGAGCACCAATCGGTTAATCATGTGGTGGTGGACGTCTTTATTGAGGGATGATCGTCATTGTTCTTTTGTGGTAAAGAATACTTTTTTTTTTTTATTTATTAAAGAATAAATATTTCAAATTTTTCCATACAAGTAAATTATTTATAATTTTTTCCCATTAATCCCTTGCACCGAAAATACCCGATCAAGCCCCCAGCCCTTGCAATGCATCACCTAGTGCCCTCCATCTGTAAGATCAGGGCAAATCACTAATGGGGCAGAGAGTGAAAGCCTGAGAACTCCATCCTCCCCATACCTTCCCCCAACTCTCTTCGCAATTTCTTTGTCTATACAGAATTTTTTTCGTAACTCTTAACTTTATTAACCAAAGAATACTTAAAATTTATCAGACTTGGATGAAGGATATTCTGTCCAGGCAGGAAGAGTAGATGAGTAATATTCTGTCTTTCCAAGAAAAGTAGATGACAGTGGAACAGACAGCACAGATGGGAGATGATCCAGGGCCGGGGGCTTCATGTCTCAGCTGTGATGGAAGAAACACAAGGATCGGACCCCCCTCTTCTGTAGAGGAGATGAATTCTAGAACAATGTCCTCTGAGACCAACGAGTCCCACCTGCTGTTCTGATAAACCAACCTGCAGCATTCTAGCTCCAGTCATATGCCTGTGCCTAATGGGATTTGTGGTTGCTCAAGGGGTGGAGTGGACAAGTCGCTGACCCCTGATCTGCTTTCTCTTGTCCCTTCTGTCTTCAGAGGAAATCCTCTGGAATCAATCTGACTCTATTGGAGATATTTTCTGCTTCATTTGTTGCAATCAGAAGTCCAGGTATGAGTCTCTGTACTACACAATCTCCGCAGGTGACCAGGAGATTCTTCTCAATGTCTAGGGCAAAAACTCAACCCAAACAACTGACCCCAGAGATGTATAAAGAGGAAAGACCTGTAGGGGTCTACATTACATTGCTGGCTGCTGACCTGCTGGTGACATGAGATGATATGTGGTTGTAGATGTTTGTGGTCAGATCTGATTGTAGTGAGATCTCCAGGTTTGGGATGACCCCAATGCTACACTGAGTCCCCCAGACACCATCAAGGTGATACCATGTGTTCCTGCTCTCCGGTAGAGATTGTAAGGTGGGAAATAAGTCCAGAGAATCAGGGTCTGCAGTAACCAGGGGGCTTCTTTACTGGAGGAATTCAGGTGCAAAACAATACAGGCGAGGCATAGGGCCGACATCTCCAGTCTCCTCCCTGAGATGAGGCATAGGGCCGACATCTCCAGTCTCCTCCCTAGCAGAAGAAGGTTGTTTGGTGAGGAAAGGCCCTTGTCTCAGAAGGCTAGGGGCTCTAACTGCTATCTTTATAAAGAGTTTCTAGCTGAATTAGAAACTTCTACTGGGAGGGGTGTAGTGGAGAAGCACAGCCTAAACAAAAACATAGACACAATTTATGTCTATCATAGACTCTAATATATATATATAGTACAAATAGAGATGAGTGAATTTCTTGAAAATTCGATTCGGCTGATTCGCCAAATTTCACAAAAAAATTTGCTTTGTTACGAATGACAGGTAGCTGAGATAGCGCCGCCCCCCCATCATTGTACCCCTCAGATGCCGCGTTCATACATGATTGCGGCATCTGAGTGTACAAACAGTGTGAAATTAACATTAAAAAAAACATTACATCAAAATTACTGCATCCATTTGCTCACAACGGGCCGGCCGCTGCTTATACATTCCAATAGACTTGCAGTGAAGCTCTATAGAGTCTATAATAGAAATTGCATCAATGTTTCTTTTTAGGCTGTGCTTCTCCACTTCACCACTAGAAGAGTTGTTGTGAATTTTGGGAGGGACCCTATGATTACTTTTCTTTTAGACGCGTTTTTGTAGATGGTCAGAATGTCAGCATGTCTGGGTTTTTTTCCAGCGAAAACTTTACATAGGTAGAAAGTCTTAAAGTCTCTCAGTATTATCTGGCTGTGCATTAACCCTTTCAACAATGTAGATACAGTGTAATAACAGCGCGGATGAGCAGGATACATTACAAGTTGAGTTCACACTTTAGTTATTTCATTCAGTCATTGTGAGCCAACATCGAGTGCGGGTCAAAAACACAGAAGAGGTGCAGATCTTTCCTTACACCTGATCTCTGGAGGCTTCACTACTGGTTTTGGCTCACAATAAGTGATGGAAATAACTGATTGCATAACTGGTGTGAACTTGTCCTAAACATATACATAGTGACATCGTTTCTAAGGCTGACAATAGACATCTGTCCATCCAGTTCCGCCTGTTATCCTGCATGTTGATCCAGAGGAAGGCAAAACAAAACCACTGAGAGGTAAAAGCCAATTTTCCTCAATTTAGGGGAAAAAATTCCTTCCCGAAGGCAATGCATACACTGTAAATGCAGTTAACAATATGAAACAGTAGAAGTGCACACAACAGCATAAATCACACTGCAAGTTAACCATTCAGAGTACAATAAAGAAGGGAGTTTGTATAGTATCTATAGGAGCAAATGTCCCCAACGCGCCCCTGCTCCAGGGTACTAAGTATGTATTACACATCGTATAGCGGCTGACCTGCTGGTGACGTGAGATGTTATGAGCTTGTAGATGTGTTTATGGTGTGATCTCCTGATTGCTCACTATAATGTCCAGTGTCCGCGTCCACCCTGATTGCTCACTATAATGTCCAGTGTCCGCGTCCACCCTGATTGCTCACTATAATGTCCAGTGTCTGCGTCCACCCTGACTGCTCACTATAATGTCCAGTGTCCGCGTCCACCCTGACTGCTTACTATAATGTCCAGTGTCCGCGTTAACCCTGACTGCTCACTATAATATCCAGTGTCCGCGTCGACCCTGATTGCTCACTATAATGTCCAGTGTCCGCGTCCACCCTGACTGCTCACTATAATGTCCAGTGTCCGCGTCCACCCTGACTGCTTACTATAATGTCCAGTGTCCACGTCCACCCTGACTGCTCACTATAATGTCCAGTGTCCGCGTCCACCCTGACTGCTTACTATAATGTCCAGTGTCCGCGTCCACCCTGACTGCTCACTATAATGTCCAGTGTCCGCGGTCCACCCTGACTGCTCACTATAATGTCCAGTGTCCGCGTCCACCCTGACTGCTCACTATAATGTCCAGTGTCCGCGGCCCACCCTGACTGCTCACTATAATGTCCAGTGTCCGCGTCCACCCTGACTGCTCACTATAATGTCCAGTGTCCGCGCCCACCCTGACTGCTCACTATAATGTCCAGTGTCCGCGTCCACCCTGACTGCTCACTATAATGTCCAGTGTCCGCGTCCACCCTGATTGCTCACTATAATGTCCAGTGTCCGCGTCCATCCTGACTGCTCACTATAATGTCCAGTGTCCACGTCCACCGTGACTGCTTACTATAATATCCAGTGTCCGCGTCCACCCTGACTGCTCATTATAATGTCCAGTGTCCGCGTCCACCCTGACTGCTCATTATAATGTCCAGTGTCCGCGTCCACCCTGACTGCTCACTATAATGTCCAGTGTCCGCGTCCACCCTGACTGCTTACTATAATGTCCAGTGTCCGCGTTAACCCTGACTGCTCACTATAATGTCCAGTGTCCGCGTCCACCCTGATTGCTCACTATAATATCCAGTGTCCGCGTCCACCCTGACTGCTCACTATAATGTCCAGTGTCCGCGTCCACCCTGACTGCTCACTATAATGTCCAGTGTCCGCGTCCACCCTGACTGCTTACTATAATGTCCAGTGTCCGCGTCCACCCTGACTGCTCACTATAATGTCCAGTGTCCGCGTCCACCCTGACTGCTCACTATAATGTCCAGTGTCCGCGTCCACCCTGACTGCTCACTATAATGTCCAGTGTCCGCGTCCACCCTGACTGCTCACTATAATATCCAGTGTCCGCGTCCACCCTGACTGCTCACTATAATGTCCAGTGTCCGCGTCCACCCTGACTGCTCACTATAATGTCCAGTGTCCGCGTCCACCCTGACAGCTCATTATAATGTCCAGTGTCCGCGTCCACCCTGATTACTCACTATAATGTCCAGTGTCCGCGTCCACCCTGACTGCTTACTATAATATCCAGTGTCCGCATCCACCCTGACTGCTCACTATAATGTCCAGTGTCCGCGTCCACCCTGACTGCTTACTATAATATCCAGTGTCCGCGTCCACCCTGACTGCTCATTATAATGTCCAGTGTCCGCGTCCACCCTGACTACTTACTATAATGTCCAGTGTCCGCGTCCACCCTGACTGCTTACTATACTGTCCAGTGTCCGCGTCCACCCTGACTACTCACTATAATGTCCAGTGTCCGCGTCCACCCTGACTGCTTACTATAATGTTCAGTGTCCGCGTCCACCCTGATTGCTCACTATAATGTCCAGTGTCCGCGTCCATCCTGACTGCTCACTATAATGTCCAGTGTCCACGTCCACCGTGACTGCTTACTATAATATCCAGTGTCCGCGTCCACCCTGACTGCTCACTATAATGTCCAGTGTCCGCGTCCACCCTGACTGCTCACTATAATGTCCAGTGTCCGCGTCCACCCTGACTGCTCACTATAATGTCCAGTGTCGCGTCCACCCTGACTGCTCACTATAATGTCCAGTGTCCGCGTCCACCCTGACTGCTCACTATAATGTCCAGTGTCCGCGTCCACCCTGACTGCTCACTATAATGTCCAGTGTCGCGTCCACCCTGACTGCTCACTATAATGTCCAGTGTCCGCGTCCACCCTGACTGCTCACTATAATGTCCAGTGTCCGCGTCCACCCTGACTGCTCACTATAATGTCCAGTGTCCGCGTCCACCCTGACTGCTCACTATAATGTCCAGTGTCCGCGTCCACCCTGACTGCTCACTATAATGTCCAGTGTCCGCGTCCACCCTGACTGCTCACTATAATGTCCAGTGTCCGCGTCCACCCTGACTGCTCACTATAATGTCCAGTGTCCGCGTCCACCCTGACTGCTCACTATAATGTCCAGTGTCCGCGTCCACCCTGACTGCTCACTATAATGTCCAGTGTCCGCGTCCACCCTGACTGCTCACTATAATGTCCAGTGTCCGCGTCCACCCTGACTGCTCACTATAATGTCCAGTGTCCGCGTCCACCCTGACTGCTCACTATAATGTCCAGTGTCCGCGTCCACCCTGACTGCTCACTATAATGTCCAGTGTCCGCGTCCACCCTGACTGCTCACTATAATGTCCAGTGTCCGCGTCCACCCTGACTGCTCACTATAATGTCCAGTGTCCGCGTCCACCCTGACTGCTCACTATAATGTCCAGTGTCCGCGTCCACCCTGACTGCTCACTATAATGTCCAGTGTCCGCGTCCACCCTGATTGCTCACTATAATGTCCAGTGTCCGCGTCCACCCTGACTGCTCACTATAATGTCCAGTGTCCGCGTCCACCCTGACTGCTCACTATAATGTCCAGTGTCCGCGTCCACCCTGACTGCTCACTATAATGTCCAGTGTCCGCGTCCACCCTGACTGCTCACTATAATGTCCAGTGTCCGCGTCCACCCTGACTGCTCACTATAATGTCCAGTGTCCGCGTCCACCCTGACTGCTCACTATAATGTCCAGTGTCGCGTCCACCCTGACTGCTCACTATAATGTCCAGTGTCCGCGTCCACCCTGATTGCTCACTATAATGTCCAGTGTCCGCGTCCACCCTGACTGCTCACTATAATGTCCAGTGTCCGCGTCCACCCTGACTGCTCACTATAATGTCCAGTGTCCGCGTCCACCCTGACTGCTCACTATAATGTCCAGTGTCCGCGTCCACCCTGACTGCTCACTATAATGTCCAGTGTCGCGTCCACCCTGACTGCTCACTATAATGTCCAGTGTCCGCGTCCACCCTGACTGCTCACTATAATGTCCAGTGTCCGCGTCCACCCTGACTGCTCACTATAATGTCCAGTGTCCGCGTCCACCCTGACTGCTCACTATAATGTCCAGTGTCCGCGTCCACCCTGACTGCTCACTATAATGTCCAGTGTCGCGTCCACCCTGACTGCTCACTATAATATCCAGTGTCCGCGTCCACCCTGACTGCTCACTATAATGTCCAGTGTCGCGTCCACCCTGACTGCTCACTATAATGTCCAGTGTCCGCGTCCACCCTGACTGCTCACTATAATGTCCAGTGTCGCGTCCACCCTGACTGCTCACTATAATGTCCAGTGTCCGCGTCCACCCTGACTGCTCACTATAATGTCCAGTGTCCGCGTCCACCCTGACTGCTCACTATAATGTCCAGTGTCCGCGTCCACCCTGACTGCTCACTATAATGTCCAGTGTCGCGTCCACCCTGACTGCTCACTATAATGTCCAGTGTCCGCGTCCACCCTGACTGCTCACTATAATGTCCAGTGTCCGCGTCCACCCTGACTGCTCACTATAATGTCCAGTGTCGCGTCCACCCTGACTGCTCACTATAATGTCCAGTGTCCGCGTCCACCCTGACTGCTCACTATAATGTCCAGTGTCCGCGTCCACCCTGACTGCTCACTATAATGTCCAGTGTCCGCGTCCACCCTGACTGCTCACTATAATGTCCAGTGTCCGCGTCCACCCTGACTGCTCACTATAATGTCCAGTGTCCGCGTCCACCCTGACTGCTCACTATAATGTCCAGTGTCGCGTCCACCCTGACTGCTCACTATAATGTCCAGTGTCCGCGTCCACCCTGACTGCTCACTATAATGTCCAGTGTCCGCGTCCACCCTGACTGCTCACTATAATGTCCAGTGTCCGCGTCCACCCTGACTGCTCACTATAATGTCCAGTGTCCGCGTCCACCCTGACTGCTCACTATAATGTCCAGTGTCCGCGTCCACCCTGACTGCTCACTATAATGTCCAGTGTCCGCGTCCACCCTGACTGCTCACTATAATGTCCAGTGTCCGCGTCCACCCTGACTGCTCACTATAATGTCCAGTGTCGCGTCCACCCTGACTGCTCACTATAATGTCCAGTGTCCGCGTCCACCCTGACTGCTCACTATAATGTCCAGTGTCCGCGTCCACCCTGACTGCTCACTATAATGTCCAGTGTCCGCGTCCACCCTGACTGCTCACTATAATGTCCAGTGTCCGCGTCCACCCTGACTGCTCACTATAATGTCCAGTGTCCGCGTCCACCCTGACTGCTCACTATAATATCCAGTGTCCGCGTCCACCCTGACTGCTCACTATAATGTCCAGTGTCGCGTCCATCCTGACTGCTCACTATAATGTCCAGTGTCCGCGTCCACCCTGACTGCTCACTATAATGTCCAGTGTCCGCGTCCACCCTGATTGCTCACTATAATGTCCAGTGTCCGCGTCCACCCTGACTGCTCACTATAATGTCCAGTGTCCGCGTCCACCCTGATTGCTCACTATAATGTCCAGTGTCCGCGTCCACCCTGACTGCTCAATATAATATCCAGTGTCCGCGTCCACCCTGACTGCTCACTATAATGTCCAGTGTCCGCGTCCACCCTGACTGCTCACTATAATATCCAGTGTCCGCGTCCACCCTGACTGCTCACTATAATGTCCAGTGTCCGCGTCCACCCTGACTGCTCACTATAATATCCAGTGTCCGCGTCCACCCTGACTGCTCACTATAATGTCCAGTGTCCGCGTCCACCCTGACTGCTCACTATAATGTCCAGTGTCCGCGTCCATCCTGACTGCTCACTATAATGTCCAGTGTCCGCGTCCATCCTGACTGCTCACTATAATGTCCAGTGTCCGCGTCCACCCTGACTGCTCACTATAATGTCCAGTGTCCGCGTCCATCCTGATTGCTCACTATAATGTCCAGTGTCCGCGTCCATCCTGACTGCTCACTATAATGTCCAGTGTCCGCGTCCACCCTGACTGCTCACTATAATGTCCAGTGTCCGCGTCCATCCTGATTGCTCACTATAATGTCAAGTGTCCGCGTCCACCCTGACTGCTGTAGAGCTGCACTCACCGTCTGCATCCAGATGCCTCGGAGGTATCGTCTTGTCACAAGGCACCTGTGCTGAGGATCTGGCTGCGCTCGGTGCCAACCTCTCCACAGTCTGAGCTTTCCTCATCATCCACGCTCACCTCATTCCTGGGCGTCTGTGGACTTGTCAATATGTTAATTAAACAGCTAAGAAATTATGTAATCAGATTCTCGGGGTCAGAGGAAGGTTCTGTCAGTGGCATCATAGTAAAGCATGTTTTCTGGATGTCGCCTACATGGAAGCTGACAGTGAGACCTGTCATAGGACCCCCTGCAGGGTGGTATGAGGTGGGATCATCATCGGCCTATAGCCTGCACTGGAGAGCTCCAGCACCCATCCATGGAGGGGACGGCGTCCTGTCTGATGGAGCTCAGACTTCATTTAAGGGTCTGTTCACCTCAGAAAGCAGTTTTATATTATCTTAACGCATATGACAGTGCAAGCAGCTTTACTATAGGAGGGAATTAAACATTTTTTCCTGGTTTGTTTCGAGCTCTCCTCGGACTATAAGGGGTTCGATTCAGTTTCCATCCAAGAGCCCATCATTTCTTGTCCATTCTGGGCGGCGCAGGTGTGAACACAGCCCAAAGATCTACTGCATGAGATGTCAGGTACGGGGTGATCGGGCGATCTGTAGCATCACGTTCTAATGAACTCCATATTCCTTATCACAGAACAACGCGCATGATGGCTGCAGACACGAGGGAGTAATGAGGGCCGTTTTATGCAGCATAGAGAGGGGATTTATCATACACTCCATGTAATATCCCGACCTATCAGGGGCTCTCCAGACACTCACAAATTGATGCTTTGGTCACATCTGCAGAGCTTTTACACAAGGGTCTTCTCCAGAAGCTTCTGATCAGGGCTGGGACTGGGATACATTGGCATTTTATCTGAAGGCGCCCACAATGTTCTGTCCACAGGACATTATCAGCCTGGGCACCACATCTCATTGTACAAAGAAATCTCCGGGCAGGGTGCTGGTGCTCTCTTCATGACTCGGTACGTGGTTGGCTTTACTCAGTGGTGCCCTAGGCAGTAGCCCATTCTGTCCAACCCTTGTCTCAGGACTCCTCCTGATAACCCAGGGGGCGAGCAGCACGTGGCTCTTTCTCCTCCCTGACATTTAGGCTGTCACCACTAATTCTGGATCTTGTAGATGCTCCGATATAAAGAGCCAAGTTTGGCAAGCACCCGACTGTATAAGGAGGGTGCTCAGGGACTGATGGTCCCCCCCCTCCGCCCTTTTCCCCTTAGGGCTTTAGGGTGCTGGCCCCTTCGAGTTAATAGTAAAGTAGATGGCTGAATAGGACCATTAAGAGGTTAATTCACTGGGGAGCTCCTTAGACAGGATGTGGGCGGGGCAGAGAATCCTGGAGGCTGCATATACTCACTCCATATTCTGGCACTTCCTCTTGCCAGTGGAAGCAAATTGGTGTGGTATGCACCCTTTGCTCTGTCCACACCAAGATGCCACAGGTGGTGTTTTTTCCTGTAATTGCCTCCTGGTGAGTTTCATGGGCAGGATGAGGGATAGCTGTGCTCAGTTTGAGCAGCCTCAGCTCTCCCCTGGCATCCTCCTCCCCTGTGCCTGCCTTAGTGAGTGGTGTGGAGCTGCGGGGCGTTTTGGCTCTGCCATTCCCCTGCAGCATTTTGTTTCATGGGTGTTGGGGCTGCACATGCCAGCCAGGATTGTTAGCCATGAGGGGGGGTGTGGGACAGCTCCTCACTAACTGAGTAATTCCAACCCCCCCACCCCCCTGCATTTTAGCCTAATGTGCACCCCCCCTTTCCACTAAGGTAGGGCGGCATGGGGTCACCGCAGCCCCCCCCTGCTTCAGCCAGGGTCCTTCAGCTTCCATGGTGCGAGCTAGTCACTGCTCCTGGCCCTGCCCCCTTACCCCTGCAGTGCTTACAGGGCGCTTGTGACGGGCACCGCTGGGCAGGCGAGTTCTCTTGTTACTATATGGCCCTGTGGGAGCTCTTCACCCGCCCTAGCATCCCTCTGCCCCCTCCCTTCTCCATATCAGATTAGTGTCACCGGCCCCTTAGTCCAGCAGCGCTTACTGGGCGCTTGTAATGGGAACCGCTTAATGTGGGACCGCTTGCTACATGGGGCCCGGGAGAGCTCTTCACCTGCCCCTCGTACCCCCGGTTTACAGTGCCCCCACCTATGTAACCTTTCCTCCATGGGGGTTGCTGCTCCCCCGCTTATGCAGTCTGTGCCCCTTTAGTACATGGGGCACTGCGGGTCTCAGTTTGAGACCCTTATGACACCCCCACCCTCAGTCAGGCAGGCGCAGGGCTCTCTGTTTTTATCCTTCTCGCAGGTGGGCCGGGGCGTGGCCTCCATGGTTACCGCCTGCGCCAGTCCCGACAACCGCTCCAGGGTTTCCGGGTGAAGTAGGCGCTCCAGATCCTCCAGGTGGCGCTAGCCGCCGTCTTCGGACGGAATGTCGGGCGCATCTGAGGAGTCTGGTTTGCTGTTGCGATCGGAAACCGTAAGAGGCTGGTGCCTGTCCATCTATCCAAGGTTCTCGGTATGGTCGCTGCAGCGACCCACCAGGTTGGCATTCCAGTTCCCGCTCCTTCAGCGGTGCCGTTCCTTTCTACAACTGGTGAGTACTGATGCTCTAGGGGACGGGGGGTGTCTGGTCTTGTGCAGAATTAGAATCCTTGCTATAAGGGCACTTGTAGATACGGGGTCCCCCGCCCCTCCGGTTGCGCTGGTTGCTCTGTGACGCAATAGCTTATGGGTAGCATTCCTGGTGGTTTATGTTAGTTGTTCCTGGTTTTAATACTCCTTTGGTTTATGTTTGTTGTTCCTGGTTTTAATACTCCTTTGGTTTATGTTTGTTGTTCCTGGTTTTAATACTCCTTTGGTTTATGTTAGTTGGTACAGGTTTGAGCTGGGAGGTTCCCAGCCGTGGTTGACCTGAGCTTGTGCAACTGCGGTTTTAGCACTTGGGGTGTCCATATCCTATAGAAGGGGTTTTCCCCGACCATGTACCAAAAAAAAAAAAATGGGTGTGGATATGTTTGTAGATATATATGTGTATATATATAGATTATATTTATATATGGTAACTATATAAAAAATGATTACCGTACTCGATCACAGAAAGAGGCAAAGCCCTCTGTCAGTGGTGGTTTTGTGACGTCGGCAGTACAATAGCATGACCCCCCCCTTTTTCGGGACCGGTTGGGCTTAGTATGTGGTTTTCCAGGGTAGCGTAGCAGTGAGGCCACAGGTTGATATGGTGTGGCAAGTGTTCGGTCCCCTACCTGGTTCTGGTAGGTTTCCTGATGTGGTTGTCCTATGTAGTGCAATGGGTACTTGATTTGTATGGTGTAGACATCTTGTCGAGTCAGAATGGGTCGTGCGTTAGTCGCTGGTTTCTTCATTTTGTGTATCCGATACCCTCATGCTCCATGTAACGGTTCTTGTCCCACCGGTCTTTCGGAGGGTTTTCTTGCAGCTGTTTTTGGGTGAGGCTTAGGCCCTCTGTGTAATAAATGATTTTATAATTAGGTGTGTATCCGGTGCGAAATATGTGTAGAGCAGTGCTTCCTGTTATACTCCTACCTGCGGGCGCTAGGCTGTGTGTTTGTTCTATTTGGGCTTTCAATAGGGACATATCTGACATGGTTAGCTCATATGTACGGAGGCATGTCACAGTAGTCTTAATCCCTCTAGTCGGGCTGTGGACCTTCCTTGATGTACATGGTTGTTAGTTCATATCAACACAGCCACATTTACTTTGTTTCTCTTGCTGAAAACTACAGTTCTGGTCCACCGGACCCGGGTTCCATTGGGATGGTTGATAACTGGGCACT
The DNA here is from genome assembly GCA_033119425.1 of Bufotes viridis. Taxonomy (NCBI): domain Eukaryota; kingdom Metazoa; phylum Chordata; class Amphibia; order Anura; family Bufonidae; genus Bufotes; species Bufotes viridis. The sequence continues at coordinate 1,790,102 of CM065595.1, read as the reverse complement.
TCTGCTGAGATTCTAACATTACTATGCAGGTTGGCAGCATGGTGGTAATGCACTTGCCTTAGATTCAATGTTTCAGGAGTTACAGTTCTGTGGGATCCAGTTGAGCGGAATACAAGGGAGATGTACATGATGTAAGCAGTACAAGAGACTTTATTCTGGCCAGTGGGTGTGGTTGCCAGGAGGGCGTTATCGGTATACTGCTGCCGCATGACTTCCCCAGCTGAGTGAATGTTGCGGAATTGGCAGTCGCAGGATAATCAGATGGTAAGCCAGTAACTGATAACCAGGTCTGTTCGCGGACGTCGCTCAGAGGAGAGCCTTGATATAAGCACAATTCATGGGGTTACAAAATAAATAAATAAAATAAATAAATAACTGCAGCCTTTTATTCCCGTTCGGATCTGGGTTTTGATGTGAGTCAGGCACTCTGACTGGTCCTCCTGACTGGACTTTACTGGTCGGCAAGGTGCCCCTCCAAGGTTCATTTGCCTGTACTGTTCCGTTGTTAGGTAAGCAATTCGGGTTTAGTTAGGGGCATTTAGTCTGGATAGCCATGTCCCGTCTCCTTCAGCCTTCTGTCCTGGCTGATTGGTATTTTCTCCTGGGTGTTTGTCTCTTCATAAGAGGCCGCACTGCGTTGGGGGTGGTTATCTTTTTATGGGGTAATAGTAGTCGGGATTGTAGCCGTCTATACATGACGATCAAGTTAATAGAAAGGGGTGTACCTCCCCTTTGCCCGGTTTCATTCCGGTCTGTCCGGTTCGATGGGTTATGACTTCACACAGGGTGGGGATCCAATTCTTTTTCCCATCAGGATGTTTCCCCTCAGTGGGTTTTACAATTTACCTTGAACTTGAAATAAACAAATACATAAATAACTTTTTGGTTTAACTTTTTCTGGTCTGGTTGTACGATCCTCTTTGTATGTTGAGGCTCGGGCTAATTTTTTTGTCTTTCAGGTTCTTGGTGTTTGGTGGATCAATGGGTGGCCTTTCGTATATATCTCCATGGAGAGACAGGAGCACAGGCCCGGTGTGCGCTCCTGGTGGTTCGATTGGTTCAGTCTTGGCAAAGGGATCCGGGATTTCAGGTGGTATTTTAACTTCTTCCGGAAGTGGTTGGTATACCCGTGCTGTGGTACTGCCCCTTGTCATTCTGGAGCTCTGGACCTCATATGTGCTGACATGCGATGATCCCTGTTTTTTCAGGAGGTTGGTAGGAGGGTGGTTGGTTGTCATCTCCCGGGTGGGTTGTTCTGTCCATATATGGGAAGGCGTTGTGTATACAATACAAAGGTATAGCTCAAGGGGCAGTGGTTTGTCACCGTGATCGGGAAAATTCAGCTATATAGTGTAGCAGTTCCAGTTCTTTGGATCAATGACCCCTCTCTGGCAGCTATGGTCTGTAATATTTTACTCTCCAGGGTTACATCCAGGCCCCACTTGATTCAACATTTTTGGTGACTTCACCATTACCACTTCCTCGGGAAGGGATTTCCATAGCCCACTGCTCTTGCCGTGAAGAATTATTTTGTCTATATACAAACCTTCTTTCCTCCAGACGCAGAGGATGTCCCCTCGTCACAGTCACAGTCCTGGTGATAAATAGATGATGGGAGTGATTTCTGTACTGACCCCTGATATATTTATACATAGTTATTAGTTCTCCCCTCAGTCGTCTTTTTTCTAAAGTGAATAACCCTAATTTTGATAACCTTTCAGGGTACTGTAGATCCCTCATTCCAGTTATTACTTTAGTTGCCCTCCTCTAGACCCTCTCCAGCTCTGCTATGTCTGCCTTGTGCACAGGAGTCCAGAACTGTACACAGTAATAATTATTAAAAAAAAAAAAAAAAATGTATATATATTTAAATAGCACTAACATATTCCGCAGCGCTTTCCAATTCAGGGGTTCATGGACAAACGGTCATAAATAACATAGCAACTGACAAGTTGATTATTACAACAAGAAGAATGAGGGCCCTGCTCGCAGGAGCTTACAATGTGTGGTCTGACCAATTGATGGGTAAAGTGGTTAGACTTGGTTCTCATCGTGGGCACCTATGCCCCATTATATACAACTATTTATCCTATTGGCCTTGGTTTTTAATGGGACTTGATGGCATTTTCCTCTTGAATGTTAGTCGGGACACTTCCCGGCCTGTTGGGGAGTTTCAACAGACTCGGTTCTGCTGGGTGGTGGTCGGAGCCCCGTTGGAGAACGGGTCTCCTCCGTGGCGGCATTTGGGTACAGCGGAGATATGGTGGTACAAGATGGCGTAATTGCCCGCTGGGAGTCCAGCGGCCGGCATACCGCTCTTGATGATTACGGTTTAACTTGACTCGCTGGGAGTCCGGCGTTTGGCATACCGCTATGATATTATGGTTTATTAAGGTTTGCCGCTTTAATAAAGAAGCTGTGGCCGATCACCATCCAGCAATAAAGTGACACAGTTGTCAGTGTTTTTGTTATAGGTCAAGGTTGGGTGAAGGGGCCAAGCGGGAGTTAAAGGTGATACCCCACCCTGTTTCCCTGGATACCAGCAGTCTGGCAAGCACCCGACTGTATAAGGAGGGTGCTCAGGGACTGATGGTCCCCCTCCGCCCTTTTCCCTTAGGGCTTTAGGGTGCTGGCCCCTTCGAGTTAATAGTAAAGTAGATGGCAGAATAGGACCATTAAGAGGTTAATTCACTGGGGAGCTCCTTAGACAGGATGTGGGCGGGGCAGAGAATCCTGGAGGCTGCATATACTCACTCCATATTCTGGCACTTCCTCTTGCCAGTGGAAGCAAATTGGCCCTCCCTCCCTCCCTTTGTGGATATACTTGGGAGACTGGTCAAGATACAAGGTTATGATCGGTTATGGATACTTGTTTTATTCTGCTTTGTTTTTCAATTTTTAGGAGCCCTGCTGGGAGTCCAGAGGTTTGGATATCGCTCTGATGATTACGGCTTTTGAGATACGTGAATTCTGGTCGAGTTTATCAAGTCACAGCTGGCGGCATTTGGGTACAGCGGAGATATGGTGGTACAAGATGGCGTAATTGCCCGCTGGGAGTCCAGCGGCCGGCATACCGCTCTTGATGATTACGGTTTAACTTGCCCGCTGGGAGTCCGGCGTTTGGCATACCGCTATGATATTATGGTTTATTAAGGTTTGCCGCTTTAATAAAGAAGCTGTAGCCGATCACCATCCAGCAATAAAGTGACACAGTTGTCAGTGTTTTTGTTATAGGTCAAGGTTGGGTGAAGGGGCCAAGCGGGAGTTAAAGGTGATACCCCACCCTGTTTCCCTGGATACCAGCAGTCCAGCTCTCAATAGATGGAGCGGTGGAGGTCTCCTCTTCTCACCAGGTCGGGGGATTCTGGATGATCGTCCTTCAACATAAGTTTTACTTTTGTAAGCAGAGTGACATAATGTAGTGAAAGGAGAAAATTGCTTCATCCGATTCTCCAGTATGTAGATTGGTCCAGTTATAGAATGCACTGGGAGAACTGGTTGTATCAGTGTTTGTGCCAGGGACGTTAGCACATTTTCTTGCTCTACCGGAAGTCCCACATGGAAGTCCCAAGCAGAGCGGACAAATCTAAGGCACTCCGGGCAGAACAAACGTTTGTCCCTCCTACAGGGAATGTTATATCGGGCAGGTACAGCCAAGACGGTAGAGGAAGTCTTCCAACCATCTCTGGTGTGCGCTCCATTGAACCTACAAGCACCAGCCGTGAAGCCAGTACTGCAGTGGGTGCCAGGGTCTGTCAGACACTAATTACGTACCACGTACTGGTGGTTGTGTATGTCTTCTCCACATGGTTTACAATCCGAGTACGACAGGGATGAAGCTTTATCTGGTTTCGGATTGTAGAAGAGCAAAAACCCATCCGTAGTTCTGATGTTACGGTTACTCTGGCTGTAGGATAGAGGGTAGAGGGGGGGTTAGGTGACGGTCACCAGGTGGCTATGCCACGCCATGTACTGAACACAATGGAGCAGCGCAGGAAGCTCTTCACTACTGCAGCCTGGGGTGAGATGCATCTTCATGATGTTCTGGACACAATAACTGTGGATAGGCCTGTGGAGAGCATCGCGGCCACCAGCTGTCTGTACCAGATCCACCACATTGCCACCAAGCAAAGACCAGAAGACCGGGCAGTCTGAAGAGTGAGGGCCCGGGGCCCATGGAAAAGTACTGTGTGCTTCAGACCGCTCCTGGGAATGAAGTCTCTGAGCTCGGCCATCTGAAAGATTCACCTTTACTAGCAATGAATCAAACAGGACTGCTACACAGCGCGGACCCAGAAACAGCGCAGAAATACCGCCCAGTATACCGCACAGAAATACCGTCCATAGCCCAGTATACGGCACAGAAATACCGTCTATAGCCCAGTATACCGCACAGAAATACCGTCCATAGCCCAGTATACCGCACAGAAATACCGTCCATAGCCCAGTATACCGCACAGAAATACCGTCCATAGCCCAGTATACCGCACAGAAATACCGTCTATAGCCCAGTATACCGCACAGAAATACCGTCCATAGCCCAGTATACCGCACAGAAATACCGTCCATAGCCCAGTATACCGCACAAAAATACTGTCCATAGCCCAGTATACCGCACAGAAATACCGTCCATAGCCCAGTATACCGCACAGAAATACCGTCCATAGCCCAGTATACGGCACAGAAATACCGTCTATAGCCCAGTATACCGCACAGAAATACCGTCCATAGCCCAGTATACCGCACAGAAATACCGCCCAGTATACCGCACAGAAATACCGTCTATAGCCCAGTATACTGCACAGAAATACCGTCCATAGCCCAGTATACCACACAGAAATACCGTCCATAGCCCAGTATACCGCACAGAAATACCGTCCATAGTCCAGTATACCGCACAGAAATACCGTCCATAGCCCAGTATACCGCACAAAAATACTGTCCATAGCCCAGTATACCGCACAGAAATACCGTTCATAGCCCAGTATACCGCACAGAAATACCGTCAATAGCCCAGTATAACGGGCTATTGGAGTGCCGGTTCCTTGTAATTTTTGGCAGCACTTTCACTTAGTGCATAGGCTTTATAAGTGTAGGAGTCCCACTACCTGGAAAATTGTACCACAATGTGAACGGGGCCCTTCTTTATGTGATATACAGGCTGTATCGGAGTACCTCTTGCTTGTAATTTTTGGCAGCACTTGCACTTTATATACAAGTAAATATACAGGAAAGAATGTTTCCTAACAATTTTTCCTCTAAAATTGATTTTATCTTCGGTTTTGTGCGTATTATTGTCAATCTGTAAAAGTGGCGTACTACTCGGACAACATCGTTCCCAGCAGAGACCTGGGAGTCCAAGATGCATCCAGACATCCTCCCCATGCTGTTCCCGAACCAATTCGGTGGTGTTTCCATCAATTTCTGACCTCTTCAGAGCAGGGGGCGCCTTGTTTAATGCTCGGGTTCTCCCATTGACCTCTATTATACTTGGGTGCTCTGTAGAGCACCCGAGCATTCTGATGTGTTCAGCCCGAGCACCCGAGCACTTGGGTGCTCGATCAACACTACTACAAAGTCTGGACTCCATTTATTCTATTCATCATCCAAGTTCACCTACCCCTTTTTGCACTGCTTTGGACTACATCACGTCTGGGATCCAAGGATAACCAGTTAGGAACACCGTTACACATGTATACATCTACAGAGACATTGTAAGCCACTCTACACCACTCTGGCAATGCTACCCCTGGGTACCTACACTACCATCTACAAAGGGGACTGCAACTGGCGTCACGATTACTTGCTCTATAAGAGTGCCATAGTTAGTAAAAACCTCCTAAGGGTCAAGGGATACCCCAGACGCCCCGATCCGTAGGCTCGTTGCACATACAGGATCCGTTTTTTGGGGGTTATTGTTCTTATGACGGATCAGAGGAAGGGCAAAATAATCAGTGACGTCAACACAAACTTACTGCTGACACCCTCTCGACCCTCGGGGGGCTCTAGTTGTATAAGTGTTTAATAGGACAGGTTCTGTAGACATCTATGTGGAATCAGCTGACGATGGTATAAAAGGAGAACGCTCTTTCACACTATAGTAGGATCTTGGGCCTCTGCACGGTTCTTTATACCTGACGCTAACATTGACCTGTAAGGCTGAGTTCACACCTGAGTTATTTGGTCAGTTTTGGCCTATGACTGCCCAAATAAGTGAAGTGTGCAGTGATTCTAAGAGCGACACCCGTCATCTGCGTGTCATACGGACTCACAGTGTTATTTTACTACCACTGCAGACTCCCTATGCGTGTTACTGCAAGGCACAGTGTTATACACCCCTATAAAGGCTCTCTGCAGCCCGGAAATAACTGATTTATAACGTAATTTGTGACAAATTAATTCAGATCTAATCACATTTTTGGGAAAAATTTGGCAAGGCGCCTGAATTAAAATTTTTAAATTTTGCTCATCTCTAATAGCAACCCATCACCACAAACTTACTGGGCAAAAGAGCAACTGAGGCGCCTGAAACTGATCCAATGAAACAACCCAGGAGTCGACTATAGCGCCAAAGCCAGGGGTCGAGTCGAGGGGGAACGCGTGGGAACGGCGTTCCTGCACTTTTTTCATGGCAGGAACGCCGTTCCCTTTCAGGGCAAAAGGACCAGGAAGCGCTTCCTGGTCCTCAGCTGTCGGCTGTGAAGGCTGCGCACAGGAGTGAGTCGCTCTGTGACGTCATTCCGTGCGCAGCCTTCACAGCCGACAGCAGTAGAAGAGGAGCGTCTGCGTCCAGGAGCAGGAGAGGTAAGTTTTTTTTTTTTTTCATATTTTATGGGCTGAATGGAGAGGCACTGACTGGAGGCTGGTGGATGGGGCACTGGGCGCTAGTGAATGGGGCCCTGGGGGCTGGTAAGAGGCTCTGGGGACTGATGAGATCTGTTGGGGGCTGATTAGAGACACTAGGGGCAGATTAGAGGCACTGGGGGCTGATTAGAGACACTAGGGGCAGATCAGAGGCACTGGGGGCTGATATAGAGGCACTGGGGGCTGATTAGAGGCACTAGGGGCTGATGAGAGGCACTGGGGGCTGATATAGAGGCACTGGGGGGGCTGATGAGAGGTACTGGGGGGCTGATGAGAGGCACTAGGGGGCTGATGAGATCTGCTGGGGGCTGATATAGAGGCACTGGGGGGGGCTGATGAGAGGTACTGGGTGGCTGATGAGAGGCACTAGGGGGCTGATGAGAGGTACTGGGGGGCTGATGAGAGGTACTGGGGGATGATGAGAGGCACTGGGGGGATGATGAGAGGCACTGGGGGATGATGAGAGGCACTGGGGGCTGATGAGAGGCACTGGGGGATGATGAGAGGCACTGGGGGGCTGATGAGAGGCGCAGGGGGGCTGATGAGAGGCGCAGGGGGCTGATGAGAGGCACAGGGGGGCTGATGAGAGGCGCTGGGGAGCTGATGAGAGGCGCTGGGGGCTAATGAGAGGCACAGGGGGCTGATGAGAGGTACAGGGGGCTGATGAGAGGCACAGGGGGCTGATGAGAGGTACTGGGGGGCTGATGAGAGGTACTGGGGGGCTGATGAGAGGTACTGGGGGATGATGAGAGGCACAGGGGGGCTGATGAGAGGCACAGGGGGGCTGATGAGAGGTACTGGGGGGCTGATGAGAGGTACTGGGGGGCTGATGAGAGGTACTGGGGGATGATGAGAGGGACTGGGGGGCTGATGAGAGGCACTGGGGGTCTGATGAGAGGCACTGGGGGCTGATGAGAGGCATAGGGGGGCTGATGATAGGCACAGGGGGCTGATGGAGAGGCACTGGGGACTGCTATGAGGCATGGGGCTATTATCTGAGGTCTGATTGGGGGTCATTCATATTGGGGTCTGATCTGAGGTCTTATTGGGGTCTTATTAACATTGGGGATCTTATTGGGGCTGTTAGCTGAGGTCTGATTAACATTGGGGGTCTGATTGGTGGTCTGACCTGAGGTGTAATGAAGAATATTTTTTTCTTATTGTCCCCCTCTAAAACCTAGGTGCGTCTTATGGGCCGGTGCGTCTAATAGGGCAAAAAATACAGTACTTGCTCCAGCCGACCTCCTCTGCCCTTTGCGAACGCCGCGCGCTGTGACATCATGCGGAGGCACTTGGGTGAGTTCCCACACTTTTTTTCCCAGGACTTGACCCCTGGCCAAAGCTGAGACTAAACCACCATGTGTAAGAGATCACGTATCGTTACGAAAACAACACAGGTCAAAAAAACTGAAAACTAAATGGGAATCTGTGCCCTACGGGATCAAAGCCATACCAACTGCTGGAACCAGATAAATAAACAGTTCACCGGAATGAATTGAAGCTGTGATTGGCGGAAGAACTTAGGGAAGAAACCCTTACATCTCAGATGAAAAAATATTACCGGAAATTAAGTTAACCCCTTGGATACAGGAGATTTTTTTTCTTCACCATATTCTGACCCCCATAACTTTTTTTTTTTATAGTTATATCTACTAAGCTGCGTGGGGGCTCATTTCACATCACATTTTATTACTTTTTCTGGGTAAGAGAAGCAATTAAAAAATGTCAAATCGCCCATTTTGACCCTTTTTTCCATTACACCATTTGCCATATTGGAAAAATATTTACCTTTTTTAATAGTACGGGTAGTTAGTTATGTAATTATTATTTTATGCTAGGGGTATGATTAAAATGTTTGTTTTTTTAAATTTTTGGTATATTTTTTAACTTTTTTTTACTTTTTTATGGTTTTGTAGCTTGTGTTTGAGACTACAAGACAATTATTTTTTTATTCTGTACCATCATGTTTCTTATAGATCCATGACGGTAGTAGAATTGCTAAATTCTTATGATGACCTGCCACCTGTTGGCCCAAAAAAGAATTGCAGCTCCAATACCCAGGGTCTCTTCAGAGAGACCCAGGATAAAGAACGTGCAACTTCACATTTTATCAGGTCTGAGTAGATATTAGTGATTGGTGCACTAAGTATTGTTGTGACATCACAGCTCTGTGTGTAGCAGAGACACTAATCCCTATACCAGCACAGTAATCCCTATCACACTACCTAACACCCTGCACTGGAACCATCAGCTACACTATATCACTATCTAACCTACACTGACTATCCCCCACTAACTATCTGTATTATATATAGAAGATAACTAACTATCTAATGTAATGTGACATCACAGCACTATGTCTGTAGCATGTATGTATGGGCAGCAGAACCTATCACACTACCTAACACCCTGCACTGGAACCTATCAGCTACACTATATCACTATCTAACCTACACTGACTATCTCCCACTAACTATCTGTATTATATATAGAAGATAACTAACTATCTAATGTAATGTGACATCACAGCACTATGTCTGTAGCCTGTATGTATGGACAGCAGAACCTATCGCACTACCTAACACCCTGCACTAGATCCTATCAGCTACACTATATCACTATCTAATCTACTCTGACTATCTCCCACTAACTATCTGTATTATATATAGAAGATAACTTACTAACTATCTAATGTAATGTGACATCACAGCAGAACCTATCACACTACCTAACACCCTGCACTGGAGCCTATCAGCTAGACTATATCACCATCTAACCTACACTGACTATCTCCCACTAACTATCTGTATTATATATATATATATATATATATATATATAAGATAACTAACTATCTAATGTAATGTGACATCACAGCACTATGTCTGTAGCATGTATGTATGGACAGCAGATCCTATCACACTACCTAACACCCTGCACTGGAACCTATCAGCTACACTATATCACTATCTAACCTACACTGACTATCTCCACTAACTATCTGTATTATATATAGAAGATAACTAACTATGTAATGTAATGTGACATCACAGCACTATGTCTGTAGCATGTATGTATGGACAACAGAACCTATCACACTACCTAACACCCTGCACTGGAGCCTATCAGCTCCACTATATCACTATCTATCCTACACTGACTATCTCCCACTAACTATCTGTATTATATATAGAAGATAACTAACTATCTAATGTAATGTGACATCACAGCACTATGTATGTAGCATGTATGTATGGACAGCAGAACCTATCACACTACCTAACACCCTGCACTGGAACCTATCAGCTACACTATATCACTATCTAACCTACACTGACTATCTCCCACTAACTATCTGTATTATATATAGAAGATAACTAACTATCTAATGTAATGTGACATCACAGCACTATGTCTGTAGCCTGTATGTATGGACAGCAGAACCTATCACACTACCTAACACCCTGCACTGGAGCCTATCAGCTACACTATATCACTATCTAATCTACTCTGACTATCTCCCACTAACTATCTGTATTATATATAGAAGATAACTTACTAACTATCTAATGTAATGTGACATCACAGCACTATGTCTGTAGCATGTATGTATGGACAGCAGAACCTATCACACTACCTAACACCCTGCACTGGAACCTATCAGCTACACTATATCACTATCTAATCTACTCTGACTATCTCCCACTAACTATCTGTATTATATATAGAAGATAACTAACTATCTAATGTAATGTGACATCACAGCACTATGTCTGTAGCATGTATGTATGGACAGCAGAACCTATCGCACTACCTAACACCCTGCACTGGAACCTATCAGCTACACTATATCACTATCTAACCTACACTGACTATCTCCCACTAACTATCTGTATTATATATAAGATAACTAACTATCTAATGTAATGACACAGCAAAGCACAGAGCACAGCAATGACACTGCTCTCTCTCTCAGAACTGCAAAAAACTGCAGAAAATGGCTGCTGGGGAGGTTCTTATATAGTAAGGAGTCGGCAACTTTCCTATTGGTTGCTAGGGATGTTGCTAAGCTCTGACAAAGACATTACAGCCTTCGCATCGGCCCACAAGCAAGAAGCAGTAGTACTGATGAAAATAAAATATAGAATATTCGCGATTATGAATATATTGCACTATATTCTTGATTTTCGCAAATTCTCGAAGTGCCAATATTCGCAATAAAAATTTGCGATTAGAATATTTGCGATCAACACTAATCAGTAGTAAAATGTGGACAACCCTTTTAACAGTAGGACTGGAGGGAATGGGTTAGGTTGAAAATTTGCCATGGGGGGGGGGGGTTGATTTTTTACCTCAGGACGGTTTGGTGCACCCTGGCTACAAAGCTACGCCCCTGGTAACATCAGTGCTGAAATATTTCGCTGTATTCCCTGCATGTCTTATTACATGGTGCACAGTCCTATATAATCCCATGTCCATCTACTGCTATCTCCCCTGCAGGTGTTCGGGCTCGGTACATATTCCCGTACATAACCATCTGTGCTCAGATCTTCTGTTATCTCCCCTGCAGGTGTTATTTCATGGCCTATTGCTGTATATAACATCTGCCCTGATGTCACCACATCTTCCATATGTCCCTGTGTGCATCCTCCCTGTAAATGTTGTCTGGTAGATATTCCTGCATGTTCTCCTACAGAGCCATCTGTGCTTACATCTACGATTACTCCACGGTGAATATTCCTGGATATTCTGTGCTGATATCTTCCGTTTCTTCCCTGCAATAATCTCATGCTGCATATTGCCTTATATAACATTTGTGCTGATATTTTACAATATCTTCCCTTCATACATTCCTGTATATAGCCGTCTGTGCTTAAAGGGTCTGTCCAACTCAGACAATGGGGGCATATTGCTAGCCAATGTCCCCATTGTCTGATAGATGCGGGTCCCAGAGCTGGAAAAGTGGTGGCTGGAGGACTCCGGTCCGGCCACCACCAAGAGCGCTCCCCATAGAAGTGAGTGGGAGCGCACCGTGCATGACCGGCCACTGCTACCATTTACTTCTATGGGCCCAACGGAAATAGCCAAACCAGCGCTAGACTATTTTCGGTGGCCCCATAGAAAATGAATGGAGGGCGGCTGTACATGCGCAGTGCGCCCTCCACCACTTTCAGGGCTTTGTTCTTGATGTAGGTGCGGGTCCCAGCAGTATGTTCCTATTATATGAGATGAGACAACCCCTTTAGTCTTCCATTATCTTCCCAGTAAGTGTTTAATGCCCCAAAGTTTTGTGTATAATCCTCTGACCGCCCATCGTCCGCTCTCTTCCATGCACTTATACTGGGGTGGGACTTGCGCAGTGTCCCACTACGTGTGAAAAGGAGACACTTCAAACTTTTGTGTATGTCATCTTATGCCATTGTCTATCTTTCTCTGTAATAGCTGCAAATTCCTCACAACAGGCTGGTAATGGCATTTACACACTGTCACCACTGGGTGGAGCTGTCACATCATATATATAGTGAGAGGCAGGCACTGGAAGGAGGTAAGGAGAGGAGAGCATGTAACTAATGTTTTGTGTCCCTGGGCACGCCCCAGAAGGGCAAGACAGATAGGAAACCAAGCCCAAGGACTACTGGATCCCTTCTTTTTGTATTGCCACTGTCCTGGAGTCAGAGACGAAGTGGACTTATTGTATTGAAGCAACCTGTTCAAATAATAGAGCAGATGAGTAATGCCTGCCACTAGGGAGACCACCCTGTTGGATGCCAAATTCTAGTTCAGAAGATCCAAGTACCAAAAGGCTGAATTTCAAGAGTAAGTGAGCAGGATAAGGAAAGTATCACCCTCTCTCAGATTGAGTTGGAACCTGCACACCACTGTCTCACCGTGCCTGTTGTCTGGAATTGCAGCTCGCCTTCATCTTAGGTACCAAGGCATTATTGGCTACCTCAAGGCAAATATTTCAAGTAAAGTTCTTGTTGGTTGAACTCCTGACTCTCTCCTTATTCTATATCATCTCTCAATGCTCCAACTGGTGCTGGCGTCACGAACACCAGGGACCCTGTCTCCACGGCACCTTAAACTCACACCACCAAAGGCACCTCAACCACCATCTGGCGGGATCCCTGGACAAATAGAGAGTGCCCTAAGGAACTGGTGCTGTCCTTCCCATCACTGCATGCCAGCCCAGAGAGCTCTGCTAACCGCGAGTAAATTAACTACTACCCCCATCGGCCCACCGTACCTCATGTGTTGCCCCTGCGGACCCGGTCGCGGCACTTGTGAGGCAGTGACAGGCCTCATATATGAAGGACGGTATGTATCTCCCAGAATGGTGCAGAAAACCTATTAGAGGAGATGCGTATCATGCTTTGCTATAGTTCACCTGAGACGTGCCAATGTGCCCGGCCTTGGTGGAGTAAAAGCCATTAGCTTATGCGTTCACTAGGATAGATAGTGGACACTGTTGTTACCTAGTATAGCTGGTATCAGCTGATCCGGGCCTGGCTTTTACTGGGAGTAAGCAAAGAGCTGGGTGGGTGCTTACTCCCCACAATCCACTCCGGGGTTTATACGTCGCCCATGTCCATGATTGTGCTTTAAAAGTCAGCAGCATGAGGCAGAGTGTGTCTGTTATATGAGAGGCTGCAGATCACACCCTGCAAAGCACATGTGAAGGAAGCACCGGCCTGTGGACTGATTGTGTCCCGGCTGTAACTGAACCGTAAGTTGCTGGAACAAGCAATAAACCGTGATGAAGAGACTTTGTTGTGTCCCTGCCTTTCTTCAAAACTGGTCATAGGAGCCCACGGCATTACAGACTGCATGAATTCCACGTCTTCCCCACAAGTATAATACATATTCCTGTTTATAACCATTTGTGCCGATATCTTCCTCCCCAAAGCTATTCCTTAGTGGACTTTTCCGCATACGTAACATCCGTGTTGAATTCGTCCTCCATTTAATGTAATGCATTGATAGATGTTCTCCTTTATCCACATTATAGAGGATATCTATTATATTGGTGGGGTTCCTATTGCTGGAACCCCCACATACCACAAGAACGGGGGGCCCTGTACCCACTGTATCCCCCCCTGGAATGAGCGGAGGGGCCACTGCATTAATTTCTATGAGAGACCCGGAGATAGCCGAGTGCAGCGCTCTACTGTCTCCGGAATTCCCATAGAAATGGAGCATGCCCGACGAGGGCTCCACAGAGTACGGGGCCCCCATTCTATCCTGTGAATAGTTGATAACTTCAAATAACCGGAATACCCCTTTAATACAGTCCTCTGCTATCTTCCCTGTTATTCCGTAGTATGTATTCTTACATATTTCCTGAATATAATTATCTAGCAAAGTCTTCCGGTGTCTTCCCTGCAGGTTATTTTGTTTTTTTGCGGAACGTATGCCGAACCATTCACTTCAATGGGTCAGCAAAAAAACGGAAATTACTATGTCCATATTTCTGCAATTTCCTATCATGAAGTCTTATGAGATTTTCAGTTTACATTTTCCGGAATATAATCTGTGCCTTAACCAGCAGCATGAAACAGATACCCTGTGGCTATGGCGCCCTCTCCGCTCCGATGTCCAGGCCCCCATATCCGATGTCCGCTGTCCGCATCCGTTGCTCCGTTCCGTGCCCCCGCAAAAAAAATAGAGCATGTCCTATTCTTGTCCGTTAAACGGATCAGCTTCCGTGTTTTGCGGATCCGCAGTTTGCGGACCGCAAAACACCAACGGCCGTGTGCATGAGGCCTTAAAATGAATAAATAAACTGACCTCTCCTGCTCTGCCGCTGCTCTCCATGTCTGGTGGTCTCTCATGCTCTGCCGCTGCTCTCCATGTCTGGTGGTCTCTCATGCTCTGCCACTGCTCTCCATGTCTGGTGGTCTCTCATGCTCTGCCGCTGCTCTCCATGTCTGGTGGTCTCTCATGCTCTGCCACTGCTCTCCATGTCTGGTGGTTTCTCCTGCTCTGCCACTGCTCTCCATGTCTGGTGGTCTCTCATGCTCTGCCGCTGCTCTCCATGTCTTGTGGTCTCTCCTGCTCTGCCGCTGCTCTCCATGTCTGGTGGTCTCTCATGCTCTGCCGCTGCTCTCCATGTCTGGTGGTCTCTCCTGCTCTGCCGCTGCTCTCCATGTGTGGTGGTCTCTCCTGCTCTGCCGCTGCTCTCCATGTCTGGTGGTCTCTCATGCTCTGCCGCTGCTCTCCATGTCTGGTGGTCTCTCATGCTCTGCCACTGCTCTCCATGTCTGGTGGTTTCTCCTGCTCTGCCACTGCTCTCCATGTCTGGTGGTCTCTCATGCTCTGCCGCTGCTCTCCATGTCTTGTGGTCTCTCCTGCTCTGCCGCTGCTCTCCATGTCTGGTGGTCTCTCATGCTCTGCCGCTGCTCTCCATGTCTGGTGGTCTCTCCTGCTCTGCCGCTGCTCTCCATGTGTGGTGGTCTCTCCTGCTCTGCCGCTGCTCTCCATGTCTGGTGGTCTCTCATGCTCTGCCGCTGCTCTCCATGTCTGGTGGTCTCTCATGCTCTGCCACTGCTCTCCATGTCTGGTGGTTTCTCCTGCTCTGCCACTGCTCTCCATGTCTGTGGTTTCTCCTGCTCTGCCACTGCTCTCCATGTCTGGTGGTCTCTCATGCTCTGCCGCTGCTCTCCATGTCTGGTGGTCTCTCATGCTCTGCCACTGCTCTCCATGTCTGGTGGTTTCTCCTGCTCTGCCACTGCTCTCCATGTCTGGTGGTCTCTCATGCTCTTCCGCTGCTCTCCATGTCTGGTGGTCTCTCCTGCTCTGCCGCTGCTCTCCATGTCTGGTGGTCTCTCATGCTCTGCCGCTGCTCTCCATGTCTGGTGGTCTCTCCTGCTCTGCCGCTGCTCTCCATGTGTGGTGGTCTCTCCTGCTCTGCCGCTGCTCTCCATGTCTGGTGGTCTCTCATGCTCTGCCGCTGCTCTCCATGTCTGGTGGTCTCTCCTGCTCTGCCGCTGCTCTCCATGTCTGGTGGTCTCTCCTGCTCTGCCGCTGCCCTCCATGTCTGGTGGTCTCTCATGCTCTGCCGTCGCTTTCCATGTCTGGTGGTGTCTCCTGCTCTGCCGCTGCTCTCCATGTCTGGTGGTCTCTCCTGCTCTGCCGCTGCTCTCCATGTCTGGTGGTCTCTCCTGCTCTGCCGCTGCTCTCCATGTCTGGTGGTCTCTCCTGCTCTGCCGCTGCTCTCCATGTCTGGTGGTCTCTCCTGCTCTGCCGCTGCTCTCCATGTCTGGTGGTCTCTCCTGCTCTGCCACTGATCTCCATGTGTGGTGGTCTCTCCTGCTCTGCCGCTGCTCTCCATGTCCGGTGGTCTCTCCTGCTCTGCCGCTGCTTTCCAGCGGTCCCCGCTCGCTGGTCTCCTGACTGCGTACAATGTCAGGTTTAGTGTGCGCTGTACATCCTAGCTCTTTTCACAGTCAGGACAGTGCAGAGCGGCCCACAGAAGACAACAGACTAGTGAGCGCTTCCATAATGAGAGCTCTTACTAGCATTCACTTTATAAGACGCATTGCATCTTATAACGTGAAATATACAGTAATTAGAAGTGTGCTACTGGCAAGGTTGGCCCCTGGCTTAGGGGCCCAGTCTCAACGGCAACCACTGTGATCCCAATAGTAACCACTGAATTATGGCAGCAGTCACACAACTATATCTATGTAGTTCATGGTTTAGAATGGGGCCCCTGCCTATAGTTTAAAATCTGTGCTAAAGTCTTCCGGTATCTTCCCTGCAAACCTTATTCATGGTACAAGTTCCAGCATATTCCTGTATATAACCATCTCTCGGCGGCTGTTATTTCACAGTGTTATATTCCTGTATATAACCATCTCTCGGCGGCTGTTATTTCACAGTGTTATATTCCTGTATATAACCATCTCTCGGCATCTGTTAATTCACAGTGTTATATTCCTCTATATAACCATCTCTCGGCGGCTGTTATTTCACAGTGTTATATTCCTGTATATAACCATCTCTCGGCATCTGTTAATTCACAGTGTTATATTCCTGTATATAACCATCTCTCCATGGCTGTTATTTCACAGTGTTATATTCCTGTATATAACCATCTCTCGGCATCTGTTAATTCACAGTGTTATATTCCTGTATATAACCATCTCTCCATGGCTGTTATTTCACAGTGTTATATTCCTGTATATAACCATCTCTCGGCATCTGTTAATTCACAGTGTTATATTCCTGTATATAACCATCTCTCCATGGCTGTTATTTCACAGTGTTATATTCCTGCATATAACCATCTCTCGGCGCCTGTTATTTCACAGTGTTATATTCCTGTATATAACCATCTCTCCGTGGCTGTTATTTCACAGTGTTATATTCCTGTATATAACCATCTCTCCGTGGCTGTTATTTCACAGTGTTATATTCCTGTATATAACCATCTCTCCGTGGCTGTTATTTCACAGTGTTATATTCCTGTATATAACCATCTCTCCGTGGCTGTTATTTCACAGTGTTATATTCCTGTATATAACCATCTCTCCGTGGCTGTTATTTCACAGTGTTATATTCCTGTATATAACCATCTCTCGGCGGCTGTTATTTCACAGTGTTATATTCCTGTATATAACCATCTCTCGGCGGCTGTTATTTCACAGTGTTATATTCCTGTATATAACCATCTCTCGGCGGCTGTTATTTCACAGTGTTATATTCCTGTATATAACCATCTCTCCGTGGCTGTTATTTCACAGTGTTATATTCCTGTATATAACCATCTCTCCGTGGCTGTTATTTCACAGTGTTATATTCCTGTATATAACCATCTCTCGGCGGCTGTTATTTCACAGTGTTATATTCCTGTATATAACCATCTCTCGGCATCTGTTAATTCACAGTGTTATATTCCTCTATATAACCATCTCTCGGCGGCTGTTATTTCACAGTGTTATATTCCTGTATATAACCATCTCTCCATGGCTGTTATTTCACAGTGTTATATTCCTGTATATAACCATCTCTCGGCATCTGTTAATTCACAGTGTTATATTCCTGTATATAACCATCTCTCCATGGCTGTTATTTCACAGTGTTATATTCCTGCATATAACCATCTCTCGGCGCCTGTTATTTCACAGTGTTATATTCCTGTATATAACCATCTCTCCGTGGCTGTTATTTCACAGTGTTATATTCCTGTATATAACCATCTCTCCGTGGCTGTTATTTCACAGTGTTATATTCCTGTATATAACCATCTCTCCGTGGCTGTTATTTCACAGTGTTATATTCCTGTATATAACCATCTCTCCGTGGCTGTTATTTCACAGTGTTATATTCCTGTATATAACCATCTCTCCGTGGCTGTTATTTCACAGTGTTATATTCCTGTATATAACCATCTCTCCGTGGCTGTTATTTCACAGTGTTATATTCCTGTATATAACCATCTCTCCGTGGCTGTTATTTCACAGTGTTATATTCCTGTATATAACCATCTCTCCGTGGCTGTTATTTCACAGTGTTATATTCCTGTATATAACCATCTCTAGGCGCCTGTTATTTCACAGTGTTATATTCCTGTATATAACCATCTCTCCGTGGCTGTTATTTCACAGTGTTATATTCCTGTATATAACCATCTCTCCGTGGCTGTTATTTCACAGTGTTATATTCCTGTATATAACCATCTCTCCGTGGCTGTTATTTCACAGTGTTATATTCCTGTATATAACCATCTCTCCGTGGCTGTTATTTCACAGTGTTATATTCCTGTATATAACCATCTCTCCGTGGCTGTTATTTCACAGTGTTATATTCCTGTATATAACCATCTCTCCGTGGCTGTTATTTCACAGTGTTATATTCCTGTATATAACCATCTCTCCGTGGCTGTTATTTCACAGTGTTATATTCCTGTATATAACCATCTCTCGGCACCTGTTATTTCACAGTGTTATATTCCTGTATATAACCATCTCTCCGTGGCTGTTATTTCACAGTGTTATATTCCTGTATATAACCATCTCTCGGCACCTGTTATTTCACAGTGTTATATTCCTGTATATAACCATCTCTCCGTGGCTGTTATTTCACAGTGTTATATTCCTGTATATAACCATCTCTCTACGCCTGTTATTTCACAGTGTTATATTCCTGTATATAACCATCTCTCCGTGGCTGTTATTTCACAGTGTTATATTCCTGTATATAACAATCTCTCGGCACCTGTTATTTTACAGTGTTATATTCCTGTATATAACCATCTCTCCGTGGCTGTTATTTCACAGTGTTATATTCCTGTATATAACCATCTCTCCGTGGCTGTTATTTCACAGTGTTATATTCCTGTATATAACCATCTCTCAGCGGCTGTTATTTCACAGTGTTATATTCCTGTATATAACCATCTCTCCGTGGCTGTTATTTCACAGTGTTATATTCCTGTATATAACCATCTCTCCGTGGCCGTTATTTCACAGTGTTATATTCCTGTATATAACCATCTCTCCGTGGCTGTTATTTCACAGTGTTATATTCCTGTATATAACCATCTCTCCGTGGCTGTTATTTCACAGTGTTATATTCCTGTATATAACCATCTCTCCGTGGCTGTTATTTCACAGTGTTATATTCCTGTATATAACCATCTCTCAGCGGCTGTTATTTCACAGTGTTATATTCCTGTATATAACCATCTCTCCGTGGCTGTTATTTCACAGTGTTATATTCCTGTATATAACCATCTCTCAGCGGCTGTTATTTCACAGTGTTATATTCCTGTATATAACCATCTCTCTACGCCTGTTATTTCACAGTGTTATATTCCTGTATATAACCATCTCTCCGTGGCCGTTATTTCACAGTGTTATATTCCTGTATATAACCATCTCTCCGTGGCTGTTATTTCACAGTGTTATATTCCTGTATATAACCATCTCTCCGTGGCTGTTATTTCACAGTGTTAGGCCTTATGCACACGACCGTATGTTTGGTCCGCGTCCGGACATCAGTGTGTTCTCACTGCTCACTGGTGTGTTGTCAGTGGTCACGGGTGTGTTGTCACTGGTCACTGGTGTGTTGTCACTGGTCCCTGATGTGTTGTCACTGGTCACTGGTGTGTTGTCACTGGTCACTGGTGTGTTGTCACTGGTCACTGGTGTGTTGTCACTGGTCCCTGGTGTGTTGTCACTGGTCACTGGTGTGTTGTCACTGGTGTATTGTCACTGGTCATCGGTGTGTTGTCACTGGTCACTGGTGTGTTGTCACTGGTCCCTGGTGTGTTGTCACTGGTCACCGGTGTGTTGTCACTGGTCACTGGTATGTTGTTGTCTCTGGTCACGTGGCTGGGAGTTCTGTATCTGTTCCCTTACTACATATATCACCCAAAAATTGGACAACACTTTTCAGCGAATGAAAATTGAAAAAACTTTATTAACAATGATAAATACATACATGTTAAAAGAAGGCAGCACAAAGGTGGAACACAAAGATGAGGAACAGGAACCAAGAGGGGGCTGGGAGGTCAGCACACCAAATGACAGGGAGAGAAAAAAAAAATTACTAATAGAGCCCTGTCTTTTGGTGTGCTGACCTCCCAGCCCCCCTTGGTTCCTGTTCCTCATCTTTGTGTTCCACCTTTGTGCTGCCTTTTTTTAACATGTATGTATTTATCATTGTTAATAAAGTTTTTTCGACGTTCATTCGCTAAAAATTGTGGTCCAATTTTTGGGTGATATATATGGCTTCACGTATCGTGAGTCAACAATTTGCTATTTACTTCTGTCCGGTAATAATTGGGTGGCCCTTACTACATATGTAAAAACCTGAGTTGTGTCGAGTAACACGGAGCCACAGTCCACCTCCCTCCCGTCTGCACAGCTGATAGCAGACAGCAATGGACTGTAGCCTCCCAGAGATATTGGGTGTGCTGGCCCTTTAAGCTGTATGAGGCGCAGTATCAGGGTGAGAGGAGGAGGAGGCCACAGAGCGGGCAAAGCTCAGCAAGGACCAGACACTTTCATTTTCACTTTCCTCAAATAACTGAAAAGAAGTAACTGAGACAGAAAGACGAAGAGGAGAAGAAGAGCGTGTATCAACGTGAGGGGTACGAAGGTGATTGACCCCAGAGAAAGGAGGGACACTGCCCAGGTCCGGACAGCAGAAAGAGGGTGCGTATCACTAGACGAAGAGGTGAACAATAAGGGTAAACAAGGTTCTGCAGCGGCTGAGGTGTGTATTAGGAGGTTCTGCAGCGGCTGAGACGTGTATTAGGAGGTTCTACAGCGGCTGAGGGGTGTATTAGGAGGTTCTGCAGCAGGTGAGGGGTGTATTAGGAGGTTCTGCAGCAGGTGAGGGGTGTATTAGGAGGTTCTGCAGCAGCGGAGGGGTGTATTAGGAAGTTCTGCAGCGGCTGAGGCGTGTATTAGGAGGTTCTGCAGCGGCTGAGGCGTGTATTAGGAGGTTCTGCAGCAGCTGAGGTGTGTATTAGGAGGTTCTGCAGTGGCTGAGGCATGTATTAGGAGGTTCTGCAGTGGCTGCGGTGTGTATTAGGAGGTTCTGCAGCAGCTGAGGCGTGTATTAGGAGGTTTTGCAGCGGCTGAGGCGTGTATTAGGAGGTTCTGCAGCGGCTGCGGTGTGTATTAGGAGGTTCTGCAGCGGCTGAGGCGTGTATTAGGAGGTTCGCAGGCGGCTGAGGTGTGTATTAGGAGGTTTTGCAGCGGCTGAGGCGTGTATTAGGAGGTTCGCAGGCGGCTGCGGTCTGTATTAGGAGGTTCTGCAGCGGCTGAGGCGTGTATTAGGAGGTTTTGCAGCGGCTGAGGCGTGCATTAGGAGGTTCGCAGGCGGCTGAGGTCTGTATTAGGAGGTTCTGCAGCGGCTGAGGCGTGTATAAGGAGGTTCCGCAGCGGCTGAGGCGTGTATTAGGAGGTTCTGCAGCGGCTGAGGGGTGCATTAGGAGGTTCGCAGGCGGCTGAGGTCTGTATTAGGAGGTTCTGCAGCGGCTGAGGCGTGTATTAGGAGGTTTTGCAGCGGCTGAGGCGTGCATTAGGAGGTTCGCAGGCGGCTGAGGGGTGCATTAGGAGGTTCGCAGGCGGCTGAGGTCTGTATTAGGAGGTTCTGCAGCGGCTGATGTGTGTATTAGGAGGTTCTGCAGCGGCTGATGTGTGTATTAGGAGGTTCTGCAGCAGCTGAGGTGTATTAGGACGTTCTGCAGCGGCTGAGATGTATTAGGAGGTTCTGCAGCGGCTGATGTGTGTATTAGGAGGTTCTGCAGCGGCTGATGTGTGTATTAGGAGGTTCTGCAGCGGCTGAGGCGTGTATTAGGAGGTTCTGCAGCGGCTGAGGCGTGTATTAGGAGGTTCTGCAGCGGCTGAGGCGTGTATTAGGAGGTTCTGCAGCGGCTGAGGCGTGTATTAGGAGGTTCTGCAGCGGCTGAGGAGTGTATTAGGAGGTTCTGCAGCGGCTGAGGCGTGTATTAGGAGGTTCTGCAGCGGCTGCGGTGTGTTATTGATTGTTGAATGCTTTCTTCCAAATTCCAGAACATTTGGACCATGATGTGGGTGGTCGGGATCTTCTCCCGGGAAAATGACCGGTGCTATAGGTTCCTCACTGATGCCCTGAGGTCTAAGGACAGAGAGGTCAGAACTTTCATTATAACCAACAATGGCTTTCAGGAGTTCAGAGAAGAGGTTTCCCGCTGTCACTGCGCCATCCTCTATCACTCAAAAACCAGAGGACGGCTGAATATCACTGACGTAACTGATTCTCTGTACGACGAGGAGGTCAGATATCTGTCTGAAACGTTGGGTAAGAAAAGATGGCAATATGAGGAACTCCCCCACCAAGGGCCCAGAATAGAATATCCCATTACCTGAGGAGTGAGAGCAGCACACAGGAGCGATAAGAATGGGAGAGTCCAGACAGGAGGGGTCAGAGGGGGAGAGTCCAGACAGGAGGGGTCAGAGGGGGAATGTCCACACAGGAGGGGTCAGAGGGGGAGAGTCCAGACAGGATGGGTCAGAGGGGGAGATTCCACACAGGATGGGGTCAGAGGGGGAGATTCCACACAGGATGGGTCAGAGGGGGAGATTCCACACAGGATGGGTCAGAGGGGGAGATTCCACACAGGATGGGTCAGAGGGGGAGAGTCCACACAGGATGGGTTAGAGGGGGAGAGTCCACACAGGATGGGGTCAGAGGGGGAGATTCCACACAGGATGGGTCAGAGGGGGAGATTCCACACAGGATGGGGTCAGAGGGGGAGATTCCACACAGGATGGGGTCAGAGGGGGAGATTCCACACAGGATGGGGTCAGAGGGGGAGAGTCCACACAGGATGGGGTCAGAGGGGGAGATTCCACACAGGAGCGATGAGAATGGGAGATTCCACACAGGATGGGTCAGAGGGGGAGAGCCCACACAGGATGGGGTCAGAGGGACAGAGTCCCCACAGGATGGGGTCAGAGGGGCAGAGTCCCCACAGGATGGGGTCAGAGGGGCAGAGTCCCCACAGGATGGGGTCAGAGGGGCAGAGTCCCCACAGGATGGGGTCAGGGGGGAGAGTCCCCACAGGATGGGGTCAGAGGGGCAGAGTCCCCACAGGATGGGGTCAGAGGGGCAGAGTCCCCACAGGATGGGGTCAGAGGGGCAGAGTCCCCACAGGATGGGGTCAGAGGGGCAGAGTCCCCACAGGATGGGGTCAGAGGGGCAGAGTCCCCACAGGATGGGGTCAGAGGGGCAGAGTCCCCACAGGATGGGGTCAGAGGGGCAGAGTCCCCACAGGATGGAGTCCGGGTGAGAGATTCCACACAGATGTAAGGCAGCTATCCTATAAGTCAATGTTCCACCCTTTAAACTCTCCCCAGAATTCCAGAGGAGCATGTGTGGCCTCTAAGTCTCCTAATGCCGATTAAGGCGCCCTCTCCCCAAGGAGAGATAGAACACCCCCCCCCCCTCAAATCCTGAACTAGGCTACTCACCCAGTTAGGCCAGTCCTCTATGCACTGATGAGAGGCAATCACCCTGAAACATCTGTCTGCAGATGAGATGCTGGCTTATTTAATATCCAAATCATGTCTCAAGTCCTCTGTAAAGGGTTGAACATTGACTTATAGGACAGCGGCCTTACATCTGGTGGCTTGAGAGGCTCATTTGCATCCCTTTCTTCTTATGATCCTGTAACATCTGTCTTATTATTGAAGGGAAGAAAAATGTGGTTGTGGTGGCCGATGACCTGGACAACAGCTCCTGGGAGGTGAAGATGAGGATTCTCCAAAGCCAGCCGCTTATTAAAGGAATGGCCGCTGACCTTGTCCTGTTTAGTAACGCAGACAAAAATTCACAAGATGCTTTGACTGAGAAACTGCAGAAATTATCTCACATCCTAATAAGAGGTAGCTCCTTCTCCCCTCTCTCAGCAGGAAGTCACAGCATGATCTCAGAGCACAGTGATTACTATTATGTTCCTGGTGCTCACGTTAGGGGCGACTTCTCTCGTGTGACCTCCCGTCTGATGTGTTTTTCTTTCTCACTGTTTCAGAGAATCATGAGGGGATCCCGAACGTCCCAGTAAGTCAGAAGACCTAGATGCTAATGCCTGTCCACCATGTCCTCCACTGACCTGGCCACAGCCACATCACTCATTTGTAATGATTTTTGGCCTCTTGTCTTTCCCACTAGGGGGCGCTCTGCTAGCAATGCCCCCTCTAGGCTCCGCTACTGCGTGTGATATTACTCCACATGGCTGGAGCAGTGGACATTGTTTTTGGCGAATGACGCCTTCAGAATCTTGATCTAATACTGAGTCTGACTTTGTTTCTCTGTAGATGGTGGTGGGACCGGTTCAGCTCTTCTACCAGATGGTAGTTCTGTGTATCCTGGTAGGTAATCATCAGACCTGACATTATTCCCAATAGCAACTAAAAGTCCAGAGATGAAAGGGGAACTGACAAACTGGGGGACATTTACTTATGGTTTTGCATTACAATTGTAGCATAAAAAGTTCACAAATTATGGAGCACGCCATATGCGCACCATAATTTCTAACTTTTTAGGCTTCTTACCACTTTTTTGAGGTTTTGAGAAAAGGGGGTGGGGCTTCCGATGAGGGGCGGGCTTAGCATAGCCCACTAGATTTACTAGAACCTTCGCCAGAAACTGGCGTGTTACAGCTGGCGTAGACTTCAGTATCTGGCGCACGGCAGAGATGCCCCTTATTTATTACCAGCCCATGGTAGCGGTTCATGCGGGTGCATCAGTCTTGATAAATCTTCTTCACTGCGTGTCCAATGATATTAAGCTTTAAGGGGGGATTCTGGTCACTATGAGATAAAAGTCCGGTGTGCGGTAATATCCTGCATCTCGGCCATGTTTTCTTACCTCCATCTGAGTGAAGCTTCACAACGACGATAGCGTCATCCATTTCTGTAATAGTAGGAGCTTCTCCAGAGACCTGCCAGGACCTTTCACACTGTAATATCACAGTTTATCAGTCATCATACTCATCAGAATTATAATAATAATTTACGGGGATATTCTAGTGATATTGGAATCTGAAACCTTGAAAATCTTGACCTGACTTTCTGTTTTTCTTTACATGGTGGTGGGACTGGTTCAGCGCATCTGCAAGACTAGAATCCAGTGTGTCATGGTACGTAATAATGACATCATCTTCCAGGTGTATCCAGCTGTGGACCACCGTCCCCTCTGCACCGCCCACTTCCTTTCTCCTTCCTAATATCAGTCACTTCAAGAAAACTCTTGTGTTCTCTGGGGTCTCACAACGGCGCTCCATGTGGTCAGGAGGTGTATTGCAGAAAATAAGGTCAAGGCTTTTCATGTAGAATAAGTTGTGACTCTGACACCCTCTCATTGACTCCCTCGTATTCACCTCTCCCCAGCAGCTTGCACCTTCCCCCTGTGTTTCTATGTAGGATTCATTCAAAACCCCAAGTACTGATAAAAAGTGAAACAGTTTTCCATAAAATACTCCAGTCTGAAATAGGTTTGGACAGCTAGAGACTGAAGGGACGGATGATGACTGATGGGATAGACAGGGGATGATGGGGAAAATGAAGACTAATGGGACATACAGGGACTGGTGGGGCAGAGGAGGACTTGTGTATAAGGAGGTTCTGCAGCGGCTGATGTGTGTATTAGGAGGTTCTGCAGCGGCTGAGGCGTGTATTAGGAGGTTCTGCAGCGGCTGAGGCGTGTATTAGGAGGTTCTTCAGCGGCTGAGGCGTGTATTAGGAGGTTCTGCAGCGGCTGAGGCGTGTATTAGGAGGTTCTGCAGCGGCTGAGGGGTGTATTAGGAGGTTCTGCAGCGGCTGAGGCGTGTATTAGGAGGTTCTGCAGCGGCTGAGGCGTGTATTAGGAGGTTCTTCAGCGGCTGAGGCGTGTATTAGGAGGTTCTGCAGCGGCTGAGGCGTGTATTAGGAGGTTCTGCAGCGGCTGAGGGGTGTATTAGGAGGTTCTGCAGCGGCTGAGGCGTGTATTAGGAGGTTCTGCAGCGGCTGCGTTGTGTTATTGATTGTTGAATGCTTTCTTCCAAATTCCAGAACATTTTGACCATGATGCGGGTGGTCGGGATCTTTTCCCGGGAAGATGACCGGTCCTATAGGTTCCTCACTGATGCCCTGAGGTCTAAGGACAGAGAGGTCAGAACTTTCATTATAACCAACCATGGCTTTCAGGAGTTCAGAGAAGAGGTTTCCCGCTGTCACTGCGCCATCCTCTATCACTCAAAGACCAGAGGACGGCTGAATATCACTGACGTAACTGATTCTCTGTACGACGAGGAGGTCATATATCTGTCTGAAACGTTGGGTAAGAAAAGATGGCAATATGAGGAACTCCCCCACCAAGGGCTCAGAATAGAATATCCCATTACCTGAGGAGTGAGAGCAGCACACAGGAGCGATAAGAATGGGAGAGTCCACACAGGAGGGGTCAGAGGGGGAGAGTCCAGACAGGATGGGTCAGAGGGGGAGATTCCACACAGGATGGGTCAGAGGGGGAGATTGGGTCAGAGGGGGAGAGTCCATACAGGAGGGGTCAGAGGGCGAGAGTCCATACAGGAGGGGTCAGAGGGGGAGATTCCACACAGGAGGGGTCAGAGGGGGAGAGTCTAGACAGGATGGGTCAGAGGGGGAGATTCCACACAGGATGGATCAGAGGGGGAGATTCCACACAGGATGGGTCAGAGGGGGAGATTCCACACAGGATGGGTCAGAGGGGGAGATTCCACACAGGATTAATGTTGAGCACGAATATTCGAATAGCGAATTTTTTTAGTGAATATCGGAACTTCGCTAATTCGCGAATTTTTCGAATATAGCGCTATAAATTCGCTATTTCGAATATTCGTTTTTTTTTTTTTTTTTTTTAGTTTAATTTTTTTCTTTCCCACTTCCCAAAAGTAGTTCTTACCTGTCCTGAGGATTCCTGGCTTCATGGCTGCTCTAGTCAGTGCCCGTTGCCGCTTCTGCCGACTTCCATGCTCATGGAGCGTCCCCATCACCATGGGAACGTCTCCATATACTAAAATGTACTGTCGGATTTGAGGAATTACGTTGAAATCGCAATGCGATTAATTCAAGTTATATTAATCGCATTGCGAATTCAACTTAGCACTGCTGCTATATTCCATATTCGTTAACTTCGTTCATTCTAGCAAGCTGACCCATTATAAACCCAGCTCTAAGTTGAAATCGCAATGCGATTAATATAACTTGAAGTCATCACATTGCGATTTCTACTTAGACCTGGTTTACTATGGTTGGCTTGGTAGAATTAGCGAATTTGACGAATGTATTCGTCATATTCCTCAAAACGAAGATAACAAAGTATTCTCCATCTTCGTTTTAGCTCCATATTCGTCAGCTTCGCTAATTCTAGCAATCAAATAGGAAGGTTGACTATAGAGACAGCTGTGTTTAATTCGCTATGCGATTTTTTATTTTTTTTTATAGAATAGTTATATTACTTGATAATTATTATAATTATTCTATTTATTAAAAAAAAAAATTATATAATCGCATAGCGAATTTAACACAGCTGTCTCTATAGTCAACCTTCCTATTTGATTGCTAGAATTAGCGAAGTTGACGAATAGGTTGCTAAAACGAAGATGGAGAATACTTTGTTATCTTCGTTTTGAGGAATATGACGAATACATTAGTCATATTCGTCATCTTCGCTATAATTCTAGATATGAAACCAATAGGAAAGTAGCCTAAGTTAAAATCGCAATATGCGATTATTTAAATCGCATATTAATCGCGATAACTAGAATAATGACGAATATTCGATTTCGACGAATATGAAACGAATATTTTTTCGAATATTCGCGAATTTCGTCGAAATCGAATATGGCACCTGACGCTCATCACTACACAGGATGGGTCAGAGGGGGAGAGTCCACACAGGATGGGTCAGAGGGGGAGATTACACACAGGAGCGATGAGAATGGGGGATTCCACACAGGATGGGTCAGAGGGGGAGAGTCCAGACAGGATGGGTCAGAGGGGGGATTCCACACAGGATGGGTCAGAGGGGAGAGCCCACACAGGATGGGGTCAGAGGGGAGAGCCCACACAGGATGGAGTCAGAGGGGGAGAGTCCACACAGGATGGGGTCAGAGGGGGAGAGTCCACACAGGATGGGTCAGAGGGGGAAGAGTCCACACAGGATGGGTCAGAGGGGGAGAGTCCACACAGGATGGGGTCAGAGGGGGGAGTCCACACAGGAGGGGTCAGAGGGGGAGATTCCACACAGGATGGGTCAGAGGGGGAGAGTCCCCACAGGATGGGTCAGAGGGGGAGATTACACACAGGAGCGATGAGAATGGGGGATTCCACACAGGATGGGTCAGAGGGGAGAGCCCACACAGGAGGGGGTCAGAGGGGGATTCCACACAGGATGGGTCAGAGGGGAGAGCCCACACAGGATGGGGTCAGAGGGGAGAGTCCACACAGGATGGAGTCAGAGGGGAGAGTCCACACAGGATGGGGTCAGAGGGGAGAGTCCACACAGGATGGGTCAGAGGGGAAGAGTCCACACAGGATGGGTCAGAGGGGAGAGTCCACACAGGATGGGGTCAGAGGGGAGAGTCCACACAGGAGGGGTCAGAGGGGGAGATTCCACACAGGATGGGTCAGAGGGGAGAGTCCCCACAGGATGGGTCAGAGGGGGAGAGTCCCCACAGGATGGGTCAGAGGGGGAGGTTCCATGAAGGAGGGGTCAGAGGAGGAGGTTCCACACAGGAGGGGTCAGAGGAGGAGAGTCCACACAGGATGGGTCAGAGGGGGAGATTCCACACAGGATGGGTCAGAGGGGAAAGTCCCCACAGGATGGGTCAGAGGGGAGATTCCAGACAGGATGGGTCGGAGGGGGAGAGTCCACACAGGATCGGTCAGAGGGGGAGAGTCCCCACAGGATGGGTCAGAGGGGAGAGTCCACACAGGATGGGGTCAGAAGGGGAGAGTCCCCACAGGATGGGGTCAGAGGGGGAGGGTCCCCACAGGATGGGGTCAGAGGGGGAGAGTCCCCACAGGATGGGGTCAGAGGGGGAGAGTCCCCACAGGATGGGGTCAGAGGGGAGAGTCCCCAAAGGATGGGGTCAGAGGGGCAGAGTCCCCAAAGGATGGGGTCAGAGGGCAGAGTCCCCAGAGTCCCCAAAGGATGGGGTCAGAGGGGCAGAGTCCCCACAGGATGGGGTCAGAGGGGCAAAGTCCCCACAGGATGGAGTCCGGTGGGAGATTCCACACAGATGTAAGGCAGCTATCCTATAAGTCAATGTTCCACCCTTTAAATAGGCCTTTAAACTCTCCGCAGAATTCCAGAGGAGCATGTGTGGCCTCTAAGTCTCCTAACGCCGATTAAGGCGCTCTCTCCCCAAGGAGAGATAGAACACCTCCCCCCAAATCCTGAACTAGGCCCCTCACCCAGTTAGGCCAGTCCTCTCTGCACTGATGAGGGGCAATCACCCTGAAACATCTGTCTGCAGATGAGATGCTGGCTTATTTATTATCCAAATCATGTCTCAAGTCCTCTGTAAAGGGTTGAACATTGACTTATAGGACAGCGGCCTTACATCTGGTGGCTTTAGAGGCTCATTTGCATCCCTTTCTTCTTATGATCCTGTAACATCTGTCTTATTATTGAAGGGAAGAAAAATGTGGTTGTGGTGGCCGATGACCTGGACAACAGCTCCTCGGAGGTGAAAATGAGGATTCTCCAAAGCCAGCCTCTTATTGAAGGAATGGCCGCTGACCTTGTCCTGTTTAGTAAAGCAGACAAAAATTCACAAGATGCTTTGACTGAGAAACTGCAGAAATTATCTCACATCCTAATAAGAGGTAGCTCCTTCTCCCCTCTCCCAGCAGGAAGTCACAGCATGATCTCAGAGCACAGTGATTACTATTATGTTCCTGGTGCTCACGTTAGGTGTGACTTCTCTCGTGTGACCTCCCGTCTGATGTGTTTTTCTTTCTCACTGTTTCAGAGAATCATGAGTGGATCCCGAACGTCCCAGTAAGTCAGAAGACCTAGATGCTAATGCCTGTCCACCATGTCCTCCACTGACCTGGCCACAGCCACATCACTCATTTGTAATGATTTTTGGCCTCTAGTCTTTCCCACTAGGGGGCGCTCTGCTAGCAATGCCCCCTCTAGGCTCCGCTACTGCGTGTGATATTACTCCACATGGCTGGAGCAGTGGACATTGTTTTTGGCGAATGACGCCTTCAGAATCTTGATCTAATACTGAGTCTGACTTTGTTTCTCTGTAGATGGTGGTGGGACCGGTTCAGCTCTTCTACCAGATGGTAGTTCTGTGTATCCTGGTAGGTAATCATCAGACCTGACATTATTCCCAATAGCAACTAAAAGTCCAGAGATGAAAGGGGAACTGACAAACTGGGGGACATTTACTTATGGTTTTGCATTACAATTGTAGCATAAAAAGTTCACAAATTATGGAGCACGCCATATGCGCACCATAATTTCTAACTTTTTAGGCTTCTTACCACTTTTTTGAGGTTTTGAGAAAAGGGGGTGGGGCTTCCGATGAGGGGCGGGCTTAGCATAGCCCACTAGATTTACTAGAACCTTCGCCAGAAACTGGCGTGTTACAGCTGGCGTAGACTTCAGTATCTGG
This sequence comes from Bufotes viridis, assembly GCA_033119425.1. NCBI lineage: Eukaryota > Metazoa > Chordata > Amphibia > Anura > Bufonidae > Bufotes > Bufotes viridis. The sequence continues at coordinate 1,759,088 of CM065595.1, read as the reverse complement.
CGCACGGCAGAGATGCCCCTTATTTATCACCAGCGCATGGTAGCGGTTCATGCGGGTGCATCAGTCTTGATAAATCTCCTTCACTGCGTGTCCAATGATATTAAGCTTTAAGGGGGGATTCTGGTCACTATGAGATGAAAATCCGCTGTGCGGTAATATCCTGCATCTCGGCCATGTTTTCTTACCTCCATCTGAGTGAAGCTTCACAACGACGATAGCGTCATCCATTTCTGTAATAGTAGGAGCTTCTCCAGAGACCTGCCAGGACCTTTCACGCAGTAATATCACAGTTTATCAGTCATCATACTCAGCAGAATTATAATAATAATTTACGGGGATATTCTAGTGATATTGGAATCTGAAACCTTGAAAATCTTGACCTGACTTTCTGTTTTTCTTTAGATGGTGGTGGGACCGGTTCAGCGCATCTACAAGACTGGAATCCAGTTTTTCATGGTACGTAATAATGACATCATCTTCCAGGTGTATCCAGCTGTGGACCACCGTCCCCTCTGCACCGCCCACTTCCTTTCTCCTTCCTAATATCAGTCACTTCAAGAAAAATCTTGTGTTCTCTGGGGTCTCACAACGGCGCTCCATGTGGTCAGGAGGTGTATTGCAGAAAATAAGGTCAAGGCTTTTCATGTAGAATAAGTTGTGACTCTGACACCCTCTCATTGACTCCCTCGTATTCACCTCTCCCCAGCAGCTTGCACCTTCCCCCTGTGTTTCTATGTAGGATTCATTCCAAATCCCAAGTACTAATAAAACAGTTTTCCATAAAATGCTCCAGTCTAAAATAGGTTTGGACAGCTAGAGACTGAAGGGACGGATGAGGACTGATGGGATAGACAGGGGATGATGGGGCAGAGGAGGACTAGTGGGGCAGAGGAGGACTGGTGGGGCAGAGGAGGACTGGTGGGGCAGAGGAGGACTGGTGGGACAGAGGAGGACTGGTGGGACAGAGGAGGACTGGTGGGGCAGAGGAGGACTGGTGGGACAGAGGAGGACTGGTGGGACAGAGGAGGAACTGGTGGGACAGAGGAGGAACTGGTGGGACAGAGGAGGACTGGTGGGGCAGAGGAGGACTGGTGGGGCAGAGGAGGACTGGTGGGACAGACAGGAACTGGTGTGGCAGAGGAGGACTGGTGGGACAGACAGGAACTGGTGGGGCAGAGGAGGACTGGTGGGACAGACAGGAACTGGTGTGGCAGAGGAGGACTGGTGGGACAGACAGGAACTGGTGTGGCAGAGGAGGACTGGTGGGGCAGAGGAGGACTGGTGGGACAGACAGGAACTGGTGTGGCAGAGGAGGACTGGTGGGACAGACAGGAACTGGTGTGGCAGAGGAGGACTGGTGGGACAGACAGGAACTGGTGTGGCAGAGGAGGACTGGTGGGACAGACAGGAACTGGTGGGGCAGAGGAGGACTGGTGGGGCAGACAGAAACTGGTGGGGCAGAGGTGGACTGGTGGGACAGACAGGAACTGGTGGGGCAGAGGAGGACTGGTGGGACAGACAGGAACTGGTGGGGCAGAGGAGGACTGGTGGGACAGAGGAGGACTGGTGGGACAGACAGGAACTGGTGGGGCAGAGGAGGACTGGTGGGGAAAGAAAGAAACTGATGGGACAGACAGAAACTGATGTCCCGGACTTGAGCCTTGCTGGGACCTTTCACACCTTTATCGGTTGTCAGCATTTGGAGGTAGTCACCTGAATTTTAATTATTTATCTTGCTTTTTGGAAGATGAACCATTGTGAATTTTCATCTAAGCCAGCTGTGATTTTCTGTTTCACTGTAGAGGGTGGTGGTTCGCATCCAGCAAATCTGCAATTGGATCGCTCAGTTGGTCATGATACGGTATGTCATATGTGTCCTATGTACTGATGTCCATATAACATTTCCTCCATTCACCTGCCCACAGCCCTTCACACTCATTTTTATAGTGATTTTTAGCTCCTCCTTTGCATATATATTATTTATTATAGTATAGCCTTTAATATGGTTTTAAATAAATAAATAATAGAAAGAAAATGTGTTTCACTTGAAATTTGAATCAGGAAAGTTTACATACAGCATTACCACATTATATGCATGTCTTTCCTATACTTATAAGATAACACATATTACTGGTGTCTGTATAATCATACATTGTGTCTGTGAATAAAGCAGTGATAAGTAGAGGAGCTTTCTGAGCAGATCTCAGTGTGGTAAAGCTATAGTACATAGTGTATATGATATGTAGAGGAGCTTTCTGAGCAGATCTCAGTGTGGAGAAGCTATAGTACATAGAGGATATGATATGTAGATGAGCTTTCTGAGCAGATCTCAGTGTGGTGAAGCAATAGTACATAGAGTATATGATATGTAGAGGAGCTTTCTGAGCAGATCTCAGTGTGGTGAAGCTATAGTACATAGAGTATATGATATGTAGATGAGCTTTCTGAGCAGATCTCAGTGTGGTGAAGCTATAGTACATAGTGTATATGATATGTAGATGAGCTTTCTGAGCAGATCTCAGTGTGGTGAGGCTATAGTACATAGTGTATATGATATGTAGAGGAGCTTTCTGAGCAGATCTCAGTGAGGTGAAGCTATAGTACATAGTGTATATGATATGTAGATGAGCTTTCTGAGCAGATCCCAGTGTGGTGAAGCTATAGTACATAGTGTATATGATATGTAGAGGAGCTTTCTGAGCAGATCTCAGTGTGATGAAGCTATAGTACATAGAGTATATGATATGTAGAGGAGCTTTCTGAGCAGATCTCAGTGTGATGAAGCTATAGTACATAGAGTATATGATATGTAGATGAGCTTTCTGAGCAGATCTCAGTGTGGTGAAGCTATAGTACATAGAGTATATGATATGTAGAGGAGCTTTCTGAGCAGATCTCAGTGTGGTGAAGCTATAGTACATAGTGTATATGATATGGAGATGAGCTTTCTGAGAAGATCTCAGTGTGGTGAAGCTATAGTACATAGTGTATATGATATGTAGATGAGCTTTCTGAGCAGATCTCAGTGTGGTGAAGCTATAGTACATAGAGGATATGATATGTAGATGAGCTTTATGAGCAGATATCAGTGTGGTGAAGCTATAGTACATAGTGTATATGATATGTAGATGAGCTTTCTGAGCAGATCTCAGTGTGGTGAAGCTATAGTACATAGAGGATATGATATGTAGATGAGCTTTCTGAGCAGATCTCAGTGTGGTGAAGCTATAGTACATAGTGTATATGATATGTAGATGAGCTTTCTGAGCAGATCTCAGTGTGGTGAAGCTATAGTACATAGAGTATATGATATGTAGAGGAGCTTTCTGAGCAGATCTCAGTGTGGTGAAGCTATAGTACATAGAGTATATGATATGTAGATGAGCTTTCTGAGCAGATCTCAGTGTGGTGAAGCTATAGTACATAGAGTATATGACATGGAGATGAGCTTTCTGAGCTGATCTCAGTGTGGTGAATCTATAGTACATAGTGTATATGATATGTAGATGAGCTTTCTGAGCAGATCTCAGTGTGGTGAAGCTATAGTACATAGAGTATATGATAAGTAGATGAGCTTTCTGAGCAGATCTCAGTGTGGTAAAGCTATAGTACATAGTGTATATGATATGTAGATGAGCTTTCTGAGCAGATCTCAGTGTGGTGAAGCTATAGTACATAGAGTATATGATATGTAGATGAGCTTTCTGAGCAGATCTCCGTGTGGTAAAGCTATAGTACATAGTGTATATGATATGTAGATGAGCTTTCTGAGCAGATCTCAGTGTGGTGAAGCTATAGTACATAGTGTATATGATATGTAGATGAGCTTTCTGAGCAGATCTCAGTGTGGTGAAGCTATAGTACATAGTGTATATGATATGTAGATGAGCTTTCTGAGCAGATCTCCGTGTGGTAAAGCTATAGTACATAGAGTATATGATATGTAGATGAGCTTTCTGAGCAGATCTCAGTGTGGTGAAGCTATAGTACATAGTGTATATGATATGTAGAGGAGCTTTCTGAGCAGATCTCAGTGTGGTGAAGCTATAGTACATAGTGTATATGATATGTAGATGAGCTTTCTGAGCAGATCTCAGTGTGGTAAAGTTATAGTACATAGAGTATATGATATGTAGAGGTGCTTTCTGAGCAGATCTCAGTGTGGTGAAGCTATAGCACATAGAGGATATGATATGTAGAGGAGCTTTCTGAGCAGATCTCAGTGTGGTGAAGCTATAGTACATAGTGTATATGATATGTAGATGAGCTTTCTGAGCAGATCTCAGTGTGGTGAAGCTATAGTACATAGAGTATATGATATGTAGAGGAGCTTTCTGAGCAGATCTCAGTGTGGTGAAGCTATAGTACATAGTGTATATGATATGTAGATGAGCTTTCTGAGCAGATCTCAGTGTAGTGAAGCTATAGTACATAGTGTATATGATATGTAGATGAGCTTTCTGAGCAGATCTCAGTGTGGTGAAGCTATAGTACATAGTGTATATGATATGTAGAGGAGCTTTCTGAGCAGATCTCAGTGTGGTGAAGCTATAGTACATAGTGTATATGATATGTAGATGAGCTTTCTGAGCAGATCTCAGTGTGGTGAAGATATAGTACATAGTGTATATGATATGTAGAGGAGCTTTCTGAGCAGATCTCAGTGTGGAGAAGCTATAGTACATAGAGTATATGATATGGAGATGAGCTTTCTGAGCAGATCTCAGTGTGGTGAAGCTATAGTACATAGAGGATATGATATGGAGATGAGCTTTCTGAGCAGATATCAGTGTGGTAAAGCTATAGTACATAGAGAATATGATATGTAGAGGAGCTTTCTGAGCAGATCTCAGTGTGGTGAATCTATAGTACATAGAGTATATGATATGTAGATGAGCTTTCTGAGCAGATCTCAGTGTGGTGAAGCTATAGTACATAGTGTATATGATATGTAGAGGAGCTTACTGAGCAGATCTCAGTGTGGTGAAGCTATAGTACATAGAGTATATGATATGTAGATGAGCTTTCTGAGCAGATCTCAGTGTGGTGAAGCTATAGTACATAGAGTATATGATAAGTAGAGGAGCTTTCTGAGCAGATCTCAGTGTGGTGAAGCTATAGTACATAGTGTATATGATATGTAGAGGAGCTTTCTGAGCAGATCTCAGTGTGGTGAAGCTATAGTACATAGTGTATATGATATGTAGAGGAGCTTTCTGAGCAGATCTCAGTGTGGGGAAGCTATAGTACATAGAGTATATGATATGTAGATGAGCTTTCTGAGCAGATCTCAGTGTGGTGAAGCTATAGTACATAGTGTATATGATATGTAGATGAGCATTCTGAGCAGATCTCAGTGTGGTGCAGCTATAGTACATAGAGGATATGATATGTAGAGGAGCTTTCTAAGCAGATCTCAGTGTGGTAAAGCTATAGTACATAGAGTATATGATATGTAGAGGAGCTTTCTAAGCCAATCTCAGTGTGGTGTAGCTATAGTGGTGATGCGGTTTACCTCCTTAGATGTGGGCAGGCCCTCTCGTTGCAAATTGTTGGTTAAATATCTGATGAGTTTTTTTCTATTCTCAGCACGATGGAGCCTTCTTCATATGTATTATGTGGATGTATTTCATTCTATATCTTAAAGGGATCCTCTCACTTCAGTAAGTGCCATTTATCATGTAGAGAAAGTTATTACAAGCCACTTACTAATGTATTGTGATTCTCCATATTGCTTCCTTTTCTGGCTGGATTCATTTTTCCCTCACATTTTTCCCTCACATTATACACTGCTCATTTCCATGGTTACAGACCACCCTACAATCCATCAGTGGTGGTCGTCCTTGCACACTATAGCATAAAGCATCGGCCTATGCTCCTAAGGTCCCGGCCACCAGAGAGGCTGACGCTTTTTTTCTATAGTGTGCGAGCATGACCACCACTGATGGATTGCAGGGTGGTCTGTAACCATGGAAACGAGCAGTGTATAATGTGATGGAAAAATGAATCCAGCCAGCAAAGAAAGCAACATGGATAATCCCAATACATTAGGATGTGCCTGGTATTACCTTTCTCTACATGATAAATGCCACTTACTGAAGTGAGAGGACCCCTTTAAATCATGTTATTTTACCTTGTGATCGGAGGTGAGCTAAGATCAGGGAAGACACATCTGCACCTTCACGAGGAGATGACTGCACTACAGACGGGACACAAGCAACAAACAGGAGTAGCCTTTTTTGTTTTGAGGACCTGCATAACTGGAACATGTGACTAAAAGGTCCTGTGCACGTAGCAGCATATTATCCATTGACGCAATTGGCCACAAGGTGGCAGCATAGGCCTAGACATGAGTACAAGACACCACTTAACACTTTATCGCCTCCAGTACTCAGCCTCAGGATAGTGCGAACTGTAACAAATGAGGAATGTTTGTATCTGCAGGACCCCAAGAAGGACATGAAAACGAGAGGACCCCAGACCTGCGCCTGCTCGATCTATCACTGACATGGTGGTCTCCAGCGCCCTCAATATTCAGATCCCAAGGGCTGAATATGAAAATCTCATGATTTGTGTTTTCTGTAAGACAATAAATATTCTGATATAAAACCCGAAGTGCGAGTAGATTTATGTGGAGGCACCGGAGCCCAACATATTACATGCATGCTCTAATTCCTCATACCTCTTCTGCATGTCCACACACCCATCCACAGCGCCCCCATAACAGTGACCTCCACAGCGTCCCCATAACAGTGACATCCACAGCACCCCCATAACAGTGTCATCCACAGATCCCCCCATAACAGTGTCATCCACAGTGCCCCCATAACAGTGACCTCCACAGTGCCCCCATAACAGTGACCTCCACAGTGCCCCCATAACAGTGACCTCTACAGCGCCCCCATAACAGTGACCTCCACAGTGCCCCCATAACAGTGACCTCCACAGCGCCGCCATAACAGTGACCTCCACAGCGCCCCCATAACAGTGACCTCCACAGTGCCCCCATAACAGTGACCTCCACAGTGCCCCCATAACAGTGACCTCCACAGTGCCCCCATAACAGTGACCTCCACAGTGCCCCCATAACATTGACCTCCACAGCGCCCCCATAACAGTGACCTCCACAGTGCCCCCATAACAGTGACCGCCACAGTGCCCCCATAACAGTGACATCCACAATGCCCCCATAACAGTGACCTCCACAGTGCCCCCATAACAGTGACCTCTACAGCGCCCCCATAACAGTGACCTCCACAGTGCCCCCATAACAGTGACATCCACAGCGCCCCATAACAGTGACATCCACAGATCCCCCATAACAGTGTCATCCACAGATCCCCCATAACAGTGACCTCCACAGTGCCCCCATAACATTGACCTCCACAGCGCCCCATAACAGTGACCTCCACAGTGCCCCCATAACAGTGACCGCCACAGTGCCCCCATAACAGTGACCTCCACAATGCCCCCATAACAGTGACCTCCACAGTGCCCCCATAACAGTGACCTCTACAGCGCCCCCATAACAGTGACCTCCACAGCACCCCCATAACAGTGTCATCCACAGATCCCCCCATAACAGTGTCATCCACAGTGCCCCCATAACAGTGACCTCCACAGTGCCCCCATAACAGTGACCTCCACAGTGCCCCCATAACAGTGACCTCTACAGCGCCCCCATAACAGTGACCTCCACAGTGCCCCCATAACAGTGACCTCCACAGCGCCCCCATAACAGTGACCTCCACAGCGCCCCCATAACAGTGACCTCCACAGTGCCCCCATAACAGTGACCTCCACAGTGCCCCCATAACAGTGACCTCCACAGTGCCCCCATAACAGTGACCTCCACAGTGCCCCCATAACATTGACCTCCACAGCGCCCCCATAACAGTGACCTCCACAGTGCCCCCATAACAGTGACCGCCACAGTGCCCCCATAACAGTGACATCCACAATGCCCTCCGGAGCCGGACACCAGAATTGCACTTGTAGCTCAAACTTGATACGTCGCAGCCGGATGCAGTAAAGGACATTGCTGAGAGCTTCCTGTGGAATGGACTCTGGCGACATCTTGTGGACGGATCTGATATCACAACTGCAGAGAATATGAAAAGTAATAGACCCAACCAAGAGGATCCTCACCCTTCCTGACATGTCCCTTTAGTAAAAGCCTGCATTCCCCATGAAATTACAATTCTGGAGCATCTCTTCTTAGAATTCTGCAATGCATTGTTCCTCTGTTATTCCTCCTAGAAATTAAGAAACATATTTGGACCCTGGATGTCACTATTCCATTGTCCACAGGGTGTGCACAGCCTGGTCCTAGCTGCACAAGCACTGCTTGTAAATTTGTAGGAGGAATAAAAGAGGAAGAGCACAATGCAGAGTGATAATAATCAATGCTCCAGAATTGCCTTTACACTAAAGCCGACATGTCAGGGGCCTCTTTGAGCCGAGGCTTTTTGAACCTCATGGTCTTTGTCGTGTGTCTGTATTTTTGGGGGCTAAATTGGGATGAATTCTGTTGAGTTTTGATAAGTTTATCGCCCCCTATATGTTTACGGCTGTACGTACGTATTTACCCTGGCGGCGTTCGGGGCAGATGGGCAAACGCTGATATTGCTGCATTTATGGATCCGAGCAGAATGATGACCCTGGAGCTGCACCTCTGGAGCCATCAGTACCACCTTCTCATCACTTATGATCCATCATCACCAGAGTCAGTGATGGACGGAGGACACGAGGGACGCCGATTTCTGGGATGTCCCTCATGGTGGGGTCTGTAACCGGACGTCACCCCCATCACCGCTCTCATGTCTGGTGTTGCCTCACAGATCAGGGCACAGTCAGGTTCTTCTGGAGCTTTCAGCCGTCACCCATCTCTTTGGGACCCGGCATGTGGTCTTCACCCCTATGATCTCCACCCCAGGTCTGCATCGTGCCTGGTTTTTAACCTGGTTTTACATGAAATGATGGATTCTGATGATAAGCTGGCACAATCCCGAGAGTCAGTAATAACGTACAGAGGGTGAGATTTCCACGGATGACGGGAGGAGGTTTCTTGAGTTGCACTCAAAAGGCAAATCCATTCAATGGAAACAAATGAGCAGTATGGAGATGGGCTGCAGAGATCTCTGTCCGGGTCTAGTGTCTCATCTGTAGGAAACCCTTGTGTCCATGTCTCCGGCTGGCCATCAGCAATGTCACCATCACCAGGGCAGCACGTGTCCTCAATATTCATTACTGCGGATAATGCTGGAACTAATGGTGGAAAATAGATCATGTCAGCCCGACTAGAGGCTCCGGACATGAGGTGGCACAAGCTAAAGGGTGTACGCGGCGACCCCATAAGTCTCCTGAAAGATACAAGGTGCCCCAGACAGAAACATCTACTAGTTGGGTTGTCCTTTGTCTACATTTGAGGAGTTACCTCCAGATTTCATCATTTACAGACACAAGAACCTATTAGCCTGGGATCTTCTGGGATCTTCTCAGATAAACGTAAAGGAATAAGTACAAAAAAATCTGATTTGCAGCAGGAATTTTGGAACCTCATGACTCTGACTATTGACGGTCTTCTCCTTGTTAGGATTGGCTTTCTATCCCATCTGAGGATCAAATAATGCCAGAAAGTTCACAAGTGGGCAAATATATCAAACATAGGAGATAGAGGTAATATAGTTTCCTACACGGTCACCACAAACAAAGTAATGTCCTGAAAATGACAGAACGAGAAAACCACGTGATTGCGGGGATGTGCTTTGCGTGTCTCCACTCGCTATTGAACGGCACCGGTCCTAGAAATAAAACAATGACGTGTAAGAGAAAACAGTTCGACATAAAAATCACCACATCAGATTCATAACTGCCTGTCCGCAGGGCCGCCGCTGGCCAATCACCTGCCTCTTCCTGTTATTTAAGATGGCGCCTGCCTCCATAGACCTACCACCGGCCGCCACATGTTATGGTCACAAGTGAGGTAAGGACGATACTCTCCGCCTGTGACATCTGCTCTTTCTGATCCACTCGTCCGTGGTCATCCCTGCTTCAACCTGCTTATATAAATGCTCTGACTATTTTCTCCGCTGCACCTTTCTTCCTGATTATTTTTGTTTTGTTGTCATGATAATATGTTGGTGCAGCATAGCCGTTGTTTCTCCCTCTCGTGTTATCATCGGAGGTAGAACATGTAGACTTCTATAGGTATGACCACTATGTATGTACTCAGCCACGATTGCCCTGTACCTATCTCTACATGTGTATTTGTATTAGGGATTCACTTGTGTTTATCTATTCTTCTTTCTTTTTGTACACCGGCCTGATGAAGGGCTTACTGTAAGCCCGAAACGTTGCTATTACTGTAAGCTCGTGTACCATCATGTCCGGCTGAATAAATCTACCAATCAGCATATCAACCATTTGGAGCGCTGTCTGTTTGTTTGAATACTGCAACTGTGAGTCCTGTGCTGGAGCCAGGAGCAAGGTTCTGAGTGCTGGGATCACCTAGGATTATATGCTGCTGTTCCTGATGGTCTTCATGGCTGAACCTGTTTGAGTGCAGGAGACATCATGAATCCACATCTTATGTTTAGTTTTAGGGCATCATGTTATCATTAAAGGACAGCTCAGGGTTAGTGAGGGAATGTGGATGAGGAGGACACGCCTGAGTTTTAGTAAAGGTGGAGACGTATCAGATGTATTATTCTGACCTCCCAACATGGAAGAGAGCAGAGTCCTTCCCAACTCTCGTGCTGCAGTGCTGTGGATTCATGATAGATAATGTATGCGTTCCACTGTCTCTCCATGAAATGCCCATTACATAGAGATGAGGGAATCACATTCGATTTGGGTTCGATTAGGCCGAATCGGTTTGACCAATTTGATTCTGGCACAAATTGGTTCTACCTGTACCTTTTTTTATCAAATGTTTATTTAATGTCTTAATCACAGAAAACATTGAGTAAGACATTATATAAATGTACATTATAAAGAACTAAACAGTAACAACAACAACATCCTTGGTCTGGAAGGTTCTACCTGAATCTGAGTTGCTCCAGTTGGCCTGAAAGTTCCGTGTAACACTCTGGGGTCTCCTAGGACTCAGGCTTTTTCTGCCATTTTTTATATTTTAGGATTCAGTCTTTCTTCGCCTCAGAGCTCAGATTCATCCAATATTTGGTACAGACCCCTCTTGTCTATTGTGAGAGGACAGATGGAATTTGATCATCTTGAGTTATGCTCCCTCTGTAGAATTAAAGGTGAGCACATCTTACCAGCGGTTAGAGAAGGTCTCGGAGGTTCTTCAGACTCAGATTTGGTGGACGAGTCCTGTCTATTAGCGAGTCTAAATAGCAGATAATTAGCCCATATCTGTTACATAGGAAATGAAAAGCTGCTTGCAAATCAGGTGCAAATGTTGGACTACAGAAAACAAAGGAAAATCCCTTCCTTCTGGTCAGTCCCATATGTTATTATGTCTGAAATCTGCCCGTGCTGCCGGCTTCTATAGATATTACTACTGAACCCGATTATTGGTCACACTGCACGCTGCATTGATTAGAATTATATTTACAGTGCGTTCACAGATGTGAAAACATTGATATAAGCTGGCACAACTGGTGGCTCAGGCTGGACACTGCTACATCACCGTAAGCTGGTGACACAACTGGTGGCTCAGGCTGGACACTGCTACATCACCGTAAGCTGGTGACACAACTGGTGGCTCAGGCTGGACACTGCTACATCACCGTAAGCTGGTGACACAACTGGGGGCTCAGGCTGGACACTGCTACATCAACGTAAGCTGGTGACACAACTGGTGGCTCAGGCTGGACACTGCTACATCACCGTAAGCTGCTGATACAACTGGGGGCTCAGGCTGGACACTGCTACATCAACGTAAGCTGGTGACACAACTGGGGGCTCAGGCTGGACACTGCTACATCAACATAAGCTGGTGACACAACTGGTGGCTCAGGCTGGACACTGCTACATCAACGTAAGCTGGTAACACAACTGGTGGCTCAGGCTGGACACTACTACATCACCGTAAGCTGGTGACACAACTGGTGGCTCAGGCTGGACACTGCTACATCAACGTAAGCTGGTGACACAACTGGTGGCTCAGGCTGGACACTGCTACATCAACGTAAGCTGGTGACACAACTGGTGGCTCAGGCTGGACACTGCTACATCAACGTAAGCTGGTGACACAACTGGTGGCTCAGGCTGGACACTGCTACATCAACGTAAGCTGGTGACACAACTGGGGGCTCAGGCTGGACACTGCTACATCAACATAAGCTGGTGACACAACTGGTGGCTCAAGCTGGACACTGCTACATCAACGAAGCTGGTGACACAACTGGTGGCTCAGGCTGGACACTGCTACATCAACGTAAGCTGGTGACACAACTGGGGGCTCAAGCTGGACACTGCTACATCAACGTAAGCTGGTGACACAACTGGTGGCTCAGGCTGGACACTGCTACATCAACGTAAGCTGGTGACACAACTGGTGGCTCAGGCTGGACACTGCTACATCAACGTAAGCTGGTGACACAACTGGTGGCTCAGGCTGGACACTGCTACATCAACGTAAGCTGGTGACACAACTGGTGGCTCAGGCTGGACACTGCTACATCAACGAAGCTGGTGACACAACTGGTGGCTCAGGCTGGACACTGCTACATCAACGTAAGCTGATGACACAGCTAGTGGCTCAGGCTGGACACTGCTACATCAACATAAGCTAGTGACACAACTGGTGGCTCAGGCTGGACACTGCTACATCACCGTAAGCTGGTGACACAACTGGTGGCTCAGGCTGGACACTGCTACATCACCGTAAGCTGGTGACACAACTGGTGGCTCAGGCTGGACACTGCTACATCACCGTAAGCTGGTGACACAACTGGTGGCTCAGGCTGGACACTGCTACATCACCGTAAGCTGGTGACACAACTGGTGGCTCAGGCTGGACACTGCTACATCAACATAAGCTGGTGACACAACTGGTGGCTCAGGCTAGACACTGCTACATCAACGTAAGCTGGTGACACAACTGGTGGCTCAGGCTAGACACTGCTACATCAACGTAAGCTGGTGACACAACTGGTGGCTCAGGCTGGACACTGCTACATCACCGTAAGCTGGTGACACAACTGGTGGCTCAGGCTGGACACTGCACATTACCGTAAGCTGGTGACACAACTGGTGGCTCAGGCTGGACACTGCTACATCAACGTAAGCTGGTGACACAACTGGTGGCTCAGGCTGGACACTGCTACATCACCGTAAGCTGGTGACACAACTGGTGGCTCAGGCTGGACACTGCTACATCACCGTAAGCTGGTGACACAACTGGTGGCTCAGGCTGGACACTGCTACATCAACGTAAGCTGCTGACACAACTGGTGTCTCAGGCTGGACACTGCTACATCAACGTAAGCTGGTGACACAACTGGGGGCTCAGGCTAGACACTGCTACATCAACGTAAGCTGCTGACACAACTGGTGGCTCAGGCTGGACACTGCTACATCAATGTAAGTTGATGACACAGCTAGTGGCTCAGACTGGACACTGCTACATCAACATAAGCTGGTGACACAACTGGTGGCTCAGGCTGGACACTGCTACATCACCGTAAGCTGGTGACACAACTGGTGGCTCAGGCTGGACACTGCTACATCACCGTAAGCTGGTGACACAACTGGTGGCTCAGGCTGGACACTGCTACATCACCGTAAGCTGGTGACACAACTGGTGGCTCAGGCTGGACACTGCTACATCACCGTAAGCTGGTGACACAACTGGTGGCTCAGAATGGACCATGCTACATCAACATAAGCTGGTGACACAACTGGTGGCTCAGAATGGACCATGCTACATCAACATAAGCTACTGACACAACTGGTGGCTCAGGCTGGACACTGCTACATCAACCTGAGCCGGTGACACAACTGGTGGCTCAGGCTGGACACTGCTACATCACCGTAAGCTGGTGACACAACTGGGGCTCAGGCTGGACACTGCTACATCAACGTAAGCTGGTGACACAACTGGTGGCTCAGGCTGGACACTGCTACATCAACTTAAGCTGCTGACACAACTGTCGGCTTGGGCCGGACAATGTGCATCTGTTTGCCTAGGACTTCCCATGTTATAGACTTTATATATTCAAATCGCAAAAGTAATCTTTGAAATCATCTCAAGCATTTAAGCACATTTTACTTTTGTCTTTGACGAGTCCTTCTATGGTCACTGGGGCATGAATTCAGCCGACCAATCAGTGTAAACTAGGAAATGGCTTGGTCAAGGATCATGGACCACAAGTCACCGAGCAACTCTCTGACCAACCAACATGAGACTCAACTTCAGGAGCTTTACTGACCAGCAATGGTGAACAGATAAACAGTCAGAAGAAGATTCTCCAAAGTTTTAGTTTCTTGTCTGGCCCTCTGAGCACGTTATAACAGCTGGAGCTTTCACATCTTCTGCTTGTCCTTCTTCTGTCCTCTCTCCAGACCAGCACTCCAGACCAGCACTCCAGACTGGCACACTCGCCCATCTTCTCCAGCGATCCTGTATTGTAGGTGATCCTCCATACAGGCACAGTCATGTTCACCCAGAACCCATTATTTCTTCTGTACATTATCATCCTAAGCCTTGAGACCATCTATGGCGTATCTACGAATGCCTTCATCATCTTTTTTTATTTGCTATTATTATGTTAATGGACGGGACAAAAGCGCCAGTAACAAAGTGATCTTGGCTTTGAGTATCTCCAATGTCTTATATGCCAGCATATCATACATGAACATCCTGCTGGTCTATATTAATCCCACTGTTTTTCAGAAAACCTCCATCACTCCAACCGTCTATGTTTTTGGCATGTTCCTCATCACCTCCTCCTCCTGGCTCACTGCCTGCTTGTGTGTCTTCTACTTCATGAAGATCCAAACATTTCGCTCTGACTTCGTATCTCGGCTGAAGACGAAGCTCAGCTCTGCTATTCCTTGGATGATCTTGATGGCTGAGCTTTTATCTGCTGTTTCTGCTTCATTCAACATACTAGAGTTTCTTGATAATGGCGACTCTCCTAAGAACTTGTCCTTGGTCCAGCTAGACATGGTGAAGGTGTCATCTGGTGGGACATTTCCAAACAATTTGTACATCTCTTTCGTTAGCAGTTGCCTTCCATTTCTCATCAGTGTGGTGACTACAGGGGCCACCATCTGGTCCTTGAATAAGCACAGCAATAAAATGGAGAAAAGCCTCACAAAGTCTTCTGCTGGTGTCAATGTCAAAGCTTACGAAAGAACAATCCGAAACATGATGCGACTTCTGATCTTTTACGGTATTTTTTATGTCATCTTGTTTCTTTTTTACTTTAACCTTTTCTCTGCGTTCACCACTGGGTTTTGGGTCTTTCTGATGGTGACATTTCTTTATGCTCCAGTTCAATCAACTCTTCTGATTTTTGCTAACACCAAACTCAAGAAAGCCTGGATGAAGATCTTCCACTGCAAGGTGACCTCCTCTCAGGAGGAAGAAAGCGGCAGTGGTTAGTGGGGTACATAACGGGGGGCCACTTCACCACAAGGTGCGAGTTCTGCATGTAATATCTTATCACGCCCCCCATATTCCAGTGATAATAACATTTTATTCTTTCTTCAATTGATTGTTATGAGATCTTCAATTTTGCAGGACTTTTTTTAGGAACCATTTTGAAGTACATGATACAGGATTTTAAAAATGTTTTTTTCAGGGGAGGGGCATAAAAAAGAGGAATTTTTATTTTAACATTATTTTGTCGGATGTATATTTACAACGTGATATGATAAGTGGGTGGCTCTGATTATGGTGATGGAAAATTGATATCATTTTTATTGTTCTTATAAAACTTGCACAATAAAAAATAGTTTTTACAAAATAATCTGTTTTTGTGTCTCTGCTTCCAAGACCCAGAACATTTTTATCTTTCTGACGACACAGTCGAGTGCGGGCCAGTATATTAGATTCTTCTCTAGCGCTAGTCATTATATCAGTATTACTGTTGTGTGTAGCCAGGGGAGCACCGAGCCTTTCTGCTGCCTGAGGTGAAAACCGAAACGGCGCACCCCCCAATGCCAATTTCTTACCCTAACTCCTTCCCTCCAGCCCTAGTGTTAAAGATATACCTGGAAAACATTACAGAACATCCAGGATCATACAGCGCCCCATACCTATTACACCAAGGGTCATACAGCGCCCCATACCTCTTACATCTAGGGTAATACAGCGCCCCATACATATTACATTAAGGGTAATACAGCGCCTCATACCTCTTACATACAGGGTAATATAGCGCCTCATACCTCTTACATCCAGGGTAATACAGCGCCCCATACATATTACATTAAGGGTCATACAGCGCCTCATACCTCTTACATCCAGGGTAATACAACGCCCCATACCTCTTACATCCAGGGTAATACAACGCCCCATACCTCTTATATCCAGGGTAATACAGCGCTCCATACCTCTTACATACAGGGTAATACAGCGCCCCATACCTCTTACATACAGGGTAATACAGAGCCCCATACCTCTTACATCCAGGGTAATACAGCGCTTCATACCTATTACATACAGGGTAATACAGCGCCTCATACCTCTTACATACAGGGTAATACAACGCCCATACCTCTTACATCCAGGGTAATACAGCGCCCCATACCTCTTACATCCAGGGTAATACAGCGGCCCATACCCATTACATCCAGGGTCATACAGCGCCCCATACCTATTACATCCAGGGTAATACAGCGCCCATACCTCTTACATCCAGGGTAATACAGCGCCCCATACCTCTTACATCCAGTGTAATACAGCGCCCCATACATATTACATTCAGGGTAATACAGCGCCTCATACCTCTTACATCCAGGGTAATACAACGCCCCATACCTCTTACATCCAGGGTAATACAGCGGCCCATACCCATTACATCCAGGATAATACAGCGCCCCATACCTCTTACATCCAGGGTATTACAGCGCCTCATACCTCTTACATCTAGGGTAATACAGCGCCTCATACCTCTTACATCCAGGGTAATACAGTGCCACATACCTCTTACATCCAGGGTAATACAGCGCTCCATACCTCTTATATACAGGGTAATACAGCGCCCCATACCTATTACATCCAGGATAATACAGCGCCCCATACCTCTTACATCCAGGGTAATACAGTGCCCCATACCTCTTATATCCAGGGTAATACAGCGCCCCATACCTCTTACATCCAGGGTAATACAGCGCCCCATACCTCTTACATCCAGGGTAATACAGCGCCCCATACATATTACATTCAGGGTAATACAGCGCCTCATACCTCTTACATCCAGGGTAATACAACGCCCCATACCTCTTACATCCAGGGTAATACAGCGCCCCATACCTCTTACATCCAGGGTCATACAGTGCCCCATACCTCTTACATCCAGGGTAATACAGCGCTCCATACCTCATACATCCAGGGTAATACAGCGGCCCATACCCATTACATCCAGGATAATACAGCGCCTCATACCTCTTACATCCAGGGTATTACAGCGCCTCATACCTCTTACATCCAGGGTAATACAGCACCACATACCTCCTACATCCAGGGTAATACAGCGCCCCATACCTCTTACATCCAGGGTAATACAGCGCCTCATACCTCTTACACCCAGGATAATACAGCGTCTCATACCTCTTACATCCAGGGTATTACAGCGCCTCATACCTCTTACATCTAGGGTAATACAGCGCCTCATACCTCTTACATCTAGGGTAATACAGCGCCTCATACCTCTTACATCCAGGGTAATACAGCACCACATACCTCCTACATCCAGGGTAATACAGCGCCCCATACCTCTTACATCCAGGGTAATACAGCACCACATACCTCCTACATCCAGGGTAATACAGCGCCCCATACCTCTTACATCCAGGGTAATACAGCGCCTCATACCTTTTATATCCAGGGTAATACAGCGTCCCATACCTCCTACATCCAGGGTAATACAGCGCCTCATACCTCTTACATCCAGGGTAATACAGCGTCCCATACCTCTTACATCCAGGGTAATACAGCGCCTCATACCTCTTACATCCAGGGTAATACAGCGCCCCATACCTCTTACATAGAGGGTAATACAGCGCCTCATACCTCTTACATCCAGGGTCATACAGCGCCCCATACCTCTTACATAGAGGGTAATACAGCACTCCATACCTCTTACATCCAGGGTAATACAGCGCCCCATACCTCTTACATCCAGGGTAATACAGCGCCTCATACCTCATACATCCAGGGTAATACAGCGCCTCATACCTCCTACATCCAGGGTCATACAGCGCCCCATATCTCTTACATCCAAGGTAATACAGCGCCTCATACCTTTTATATCCAGGGTAATACAGCGGCCCATACCTCTTACACCCAGGGTCATACAGCGCCCCATACCTCTTACATCCAGGGTATTACAGCGCCCCATACCTCTTACATACAGGGTAATACATCGCCCATACCTCTTACATCCAGGGTCATACAGCGCCCCATACCTCCTACATCCAGGGTCATACAGCACCTCATACATATTACATGCAGGGTAATACAGCGCCCATACCTCTTACATCAAGGGTAATACAGCGCCCCATACATATTACATTCAGGGTAATACAACGCCCATACCTCTTACATCCAGGGTCATACAGCGCCCCATACCTCTTACATCCAGGGTAATACAGCGCCTCATACCTCTTACATCCAGGGAAATACAGCGCCCCATACCTCTTACATCCAGGGTAATACAGCGCCTCATACCTCTTACATCCAGTGTAATACAGCGCCTCATACCTCTTACATCCAGGGTCATACAGCGCCTCATACCTCTTACATCCAGGGTAATACAGCGCCACATACATATTACATTCAGGGTAATACAGCGCCTCATACCTCTTACATCCAGGGTAATACAGCGCCACATACCTATTACATCCAGGGTCATACAGCGCCTCATACCTCTTACATCCAGTGTAATACAGCGCCTCATACCTCTTACATCCAGGGTAATACAGCGCCCCATACCTCTTACATACAGGGTAATACATCGCCCATACCTCTTACATCCAGGGTAATACAGCGCCTCATACCTCTTACATCTAGGGTAATACAGTTCCACATACCTATTACATCCAGTGTAATACAGCGCCTCATACCTCTTACATCCAGGATAATACAGCGCCCCATACCTCTTACATCCAGGGTAATACAGCGCCCCATACCTCTTACATACAGGGTAATACAGCGCCTCATACCTCTTACATCCAGGGTAATACATCGCCCCATACCTCTTACATCCAGGGTCATACAGCACCTCATACCTCTTACATCCAGGGTCATACAGTGCCTCATACCTCTTACATCCAGGGTAATACAGCGCCCCATACCTCTTACATCCAGGGTAATACAGCGCCTCATACCTCCTACACCCAGGGTCATACAGCGCCCCATACCTCTTACACACAGGGTAATACAGCACCACATACCTCTTACATCCAGGGTAATACAGCGGCCCATACCTGTTACATCCAGGGTAATACAGCGGCCCATACCTGTTACATCCAGGATAATACAGCGCCACATACCTATTACATCCAGGGTAATACAGCGGCCCATACCTCTTACATCCAGGGTAATACAGCGCCACATACCTATTACATCCAGGGTCATACAGCGCCTCATACCTCTTACATCCAGTGTAATACAGCGCCTCATACCTCTTACATCCAGGGTAATACAGCGCCCCATACCTCTTACATACAGGGTAATACATCGCCCCATACCTCTTACATCCAGGGTCATACAGCGCCACATACCTATTACATCCAGGGTAATACAGCGCCTCATACCTCTTACATCTAGGGTAATACAGTTCCACATACCTATTACATCCAGTGTAATACAGCGCCTCATACCTCTTACATCCAGGATAATACAGCGCCCCATACCTCTTACATCCAGGGTAATACAGCGCCCATACCTCTTACATACAGGGTAATACAGCGCCTCATACCTCTTACATCCAGGGTAATACATCGCCCCATACCTCTTACATCCAGGGTCATACAGCACCTCATACCTCTTACATCCAGGGTCATACAGTGCCTCATACCTCTTACATCCAGGGTAATACAGCGCCCCATACCTCTTACATCCAGGGTAATACAGCGCCTCATACCTCCTACACCCAGGGTCATACAGCGCCCCATACCTCTTACACACAGGGTAATACAGCACCACATACCTCTTACATCCAGGGTAATACAGCGGCCCATACCTGTTACATCCAGGGTAATACAGCGGCCCATACCTGTTACATCCAGGATAATACAGCGCCCCATACCTCTTACATCCAGGGTAATACAGCGCCTCATACCTCTTACATCCAGGGTAATACAGCACCCCATACCTCTTACATCCAGGGTAATACAGCGCCCCATACCTATTACATCCAGGATAATACAGCGCCTCATACCTCTTACATCCAGGGTAATACAGCGCCCCATACCTCTTATATCCAGGGTAATAAAGCGCCTCATACCTCTTACATCCAGGGTAATACAGCGCCCCATACCTCTTACATCCAGGGTAATACAGCGCCCCATACCTATTACATCCAGGATAATACAGCGCCTCATACCTTTTATATCCAGGGTAATACAGCGCCTCATACCTCTTACATACAGGGTCACACAGCGCCCCATACCTCCTACATCCAGGATAATACAGCGCCCCATACCTCTTACATCCAGGGTCATACAGCGCCTCATACCTCTTACATCCAGGGTAATACAGCAGCACATACCTCTTATATCCAGGGTAATAAGCGCCTCATACCTCTTACATCCAGGGTAATACAGCGCCCCATACCTATTACATCCAGGATAATACAGCGCCCCATACCTCTTACATCCAGGGTAATACAGCGCCCCATACCTCTTATATCCAGGGTAATACAGCGCTCCATACCTCTTACATACAGGGTAATACAGCGCCCCATACCTCTTACATACAGGGTAATACAGAGCCCCATACCTCTTACATACAGGGTAATACAGCGCTTCATACCTATTACATACAGGGTAATACAGCGCCTCATACCTCTTACATACAGGGTAATACAACGCCCCATACCTCTTACATCCAGGGTAATACAGCGCCCCATACCTCTTACATCCAGGGTAATACAGCGGCCCATACCCATTACATCCAGGGTCATACAGCGCCCCATACCTATTACATCCAGGGTAATACAGCGCCCCATACCTCTTACATCCAGGGTAATACAGCGCCCATACCTCTTACATCCAGTGTAATACAGCGCCCCATACATATTACATTCAGGGTAATACAGCGCCTCATACCTCTTACATCCAGGGTAATACAACGCCCCATACCTCTTACATCCAGGGTATTACAGCGCCTCATACCTCTTACATCTAGGGTAATACAGCGCCTCATACCTCTTACATCCAGGGTAATACAGTGCCACATACCTCTTACATCCAGGGTAATACAGCGCTCCATACCTCTTATATACAGGGTAATACAGCGCCCCATACCTATTACATCCAGGATAATACAGCGCCCCATACCTCTTATATCCAGGGTAATACAGCGCCCCATACCTCTTACATCCAGGGTAATACAGCGCCCCATACCTCTTACATCCAGGGTAATACAGCGCCCATACATATTACATTCAGGGTAATACAGCGCCTCATACCTCTTACATCCAGGGTAATACAACGCCCCATACCTCTTACATCCAGGGTAATACAGCGCCCCATACCTCTTACATCCAGGGTCATACAGCGCCCCATACCTCTTACATCCAGGGTAATACAGCGCTCCATACCTCTTATATACAGGGTAATACAGCGCCCCATACCTATTACATCCAGGATAATACAGCGCCCATACCTCTTATATCCAGGGTAATACAGCGCCCCATACCTCTTACATCCAGGGTAATACAGCGCCCCATACCTCTTACATCCAGGGTAATACAGCGCCCCATACATATTACATTCAGGGTAATACAGCGCCTCATACCTCTTACATCCAGGGTAATACAACGCCCCATACCTCTTACATCCAGGGTAATACAGCGCCCATACCTCTTACATCCAGGGTCATACAGCGCCCCATACCTCTTACATCCAGGGTAATACAGCGCTCCATACCTCATACATCCAGGGTAATACAGCGGCCCATACCCATTACATCCAGGATAATACAGCGCCCCATACCTCTTACATCCAGGGTATTACAGCGCCTCATACCTCTTACATCCAGGGTAATACAGCACCACATACCTCCTACATCCAGGGTAATACAGCGCCCCATACCTCTTACATCCAGGGTAATACAGCGCCTCATACCTCTTACACCCAGGATAATACAGCGCCTCATACCTCTTACATCCAGGGTATTACAGCGCCTCATACCTCTTACATCTAGGGTAATACAGCGCCTCATACCTCTTACATCTAGGGTAATACAGCGCCTCATACCTCTTACATCCAGGGTAATACAGCGCCCCATACCTCTTACATCCAGGGTAATACAGCGCCTCATACCTCTTACACCCAGGATAATACAGCGCCTCATACCTCTTACATCCAGGGTATTACAGCGCCTCATACCTCTTACATCTAGGGTAATACAGCGCCTCATACCTCTTACATCTAGGGTAATACAGCGCCTCATACCTTTTATATCCAGGGTAATACAGCGCCCCATACCTCTTACATCCAGGGTAATACAGCGCCTCATACCTCTTACACCCAGGATAATACAGCGCCTCATACCTCTTACATCCAGGGTATGACAGCGCCTCATACCTCTTACATCTAGGGTAATACAGCGCCTCATACCTCTTACATCTAGGGTAATACAGCGCCACATACCTCTTACATCCAGGGTAATACAGCGCCTCATACCTCTTACATCCAGGATAATACAGCGCCACATACCCATTACATCCAGGGTCATACAGCGCCCCATACCTCTTACATCCAGGGTATTACAGCGCCTCATACCTCTTACATCCAGGGTAATACAGCACCACATACCTCCTACATCCAGGGTAATACAGCGCCACATACCTATTACATAGAGGGTAATACAGCGCCATATACTGTGCCCACTGTGCTTCCCAATACTATACTGCAGAAACAGATAATCCCCCTTCTGCTGCCCCCTCGCCCCTCCTATTGCTGCCTGGGGCAATCGGCAAGCGAGGAACAGGGAAGCAAATGTGTGAGGTACAAGTGATTGGAAGGAGTTATTTGACACCGTGATGCAGATGTTGGTAAACATCTGGGTCATGGCATCAATAAATGGCCTAATTTGGCACAGAGGGGTGATTAGATGGGTGCAGGGAGATGATTAGATGGGCACAGGGGGTAATTAGATGGGCCGATGGGGAAATTAGATGTGCACAGGGGTAATTAGATGGGTGCAGGGGCTTGATTAGATGGATGCAGGGGGGTTATTAGATGGGCACAGGGGGTGATTAGATGGGTACGGGGGGGGGGTGATAAGATGGGCACAGGGGGGTGATTAGATGGGTACGGGGGGGGGGGTGATAAGATGGGCACAGGGGGGTGATTAGATGGGCCAACATTCATCTTCTTGTTCCTTTTTTGGATAAAGTAAAACAAAAAATCCTTATGTGACAATCAGAGGGTAACAGTGCGCTCTGATTTATGAAGGAGAGGGGGATAGGTAATATGCCCCTTCTCTCAGGTCATGACAAAGGATGTTTTTTCTCTTCTTTTGCAGGTTGTCAGTTCCACCCTGACCCCTCTCCTCCTCCATCCTGACTGACATTACAGACAGCTGAAGGGGGGCTGTTTTAACCCTTCATATCTCAGGCTCTGTAGAATCTAGAGATGTGAGACTTGTTTGAAAGACAAGATCTGATCTTTAAAATGAGACCAGGATTGCAGCATTAGCTCCTCAGCATTGGGAGATATAGCCAATGGTCAAAGCTGAAAGCAGCTGAAAGCAAATTCTAAAAGCTATAGCTCCCAATATGGAGGAGCTAATGCTATGATTCTAGTCTTGCTTTAAAACAGATTGATAGTTGCTGCTCAGCCGGAGATATGAAGGGTTCAAGCAGATCATCTCCACCCCTACTACTGAAGTCCAGGACAACAATCATCTCACTTAATTACAGAGAAAGAATGAAGAAGACGGTGGCAGCGTCTGCCCACATGAATGCGTCCATCTTCTGAGGCGTCATTTGTGCCGTTATGAGATTTCTGGTGCTTCGATGACCAGTAGAATAAGTCACAGCCCCTGTGTACGCTGCTCGCCTCTGTCAGGGTGTCCTCTATTTTTACAGTATGCTAATTCGTCTGGGATCATTTAAAAAATACAGTGAAATTCCAAGTTATATTCTTATGATACTAATAGAAAAACAGTTTTCGTCCAATCCGTAACTTTTAATCATAGATGTAATCGCCTTTATCACGACAAATTTAACGTGTTAATGTAACAAAAACACTCTGCAGTAAAACAGTAAATGGCGCTATAGTGGCCATCGTGGCGCGGCTGTGGTCAGAATGACGCTGACTACATCTGTGCACACACCAGTCACAGCAGTGTTATAGTGAGAGCTCTACCATGACGAGAACTGCCCAGGCTTCGTCTACATTTCAGCCATATATCATTTAGAGCATATTTTAATAGATGAGGAGAATATTACTCACACTTCTGAAGAACCATCGGTACTTTCATAACTTTATTCTTCAAAATTAAAAATGTTGCATGGCTTGCAGCCCCTTATATTCAGAGAACGCTAAGTTGTAGCTCATTCAATCTAGTGTGACGTTTGGAGTCACGCCCCTTACTCATGCATGAAGATCAGGTGTAACCAATGACCTTAAATATTCAATGGTATGGGCGTGGTCTGTTTCACATTTCTATTCTTATTTAAAAACAATCAATCAGTTACATAGTAGCCAATCACAAAAACAATAAAAAATTACAAATGTCAACGCCTTTGGTTTTTAAAGGGATTCTGTCGCCAGCTATGAGCCCTGTGAGCTAACCATATGCTCCTGTCCAGGGTAGCATTCTGATTTCTAAGGTGGCCTTATAAAAGCTATTTGTGGCTTTATTCTGCGAAAAAAGATTTTACTAACCTGTCAATCATTGAATTAAGGTGCCCAAGGGGAGGTCTGTGGATCCATGGTGCCCGGCCGCACCCATCGCCGTTCGTGCCCAGCGCCGCCTTCCCAGCGTTTAGCCCAACCTACTGCTCCTCTGTGTCACCCCTCCCTCCCCCCGCTTTGAGATCCCGTGTGTGCACAGGCTCAGACTGCTGGCATCGGCGTCTGCTCGCGAGTGCGCATGCGCAACCCTGGGATGACCTGAACACTGGCTGAGCCTGTAGCGCACGCGCTGGCTTTTGTAATCCACTTAGTTTCATGCTGCAATAATTTACGTTTATTATGATCAGGAGTCATCCCGGTTTATTATACTCTAGTATCACCCATTTTATTTCATTCCATTTTTAAAACTGGTGTGGAAAATGATGAATGAAATGGGCCAGCTGGCCCACCCTCTTCCCTGTCCACGCCATGCCCCCTTTTCTGCCACTTCGCAAAAGTAGCGTGAGCAGGGTAAAGTCACTGATTTTGCTGCAAAACACCTTTGCAACAAAATCTGCAACCTAAATATTCCAAAAGTGGCGTTTACAAATAATAAATGACCCCTTAATATTGCATAATGAATGATGGGTAATAAATGGAGGACAATGACTGGTGGACAATAAACAATGAAGATTTACAGATGTTGAATGATAGACAATCGATAGTGGACGAGGAATGGTGAACAAAGAGTTATGGACAATAAATGGTGGACAGCGAATGGTGGACAGCGAATGGTGGACAGTGAATGGTGGACAATAAATGGTGGACAGCGAATGGTGGACAATAAATGGTGGACAGTGAATGATGGACAATAAATGGTGGACAGTGAATGATGGACAATAAATGGTGGACAGTGAATGATGGACAATAAATGGTGGACAGTGAATGATGGACAATAAATGGTGGACAGTAAATGGTGGACAATAAATGGTGGACAGTAAATGGTGGACAATAAATGGTGGACAGTAAATGGTGGACAGTAAATGGTGGACAGTGAATGGTGGACAGTAAATGGTGGACAGTAAATGGTGGACAATAAATGGTGGACAGTAAATGGTGGACAGTAAATGGTGGACAGTGAATGGTGGACAGTAAATGGTGGACAATGAATAGTGGACAATAAAAATGAATTTTGAATTACTAGTACAAAAGAAATGGCAGATAATGGATGGTGGGCAATTAATAGTTAATGGGCAATTAATAGTGGAAAATAATTGGTAAACAATAAATGGTGAATAATGAATAATGGACAATACATGTTTGGATATTAATGGTGGGAAATGATTGGTAAATATTAAATAGCGGATTATGATTAGCAGATAATACATTTCTTACGTGCCCCAGTTTAAGTTATCTTAGTACCAGATAATGTGCAACATCAAACACAGGACAAATCACCAGTAATAGATACGAGACCTTCCTCACCCTTGATGGTGCCACACCAATGAGGTGGGAGCAAGGCATTGTTTTGTCCTTGGCAGGTAAGGAAACTGTGCCCCCTATCTAGCAAGATGTAGAGTTAATGTGTCATCGGTAATGTAGATATGAGTCCACTGAAAACATTACTGGTCATTGTACCAGGTGTCTAGTGGTTTACTCACCTCCTGACACACCAGCATAGTAACTGGTCCACAAGTAGATCTGAGAGCAGTGAGATCTGTGAGTCCAGGCATTCTGCACATCTAGGACAAGCCCCGCCATGCCTCCCCCAACATCTACTTCATCACACACCAAAATTAATAAAGACCTCACCTCCGACCATACTCCAGAATAAACATACCCCAAAATAGGTATTATCCCCCAAAAATAAATGTAATAACAAAATTACCCAAACCTGCACCCTAACATACAGACCAGACCCCAAAATAAATATAGACAGTCGACCCTGAATAAATAGAAAGCTCTGAACCCCTGGAAAATACTAACCCAAAAAATAACTCTAGATCTCAGACCACCTGAATAAATATAGGCACCAGAATAAATACATACTGTAGACCAGACCACTAAGCAGATCCCGAAATAAATACAGAGCCTAAAAATACTGTAACTACAGACTTCAGACCAGATTAAAGACCCCCCAAAAAGATATGGCCCACAGAATAAATACAGACCCCCGATAAATCGTCCCACAATGTATATACAGCTGAGTCCTCCTAGATAAATACAGCCCGAGGATTAACTCAAGCTCTTGTTTCACTCCAAGGCTTGAGGGCCAGCACAGATATGTTCATGTGACCATGGGCCCTATAACACTATAGGTCGTGATGCTAAGCTCTATGAGAGTACTTTCCTTTTTCTCTCAAAGTATATAGTGTGAATGAAAGTGTAAAACATATGCCCTTGAAAGTTTCTAAGCATTGTGTTATGGTGTTGACCATGCATAGTCTCTTACTGTTTGTATGTGGTGGATGAGTGTGAAGAAATGTCCTGCCATGACCCGGCTGTCCCCGGAGAACAGATGACAGTTTTATTTTCTAGACTTTTCTAAATCAACCTTTACATTATTTCACTGAGTAAGAGACGCTAAGTGGTACATACTGCATTGTTGACACTGATGACGAGAGATACCATTGACCCCTGCCAGTGGTTAGAACAGTTGTGGATTATCCAGGGCGAGAAATGACAGCAGGAGAGAAGAAGGCGGCAGATCACGGGTTATTTCAGACCTAAGTGTGGCATGAAATCTGCTAAGCATGAGAATAAGGAGTCACATTCAATCAGCTTCACAATTTCCAGAACAAGATCGTAAAATTATAAGTTATGGAAGAATTGATGAAGCAGATTCGCTAAAACGGATAAAGTGGAATTATCTTGATCATCCGATCATCCTATGAAGTGCAGGAGATAGTACGTCCATTAGAAGATCTGCTCCGATAATTATATAATCTTTTACAGATGAGTGGAGCAGGTGCACGTGACCTGGGCACACTGCTGTATGTCTACACGCACCTGTCCAGAGGACACTGCCGGCCACGTCTCATAATCCACACGCTTAACATAAGTTCTATGCATGAATTACTGTGTAAAAACCAAAGCTCCATGAACGTCAATGTAGATCATATGGACTTAAGGAAATATTTCAACATTTGCATTTATTGTGATAGGGGCTCAAAGAATTATCTGTAATTCCACCCAGTGATGTCACAGGGTAGATTACAGAGAAGGTTAATGGCCTATAAATGATGATCAAGGAGGCAGGGACCCGGTGGGAGATCTATACATGTGACAGCTCTGATCCTCTGGTTTAAGAAGTTATACTTCAGCCTATGCTTCCATTAAGATGGGTTTGGAAGACTTCAACATTCCAAAATATCTGGAGACCTTCCTTATCATTTTTATGATTGAGACCTTCACTGGAGTATTGTCCAATGTCTTTATTGTGGTTGTCAATTTCCACGACTGGCTGAAGGGACAGAGTTTGAACTCCAGTGACCAGCTGGTGGTTTCCTTGGCTCTCTCTAATTTTTGCTTCGCTTGTATTAATGCTGCCACCATCGTGTGCACCTTCTTTTTCTACAACATTTTCTTGATAGATTATGTTTTTTATTCCGTCTACATTATCATGTCCTACAGCATCTTCTCCAGTTCCTGGCTTTCCGCCTGGCTGTGTTTGTTCTTCTGTGTGAAAATTATCAGCTTCAAACATGGCTGTATGGCGTGGCTGAAGGCGAACATCACAACCATAGTTCCCTGGCTGATACTTGTGTCTCAAGTTTTCTCCATTGTCTCCAGTCTCCCATTAATATGGACCATCTCAAAAGTGTTTGCATCAAATTCCACTGATGAATCTGAGGACAATGGGACATCAATATTCATTGGGTATAAAATTCATGCCACTTTTAACCTGTTCTCCCTTCTGATTAATTGCTTTGTACCTTTCCTGTTTGTGATGGCCACAACTGGCCGCATTATTTTGTCACTCTATACACATGCTCGTCATATGAAACAGAACATGGATGATCGTGGACCAAGCTTGAAGGTCCACCAAGGAGCTGCCAGGACAATGATGTCTCTCCTTGTTCTATATCTCATATTTTATGTGGTAGAACTTGGCCTTGGGTTCCTTTCCATGATGGATCCATTATACTGGGTGTGTTTTTGCTGATTGTTTCTTTTCCCACCCTACAGTCCATCATATTTATTACAGGGAATGCCAAGCTGAAGCAGACTTGTCTAAAAATGCTGAAGAACTGTGGAAAGAGGTAGTCAGAAAAATGGTCGGCCAGATTATTCGGTGTCATTTCCTATGACATACATTACTTGATGGACCTTCTATGTTCCATGTGTATGATGTGGACTAGGGACAGCAGAATCGGTTCACCAGATCCAAGATTCTCAGTGGCTCTAAAAGATTCATGTCTTGGGGAGCCAATGATTTCAGAACCACATCAATGATTATTAACATCCAGTGGGAAAAGTCATAATGTTCAGTGGTGTCCTGATGACTTGGCCCATAATGAGAGAGATCCATATTTATAGAATTATAATTAATTATAAACTGCAATCGACAATGATGTCGTTTTTATCTAAGATTTTTGGCTGCTTTGAAGCACTCCTCCAGAAACGAGTTTCAACCATATAATGGGCCAATGTGTATCCAGACCTCAGTAACCCCTTATACCCCAGCTTCCAGAGCTCCTACCAGAGATGTGGAGGACATAACATTACCTGTGTTTTTAGCTTTTGACAATTTTTTTTCTGAATGGAAAGTTTTAAGATATATTTATTTATTTCCTTTGCTGTTCCCCTAATTATTCATCTCAGTGTATGAAATTATTGAAGGCCAAACATCCTGCAGGAGAAGTGGTTTGGTCCACAGATGCAGGAGGTTACTGAAATGTGATGTGGTCGGTCTTCAACCTAACTCTTAAATAATATCTGATAAAATATTAATTGGTATTTGATATAAAGGATTTATTACACTACGCACATACACAATCTATAGTAATAAACAAGGGCGGTCTGTATGGGGACGTCAAGACCTATATTTGAAGTCTCCATGTAGGACAATGTAGAAGCACATACATGTGTAAGACACGCCTGTATCTATGGTATAAATGACTGACAGAGACAGACAAGGGGGTCGTCTTCTTCTTGCTCTCACTGTGAAGGTGGTTGCTGCTAAAGAAGATGGAAAACACACATGGAGCCTGAGAAGGAGGTTCCTATCCTTCAGAAATGATACTTTAAGGACATCCATATTCACGTATGGACAATAGACTAAGACTTTTCCTAAACTATTCTTGTAAGCAATCAACTTCTATGAAGACCGAAAATAAATCGCATTATTCATTTTTTATATAACTCTTGCTGAATCCTGGTGAATGAGTCCTCCGGGTGTTCCTTACTCCAAAAACGTATACACTGTATTTGGAGAGGAGAACCAAACCAGTTCTTATATTTTTCATATACATATTTATTACACTAACTGAACCCAAAAACATTGCTGATGATTATTATCACACAGGAATTTTGGCCCAAGAGCGTCCGCCCTCCAGACTGCATTCAGCAGACATCATGAAACAGCCTGAGGGTAGGGGGAGGGAGTCAGAAGTTTGAAGACGGGAAGCAGGACTTTGATCAGTTTCCTATAAGATGCAAAAATTTTCCCGTAAAACCCATTGAAATGCCTCAGTTTAGTTCTAGTAGCTAAGTTCTGCTTATGTTGTCTCTTTGGACATTCTCTTACAAGTATAAGTATCGTACATAGTTGGCATCTATGCAAATTAAAGAGCTCAGTGCACGAATTCCTCATTTGAATAATCACATTTCAGCTCAAAATGAACAATGAGAGACTATGTAGAAGGAAGGAGGGATGATGATGAGTGCCTCATCTCTCAACCCTTGATGGATGTTGTGTCATGGTGAACTTCCTCAGTCCACTGCCTCCTGAGGGTCGGTGCAGTGGAAAGATGGTTTGGAGAAGTAAAAGTATAAAAGTCTCTCTTAAATTAGTGCAAAATATAACTGGTGTCACATCCAGTAGCTACAAAGTGCAATCTCTGTCCTCAGATAAGGAGATATGGTGGCTGGTTGTGTCGCCATTAAATGGCAATTGCAGGAACAGTGGATATAGGTGTCCACTGTGAGATACAGGCTTGAAGTTATTATGGCCTGGAGGTTATCCTAAATTATGGGTGTCTGAGCTGTAGTCCCTCACCTGCAGCAGGACCAGTAATGTGATGATTTTGCTAATCACTCTGCTGGCTAGGCACATTGAAGCTTCTTGAAAGCTGTGTTCCTGATTCGGATTCTCTGTCTGTAGTGATGGTCTCACAGGGAGTGGATGCATTCCCTTGGAGTAGGAGCTCTGACATGTGCTTCTTTCTCCTTGCTGTCGGGACTCAAACTCCCCTGCTGGCAGAAAGCAGGACCAGCCGCCAGTTACTGAGCGGAGGAACAGGGTGGTAATTCCTGTTCCGGCCAACCATTGCCTCCTATATACAATACATATAAAACATTGCAGATACCGCCAGGTCAGGGATACTGCTCCTTCATCACGGAACACTAAACAAAAACCATTTCATGAGAACACAAAAACCTGCCCTGGGTTTACTATTCTGTCCTATGCCCACTCCTGCGGTTCTGGCCACCAGAGAGACTGATGCATTTTCCTTTAGTCTGCAAGCACAACCACCCCTATTACAGGGTGGTCAAAACTGCTGAAACGAGCTGTGCGTAATGTGACGGGAAAATGAATCCAGCCAGCAAAGGAGGCAATATGGACGATCAAAATACATTAGTCAGTGCCTGGTATTAACTTTGTATACATGATAAATGCTATTTGCTGAAGTCAACGAACCGCTTTAAGAGGGTTTGGTGTCCCATTTGCAGAACTTAAACAAAATATAGATCAGTACCCAATTTTCTGATCTTTCCTCTTTCTCTGACATATATGGCTGTGGGAAATGCATGTATGACGGCGGTAACATACAGCGTGTTTAATGTCACACGGCGCCGGCACATGTTCTGCTTCTTCATATTCGAAAGGTTCCACAAATTGTCCCTTATTGGGGACAGATGATGTTTAAACACACACACAGTGTTATGGGAAAAATATACAGTAGGACCCAGATTGTACATCCCAGTAAGTGCGTTGGTCAGGGCACGGGTGATGTTGTGGGACACATGCTGGTGTAAGGCTGGCGCGGCACACCAGGAATAATAGTGGCGGCTGGGGACTGCGTATCGAGGGACGGCCGCCAACATCAGGCTGCAAAGGCCTCAGTGTCCACAAGCCAAAATGGCAACACTTCAAGGGCCAGTAATTTCAAAAGTTGCGCATTTAGTGCTATGGCCTGTTGGTGGGTGGATATTTGCGCTTGCATTCAAATGCCTGTGTTATCGACATTTGGACACTGCGCTGGGACAGTGGATGTTGTTGCTGACGGTTCATGCGAAGGTCCAGGTGCAGGCCGAGGGGCATCCAGGCCTGCACCTTCGACAGGAGATTGGCCAGCAGTGCGTAACACAGGGAAGAGGAGGCAGTGATGTGACCCGCAGACCCAGAGTGTGGACCCAGGCATTCGACCCACTTATTAGGGTACTTGGATGCCATGTGGTGGATCATGCTGGTGGTGGTGAGGTTGCTAGTGTTCACACCCGGCTCATTTTGGTACAGTACAGGTTGTAAACTACCACTCTTTTGTCATCTGCACTTTCCTCAAAAAAGTGCCATACTGCGGAACAACTACCACTTGGCAAGGTAGATTTACGCATGGGGGTGCTCCGTGTAATGGTTGCAGGCCTGTTTGGTGTGGGCCAACTTCTCCCTTTGCAGCCCCACTGCCTCTTCCAGACTGTTGCAGTGCTGCGGATCCCTCCCCCTCTGTACTGCTGTTCATCCACCTCGTGAACAAATGATTGCCGTTCACCACCGTCATCTTCTTGAGACTGTGAAGGCTCAAGAGGTTGGAAATAAGGGCACCTTATCTCAGGTCCCTATTTATGAGTGCTGGGAGAGAGGGCCAAATCTAATAGTGGCGCTGGAAAGAGCTTCTCGGAATATGGCAGTGTGGCAGTGTGGGATCACTTGTTTGGCAAGTCTCTCCATGGTGGGAGGGAGGATGATCAGAGTGAGAATTCGGTTTACCAGACTCTTGGCTACAGAGACTGAACTTAGTGGAAGAGAGGGTGGTGCTTAACCGACTGGAAGCATTATCTTCAGCAGTCCAACCGACCACCTGTTCGCACTGGTCCGACTTGGACAGTGTTGTCCTGCGCCGCCCAGCTAAGTTGGACATGAAGCTGGGTACGGTGGATGTTTTTTTTTCTGGTGCACTAGAAGCAGGCACAGTTTCATTGTGCTTAAAGACACGGCCTGTGCATGCACCATCAGCATCACACCCACTTAGTGCTCACCTTCTTCATATTAATGGTTTTGTCACCCCAGATTATTGGAATTTGCAATACAGACACTTTTTTTCAGATGAAGGACAGTATATGTCACAAAAACCCACAAAATATGGACACTATATTAGGCCCAGATTATTGGAATTTGCAGTACAGACACTGTTTTCGGATGCAGGACAGTATATGTCACAGTAACCCACAGAATGAGGACACTATATTGGGCCCAGATTATTGGAATTTGTAATACAGACACTGTTTGCAGATGTAGTTCATTATTTTTTACACAAAGCCACACACTATGGACACTAGATGTGGCCCGGATTCTTAAAGACACAGTCTGCTGATGATGTACAGTATATGTCACTAATAGGTATAAAATGAAAATATCTTGCTGCTGTCAGACACACACAGTAGTCCTTAACAGGACTTTGGGGTCTTTGAAAAGCTTTCAGTAGTAAAAACAGAAAATGTCTCTCCCTGCACTAACTGTCCCTTCCGAAGCACTGTCCCTGAGACTGCAGGAGGTAAATAGATTGCTGCTCTAAAACACACACACACACAGTAGTCCTTAAAAGGACTTTTGGGTCTTGAAAAAGCTTTCACAGAATAAAAACGGTAAAAATCGTTCTCTACACTGTCTTTCCCTTCCTACCCGATGCTCTCCTTGTCTATTTCTGAGCAGAACATGCATCATCGGATGCTATATAACCTCCGATGAAGCGTTCCGGCCAGCCAATCACTGTAATGCCAGTAGCCAACATGGCTACTGGCATTTCAGTGAGGGCACTACTTTTTTTTTTATATTTTTATTTTATTCGTACAAAGTAAAAATTACAATAATGTCAGTGGAGCAATGTCATTACAAAGTGTATAACACACATGAATCATCAATACCCACATACAAGAAGGGAGAAAAAGATGTAATACACTTATCATATATGAAAGTATTGTAGCACTTCATTCACATAAACCTTTACCCCCCCCCCCCCCCTTATGTTGGCTGTCGTCTCGTAGACCACTACAATTATAGTATAAAACACATTAAGTTATCTCTAACTCGTCACACGCGCCTCTCTCCCCTTCCTTTCCATTTCCTCATAGATTTTAATTTGCCGCGAATACTGGATCCATTCATTTATTGAGGGTGGGGAGGCAGAGCCTCATTTTTTAACTATATTAACTCCTGTTCAAAACAATAATAAAAAAAAAAATGGTGGCGAACAGACAAATAACCTTTATCAATCGTGGTTTCATATGCTTGTTTCAGACTTAAGTACATAATCAAATCTAATGAAGAAATAACAGTGCTAATATATTCCAAAACGGACTTAAAGCGAGACACCCTTACGACACCTTTACGGAGCCAATAGGTATAGTCTGTGATTTTGAGGAATTCCATTCTCCTACAGAGGGGTAAACCAAAAAGCATGAGAAACTTTAAGAATGCTCTTAAGTTTATTCCAAACCCTCTGTAGGGTCCAGGGAATCAATAGTGACTTCCTCAATCCCAAGTGACCAGATTCCAAAGAGATAAAAATATTCTCTATAGAAGTATCCATCACCCGTAAAAGATAATGTGCAAGTAAACTACCTTTAAATTTAAAACATCGTTGAAGTTGAGCACACAAAAAATAACCTTGAAAAAAAGGAAGTGATAAACCACCCTCCAATTCAGACAACCATAGGTATCTTTTTTTTATGCGCACCCGCTTCCTTCCCCAGATTAGATCATTAACTAGAGCTTCCAATCTATAAAAGAAGATATCAGGAATCCAAATCGGGAAAGCGCAAATCGAGTACATCACAATAGGCATAATAATCATTTTTACTAAAGCTATACGGTCAGTCTGAGTTAGTACCAATTTCTGCCAAGCACAGATTTTAGATTTAACTTTATTTAACACCGGGGCCAAATTAAGCTCATAAAACCTATTTATTGGAACCCCGACCTTAACGCCCAAATAATCCAGGGTTTCATTAAGAGGAAGGACCCGAACTCCACTACCATTATCTACAGCCTTGCGGTTAAGCGGGAGGAGCGAAGACTTAGCCCTCTATAATTTCTATCACATAAGGGAGGATTTTCTAATCCTGCTCCAAAAACAAAATAACATCATCGGCATAGAGGCTTATTTTATCGCTCACTCCCGCAACCCCAAAGCCAGTCATACAGTCATCTAATCGAATTTTAGAAGCCAGTGGTTCAATAAATTGGACAAAAAGAAGAGGAGACAGGGGCACCCAAGTGAGGGCAGTACTTACCTGCACCTTTATTGGCTGCTTAAAACCCTGCGAAACGAGCGGGCGGAGACTCGAACATTGCACTACTCGGCCGAGTACCGACATGTGGCGAGCATAGCGATGCTCAAGCCGAACAGATATTTGGCTGAGCATGCTCGCTCATCACTAGTTGGAACGCTTACGGCTTATTTTAATCCTGCAGATCTTGTGCATTGTTTTCTTGCTGGCCTTGTGGAGAAAAACTGGCATAGGAAGTTTCTGGCACAGAGCTAGAGGCAGCAGAGCTTTGCCTGGGTCTGGCATATTTTCAGCCTGCAGTCACAGTATCAGAATCACCACTTCCAGAGCCAACCACAATAGATGCAGATCTGTCCCTGGCTGTACATTGCATCCACAGTTTTTTTTACTGCCACAGCCACCACCTCCTCATCTGATGCCACCTTCTCCCCAACACCCGATCTCCCAGGTCCTGTCCAACACACAATCATGGTCATAGTCCTTCACTCTTTACCACTTTAATCAGACTGTGAAATGTCATCATGGGCTCCTTGGACCCCTTTTTATTCTCTGCCTTGTCCTGACTGTCGCTACCACCGCCACCAGCACCATGGCTACAACTGCCACAACCACTACTACTGGCCAGGAGGCTGGTGCTGCCACTAAACACATTTTGACTCTCGGATGATGACATCTGGGTCTTTCGTTTGGCACTCGTCCGTTTTCCAGACCCTTTATTATAACGCCTATAAAAGAGTCACCGGTTTCCTATAACTGAAAAGTGGTGGGTTTTCTAAATGTACCCACAGACTATTATAACCGGTACTAGCAAAATTGCAAGTGTTTCTTTCTGTAATTTAAAGACAGAAGTTTAACTATATGTCCTGAATACCTTCGCTTCCACAAACATACTGTACAAATAATGCAATTTTTGCACTATAATATATTTGAACTACGCGCTGATGCAGTAACACCGACCCCTCCCTAACCCTTGGGTGTGATAGTGCACTGTGTGGGCAGTGATGATAAAAGTCATCTAGACGCTGTCACATATGCCTTCACCTATTCTCTTCTTATAGTCTTAAACTGCTCCTCCCTATAATCAGGTCAGGCCTAGTCAGTTAGTAGGCAGTTGTAGAGTTGTTAGTTGAAGGAGTGAGGAGAGTAACAAAAGACGATAGCCACCTTACCAGGCTTCAAGGAGCTTTGGTTTCAAGGTGAAGGACTTATTAGCTTCTGGCAGCCTCACCATTACTAAGCTGGAGAAAAAGAACCAGATTCAGGACTAAATACCAGTGAGTACACACCTTCCTACCCTAGCCTGAGACATAGCCACATATACAGCCTGTTACCTGGATTTACAGCATTCGACCTCCATATGCATGGGAGACTGTTTATAGCTGGATGTAAATTGCTGTCAAGACCCTGCGTACAGTAAAGTCACAGCTGAATTCAACTCTTGTCCCATTCCTTAGGGATGGAGTTCTCTTGCCTGTGTTGATCCTTTGGATCAACTTGCAAGGTAACAGGCTGAACTGGATGGACAGAGGGCTTTTTTCAGCCTTATAAACTATGTTGCTATGTATGCTATGTCTAATGGCAGACAGTAGTCCATGCAAGGGGATAAACTGGAGGATATTAGAAAAATGGTCTA
The DNA here is from genome assembly GCA_033119425.1 of Bufotes viridis. NCBI lineage: Eukaryota > Metazoa > Chordata > Amphibia > Anura > Bufonidae > Bufotes > Bufotes viridis. Next base: position 1,721,572 of record CM065595.1, on the reverse strand, counting down.
CTGCTACAGATCACTGTATATCTGGAGCAGGAAGGAAGATCTGTAATAAAATCCATTCCAATGTGTTGCCATGGACCATCAGGTAGAGGAAGAAGCAGACTGGCTGCTTTTTGTCTGGACAATTTGTTTTGGGCACAGTTCATACAAGCTGGAACAAAGCCTTGTACATCTTGATGAAGGGATGGCCACCAATTATGTCTGGAGGTAAATTCTAAGGTTTTACGAACCCCTGGATACCCTGCCAATTTAGATGTATGACCCCACACTGCTTGTGTGAGAAAAGTGCATTACAAATGTTTGTCATTTTCACATACTGTATATAAAAGAAAACATTACAATAAATATTAGCAGGGGCATAGTTATAGTGGAAGCAGCAGCTATGGGGCCTGAACTCAGACGGGGCCCACCTAGGAGGAGAACTGAAAGATTCTATTGTATTTTATACAATACATTAAATACAGTGACATGACATACAGTATATACATGTAGGAAATGGACAGAGCGGATGCCAGGCCTGGTCTGAGAGAGCAATCTTGACAAGCCCCAGGAGTCTGGGTCCTGTCATTTCTAGTTATGCCACTGAATATTGCCCTATTTCCTACGTACTCATATTTTCCCCCTTTATTGACCAAACCCTATAGGTCATGATGGGAAGAGCGACATTTATGCTTAATCGATATGCCCTCTCAGTGTGACGTAAAGTGGTCCGGCCGTTATATAGACGACATCCTCAGACTCTGCATCTGTCTTCATTAAACATCTCAGTTATAATAAAAATATCCTCCTCTTCACTGCTGAATAAGATCCAACTGGCATTTCTTTCTTGGATGTTTTAATATCAGGGGATCCTATAACGCGGCCTGCACAGAACACCTACTTACTAGTACATGGCTGCTCACCACAAACTCTCCCACTGCCCATCTTGTCAAACCTTTCACTATAGGAGAATTTGTTTGAGCAAATAGGCTATGCTCCACATGTCAGTAGGCACAATGCACCTAATATTCATCTTCTCAGTAAAACTGCTCAGAACTATAAGGGAACAATAGGGTCCAGGAAGATCTTGTTCTCTGTCTCCTTGTGTCATCAAGTTTGCATGATATGCATTATAAATGCTTGTATTCACATGGACACCAAGTAAAGCTTTCCGCACAGCATTCAAATGCAAGGATCTGTCACATGGAGATGAAGGATAGATTGCCATAGAACCAAATATAGGAAAATATAGGAAAATATCACAAACTCATTCAGAGATAAACCTCTGTTAAGAAGTCAGTGACACTGAGAGACATACACCATAGAGTAGAAACCATTAACATGGAAGCAGAGACCATCGCGTTCTTATTATTTTACTTTATTGCATCATCTGGGATTTGCTTCAACATCTTTATCTCAGTTATCAGCTACAGAACTTGGTTCAGTCGTGGATTTCAAAACCCTCAAGGTCTATTGCTCTTTTGCACTGGATTGTCCAATACAATGTTTGGAGGAGTTCAATTTTCCATTGACATATTATCTTATTTTTGGGCTGTGAATATCTCATCCATGAGTGTATGCACAGCTTTCTTTCTTTGTGTGTACACATTCTGTGTGCTCTTCAATACATGTCAGACCTCGTGGCTGTGTAGCTTCTACTGCATTAAGCTTGTCTCCTTCCAGCACTGGATCATCAAGGTCCTGAAGTCGAGGCTGCCCTCTGTTCTTCCCCGGTTAATGATAGGCACTCTAGTAATATCTGTTATTGTTCTGGTCTCATTGCTCAGTATGATCCTCACCTCAGCCCCTGCAGACAACACTGATAACAGCACCTTCTACTGTTGGACAATCAGGGCAGACTACGTTGCTCGAATACAGCTCATGCAAATTGGACTCAACTTCACGATTGCTCTGCCGTTCTGCCTCATCCTGGTGTCTCTGAGTTGTACGGTCGGCACTTTGGCCTGTCACATCCAGAGGGTTAAGGCAACATTCAGCCTGGACGGTTCCCACCTGGAAGCTCATGTTGATGCAGTCAAGACGATTATGCTGCTGCTAGTACTGAATGCATCATTTTATGTCTCTAAATTGCTGTTAGAATGGAGAAGTCTGTCCTTCCCTTGGTATTGGATTTGTGTAGTAATGTATTACTCATTTTGCCCTCTCCAGGCTCTTACTTTAATCACCAGAACTAAGAAATTATACCGTCACTTTATATGTTGTCTTTATAGGAGAAGCTCAGAGAAGATGTGAGAATATTAACAGCGAGGAAAAAAATGTTTCTGAGTTTCTGAAATTGTCACTCGAAAATGAAACTGGATTTGCTAAAACTTTCACCACTTTCTGTTGTAAGTTATATCTCATGTCTGCACCAACCCCTAGCTGGTGTATTCTCCAGTTTCTGACACATGGACTGCTAGAAAGGCATCTGATTTATTAAGAGACATCTACCTCTTAGTGAATTAGGCACATCTCACTCCTGAGCACTGGGATCAAGACTGGCAGGTGGGAACTCCAGTCTTCTTGACAAATGTCCCTTGCTGGGTTCTGTACATTAATCACAGATACTGTATAATGCATTTACCGGGGTTTGTTCTGAAGGTATGGTCCTTGGGTATGTCATTTAAATTTCATGAATGTAAAATCATCTGTCTCCTACAGACTCTTCAGACCCCCTCCAGATGCCTATGTTCCCGGGCACCTATGTCTCCTCTAGCGTCATATGTTCCATCAGATTGCAATTATTTCCTCCACACCCCTCAGTTTTCTCCTCTCTCCTCTGTCTCCTCCAGACACTTCTGTCCACTCCAGAGCCCCCTGTCCTATCCAAACTCTGCTGTCCTCCTCTGGGCCCCTCTGGGCCCCCCATTCAAACTCTTCTGTCCAACTCTTTGGCCTCTTGATTGTGTTGTCTCCTGACTCCTGTTTCCTCTTCTGACTCCTCTGTCCACTTTTCAAGACTCCACTTGAAATTTAGTATGAATATAAAGCGCCTCGTATGTCGTGAGTAATCATTTATGATACTCGAGGGTCTTCGAGGACTGTATCCAACCTCTTTTGAGCTTTTTAAAGCCAAGAAAGCAAATAGTAATGTCACAGTGACGGTGAGATATGTAGCTATGGGTAAACAGATGGTGGCTGGTAAAAAAAAAAAAACAAACTGAATGTTAAATAACACACTGTACTATCTGATTTTGTAATGCTTTTTAAAATTAGGAAATGGTTCAAAAACTGTAGACTATTTGGGGGTCAGCTGCCTGATGGTAGTATAGACAGAAGGAAAGTCTAGTTCTGAACAAGCAGTCCAAAATTATGATTTTTTGGGGATTAGCAACAGGTCAGTGTTCTTATGAAGACAGGTAGATAGTTAGACAAGACAGGCAGATAGACAGTAGAGATGGGTGAACCCGACAAGATTTGTTTGCCAGACAAGAAGTTTGCCTATTTTTTTTTTCCGGTCCCAAACCAACAAGAGAGAGAGAGATGTTCACATATCTTAAAGTTTGAATATCTTTCCCAGAAAGCTAAAGGTATGAATGTTAGTTTGCCTGATAAAAAAAGAAAAGAGAGGAAATCCTATCTAATGCCAGATAAATTAAGATATGCGATTTGCAATGTACTCTACCTAGAAACCAAGAGTAGTGTCGCCAGGCATATAATACTCATGTATGGTTTTTGGTCTCCCTAATGATAATCAGCCCCCCAAAGATTGGTTTCTGTTGCGGCATTCTGCATCTCATGTTCTTCTAGAAAAATGTTACATGTTTACTTGAGAGATCTATAAGTTTTGGGGGATATTGTAATTCTCATTTTCAGCTGAATGCTACTTTGGATGTCTCTCTGTTTCATATGACGGTGAAGGAGTCCATAATCTCATTGTCCTTACAGTAAAGAGTCCCACAGTTTCACTGCTCTTACAGTGAATAATCCTCTTATGTTTGTGTAGAAACCTTCTTTCTTCTAGATGCAGAGGCTGTCCTCTCATCACAGTCCGGGTATAAATAGATGATGGGAGAGATCGCTCTACTGCCTTCAGGTATATATACATAGTTATTAGATCTCCCCTGTTATATCTTCACTTCAGGTCTCATTTTTAAACACTACACTTCCACTGCACTGGTCCCCAGGGAACAATGGACTGAGGAAGTATACCATGACACAGCACTTCATCAGGGCCACTACCACTCCCAACCTCTTCACCAGCACCTTGGGTTCTCACTGCAGATAGATATTATTAGATAGATAGATAGATAGATAGATAGATAGATCAATAGATAAAAAAACGAATGTGCAGCACCACAGAAATCAGCAATGGAGTGCCAACGGCTGTAGGGTTGATCCAATATCCCAATGCTCGTTACACCAAAGGAAAAAGTCCATGGCACTTCCAGTGACTAGTTTCTTTTATTTACACCAACGCGACGTTTCAGTCAACACAATGGAACTTTTTTCAAGCAGTAGATAGATAGATAGATAGATAGATATATTCTCCACCACTTCCACTTTATGACTACAAGTGGCAGTATGTTGGATCATATTGAAAAGCGGAGAAGAATGGCTTTTTTTCTATACAAAAGCTGTGAATTTGTAGTAGTGTCATCAGGGGCAAAGCAGCAGCAGTGGCAGTAAGGCAGTAGCAGCCATACAGTATGGAACATATGGTAAGCAGACAGTGGCCTTCAGCAAAGGCAGCTCTATTGATCGGCCTCAACTGGAGGAGTGTCAAAATGCTCCCCGATCCATGCTTGGTTCATTTTGACAAAAGTGATATTTTGGACACTGCAGGAGGACAAGGTTGTCAGTTTGGGTGGCACCACTCCTCCTGCTGCTCTGAAAACCATCTTCAAGATGACACCGAAGGCTGAACAAGAGAGAAAAAAAAGACTGTATACTGGGCCAGTTTTGTCCACTGAATTTTTTATGATACTGAACTGGCTGTTGCTGCTTCAGCTTCTTCTGCTTGTGGTAGTGGAGACAATGGGAGGGGGATGACTGCTGAGGTCGAAGAGGGGCCTCAGACACACCAGAGACAGACATCTGCCCACTGAAATCTGCGGCTAGCTGTGTACACAATGTTTCCTGGTAATAAAGTAATTTGTCCTTCCTTTCTGTGGGAGGAAAACATTCCCCCATTTTGCCTTCATAGTACACAACAGGCTGTGGCAGGCGCAGAACTATGTAGTGCCTTTTGCGCTGTAGCTTTAGAAGAATTCTGACATCTCTAACTTTTTTAGTCCAACCTGACTGTCTGTTACTCTGCTTTAATTCTTCTAGCACCGTTCTATGGAAACAGTGGGCTTAAAGAGCACACCAAATGCTTAAGATAACTTCTTTATTAACTTCAACTTTTCTTCATATATAACACTGCCACCTCCGCAGCAGATAGCCCATGTACAAAACACATGTTGAATAAAGTATCACAAAATGGTTGTTCAACTGTTTAATCTTGTCATTCAACATAAAATGGTGAATATATTTCTCTCTTCGGTATCTGTACTCTCACTTTAAGTAATTTAAGCACTTTATGATCTCTCTGAGAGGTTTGCAGTTTGCTCTATATAATTTCAGATTGGTGGAACTGTAAGCAAATAGCAATAATAAATGACAAAACAGGTGCACACTGCGGTCTTACTAAGCTCAAAACTGATGTTAAAATTGAGAGGTTAGTCAACATGTCCTACAGTGGAGGACATGTCTTAAGCCGAGCACCACGCCAAGGTCTCTCAAGTAGCTCGGGACCTAACACTCACCTATCTGTGCCATATGGGCAATACCAGGGCCAGTGGGCAAAATTACAGGAATGTATTAGGCCGACTTCGCAGCAGAATCCCCAGTTACCTCCAGCATGTAACCATGCCTGCAATAGGAGGAGGGAGAAGGCTGTGAGCCCCACCCAAGACTGGCTGATATGGCCCAGGCCTCACAGGTGCACCTAAATATAGCTTGTGGATAGAAAACAGGCTACATTTACATGGGAGTTTATACACCACCAAACAATTATATATACACAAACCAACTGAAAGGTTGCATGAAGCAGGATGTGCTCAACCCAAAAATGCAGTTGTGCATATATATACAGGGAGCAGATCCTGCACTTGTGGCCCATTGCTAATGGCAATCCCCAGCAAAAATGCATACGGTGGAGGATGCCTGCAGTGGACCACAAGTACCACAATAGACATCGTACACAAAATGGCAATAGTGTGGATGTGATAAATAATATAACCATATAGCAATAACAAATGACAAAACAGGTGCACACTACTGTCTTACTAAGCTCAGCAAACACACACAACTGGTTCAGTATACAGCTCTAACCACAACACTAACAATAGGAACACCACATAACTGTACTAATTACCTATTTTGGCCTATTTGCTTTCATAAGACTCAACTCTGGGATTTCCCACACAGGCTCACTGTAAGATTGGCTGTTATTGGTTAGGACTTCTGCTCAGTGTGAGACTGGCTGTGATTGGTTAAAACTCCTGGGTAGTAACAACAGTTTAGCTCTATGCTTTCTGTTGTTAATTCTGCTGTGTCATTGAGCTTAACTTACAGTCATATAATGAATCTTAAAGGCATATTATATTTTCTTCTTCTGTGAATACAATATATAACTGTTACATGACAATGAAAAACATGAAGTCACAGTCAATAACTCTGCCTTTGTCTTTAACATATAAACATAGGAACTGTATTAAGGTTATTGGCAGGTCTAGCTGTATACACATATAAGCCATATTAGCAACCCAGGACAGGTCTTAGCTGGCCAGCTACACTCCCACCAAAATTACCTATAATTCTATGTTCTCAGTAGTAGGACTTAAACATGAATTTTAGAATTTTCCATCAGGTTCTCAACTCTCAAGTGTCTTTTATCACTCTGAAGTAGAACAACTAACTTCTGTATAGGACGTTGCAAGTTGAGTGGAGTAGTGAGACGTTTTCCTTTTTTGTTAAGTTTTGAGTCTCCTATTTGTAACAACAATCTTCTTACTAGTCTGTCTTCATCCTTTTGAACTTCTAGAACTTTGGCCAATATCCATTGAGTTCTAGATAAATTTTCTTCTTTCACAGGAACGTGCTGACTGACCCCTCCTTGTGCTTCTTTCACTATGTCACCAACTTGGACATTTCTTCTGGGTATTTGCCATTTACTTCTTACTAAATCAAGAACCTCATAACGGTTAAGGAAGTTTTAGAAATAAAATAAAATTTAACTTTTAATAGCGCAATTAAAATACTGGATTTGACCAGCTAGGGTCACCCTGTCTATCTACACAGAGCACCCGCCCCGATCCTCTATTTTTTATTTTTTTATCTCTTTCTTTTTTTCGGTATGCCTGTCTGATGTCCTCCGACCTTGTTTGTTATGTCATAGACAACTGGAATCCTTATTCCCTGCCAAAAATGTCCTTTTATAAGTATTATTCCTAAAATTGATCCTGGTACATTGGGGGCCTCTGCCACAACGTAGACGCTTCCTATCTGAGGCGTCCCCGTTGTTAGGTATCGCAGTCTCCTCCCTTCATTTGTGGCCCTCCTTTAGTACAGCATTTTGGGATCTTTCTGCCGTGTATAAGGATCAAATCACCTCCTGGTGCGTGGTTCAAAGCCTGGAGAACTACTTCAAAAACAACATAGTTCCCAGGGGGTACTCCGTATTCCACTGTCACCGGCAGCAAGATTCAGAAATCCTGGCTTCTTATTTAAATGGGAACAAGAAGACACAAATAGTTCTCTTTGTTTAATGCAGCTGCTTCTTAATGAAGAAAAATTGAATTTAGAGCAGCAGAATAAAAACGGGCTGAAAAATATTGTGTGCAGACTTTCTTCTCAGGAATCAGAATTCTCCAATAAAGAGAAACAGCTCCAAAATACCTTAGAAACATATCAGTACCATCTCAAAGAGAGGAAGCATCGACAGTTTGTGAGTGATCTTGCGTATTTTAAGGAGAATAGGATATATACATCAATAATCAATAAGAAAGATAACAAGGGGGCCTATTCTGATCAATCTTCCATGGAAACAGACTTTTCAGATTCTGAGAAGGAGGGGGATCTAGAACTAGAGAACATCCCACCCATGGGGGTAACGGTAGGGGTCGTTATAGAGGAGCCCCAAGGGGACGTGAACAAGATTTTTTAGGTCAGCCACCTCAAGGTCAATCCAGTCAGGGCTATTTGGACTCTGTCCCGTTTACCCTCTAAGGAGTCGCAGTCAACTCCCCTCCTCGCAATAACAGCCCCCAGGTGGTCAATCTCTCCTCGAGACCACTGAGTGAAATTGAAACCCAGGCCCTGCAGCTGGGCCTCTCCTTTGTGCCTACTCCTTCTTTTAATACATTTAAAATCATTAAGGACCTTCATCTTTTGTACGCAAGCTTCACTGGTTTAAGTTTTTTGGCATCAGGAGAGGAAGCAGTGTCGCGAACTGGGTATCCCATTTGATATTCTCTCAGATGTTCGGCTGCTCTTTGACTTGGATACAGAGATTGACTACACTAAAGGTTTGGGCCCCTTTTCAAACTTGAAACCCAAGTGCACCAAGATGCCACCACCTATTGGCGAGATCTCTTGTACTGATGTTTTTCTTGACTTGGTCACTGCACATATTGAGGAATTAAATCTTTCCTTCCATTATCATAATTGTGATCCATCCATGACTGCCGCAATTTCCCACCTTGAGCAAGATCATTCAGTGGTAATTAAGCCGTCGGACAAAGGCGGAAATACAGTAGTCATGGATAGCGATCAATATAGGATCATGTATGAATCACAAAGATCGAGACACTTATGAGACCCTGCGTAATAATCCTTTGGACAGTTATACACAATAACTAAAGAGTCTTCTAGAGGATGCAAAACAGCAACATCCTATTACTCAGGATGAGTTTGAATTTTTGTTTCCCCTTCCCGAGTATGTCAAACTTTTACTGCTTGCCTAAACTGCACAAAGGGGTGTCACCCCTAAGGGCTGCCCCATAATTTCGGGAGTGGGCAACCTCTGTCAAAACCTGGGAATTTACATAGACCAGATCTTAGCCTCTTTTGTATCGGCTTTGCCATCCTTTACCAGGTATACCACGGAATTATTGAAACGCCTAGAGGGGCTACATATAGACTCTGACCAGTTATTGGCCAGTATTGAGGTGGAAGCACTGTATTCCAGCATTCCACATGATCTGGGTATTCGAGCTGTGGACTATTTCCTACAGACAAGAGGTTTCCAGTACCATACCCACAGCCAATTTGTCCTTCGCATTCTTGAATTTACCCTCACCAGAAACATTTTTTCATTTAACAACAAGCTTTACCACCAACTCAGGGGTACTGCGATGGGGAGTCCTTGTGCCCCATTGTATGCAAATCTGTTTCTGGGCTGGTGGGAAGCCACTCATGTTTTTGGTGACGAATGCGGGGACTCCTTGAGTCAGTTGGGCTGTGGGCACGGTACAGTGATGATATTTTTATCATCTGGTATGGAACTAAACACACTTTTGAAATATTTGTGAGGGGGCTGAATCGCAATTAGATAGGCCTCTGCTTTACTTGTGAGTCTGATCCGGTATCCTTACCATTTTTGGACGTCACTAAAAATCCTAAGGGGGAATTGGATACTACGGTATATAGAAAACCAAATTCAACTAATTCCTTACTGAGGTGGGAGAGTGGACATCCACTCCCCCTGAGAAAAGGCCTTCCTAAAGGCCAATACTTGCGCCTCTGCAGAAATTGATCTTCCAAGAAGGAATTCACTTTACAGGCTGCGTACGTCTGACAAAGGTTTAGACAGAGGTGGTACCCCAAAAAGGTCCTCAGAACGGCCTTTAGATCAGCTTTACAGACTGATCGTACTTCCCTGCTGACACCGAAATCTGATTGTGACCGAAATCTGATTGTAAGAACAGAATCATCCGCCTCATCACTACCTTTGATGAGGCTGCCATGCCTGTACGTGAAATTGTGGATAAACATTGGCGTAATCTAACCATGGATCCAGACTTGAAGGACGTCATAGGTGACTATCCACATATCACGTATAGGCGAGGCAGGAGTCTACAGGATAGATTGGTGCATAGCCAATTTACTCCTGTAGTGGAGTAAGGGAACACAGGCTCCAGACTAAAAACCCAAGGATGTTACAAATGCAGTGGGTGTATTGCCTGCAAGGATATTAAAACTGGTAAAACATTCTGGAGCAATGTAACAGGGAAGGAATATACCATTTGTCAATTCATTAACTGTAAATCTCGGGCGTTATATAAAGGCTTACATGTGAGTATAGCAAGGAGTATATTGGCAAGACTATTCGCGAATTTCGGAGGAGGGCGGGTGAGCACCTAAATGATGTAATTAACCATAAAGATATGCCGATAGCCGATCATATGCATACATACTTTGCATAATGGCAGGGCTTATATTACTTTTTATGGGCACTGATAGAATTGATCCACCAAAGAGGGAGGGGATTGGGACAGAATGATCTCACAGAAAGAAACCTGCTGGATTTATTACCTAAAAACTGTGGCACCATCAGATCTCAACGAGCAACTTAATTTTAATTGCTACGTGGAAATACTCTATCCACCCTTGGGCGTATATGTCTGCCTGATATATACCCTTAGGTATACATGTCTGCCCTGTATATACCCCGCCACCTGCTTATCTGTTGGTAAGCCATGTGGGGCTCTATGCTCCTCCCCTTCCCACCTATTCATATATCTGACTATTTGTTGTCCCTATTGTAAAAATAATGGTACTCCTACTTTTCTTCATTATGCATTTCTCATTGTATATTTTCTATCTTATCATGTTTCTTTTGTGATCCTCTATTTTTATTTTTTTTATTTCTTTCTTCTTTTCAGTATGCCTGTCTGATGTCCTTCAACCTTGTTTGCTATGTTATAGACAACTGGAATCCTTATTCCTTGCCAAAAATGTCCTTTTATAAATATTATTCCTAAAATTGGTCCTGGTACATTCGGGGCCTCTGCCACAACGTGGGCGCTTCCTATTGGAGGTGTCCCCTGTTGTTAGGAATCGCGATCTCCTCCCTTCATTTGTGGCCCGCCTCACGTGATTGGCTGTTGGGCTCCACAGGAGGGCTGTTGTGCTTTCTGAGCGCGGCTTTCTTCCTGGGGGCGCGCGCCTTGGTCACCTGACCTGACGTGCGCTCCAATGGTGCGGCCGTTGCTTTCCATCTTTTCCGTATATCTATTTTTGTGTTTGTCCTTGGATAGCTGATCAAATCCAGTATTTTAATTGCGCTATTAAAAGTTACATTTTATTTTATTTCTAACACTTACTTAACCCGTATGAGGTTCTTGATTTAGTGATTGATTTTTAGAAGTTAATATTCCACTTAGACCTTTTTGTTACTGGAAATTGAGCCATTTACTTCTTAGCATCAGATTGGCTAAGTACTCTTCTCTCGGTCTATTCCAAAACTGTTCTGGTAGATATTGAACTCCTTTTGCGCCATCTCCTTTTGGCATATAAATCCTCCTTGGTGAACTTGCCAGGCGGTGACTTTATGTAATCAGACTAAGGGTCCATTCACACGTCCGCAAAATGGGTCCGGATCCATTCTGAAACGTTGTGAAACGGATCTGGACCCATTCATTTTCAACAGTGCCGCGAAAGATGCGGACAGCACACAGAGTGCTGTCCGCATCCGCACCCTCTTTCCGCATCCGCGCTTCCTTTCCGCATCCGCACTTCCGTTCCACAAAAAAATAGAACATGTCCTATTCTTGTCTGCAGACACGGACGAGGATAGGGATTTCTATTAAAGTGCCAGCCATGTGCGGTCCGCAAAATGCGGAACACACGTGGGCGGTGTCCGTGTTTGGCGGATATGCAATTTGCGGACCAAAAAAAACTTGCGGACGTGTGAATGCACCCTTAAGGTGAAGTAGATGGTTGGGAGTTAAAGGGTCCAAACTTGTTGGCTCGTTTGTAAGATCTGGCCTTTTAATAGATGATCATTCAATGCAACACCATTGTACTTTGCTGAGCAATCAAATACTACTCTGATTTTGTCTGGTTTCTTTGAGTGGTAAACCCTTGACGTGGGATGTACCACACTTCTCCTTCTTTAGGTTAATTATTAACTTTCTCTGCATGTCCTTCTTTGAGGATGCCTTCCATGAATTTCAAATAATACTTCTTGAGTTTGGGTTCTTTTCCCATCCTTTTCTTCAAACATTTCAATCTTGCTAGGGCAAGATTTCTGTTATTTGGCAGACGAGGTCGTTCTCTAAAAGGTAGAGGCATTTCAAGATGACCTTGTTGATTCTGCTGAATACTTTCTTCTAGAGTGTGTATGAACTTTGTGTCTTCTTGGGATACACTCTTTTCTTTAGAACTTATGTCCTCAAAATTAGATTCAAGGATTTTAATTACTTTCGCTGGACTTACGGTTGGTAACTTTTGGACAGATATTCGATCACACAATCCTGTCACCTGTCTTGAGCTTGCAAGCTGCTGTTTTCCTCCAACAATGCCCCATCCTAGATCAGTTTGAACAGCATAGGGTTAACCCTTTCCTCCTATGATTACCTTTCATGGTACCAAGGCTTCGGGACAATCGTAGCCTGTCAACAGTCCAACACCAAACTCCTTCAGCGGGGACATCTCATGAGATATGACAGATAGGTGCTCTCATTCATTGGTTGTTTCACAGGTAGGTATGCAATCTCGATCTAGAGGTATATCATCTTTTGTATAAGCTGGATGTAGATCTAATGTGAAGTTTGAATGAAGTCCTCTAACTCTCAGTCCTTTGATCTTTTGACTGTTCACTAATGGGTCTCTCCCCGTCATTGTGGTGAGTTTGAGCCTCACTGGTTCTGTCGCCACTTGTAATTTCTTGCAGATTTCTTGATCAATGAAGATGACGTCACTCTGGGAATCCAGTAGCGCCAGGGTGTATACCTTCTTGTTCCTCCTTTTAGAATTTGAAATGCACACTGGTACAACCATTGATGTGCTGTGCTTTCTCCTTCCCTCACTCTGCAAGAGAATACCGATACTTTGTTTTCTTCCTCAGCATCTTTAGGTATTGAGGATTTATCCTTCTTTGGACGTTCTTCATGTACTGGTGTAGGGTGGCGTCCTTTGCAAACGCTGCATGTGGACTTTTTCTTTCACTCCTTAGTAACATGGCCTCTTAGACATCCAAAACACAGTTGTTTATCAAGTACAAATTATTTATTTTCTTCTGGGGACTTCTCCTTACATTATTGGCACTTGTGTATGGAGTGTTTTTTCTCCACAGAACATACACTTGATGGTAGTCTGAATATTGAATATTTGTTGGTTCAGTCTCCCTACTGATCCCAGTAGTGACTTTGAACTTGTTCTCATAGGTATCTAGACCTTTAGCCGCTGTGTTGGTTGCAAAGCTAGTTGCTCTTGCGCGTCTTATCTCTCTTGCAGGCCTTTCGTCTAAGGATTTTAAGACATAAGATGATGTTACCAGATTACATGCTATCCGTGCTTCCTCATTGATGTATTCAGAGAACTCTTTAAAACTTGGGAAGTTCTTGCCTAGATATAACTGTTCAGTCACATGGCGATTCCATCTAGAAGCTACTTTTTCAGGTAGCTTAGCTAGTATCTTGTGATTTTCTAGATAGTCGTTCAGTACTTCTGGTCCTGGAACATGTGTGATGGCATTGCTGAATGCTTGCAGGAAGTCACCATACTCTTGGAGTCTGAAGTGTTCTTTAGGACCTATTTTAGGCCAGTTATTTAATTTCTCTCTAAAAGCTCTTTGTACTAAAAAAGGATGACCATGTCTTGCATTTAATTTTTCCCAAACTTACTTGTAGGCTTCTTTGTCTTTTCTATAGAAGTTACCTTTGATAACTTTCCCTGCTTTTCCACCAACATATCTCTGAAGGTAGAATAACGTGTCGACTGGACTGAAGCAATGATGCTCAGTGATCATTTCAAAACTTGCCTTCCACTCTATGAACTTCAGTACGTCTCCTGAGAATACAGTGGGTTCCGGAACGGGAAGTCTAGCTAGGACTGTTCTCTGTTGTCTTGCTGGGACAATAGTTGTAACATTTTCTTGACCGTTGCAGTGACATCTAGGAATAGAATTATCCGGTTCTATTTTCTCACTTAGTTATGAATTAGGGAGTCCCTTTCTTCATCTTTTCCGGCAGAGATAGAGGGTAAATTCACACACCTTTTTCCTAACACTGGACTAGGTCTCTCTTTGTCTTTCTGAGCAGGGATGGAAGGATGATAACTTATTTCCTCTCTAAATGCTGAAGAGTTCCATTCTCCTGGGTGTATGGAGGAAAGTAGGAGTCCGCTTCTTCACTTAGTACAGATTTGGGCCTATGATTACTGTTTATGTCCTCTTCGTGTACTCTTAGTCTGCCTTCTATAATCTTAACTTCTTTCTGCCTTTCCAGACTTTTCATTTCAGCTTCCATTTGATGGCGTTGTGCCTCCATTTCAGCTTCTATTTGAATGAGCTGTGCCTCCATTTCATGGCGTTGAGCTTCCTTTTGATGGCGCTGTGCCTCGATGGCAGCTTCCATCTCAATTTCTGCTCTCTTGACAGCAAGTTGTTCAGATAATTCCTTTCTTTGGCTGAAGTACTTGAGGACTCTGATATGTGGCTGGCACTTCCGCTAGCGGAAGTCCCACTTGAGATTATGGTACCCCCACAAGACTTAGCATAGTTTCTCATAAAGAGCTCGTTCATTCTCTTTCTTGACTTAACTTCATCATAGTTAGCTGCAGATGATAGTTCTCTCGTGAGCTTTACTAAATCTTTAGTGACCACAGTAAATGTATCCATGTTCCTTACAATATCCTGGGAAGGTGTTGTAAATGACCGCAGGTTGACATATCCTGCCATAAGCTCTGATTCAGATTCTTCTACCGTCTCTACCATCTCACTCAAGTTCCCTTTTGACTTTCTTGCTTTAGCTTTCTACAAATCTCTTTAGTTTATGATATCCACCTCTCATAAATCCAGGTGAACTTTTTCTCTTTTAATGCTGCTTCTTGCTCCAAATTTACCAGCATCTTTGAGGTTGGTTTTCTGGCACATGATGAACATCTTAGTTCATTTGCTTGGGCTATATTTGTTTGCAGCAAGACTAATGCTGCATCAGACTCTTCTACCTCAGACAGGTTCCCTTGCTCTTCACCTTCTATTGTATCTATCTTTGTATCCTCTGTGGCATGGTAATACTAGGCTCAGACATTTTACTTGAAATGCTATAGCAATCAATACGAATATTAAAGGACCTTTCACTTTACAGTCTGTGTCCTACAAACTGTCCTTTGTTTTACTTTAAAGTATTTTATTTCTCAACACGAAAATGCCTCTTTTGCCAAACCTGTATGCACTGAGAAGTAATAAAAGTCTTTTGAATCCGGTGGGAAAAAACAGGCTGGTTCTGAGAGCTCCATTTATATAAGCAGGCATATAAGGCGAGTTTGAGCAGCATGTGTTTGATTAAGTGTGTGTTTGTATAAGTGTGTGACTTAAGATTAAGTGAGGGAGTACCTGAGAGCTAAATTATTTGTGCACATTGCTGTGTGGCTGTATCTGACTTTATTGTACACTGTGACTTGTTTCTGCTGCAAGGTTCATTGCAAAGCAGCTGAGAATATACTGTGATAACATCTTTTTTTTTTTCCTTCTCCAGGGTGTGTATTTAGGATGTGGCTGTCTAATTAGGAGAAGTTAAAAAGCCAGCCTTGAGGGCAGCCCAGTCATTTGAATCCAGAGGGAAAAAAAGAGTCTGGTGTAGTGAGCTGCATTTATATAAGCAAATATATAACGCAAGTTTGATTAAGTGTGTGGTTGTATAAGTGTGTGACCAGATTCAGGGACTTCAGTGGGGGACAGCAATTAGTCAGTTTCTTATTACTACATTATACGGTATTTTTTCATTGTGTAATCCCCATTAGTATGTGTTGCACAACGCCGTCCAGTGCACATTAGTGATGAGCGGCAGGGGCAATATTCGAATTCGCGATAATTCGCGAATATTTGGGTGAATATTCACCATATATTCGAAAATTCGCAAATTCTCCAGACATTATTTTCTTGTTTTTGCAAAAATCCGCATAAAAAATTTGCATAAATTAGGATAAAATTCGCATAAATTAGCATAAAAATTCGCATAAACTGGCATTTAAAAGATACCTTTTAAATACCACCTTATGCGAATGTTATCCTAATTTATGCAAATTTATATGCTAATTTATGCAGATTTTTTATGACATGACATTATTTTCTTGCTTGCGTAAAATTTGCATATAAAAAATTCAAGGGTGTATATCTATGTTCAAAATGTGAGCAAATTACCCGTTTGGAATCGCAAATAAAGTATCTAAACGGTCGAGTTGCAACACTGAGAGGCACTGACAATTTGCAAAGAGTTTGCTTCTCACCGAGCAAGCACTCTTTGGGGTAGATGGGGAGGGTTGTAGCGAGGAGGCTGAGGATAGTGAGGTAGGTAGCTGGGTAACAATTAGAAAGCCGGGTAGAGGGAAGAGTGCCAGGGAGGCTAGCCCGGATCTGACACAAGGTTGTCAGACGAGGGGTTGTCAGTTCAGGGATGGCACTGTTGCAGCCGGACCCTTCCTCTGCCAGTCAGGGGAATGTCAGCTCCAGTAAGCAGGGGACCAGGAGAGCAGGGCAGACGGGTGCTGGTAGTGGGAGACTCCATTATTAGGGGAACAGATAAGGCGATCTGTCACAAAGATTGTGATTGGCGAACAGTGTGCTGTCTTCCTGGCGCTAGAGTTCGACACATCGCGGATCGGGTTGACAGATTACTGGGAGGGGCTGGAGAAGATCCAGTGGTCATGTTCCATATCCGAACCAATGACAAAGTAAGAGAAAGGTGGAGCGTCCTTAAAAATGATTTCAGGGATTTAGGTGAAAAGGGCAAGGACCTCAAAGGTGATTCCAAATACAACTGGTATCACGAGCCACACAAGAAAGGCAGCGGGAGATTAGGGAGGGGAACACGTGGCTTCAGAACTGGTATAGGAAGGACGGGTTTGGGTTCCTGGAGAACTGGGCCGATTTCTCTGTACAGGCTCTATCGTAGGGATGGGAGGCACCTCAATGGGGAAGGGGCAGCTGTGTTGGGGAGAAAAATGGCAAGAAGGCTGGAGGAGTGTTTAAACTAGGGACTGGGGGAGGATACTTACATTATACGAGGGAAGATAGTGCAGATAGAGACCGGGGCGAGGTAGTGGGACTGGGGGCAATTACAGTATAGGAGGGAAAGATAGTGCAAATAGAGACCGGGGCGAGGTAATGGGGCTGGGGAGGGGGTACTTACATTACAGGAGGGGAAGAAAGTGCAGATGGAGACCGCGCAAAGTAATGGGACTGGGGGGTAAATGGAAGGAGGGACTAAGACCGGTTCAGATGGAAAGGTGTAGGGTTAATAAGTTAAAAATATACATAAACCTCTTAAATGTATGTACACTAATGCCAGAAGCCTAACTAACAAGACTGGTGAACTGGAATTAGTGATGTGTGGGGAGGACTATGATATAGTGGGAATAACTGAGACACGGCTAGATGATAGCTATGACTGGGCAGTTAATGTACAGGGTTACAGTCTGTTTAGAAAGGATCGTAAGAACCAGAGAGGGGAGGGGTCTGCCTTTATGTAAAGTCCTGTGGAGAGGGGAGGGTCTCCTTTATGTAAAGTCCTGTGGAGAGGGGGGTCTCCTTTATGTAAAGTCCTGTGGAGAGGGGAGGGGTCTGCCTTTATGTAAAGTCCTGTGGAGAGGGGAGGGGTCTTCTTTATGTAAAGTCCTGTGGAGAGGGGAGGGGCCTGCCTTTATGTAAAGTCCTGTGGAGAGGGAGGGGTCTCCTTTATGTAAAGTCCTGTGGAGAGGGGAGGGGTCTCCTTTATGTAAAGTCCTGTGGAGAGGGGGAGGGGTCTCCTTTATGTAAAGTCCTGTGGAGAGGGGAGGGGCCTGCCTTAATGTAAAGTCCTGTGGAGAGGGGAGGGGTCTCCTTTATGTAAAGTCCTGTGGAGAGGGGGAGGGTCTCCTTTATGTAAAGTCCTGTGGAGAGGGGGAGGGTCTCCTTTATGTAAAGTCCTGTGGAGAGGGAGGGGTCTCCTTTATGTAACGTCCTGTGGAGAGGGGGAGGGGTCTGCCTTTATGTAAAGTCCTGTGGAGAGGGGAGGGGTCTGTCTTTATGTAAAGTGCTGTGGAGAGGGGAGCGGTCTGCCTCTATGTAAAATCCTGTGGAGAGGGGAGGGTCTCCTTTATGTAAAGTCCTGTGGAGAGGGGAGGGTCTCCTTTATGTAAAGTCCTGTGGAGAGGGGAGGGGTCTCCTTTATGTAAAGTCCTGTGGAGAGGGGGAGGGTCTCCTTTATGTAAAGTCCTGTAAAGAGGGGAGGGGACTGTCTTTATGTAAAGTCCTGTGGAGAGGGGAAGGGTCTCCTTTATGTAAAGTCCTGTCTAAAGCCCAGAGTCCGGGAAGATATAAGTGAGGGACATGAACATGTGGAGTCACTGTGGGTAGAAATACATGGAGCCAAAAACAATAATAAATTACTAATAGGAGTGTATTATAAACCACCTAATATAGCAGAGTCCACAGAAAACCTATTACTAAACTAGATAGATGAGGCCGCAAATCATAATGAGGTGGTTATTATGGGGGAACTCCGCAGATATAGACTGGGAAACTGAGACCCGTACATCTCATAAAGGAAACAGGTTCTTGGCAATAACCAAAGACAGTTACCTTTCCCAACTGGTTCAGGACCCGACTAGAGGGACGGCCATATTGGACTTAGTATTAACCAATAGACCTGACAGAACAACAGATGTGCAGGTCGGGGGACACCTGGGAAATAGTGACCAGAAAGTTATAACCTTCCAATTATCCTTCAAACGAGAGTTTCTAAAGGGAGAAACAAAAATACCAAACTTCAAAAAAGCTAAATTTAGCCAACTAAGAGAGGCCATAGGCCTAACTAACTGGGACAAAGTCCTCAAAAATAAAAATACAGCCACAAAATGGGAGATTTTTAAAAGCATTGTAACATCTAATTATGAGGGGTACATATCTCATAGGAATAAAAGGCTAAGAAACAATAAGAAACCAATGTGGATAAATAGAACTGTAAAGAAAGCATTTAAATCACTAAAACAGGAGGGGAGCGAGGAAGCACTGAAAAACTATAAGGAAAAAAATAGAATATGTAAAAACAAATAAAAGCGGCCAAACTAGAGACCGAGAGATTAATTGCCAAAGAGAGTAAAACTAACCCTTAAATGTTCTTCAATTATATAAATGGTAAAAGTATCAATCTGAAGGAGTCAGCCCTTTACAGAGTGATGAGGGGGAGTTGCAGAGAGCGACGAGGAGAAAGCAAAGCTATTAAAAAAATCTCCACTGTATTCACTGAGGAAAATAAACTGTCAGATGAAATGCTGAATGTAACAGTAAATTCCCCATTAAAGTGCCCTGTCTGACCCAGGAAGAAGTACAGCAGCGTCTTATAAAGATTAAAATAGACAAATTGCTGGGACCAGATGGCATACACCCCAGTATCCTAAGAGTAATGTCATAGCCAGACCTTTACTTCTGATATTTAAGGACTCTATACTGACAGGGAGTGTTCCAAAGCATTGGCACATATCAAATGTGGTGCCAATATTCAAAAAGGGTCCAAAAACAGAACCCGGAAACTATAGGCCGGTAAGTGTAACATCTGTCGTGGGTAAACTGTTTGAAGGTTTTCTGAGAGACGCTATCTTAGAGGATATCAATGGAAATAAGCAAATACCGCCATATCAGCATGGCTTCATGAGGGATCGGTCATGCCAAACGAATTTAATCAGTTTCTATGAGGAGGTAAGTTCTAGACGTGACAGCGGCGAATCAATGGATGTCGTATATCTGGACTTCTCCAAAGCATTTGACACTGTTACTCATAAAAGGTTAGTATATAAAATGAGGATGCTCGGACTGGGAGAAAATGTCTGTAAGTGGGTAAGTAACTGGCTGAGTGACAGAAAACAGAGGGGGTTATTCACGGTACACACTCAGATTGGGTCACTGTCACTAGTGGGGTACCTCAGGGGTCTGTACTGGAGGGGTCACTGTCACTAGTGGGGTACCACAGGGGTCAGTAATGGAGCGGGTCACTATCACTAGTGGGGTACCACAGGGGTCAGTACTGGAGGGGTCACTGTCACTAGTGGGGTATCACAGGGGTCAATATTAGTGGGGTCACTGTCACTAGTGGGGTACCACAGGGGTAAGTATTAGAGGGGTCACTGTCAGTAGTGGGGTACCACAGGGCTCAGTACTGTAGGGATCACTGTCACTAGTGGGATACCACAGGGAACAGTATTAGGGAGGTCACTGTCATTAGTGGGGTACCACAGGGGTAAGTATTAGAGGGGTCACTGTCACTAGTGGGGTACCACAGGGGTTAGTACTGGAGGGGTCACTGTCACTAGTGGGGTACCCTATGGGTCAGTATTGGAGGGGTCACTGTCACTAGTGGGGTACCACAGGAGTTAGTACTGGAGGGGTCACTGTCATTAGTGGGGAACCTCAGGGGTCAGTATTGAGCCCTATTCTCTTCAATAAATTTATTATGATCTTGTAGAAGGCTTTCACAGTAAAATATACATTTTAAGAAATAAAAACGCTCTTACTTAAAAATGTTGTGCGTATGCTGCAAGGAAGGTCAGTGCCGCAATGACAGATTGAAGAAGTAAAGAAGAATTCTTGCGCTTACTCTCTGACTGCACCTAAGTACCAGTGACTATAAGCGGGGTTCTACCATGTCCACTGTCCTATATGTGACACCATCATTCCTACCTGTAGAGTAGAGTCCGTGGTGTTGATGTGTAGTGGTGAATACTTGATAGTTGTCCGGATCCTCTAGTCTGGTAGAAGCAGTCAGGCTGTGTAGTTGAAAACGTGCCCCGGCCAGCAGCATGTTTACCATTCAAAAAGCTTGCACTTCAGATGAGAGCACCAGTGACGTCACGATAGCTTACAGCTACAGGAGCTGTTGTGGACCAAAATCCAACACGTTTTGAAAGGATCGCCTTTCTACCTTAGGGATGGAGTTCTCTTGCCTGTGTTGATCCTTTGGATCAACTTGCAGGGTAACAGGCTGAACTGGATGGACAGAGGGCTTTTTCAGCCTTATAAACTATGTTGCTATGTCTGCTATGTCTAATGGCAGACAGTAGTCCAGGCAAGGGGATAAACTGGACGATATTAGAAAAATGGTCTACTGCTACAGATCACTGTATATCTGGAGCAGGAAGGAAGATCCGTAATAAAATCCATTCCAATGCGTTGCCATGGACCATCAGGTAGAGGAAGAAGCAGACGGCTGCTTTTTGTCTGGACAATTTGTTTTGGGCACAGTTCATACAAGCTGGAACAAAGCCTTGTACATCTTGATGAAGGGATGGCCACCAATTATGTCTGGAGGTAAATTCTAAGGTTTTACGAACCCCTGGATACCCTGCCAATTTAGATGTATGACCCCACACTGCTTGTGTGAGAAAAGTGCATTACAAATGTTTGTCATTTTCACATACTGTATATAAAAGAAAACATTACAATAAATATTAGCAGGGGCATAGTTATAGTGGAAGCAGCAGCTATGGGGCCTGAACTCAGACGGGGCCCACCTAGGAGGAGAACTGAAAGATTCTATTGTATTTTATACAATACATTAAATACAGTGACATGACATACAGTATATACATGTAGGAAATGGACAGAGCGGATGCCGGGCCTGGTCTGAGAGAGCAATCTTGACAAGCCCCAGGAGTCTGGGTCCTGTCATTTCTAGTTATGCCACTGAATATTGCCCTATTTCCTACGTACTCATATTTTTCCACCTTTATTGACCAAACCTTATAGGTCATGATGACATTTATGCTTAATCGATATGCCCTCTCAGTGTGACGTAAAGTGGTCCGGCCGTTATATAGACGACATCCTCAGACTCTGCATCTGTCTTCATTAAACATCTCAGTTATAATAATAATAATATCCTCCTCTTCACTGCTGAATAAGATCCAACTGGCATTTCTTTCTTGGACGTTTTATATCGGGGATCCTATAACGCGGCCTGCACAGAACACCTACTTACTAGTACATGGCTGCTCACCACAAACTCTCCCACTGCCCATCTTGTCAAACCTTTCACTATAGGAGAATTTGTTTGAGCAAATAGGCTATGCTCCACATGTCAGTAGGCACAATGCACCTAATATTTATCTTCTCAGTAAAACTGCTCAGAACTATAAGGGAACAATAGGGTCCAGGAAGATCTTGTTCTCTGTCTCCTTGTGTCATCAAGTTTGAATGGACACCAAGTAAAGCCTTCCACACAGCATTCAAATGACATGCAAGGATCTGTGACATGGAGATGAAGGATAGATTGCCCTAGAACCAAATATAGGAAAATATCATAACTTATTCAAAAGATAAACCTCTGAAAAGTCAGTGACACTGAGAGACATACACCATAGAGTAGAAACCATTATCATGGAAGCAGAGACCATCGTGTTCTTATTATTATACCTTATGACATTATTTTCCGGGATTTGCTTCAACATCTTTATCTCAGTTATCAGCTACAGAACTTGGTTCAGTCGTGGATTTCAAAACCCTCAAGGTCTATTGCTCTTTTGCACTGGATTGTCCAATGCGATATTTGTAGGAGTTCAATTTTCCATTAACATGTTACCTTATTTCTGGACTATGAATATCTCATCCATGAGTGTATGCACAGCTTTCTTTCTTTGTGTGTACACATTCTGTGTGCTCTTCAATACATGTCAGACCTCGTGGATGTGTAGCTTCTACTGCATTAAGCTTGTCTCCTTCCAGCACTGGATCATCAAGGTCCTGAAGTCGAGGCTGCCCTCTGTTCTTCCCCGGTTAATGATAGGCACTCTAGTGATATCTGTTATTGTTCTGGTCTCATTGCTCAGTATGATCCTCACCTCAGCCCCTGCAGACAACACTGATAACAGCACCTTCTACTGTTGGACAATCAGGGCAGACTACGTTGCTCGAATACAGCTCATGCAAATTGGACTCAACTTCATGATTGCTCTGCCGTTCTGCCTCATCCTGGTGTCTCTGAGTTGTACGGTCGGGAGTCTGGTCCAGCACATCCAGAGCGTGAAGGGAACATTCAGCCTGGACGGTTCCCACATGGAAGCTCATGTTGATGCAGTCAAGACGATTATTCTGCTGCTAGTACTGAATGCATCATTTCATGTCTCTAAATTGCTGTTAGAATGGAGAAGTCTGTCCTTCCCTTGGTATTGGATTTGTGTAGTAATGTATTACTCATTTTGGCCTCTCCAGGCTCTTACTTTAATCACCAGAACTAAGAAATTATACCGTCACTTTATATGTTGTCTTTATAGGAGAAGCTCAGGGAAGATGTGAGAATATTAACAGCAAGGGAAAAAAGTGTTTCTGAGTTTCTGAAGTTGTCAGGAAAAAAAAATCCTATAATAAACTTATAATGAAACAGGACATATTGAGAGACATTCACTATTGTGGTGTAAATAAGTCACAAATGATGGTGCACAGCGTATGTCTATGTGTGTGTAACCTTCTGAAGAGGCAAGAAAAGGTGCGGGGCTTATGCACAGTCAACCGGATTTACTAAAACTTTCACCACTTTCTGTTGTAAGTTATATCTCATGTCTGCACCAACCCCTATCTGGTGTATTCTCCAGTTTCTGACACATGGACTGCTAGAAAGGCAGCTGATTTATTAAGAGACATCTACCTCTTAGTGAATTAGGCACATCTCACTCCTGAGCACTGGGATCAAGACTGGCAGGTGGAAACTCCAGTCTTCTTGATAAATGTCCCTTGCTGGGTTCTGTACAATTATCACAAATACTGTATAATGCATTCACCGGGGTTTGTTCTGAAGGTATGGTCCTTGGGTATGTCATTTAAATTTCATGAATGTAGAATCATCTGTCTCCTACAGACTCTTCAGACCCCCTCCAGATGCCTATGTTCCTGGGCTCCCATGTCTCCTCTAGCGTCAATTATTTGCTCCAGACCCCTCAGTTTTTCCTCTCGCATCTGTCTCCTCCAAACTCTGCTGTCCTCCTCTGGGCCCCTCTGTCCACATTCAAACTCTTCTGTCCAACTCTTTGGCCTCTTGACTGTGTTGTCTCCTGACTCCTGTTTCCTTTTCTGACTTCTGAGGAGTCCTCTTGAAATTTAGTATGAATAGAAAGCGCCTCGTATGTCGTGAGTAATCATTTATGATACTCGGGGGTCTTCTAGGACTGTATCCAACCTCTTTTGAGCTTTGTAAAGCCAAGACAGCAATAGTAATGTCACAGTGACTGTGAGATATGTAGCTATGGGTAAACAGAAGGTGGCTGGAAAAAAAAAAAAAAAACGGAATGTTAAATAACACACTGTACTATCTGATTTTGAAATGCTTTTTAAAATTAAGAAATGGTTCAAAAACTGTAGACTATTTGGGGGTCAGCTGCCTGATGGCAGTATAGACAGAAGGAAAGTCTAGTTCTGAACAAGCAGTCCAAAATTATCCTTTTTTGGGGAGTAGCAACAGGTTAGTGTTCTTATAAAGACAGGTAGATAGTTAGACAAGACAGGCAGATAGACAGTAGAGATGAGTGAACCCGACAAGATTTGTTTGCCAGACAAGAAGTTTGCCTTTTTTTTTTTTATTCGGTTCAGGCACGAATCATCTCAAACCAACAAGAGACAGAGAGATGTTCACATATCTTAAAGCTAGTTTGAATATTTTTCCCAGAAAGCCAGGTATGAAAGTTAGTTTGCCTGACAAAAAAGAAAAAAGGGGATATCCTATCTAAGGCCAGATGAATTAAGATATGCGATTTGAAATGTTCTCTTCCTAGAAACCAAGAGTAGTGTCACCAAGCACATAATACTCATGTATAGTTTTTAGTCTCCCTAATGATAAAGAGAACACCAAAGATAGATGGATATGATGGAGTCTCTGCCAGAGTCGACAGAGTCAACCTGTCGGCATTTTCAATTGACAGACGGATGCGCTTATCAGTAATTATGCCCCAGAAACAATAAATACCCGCTCTGACAAAATGCTGGCGGCATCAGGCTCTGACACTAGGCCGAGCATCAGGATGAGGGTGCTGGCGGGGTGTCATGAAACTGTTCCAGGCCTTGGAGAGTGTTGTCCTGCCTCTGTTGGAACTGCTGTGTGTTCCCCTCATCTCCCCTCCTGGGTTGCACAAGGAACTATATACTCTGCCGCCAGCGTTGTCAGCTGTAAATTTATCCGCAGTGATCCGCATTCTGTCCTATTATTATTATGGTTTGTGGATGTATAATTGTTGTTATTTTTATTGTTATTATGGTTTATGGTTGTAAAATATGTTATTGTTATTTTGTTATTGATGAGTTGATTAACAGGCCATGCCATTGGTTTACCTCCACTCTATGTGTTATGTTTTTAATTATATTAATGTATAGGTTTGGGATGTTTGTTGTGCATGGGACATATATGCTGTATGATTGCAATGTGTGTGAGCTTGCCAAGCTCTAAAACTGCCAACAAGTTACGGCCATTATAAGACACAACAACCAACCATGCCTGGTTGTAGGTTGAGTGGCGAGAGCCACGCGTCAGTCTGGTCCCCTATCCCCTGCCACAGCTCTGCGGTGGTGTGCTGTTTGTCACCTAAGCAAATGAGTTTCAGCACGCCCTGTTGTCGCTTCCCCACTGCCGTGCTACACTGTTTCCAGCTACTGACTGATGGCTGACTGGTGCTGCAAGATGCGAATTCAGAGGTGGAAGTGGAGTAGGAGAATGGGGGTTTGCTGCAACTAATGCAGGTGGTGGTGAAAATCCTGATGGAATGGGGTCCCGCAATCCTTGGCGTTGGTAGCACTTGTGCCATTCCAGGGTACGACTAGCTACTGGCCTCCACAATGTTCACCCAGTGTGCCATCACGGAAATATAGCGTCCCTGGCCAAAAGCACTTGTCCGTGTGTCAGTCGTTAAGTGGACCTTCCCAATAACTGCGTTGGTCAGGGCACGGGTGATGTTACGGGACACAATTGCTTGTGTAATACAGGGATGGCACACCGAGAAAAATAGTGGCGGCTGGGGATTGAGTAACGAGGACGCCCACCGTTAGCTGAGGAAGCAGTGTCCACAGGCCTAAATGGCAACATTTACAGGGCCAGTAGTTATTAAAGGTGTGCATTTAGTGCTATAGTCTGTGGGTATGTGGCTGGGTATTTGTGCTTACGTTCAAAGGCCTGGGATAAGGACATCTGTACGCGGCCTATTTGGTGTGGCCCGCCTTCTCCCTTTGCCATCCCACAGCCTCTTCCAGCCTGTTGCGGTGCTGTGGATCCCTCCCCTCTGTACTGCTGTCCTCGCTTGGCTTGCCACCTTCCCAGGTTGGGTCAGTGATGTCATCGTCCACCACCCCTCTTTCACTTCCTCACTCAGGTCATCCTCCTGACTTGTGTTGTTGATCTAATAAGACTCTCACTTATTGACAGCTGTGTCTCATCCGCATCATCCACCTCATGAAACACTAATTGCCATTCTCCACCGTCATCTTCTTCTGACTGTGGATGCTGAAGAGTTTAGGAATCAGTGCACAAGATCTCCTCATGTCCCTCTTCAGGGAGGGTCAGCTCACCTGCAGGACATCACCTACAATATTTGAGAGGGTCAGCTCACCTGCAGGACATCACGTACAATATTTGAGAGGGTCAGCTCACCTGCCAGGCCCTCACCTACAATATTTGAGAGGGTCAGCTCACCTGCAGGCCCTCACATACAATATTTGAGAGGGTCAGCTCACCTGCAGGCCCTCACCTACAATATTTGAGAGGGTCATCTCACCTGCAGGCCCTCACCTACAATATTTTAGAGGGTCAGCTCACCTGCAGGCCCTCAACTACAATATTTTACAGGGCCAGCTGACCTGCAGGCCCTCAACTATAATATTTTACAGGGTCAGCTGACCTGCAGACCCTCAACTACAATATTTTACAGGGTCAGTTCAGCAGCAGGCCCTCACGTACAATATTTTACAGGGTCAGCTCAGCTCAGCATCAGGCACTCGCCCATCATTTTTTGCAATGCTCAGCAGCAGGCCTATAGGCCCTAATGTTTTAGAGGGTCAACAGCAGTATTTGGCTCCTAATGTTTTGGAGGGTCACCAGCAGGCCATCAATAATCATTTTTCAAGGTTGTGTATGATGCCCTATTTTATGTGTAATAAAGGGTGTATTGCAGTGCTGGTTCCTTGTAATTTTTGGCAGCCTTTTCACTTAGTGCATAGGCTTTTTGAGTGTAGGAGTCCCACTACCTGAACAATTGTACCACAATGTGAATGAGGCCCCTCCTTTATGTGATATACAGGCTTTTTCGGAGTGCTTGCTTGTACTTTTTTGCAGCACTTGCACTTTATATACAATTGAATATACAGGAAAGAATGTTTCCTAACAATTTTTCCTGTGAATTTTTTTTTTTTTTTCTGTGTTGTGCGTATTATTGTCAGTCTGTAAAAGTGGCGTACAACTCGGACAACATGGTTCCCAGCAGCAACCTGGGAGTCCAAGATGCATCCAGACATCGTCCCCATGCTGTTCCCGATCCATTTTGATAGTCTTTCTGTCACTTTCTGACCTTTTTCAATGGACCAGGCACCCTCCCCTTATCCGAGCAGGGGGTGCCTGGTTGTCTCCCAATGACTACTATTATACTCGGGTGCTCGGCCGAGCGCACGAATATAGCAATGTGTTCAGACCGAACACCCGAATACTTTGGTGCTCGCTCATCACTAATAATAATCGATTAAGATGTGCAGCTCTATTATTCCTGAACCTGCATCACAGCAAAAAAAATAGTATGGTAGAAGAGAATATATTAACATCAGCTCCTATAGCAATCACTTTCACTATACATTAGCACCACGTGACACATCAGTTTACTGCACTAACATTTGTGCAGGGTTTATCTGCTCCACGGCATCACCAGCAGCCTTAGCTGATTACAGGGATGTGCATTTAATCCTTTTGCCCTGTTTATTGCCCTTAATGTGTGTTCTCTTACCTGCAATGACAAACAAATGACCTTTCAGTCTGATAGGATAGTAACATGATATTCTGTCCAGCCAGGAACAAAAGTCTGTATTTTAAGTTCCCCCCTGCTATTTGCAGTGCTATGTCATTCAGGCTTTAAATGCTCTGCTGCCATCTACTGGCAATTTAGTAGAATTGCCATGAGTTTAACGATTTTCTACTTTCACAACCATACTCTTGGATTGCTGAATCTAGAAATGGAATAGGTATTAGTTTATTTTTATGGGGTGCCTATTTTTGACATACCTTACACTCTCCCCCACAAAATTTGATGTCATCCCCGGCATATGCAGACTTTAGTATGAGAACCACATTCTTGTACTCATCTTCCATTAACCATAGTAATACCATTGCTTGAGAAACAGTCCTCCCAGTAACATCTACCCCTAGTTATGTCACAGCTTCCCACCCGGCCCACAGCGCTATGAAGCCCGGTGGGATATTGTGGCCTAAAGCCTACTATTAAGAAACCACTTTAACACAGGTTTGTGTGTGATATTGTAAGACACGAGTTGATGGAAAACTAGGGGACACCCTATTACTTCTGTCCTCTTTCTTTTTTTCTTCTCTTTTTAATAAAGTGGAATACCCATGGTACATTACCAATATATTATAGCATAACCACCTATCGTTCTCTATATTTTTTTCTTCTACCTAGTTTTCATCATTTAAAACTCTTTTACCTGGAATGTCTGCAGTAAGAGTGCAAAAATTTCCTTTTTTTTGCTAACCACAGAACATAACATCTAACATTAATGAACCATAGAATTAAAGACATAGATACGGTTAGCACTTTTAGAGTCCTCAGCAAAACAATCTGGGCTTAGGTACCTGCTAGGACAAACCGGTGGTGTATGAACACAATCTATGACCTGTACTGCTGCATTCCTGGCAACACTACTGGGTTGACCCAAAGTGTCATAAGTCAGGACTTTCGGCTGTCTCCTGTTCCTGCTGGGCTGTATCCTGCGTAGCAGTAAGGTATCTGAAGCATCCTCAAACTCACCTTCATCGTTGTCAACTATCTCAGGTGAGTTTTCTGGTGAAGGGTTTTCTTCTTCTGTGTTTCCTGATGGACATGTATTGTTGTCAGGTGGAACTACAGGCTCTTCCTCAGTAACTTCCACTGTAGCTTGCTCTGTACTTTCCTCTGTATCTTCCTCACTCATTTCACTCATGGCAAGGATAGAACTCCACTGCTTCAGGATTCTGTTCTATGTCTCCCCTTGTGTGATCTCTCTGAGTTACTGGAATTAATGATCTCTACTGTTCTTGTTCAAGATCCGAGTCATCTTCTGATATTCTCTCCGATATCTGTGTCACTGGTTAACGATTCTTTGAAACTTGGCCTCGTCCTCGCTGGGTTTTTCATGTATCTACTGACCTTTGTCGATGGGTAAGTAATCGCAAGGCAATAACAAATTGCGGTGCAGGATTCTTGTGCAGCCTTTTCCAGTTTCTGGCTTAACTTCATACACTGAGCTATCTTCACACTTTTTCTTCAGAATGACATGTACAGCATCTTCCCAGAACGATCTCAGTTTTCCTGGTCCTCCTCTTTCAGTAAGGTTTCTTACAAGGACTCTACTGCCAGGTGAGAGTTCTACTCCATGAATGTTTCTGTCATAATGCTCTTTCCCTCTTTGCGCAGCTTGGGTAGCTACCTTTGAAGCAACCTGATAGGCTTCAGTCATCCTATGTGTCCACGTTTTTAAATATGAGTAATTCTTATATTTTTCTGTTACTGGGGTGTCAAACATACTGTCTATTGGTAGTCTTGCAGATCTCCTGAACAGTAGGAAAAATGGAGAATACCCCGTAGCTTCACTTTTTGGTGCAGTTGTATGCGTGTATTACCTGGGCAAGTGAGTTCTTCCAGTCTTTCTTGGAATCTGGCAACAGGGTCCGAAGCATAAACAGTTGAATCTTTCACATAGTCCGTTACCTTCCGGATGATATGGAGTCGTATGGGAGTTCTGATTGTGGCAGTGTTTTCCTAATGCCAAGAATAACTGGTTTTCAAATTCTTTTCCTATGTGCATGCTGAATTCTGGTAGAAAATCTAAATTTCAAGACAAAGTCACTTAATATTTTATCAGTCTTTGCTGACTTGTTTTGGGTCGAGTAGACCTGAGCAAACCTGGTGAAGTGGTCTATTACTACTAGTATGTACTCATAACCTCCTTTGCAGGTTTCCAGATGGAGGAAGTCGATAGAGACTATCTCAAAGGGATAAGTAATATTGCTCAATGGAGCTCTGGTAGGCCTATTGGGGCGTTTGTCTTTCAGACAGGTGCACTTGTGATTAATTTATTTCTCTGCTTCTCTCTGCATATGTGGACAAAATAACCTGATCAAGTTTACAGTTCTTTCCACTCTAGGTGACCCATTTCTTCATGCAATTCTCTCAACACCAATGAATGATACAGCTTGGGTAACATCAGTTAAGAACCTGAGGTTGTTTTCCTTCTCAAACTTCCGTCTTCGGTGAGGTATAATTTGGTCCAGTACTTCATTAGTATGAAGAGATCAAGCTGTCGTTCCTGTTTTGATGGGAACCTGTTTTGGTTTTTATACTCCTACACTGGACTGATGACTGAGTCCTCTTTTTGTTATGTCCTCATGGTCTCTTTAGGTATTTGAGCTACCTTCTTTTGGGTAGCATCTATTGTTGATGTTATATTGGCGATGGTTATTGGACACAGCCAAGGTGTTGCTTCTTTCTGTTGCACTTGAAGTGCTTGGGTTATGCAACTGATGACTTTGGGGTCGACTTCTTGCTGTAACGGTCACGTCCACACACACACAGGGGGAAGGATAGTGACCACTGCACTCCACCCTCACCCCTAGCTCTGCCTACTTGCCTCACAAGTACCCAAAAGAACTGAACCCTTGCAAAAAGGAGTTACACCATGTACGATAAAATATCTCTCAATTTTATTATTATAAAGTAGCACATAACATACGGGAAAAGCAAAACACTGAAGTGCCTGTCGCAGCAGGCTACAACCCGGAAGACAAAGTCCACGCACAACCCGAATATGTAGACATATGGGAAATGATAATCCTACATACACAAAATGGGTATGAACAAGTTGAAACATACAGGGATGTAATCCCCACACGGAAAACTCACATAAATGTCTAACCAAGTGGTCAGAAAAAACCCCTACGAGAGAGGGTGGGATATAATACCGAACTTAACCCAAGCAATCAAATGGTGCAATGTAGATAGTAAAATATATTACCCATTATCTTATCCGGGACGAGCGTGGACACCAGAAACCTCGACGCGCGTTTCACCCCTCACAGGCTTCGTCAGGAGGATATTGCTGATTATGAGTTTGAGGAATTTCTTTTTGGTTTGGTACTACTTGCCTCACAAGTCCTGATGACAGGGGACAACTGGAGGACAGTCCCTTACTTAGGGTATGTGCAGGGAAAACAGACAAGACAAAATACGGAACGTGAACGGACCGGGTCAGAACCAAGAGAGCTACGCAGTACAAATGGTAAGCAAAGAATGGTCAGGAGAAGCCGGGGTCAAATACCAGGAGTGTAGAGAAGTAACAGAGGAGTCCGAAAAGAGTAGTCAGGCTAATGGGAGACTGAGTGCGCATTTGGCGCCCTGTGACAGTACCCCCCCCCCCTTTTATAAGGGGTCACCGGACCTAAGACTCGGGTGTTCTAAATGAAATTTTCGAACAAGTGAACCTCCCTGGTGGGTACCCAAGATCTTTCTTCGGGTCCATACCCCTTCCAGTGAATCAGGTACTGTAAGGAATTATGCACCCTCCTGACATCCACAATCTTAGACACCACATACTCAACAGCATCACCAACAAGAACGTGGCAGAGCGAGGCCTCCAACAGTTACAACAGATTCAAAATACTTTTAAAAGAGATTTATGAAATACTGTACATTATGAATGTGGAACGACTCGGGCAGCTCCAACCTAAATGATACCGGATTAATGACCTCCGTGATCTTATACGGTCCAATAAAACGAGGAGCACAATTTTCTAGAAGCTACCTTGAGAGATAGATTCTTGGAGCACAACCATACTTTATCCCCAACCTGAAAGTTCACCCCTTGGAACGTCTCCTATCGGCCTTGAGGTTTTGAGAGCTTTGAGCCTTTTCTAGGTTTGATTGAACTCGGGCCCAAACTGTGCACAGTTCGGAGGAGAGTTTATCCGCTTCAGGGTTAGAGGTGGAGACGGATGACCCAGAATGAAATGGGGATGAAAACCATGGTTACAAAAGAAAGGGGAGACCCCAACAGAAGAATTGACATGATTATTCAAAGCAAATTCAGCCAACGGAAGGAATTTGACCCGTAATTGCTGGTCATCAGCAACGTACAACCTCAAGAATTGTTCCACAGACTGATTAAGGCGTTCAGTCTGCCTATTACTCACAGAATGGTAGGCGGAAGAAAAAGACAATTAAATTTTGCATCTTTGACAGAAGGCCCTCCAGAATTTGGACACAAACTGCACACCCCTGTCAGAAACAATATTTTCTGGGATGCCATGTAAACGAACAATCTCTCTCGCAAAAATAGACGCCAAGGTTTTTTCATTCGGAAGTTTAGACAGGGGAATGAAATGGACCATCTACCCAAACCACAGTCTTAGCCTCCGCCAGAGGTAGGTCAGTTGTAAAGTCCATCGAGATATGGGACCAGGGTCTACTGGGAATGGGTAGGGGTCGTAGGTTACCACCAGCAGGGCGAGTCCTAGGTGTCTTAGACCTGGCACAAACCTCACAGGATGACACGTACGACTTGACATCCCTGGTCAGAGTGGGCCACCAATAAGATCTAGAAACCAGATCCTTAGTGCCTTCAAAACCCAGATGTCCACAAAAGGCAGAATCGTGACACTCCCTCAACAGCAGGAGACGAAATTGTACGGGAACAAACAACTTATCTGTTGGGGTGGATGCCGATGCCAGATGTTGTTCAGCCTTAATGTGAGCGGAGATATCCTGGGTTAGAGTCGCTAAGAAGATGTTTGCTGGTAGGATGGATTCAGGCGGTGCCTCAGTGGGTTGAAAAGCATGGAAGCTCCGAGATAATGCGTCCGCCTTGACGTTTTTACATCCCGGCCTGAACGTAATGGAGAAATCAAAACGGGTAAAAACAGATCCCACCGGGCTTGCCGGGATTCAACCTTTTAGCAGACTCGAGAAACATTAGGTTTTTATGGTCAGTGACAACAGTTACCCGATGCCTTGCCCCTTCCAAAAAATGCCTCCACTCCTCAAATGCCCATTTAATAGCCAGCAGCTCCCTATTCCCTATGTCGTAGTTTCTCTGCGTGGGAGGGAATTTCCTAGAGAAGAAGACACACGGTCTCAGGTTAGTAAGGCTAGCAGGACCTTGTGAAAGGATTGCTCCTGCGCTGTCCTCAGACACATCCACCTCCACAATAAAGGGTCTCTCCTGATCAGACTGGATCAGAAGGGGAGTGCTACTAAATGCCTTTTTTAAAGTTTCAAATGAAGAAATGGCCTTGGTAGACCAATTCTCCAAATCCGCCCCTTTCTTAGTAAGGTCGGTCAATGGTTTAGCAATTACAGAAAAATTCATGATAAATTTACGATAGTAATTAGCGAAACCCAAAAAACGTTGTAAGGCCTTTGGATGAAGGCTTTACCCATTCCTTAATTGCCAAAAACATACCAGGATCCATCTTAAAGGAGTAAGGAGTCAGAACATGCCCTAAAAACAGTATCTCCTGTACCCCAAAGACACATTTCTCTTGCTTAGCGGATAGCTGGTTCTCCCTCAACACCTCTAATACTTGTTTGACATGAGACACATGAGATTCGAAATCAGGAGAGAATATCAAAATGTCGTCAAGATAGACAATAATAAATTTACCTAAGAACTGCCTAAGAATATCGTTCATTAAGTTTTGGAACACAGCTGGGGCATCACCTGATATTCAAAGTGTCCTTTTTGGAGTATTGAACGCTGTCTTCTATTCGTCTCCCTCCTTGATTCGGATTAGATTGTATGCCCCTTTCAGGTCAATCTTGGAAAACCAGGTTGCCCCCAGAATCAATGGGAGAGAGTATCTATTTTGGACAGTGATTTTATTTAATCTCCGGTAATCAATACACTAAGACTACCATCCTTTTTCTTAACAAAGAAAAACCCTGCTCCCATAGGAAAGACTGAAAGTCTAATATGCCGTTTAGCAAGGCTCTCCTTAATATAATCTTCCATAGCCTTGTGTTCGGGCTTAGAAAGAATACAAATTCGCCCATTAGAAAATTTGGCACCCTCTATTAGCTCTATGGCTCAATTGTAAGGTCTATGGGGAGGAGTAGAACCTCTGGAGCTAATCCCCGTTTACAGTTCCCGGATCAAGGCCTACTTCCGGGAGTATGAGGAAGCGAATAGGACCCTCAAGAAGCTTAGGGAGAACTTAAAGAAGGAGAGGGTGCTAGGACAAAGCTTCAAGAAGAAACAGGCCAGAAATATCAAATAAAATAAAAGGCCTAAAAGAAATCATTAAAGAGCTGGAAGAAAACAGCGGTCCATTTAAGGAAAAGCTCAAAAACGATGAAAGTTTCAATGAAATGGCTGGAAGCCAAAAACAACAACAAGATGACTCCACTAGTGAGGAGGAAGAGTCGGACATGGGGGGGCAACCTGTGGAAACAGGTATCACCACAGGTATCACCGCAGAGCAGGTATGCCTGCCCCCCACTAGTTCTGATGAGGAAGGGGAATACTGTGAAAGCAGCGGAGTTGGGGGGCAGCTTATGGCCGAAATACGCCACCCGGAGTCCCCCAAAATTCGTGAAGACATCTGTTTTGATAATGAATTACCTGAAGATGAGCAAATGGGAAAGAGGAGGAAGAAAAAGCCAGTGAAGCCAGAGGTGAGGTATGTCTATGTGACCCACCCTGCGTGCCCTGGGCCAACTGAAAAGCCAGCTCAGGGCACGAACCCCGCCATCCTCCCTGGCCCGGTCTCTGCTGTGGGACCGGTGCGTAGGAGTGGGGAGAAAGACGCGACAAAAATGGCGCAGGACGCCGTCCCTGTTTGCGGTAACAGGGGCGGTGAGGAGAAGCAGGAGGGGCCAGACAGGAAGGCTCCCGGGACGGGCGGCGAGGGGGACATGGCTGGTGGTCGGGTGGCTCCGCCCGCCTTTACTAGGGCACTGGAAAAGTGCCAAGTGGAGGTACGAAGGGGCAAAGTGGCTGCCACTGCCCCCTTGCAGAGGTTGTTGCCGGGATCCCTGTCCTGGGGTCTGCATCCTCTGCCCTGGTCTGCTTCACCTCTCCCATGCGCCCTGCAGTTTATAGCAGACCATAGAAGAATTTAAGCAAAAAGTCTATGCTTCACATTTTATCAGAAATGCAGCTAATATTCAACTTCCTCCAAAACTGCTCAAAAATATAAGGAAGTGATAGATGTGGTCCAACAAGACCTTGTCTCACTGTCTTCTCTTGTCATCAGATTTACGTTATATGCATAATAAATGCTCATATTCACACTGACAGCAAAATCAATCCTTCCAAACAGCATTCAAATAATATGCAAGGATCTGTGACATGGAGATGACAGAATGGATTACCCTAGAACCAAATATAGGAAAACTTTACAACCAGCAAAAACATTCAAGAGATAAACCTCTGAAGAGAAGTCAGTGACTCTGAGAGACTTGACTTTTTGTGTTGCAGATACATCATAGAGTAGAAACCACTGACATGGAGATACAGAATCTCCTATGTTTATTACTTTACATGATAACTTCATCTTCCGGGATTTTCTTCAACATGTTTATCTCAGTTATCAGCTACAGAACTTGGTTGAGTCGTGGGTTTGAGAACCCTCAAGGCCTCCTGCTCTTTTTCATTGGATTGTCCAATGCAATATTTGGAGGAGTTCAACTTTCCATGGACATGTTATCTTATTTCTGGACTATGAATATCTCATCCATGAGTGTATGTACAGATTTGTTTTTTTGTGTGTACACATCCTGCATGCTCTTCAATACATGTCAGACCTCGTGGCTGTGTAGCTTCTACTGCATTAAGCTTGTCTCGTTCCAGCACTGGATCATCAAGGTCCTGAAGTCGAGGCTGCCCTCTGTTCTTCCCCGGTTAATGATAGGCACTCTAGTGATATCTGTTATTGTTCTGGTCTCATTGCTCAGTATGATCCTCACCTCAGTACCTGTAGACAATACTGATAACAGCACCTTCTACTGCAGTACAATCAGCGAAGACTACGTTGTTCAAATATCGTTAACAGATATCGGACTCAACTTCATGATTGCTCTGCCGTTCTGCCTCATCCTGGTGTCTCTGAGTTGTACGGTCGGCAGTCTGGTCCAGCACATCCAGAGGGTGAAGGGAACATTCAGCCTGGACGGTTCCCACCTGGAAGCTCATGTTGATGCAGTCAAGACGATTATGCTGCTGCTAGTACTGAATGCATCATTTTATGTCTCTAAATTGCTGTTAGAATGGAGCAGTCTGTCCTTCCCGTGGTTTGGGATTTGTCTAGTAATGTATTGCTTATGTTGGCCTCTCCAGGCTCTTACTTTAATCACCAGAACTAAGAAATTATACCGTCACTTTATATGTTGTTTTTATAGGATAAGCTCAGAGAAGATGTGAGAATATTAACAGCGAGGGAAAAAAGGGTTTCTGAGTTTCTGAAGTTGTCACTCGAAAATAAAAATAAAAATCTGATAATAAACTTATAATGAAACAGGACATATTGGGTTCTGTATATTAATCACAAATATAATGCATTGCTCATGTTTTGTCCTGGAGATATGGTCCTTGGGTATGTATGATTTAGGGTTGAGCGAACCCGAACTGTAAAGTTTGGGTTCGTACTGAACATTGCGGTTTTTCGCACCAGGACCCAAACCCGAACATTTCCGTAAAAGTTTGGGTTCGTTGTTCAGCGATTTCTTCCCGCTTTTTGAAAGGCTGCAGGGCAGCCAATCAACAAGCATTTCACTACTTTGCCTTAAGAAGCCATCACAGCCATACCTACTATTGGCATGGCTGTGATTGGCAAAGTGCAGCATGTGACCCAGCCTCTATATAAGCTGGAGTCACGTAGCGCCGCACGTCACGTCAGCTCTTCTCAGTGTAGGGACAGGTTGCTGCTGCTGCTCTTGGAGAGAGATTAGGGAAGAAATCTGTTGAACCTGGTGGTGTTAACTTTTGAAACTACAGCAATTATTGAGGGTGCTATGCTACATTTTTGTACCCAGCCCTGAGCCCAGTGATACTGTAAAATAATGTTTAATCCATCTGTCACTGAGGTGGGGGTCGTTGGCCATTTTGCAGCTGCAGTGTCCTTGGAACTGCATGTGACCTGCATGTGTGCCAGCCTGCCAGGGACCGCAGTCTAATTCATTTTTGGTAGCTCAGGGAAGGAAAATTCCTTTTTCTGGCAGGTCAAGTCCCCTACATTACTTATTTTATAAATTTGGGGTGCATTTCTGTAGTTGGGGAATAAACCCGTACCATCGTACCACAGAGCACATTTGCATATAACCCTGAAAAACCTGTTTTATAATTTTTGGGGTCACATACTGCATTTCTGTAGTTGGGTTAATAAACCCGTATTGTGGTGCCACAGAGCACGTTTGCATACAACGCAGAAAAACAGTTTTATAATTTTTGCGGTGACATTCTGCATTCCTGTAGTTTGTTGCAATAAACACTGGTTTTGTGGTACGTAGCAGATCTGAGGCCTACCCTGTATTTAACTCATTTTAAGTAACCTGTGGAACTTACATTGTGGCATTTACACAGTTGGTTGCAAAAAAACAGTTTTGTGGTAGATAGCACATTTGCGGTTGTACGCTGCATTTCTGACAGTCAAATTAAACCGTTAACTTCTGCTGTTACATTGTTGGTTTGAAAAATCAAATTTTTGGTGACAGTGAAGTAATTGTATTGAATTGCTCCGTTACACTGTTGTGTGACCTAAAGAAATGTATTCTGTTTATGACCCGGCGCTGCCTTACTGTTAGTGAACTGAATTGCTGACTATTGGCAGTTAAATGCAGCAGACTCTTATGCTTCTTTATGACTCTGCTGGCAGGGTTTCCTGGGCCATAACCATAGCCCTGCCCCAGAAGTGGAAGAGATTGAGTGCACGGAATGCCCAACCACTTAGGTTTGAGGTTAAGGACAGGGGAGGACTACCGCAGCAAAACAGCATGAACTCACATATAATTTTTAGAGCGTCATTTGAACAGCATGCACTCGGATATAATGTTTTAGAGCATCAGCTCACCTGCAGACACTAGCATATAATGTTTTAGAGCGTCACTTTTTGACCTTTTCCAATGGACCAGGAACTCTCCTCTTAAGCGCAGGGGTGCCTGGTTGTCTCCCATTGACTTCCATTATACTCGGGTGCTCGGCCGAGCACACGAATATAGCAATGTGTTCGGGCCGAACACCTGAATACTTTGGTGCTCGATCATCACTACTGGGTATCCGAACTTCCCTTAAGTTTTGCAAGTCTCTTGTCCAACTCTCACACCTTGGCCTCAAATTTTCAGGCATGGGTTCATCCCATCCTAACTTCTGTCTGCATAATTCTCGCAGTATTTCTCTTGATTTGAGCATCACTGAGGCCAAAAATCCCAATGGATCATATATAGACGCCACTGCGGAAAGAATGATACGTCTAGTTACAACTTTCTCTTCAATAGATACTTCAAAGAAGGACTTGTCATTCTCTACATTCCATCCCAATCCAAATGCGTTCTGAACTGGAAGATGATCATAACTGAGATCTACATTCTTCATTGTTGATGCAGGTTCAGAGTCACTGATGGATTCCAGTACCTCTCTGTTGTTTGAGATGAATTTCTGAAGGCGCAGGTTTCTTCTTGCGCATAACTCTTGGCTTTCTTTGACTAGCTTGATTGCATATTCTATAGACTCTAGACTTATAAGACCATCATCTACATAAAAAATTTTTTTCAGAAAATTTGCTGCTGATCCTTTTCATTCTGATTTGCCAGGTGCTTCATACCATAATTGGCGCAGCCTGGAGACGATGCTGTTCCGATCAAGTGTACTTTCATCTTGTATTCTGCTGGCTCTGTATCTGTATCTCCGTCCTCCAACCATAGGAACCTCAGGAAGTCTCTATCTTCATTCTTCACATGAAACTGGTGGAACATCTTTTCGACGTCACACATGACCGCTACGGGATACTTTCTGGAATCTACAGAGTACTCCAGGCAGAGTGTTTATAAGATCTGGTCCGTTTAATAGATAATCGTTCAATGCAACACCATCATACTTTGCTGAGCAATCAAATACTACTCTGATCTTATCTGGTTTCTTTGAGTGGTAAACACCTTGATGTGGGATGTAACACACTTCTCCTTCTTTAGGTTGGTATTAACTTTCTCGGCATATCCTTCTTCGAGGATGCCTTCCATGAATTTCAAATAATTATTCTTGGGTTTTGGATCTCTTCCCATCCTTTACTTCAAACATTTCAACCTTGCTAGGACAAGATCTCTGTTATTTGGCAGACAAGATCGTTCTCTAAAGGGTTAGGGCATTTCAAGATGACCTTGTTGATTCTGCTGAATACTTTCTTCTAGAGCAGGCATGCTCAACCTGCGGCCCTCCAGCTGTTGCAAAACTACAACTCCCATCATTCCTGGACAGCCTACAGCTATCAGCCTACAGAAGGGCATGGTGGGAGTTGTAGTTTTACAACAGCTGGAGGGCCACAGGTTGAGCATCCCTGTTCTAGAGTGTCTACGAACTTTATGTTTTCTCGGGATACACTCTTTTCTTTAGAACTTAAGTCTGCAAAGTCAGACTCTAGTATCTTGATTACTTTCGCAGGACCTACAGTTAGTAACTTTTGGACAGCTATTCGATGACACAATCCTGTCACCTGTCTTGAGTTTGCAAGCTGCTGTTTTCCTCAACAACACCCCATCCTAGATCAGTTTGAACAGCGTAGGGTTCACCTTTTCCTCCTGTGATTACCTTTCGTGGTACCAAAGCTTCGGGACAATCGTAGCCTATCAACAGTCTAACACCAAACTCCTTGAGCGGGGACATTTCTTGACATATGAAAGATAGGTGCTCCCACTCAATAGCTGTTTCACAGGTAGGTATGCGATCTTGGTCTAGAGATATATCATCTTTTGTATAAGCTGTAAAGCTGTAGGTAGATGTTCTAATGTGCAGTTTGAATGAAGTCCTCTAACTCTCAGTCCTTTGACCCTTTGACTGCTCACTAATGTGTCTCTTCCAGTCATTGTGGTCAGTTTGAGCTTCACTGGTTGTGTAGCCACTTGTAATTTCTTGCAGATTTCTTGATCAATGAAGGTGACGTCACTCTGGGCATCCAGTAGCGCATAGGTGTATACCTACTTGTTCCTCCTTTTAGGATTTAAAATGCACACTGGTACAACCATTGATGTGCCGTTGCTTTCTCCTTCCCTCACTCTGCAAGAGAATACAGATACTTTCTTTTCTTCCTCAGCATCTTTAGGTATTGAGGATTTATCTTTCTTTGGACGTTCTTCATGTAGTGGTGTAGGATGGCGTCCTTTGCAAACGCTGCATGTGGCCTTTCTCTTTCACTCCTTAGTAACATGGCCTCTTAGACATCCAAAACACAGTTGGTTATCAAGTACAAATGTTTTATTTTCTTCTGGGGACTTCTCCTTCAATTGTTGGCACTTGTGTAAGGAGTGGTTCTCTCCACAGAACATACACTTAAAGGTAGTCTGAAAATTTGTCGCTTCTGTCTCTCTACTGATCCCAGTAGTGACTTTGAACTTGCTCTCGTAGGTGTCTAGACCTCTAGCTGCTGTGTTGGTTGCAAAGCTAGTTGTTCTTGCGCGTCTTATCTCTCTTGTAGGCCTTTCTTCTAAGGATTTTAAGACATAAGATGATGTTACTGGATTACATGCTATCCGTGCTTCCTCATTGATGAACTCAGAGAACTCTTTAAAAGTTGGGAAGTTCTTACCTAGATAAAACTGTTTAGTCACATAGTGATTCCATCTAGAAGCGACTTCTCAGGTAGCTTAGTTAGCATCCTGTGGATTTCTAGATAGTCATTCAGTACTTCCAGTCCTTGAACATGTTGGATGGCATTGCTGCATTCTTGCAGGAAGTCACTATACTCTTGAAGTCTGAAGTGTTCTTTAAGACCTATTTAAGGCCACTTATTCAATTTCTCTCTTAAAGCACTTTGTACTAAGACAGGGTGACCATGTCTTGCATTCAATTTTTTCAAGGCTTGCTTGTAGTCTTCTTCATCTTTTCTATAAAAGTTACCTTCAAGAACTTTCTTTGCTTCCCCTACAACATACCTTGTCGACTGTACTGAAGCAATGATGTTCAATGATCATTTCAAAACTTGCCTTCCACTCTATGAACTTCAGTACATCTCCTGAAAATACAGTAGGTTCCGGAACAGGAAGTCTAGCGAGGATTGCTCTCTGTTGTCCTGTAGGGGCAAAAGATGTGACATTCTCCTGACCGTTGTAGTGACACATAGTAATAGAATCATCTGATTCTATTTTCTCACTTAGTTCTGAATTACTGGAGTCCCTTTCTTCATTTTTTTTCCGGTAGAGATAGTGGGTACATTCACACACCTTTTTTTTTTTAACTAAGTCTCTTTTTGTCTTTCTGAGCAGGGATGGAAGGAAAATAGGTGTCTATTTCTTCACTTAGTACAGATTTGAACCTAAGACTACTCAGATTCATGTCCTGTTCGTGTACTCTGAGTCTGGCTTCCATGATCTTAACTTCTTTCTGCCTTTCGAGATTTCTCATCTGTTGGCTCTGTGCATCCTTTTCAGCTTCCATTTGACAGCGTTGTGCATCCTTTTCAGTTTCTTTTTGACAGTGCTGTGCTTCCATTTGATAGCGCTGTGCATCCATTTTAGCTATCAGTTGGCGCTGCACCTCATTTCCATCTCAAATTCTGCTCTCTTGACAGCAAGTTGTTCAGCTAATTCCTTTCTTTTGGCTGAAGTACTTGAGGACTCTTATTTGTGGGTGGCACTTCTGCTAGAGAAGGAAGTCCCATTTGAGATTGTGGTTCCACCTAAGGACCTAGCATAGTCTCTCATAAAAAGCTTGTTCATTCTCTTTCTTGCTTTAACTTCATCATAGTTTGCTGCAGATGATAGTTCTCTCATGAGCTTTGTTAAATCTTTAGTGACCGCAGTACATGTGTCCATGTTCCTTACAATATCCTGGAAAGGTGTCGTAAACAACCGCAGGTTGACATATCCTGCCATAAGCTCTGATTCAGATTCTTTTACCGTCTGTACTATATCACTCAAGTTTCTTTTTATACTTTTGTCATGAGCAGTAGGGAAAAGTGCAGCCCTAACCCGCACCTCTATCCCTACCTACTTGCACGATCCGTCCTAGGTAATGGTGCAAAACTGGAAGACAGTCCCTAACTTAAATACATGCAGGCAAAACAAGGGAAAACACACAACCGACAGTGCAAACACAGAACAAAAATGCAAAGTCAAAGCAGCTGAGGTCAGGTGCCAGGAGAAGACGTCAGAACAAACGGGATAACCAGATCAAGCCAAATGCAAGTCGGGGTCCAAAGCCAAGAAGACACATCAGGATACATGGATAAGACAGGAGCGAGGTCAAAATACAGAGCTGAGGTCAGAATACAAATAAGTCAAAAGGTATGCTAGTGAAAGGTAATAACATTATTCACAGGCAACCTGTGGCCAGCAGGCTGCTGGTTTAAATAGGTCAGGCTGGTGAGTCACATGACGTGGCCAGCGTCACGTGACTCACAGCAGCCCAACACAGCTGAGAACTGATCATTATTATTGGTGCTCAGCTCTCCTGCTGCTCGCCTGTTGCCATGGAGACAAGGACACAGGCTACGTCCTTGCTCCTCACCTTGTACAGGGTGCCGGCGGTGTGGCAAAAGAAGCACGTGTTGCCAGCCCCTCGTTACAACGTTCTTGTTTTAGCTTTCCACGAATGCCTTTAATGTATAATTTCCACCCCTCATACATTCGGGCAAACTTTTTCTCTTTTAATGCTGCTTCTTGCTCCAAATTTTTCAGCATCTTTGAGGTCGGTTTCCTGGCATGTCATGAACGTCTTAGTTCATTTGTTTGGGATATATTTGTTTGAGACAAGACTAATGCTGCATCAGACTCTTCTGACTCAGACCTTCTATTATTTGTATCCTCTAACAGTGGCATGGTAATACTAGGCTCAGACATTTTACTTTAAATGCTATAATAATCAATACGAATATTAAAGGACCTTTCACTTTAAAATGCAATACTGACAAATGCAGAAATAAATCACTTTCACTTTAAATGTAACAGCGATAAATGCAGGCAATAAATTACTTTCACTTTAAATCCGTGTATTACAAACTGTCCTTTGTTTTGCATAAAGTCTTTTATTACTCAACACGAAAATATCTCTTTATGCCAAAGCCTATATGCAATGATAAGTAATAAAAAGGAGAGCTCTGACCTTATTCTGAAGAGCAGGATACTGCGATCTGTAAGTTGCTGGAACAAATGTCAATCTTAAAGGAGACTTGTCTTTTCTTGATATGATGCTCTGCGCTGACTTGTGATGCTC
This sequence comes from Bufotes viridis, assembly GCA_033119425.1. NCBI lineage: Eukaryota > Metazoa > Chordata > Amphibia > Anura > Bufonidae > Bufotes > Bufotes viridis. Next base: position 1,677,780 of record CM065595.1, on the reverse strand, counting down.
TGCGCTGACTTGTGATGCTCTGTGATGACTTGCGATGCTCTGCGCTGACTTGTGATGCTCTGCGCTGACTTGCAATGCTCTGTGATGACTTGTGATGCTCTGCGCTGACTTGTGATGCTCTGCGCTGACTTGCGATGTTCTGTGCTGACTTGAGATGCTTTGTACTGACTTGCGATGCGCTGCTGCAGGCTTTGGGCCTAATGGCGGGAAACTAGCTGGCTGCAGTATGTGGCCTCTTCGTGTATAGCGGACAGTGGTGCAGGCACTCTAGCTCTGGACTTTGGCCCCCCACCATGCGTCTCTTTCTCTCTTTAGGGATCGCAGGAGGGTTGGCGCTCTTTCTCTGACTATCTTGCCTTTGCCGTTCTGCCACTTTAAGAGGTCGGCTGCAGTTTGACTAATACACGCGTTATATGGCCTCTATGGTAGCTGCTCTGAGGTGCGTTTGCTTGCTCACTCAGGGAACAGTTGCTGCACGGTGGTGTATACTGGCGGTCCGCTGCTCTAATGCGCTCTTTACTGTGCAAGTTGAGGAGCGCTACCGCTTTGCCCTCTGAGGTCGATAGTTCCACTGTGGCAGGCACAGCACAATAAAGTGCCTTTTGCGCTGTGGCATTAAGAGAATTTTGATATCTCTAACTTTTTAGTCCAACCAGAAATCTTACTATGCTTTAATTCTTCTAGCGCTATTCTATGAAAGCAGTAGGCTTAAAGAGCACACCAAATGTATAAGATAACTTCTTTATCAACTTCAGCTTTTTTCATATATAACACTGCCGCCTCCGCAGCAGATAGTCCACGTACAACACACGTGTTGAATAAAGTATCATAAAATGTTGGTTCAACAGTTTAATCTTGTCATTCAACATAAAATGGTGGATATATTTCTCTCTTCAGAATCTGCACTTTCACTTTAAGTTATTTAAGCACTTTATGATCTCTTTGAGAGGTATATCTGAGGTTTAACCAATAGTGCTACTTGCTCACCTTGGTTTGCAGTTTGCTCTATACAATTGCTTTGAGCAGTTTGTTTAAACTATTCGCAGATTGCTTTTTATGGATCATTATGATCTGGTATGTAAACACATAACTAGTTCAGTATACAGTTCTGATCATAATATTAACAATAGGAACCTTCTATAACTGTTCTAAATACCTATTTTGGCCTCTTTGCTTCTATAAAACTTAGCTCTTAGTGGAGTGAATGTCTGTTCAGCTTCTCTTCTCTGGTGTAATGATTCTAGCAGCTTCTGCTAGGGAGTTTTCCAGACAGGCTGATTGTGAGGCTGGCTGTGATTGGCCAAGACTCCTGCTCAGTGTGAGGCTGGCTGTGATTGGTTAAGACTCCTGGGCAGTAACAACAGCTTAACTCTATGCTTTCTGTTAATAATTCTGCTGTGTCATCGAGCTTACCTTACAGTCATATAAGGAATCTTAAAGGCATATTATCTTTTTTTCTTCTGTGAACACAATATATATAACTGCTATATGACATCCAAACACATGAAGTCACTGTAAATAACTCTCTTTCTGTCTCTAACATATAAATATATGAACTGTATTAAAGTTATTGGAAGGTCTAGCTGTTTACACATATAAGCCATATTAGCAACCTAGGACAGGTCTTAGCTGGCCAGCTACAGACATGATGTTTCAGAGAACAGACAGTCACTGGAGGACATGATGTTACATGGCACACATTATACAGAGAAGTATTAGTACCTGGGTCCGCCCCTATACATCATCATTGAGCAAACTTTGACCCTGTACTTTACAGTCAGCAGACACATTCCAGCCAATCAGCAGAATACCCTCCCTCCCAGACCCTCCCATCTCCTGAACAGCATCCATTTTAGATTCATTCGGAAGTTGTAGTCTTAGTGAGAGGAGGGAGAGTGTAGTTACTGCTGATTTAATAGGAAATCGATAGCTAGGTTAGGGAATTCAGTGTCCACTCCAGTCCTGAAAGACTCATCAGATTTCTGCTGTAAGGACAGCGTCCTGACAGCACCCCAAAAAGCCCTTTTAGGGCTGCAACATTAGTCTGCTTTTTTTTTTTTTTCATATATATATTGCAGTTGCCTGGCCTGCTCGTGTGTGATGAGCTGCAGGCCCACAGACTGTAGTGTGCCCACTGCCAGTGCCCACCACTGTCATACCGGGTGGCACAGGACTTTGCATCAAAAAGGCATTTCATTTTTACACTTTAGTGTAATTTCAGTTGCTTGCCTGCTAGTGTGTGTCAGGCCGACTTCGACTGACTGTAGTGTGCCCACTGCCAGTGCCCACCCCTATCATCCCGTGTGGCACAGGACTTTGCATCAAAAAAAGGCATTACATTTTTACACTTTAGTCTAATTTCAGTTGCTTGCCTGCTGCTAGTGTGTGTCAGGCCGACTTTAACTGACTGTAGTGTGCCCACTGCCAGTGCCCACCCCTATTACCGGGTGGCACAGTAGCTTGCCGATAAATAAGGCATTTCATTTTTAGACAGTAGTAAAAAAAAATTCACAAAAGGCAATCCCTGATAGGGGACGTAACAGGGATTAATCTGATGAGAATAGTACTACAGAAAATACCACTCATATCGGGTGTGACAGTAAATTGCATGGCGCAGACGCAGTCACCGTGGATTAAAACAAAGGGAAGGGAGACAGCGTTTTTTTAACCATCTCCCCATTTGAAAAATCAATTCAACAAATGGCTGGGGGTGTTATACTATATACTGTGTGTGGCTGGGGGTGTTATACTATATACTGTGTGTGGCTGGGGGTGTTATACTATATACTGTGTGTGGTTGGGGGTGTTATACTATATACTGTGTGTGGTTGGGGGTGTTATACTATCTACTGTGTGGGGCTAGGGGTTTTATACTATATACTGTGTGGGGATGAGGGTGTTATACTATATACTGTGTAGGGCTAGGGTTTAATACTACTGCATATTTACTGGAAACATGTATATGGGGAACAAGGAAGGAGGGATGGTTGGGGCAAATGGAGGAGGAGGCCTAAAATGGGCAATTAGCCCCAGTCTTATGATACACTTAATCTGCCCCTGATGTGAGACCCATTCTTCATCCTCCCTTATGACTCTTCCCACCGACAAGTGCAGTAAAATGGAGCTACTTGCCTTTTTAATGGATTTGTCTGAAATGAACCAGAAAAAGTTCAGGTTCGTCTGCAGGCCAAACACTTGCAAAATTTGTAACAAACCCGGTTGGTTATGAGCTGTTTGCACACCTTTAATTGGAGGGGTGCGAGAGTGCTGAATAGGAAGCCTCAGAGGAGGATGTTACAGTGGTCTCGACAGGGATGATGAGGGCCTGCACACCCATGTTGTCAAACTCCTGGTTAAAGGATGAGCAGATCCGAGAGATAATTTTGAGGTGGCAGGAGGTGGAACCAGGAAGAGCATGGAGCCACTGACGGTGATCGATAGGTCTGATCGGTGGCTGAGTGAGATGGGGAAAGATGAAAAATTCTAATTTCTCCATGTTAAGTTTTAGAAAGGGAGAGGAGAAGAAGCAGGAAATAGCTGATTGGCATTGTGGGATTCTGGATAGTGCGGAGGTGACATTTTGACCGGAGATTTCAGTGTCATCAGCATGGATGTGCTAGTAAAAGCCTTGGGACTCTATGAGCTGTCCAAGGCCTTACTGTAGAGAAGCAATGACAATCAAACGATTCTCATAGTCACTCATTTATCTGTGTTGTCTCTCATTATTTTTCTCTGTCCTCAACCTTACATTTAATTTTCTTCTTCCTTTTTCCCGATCCACACTGAAATTTAAGTCTCTGTAACCACCCCAGAATCTTCTTTGTTTTCTTCTCGTATTCTGCCATGTCCACACGTCCAGTGCCGAATTATATTTTTGATACACAGAATGGCTCCACTGTTTCCTCTTTCCTTCGAGTTACCCAAGGTTGTAATGATACTGATGAGCAGAAACTGATCTACTGATTTGCATAAATCACATTCAAATTGAGTCAAATGTGAAGAAATCATTATAGGCCCGGAATTTGCATGTCAGGAGGGTGACTGTCCCTTCCAGTCTCGCGCTTTACAGAAGCAAGGACTGAGCTGGCGTAAATTATAATGCTGATATATAATGCTCACCTGACATGAGCAGTTTCCTTCAATATTTCTAGAATCATTTCCAAAGTTCACTTTAAAAGTGGGAATGAGAGAAGCTCATCTTGAAGAATATGGATCGCAGAAGCCCTGGCATTGTGATTGGTCTTTCAGTTCTATCATTTGAGGCGTTTGTCGCCATGTTTACCATCGCCTTCATCATATGTGTAATCTTACGTGATTTTCACAGGAAGAAGAGGTTGGACACTAAGGATAAGATCCAAGTTGCTCTGAAGGTTTCCAGCTTCATTTTACTTCTGTGATAACTTACAATGAATTCTCCAACATCGTGAATCCACAGTTTTCCAAAGTATGTCCTGAGAGTCCTTTCTACAGCGTGTTGATTGTGTACTGCATATGCTCGTGTTCATGGCTCATTGCCAGTCCAATGCTTCTTCTATTTTATTAAGATTGTACATGTCAAATGGCTCTCCAGTCCTTGGGTGAGGATGAACATCAGTTCCATCGTCTCCTGGCAGATTGTGGTGGTGAAGGTCATATCCTGTGTATCAGTCTCTTACACTTGATTTCCTATAAAAAAGCACTCGTCTCTTCCACGAACACCTCCTGTATCTCGTCTACCAACACGTCTCGAGGACAAATGCTGGTGAATGACTACGTGTCATTATTAATATTGATTATAGCCGATGCACCACTTGTCTTGTCAATAATTGCCATCTCCTTAACTGCTGCCTTCCTAAGCTGCCATATGAACAAGATGAAGAACACAAAGACATCTGGAGCGGTCCACCAGTATAAGCGGACTGTCTTCGCAATGCTGCGCTTCCTGTTCCTCTACTTCATATTTTATGTGGTCATGTTCCTCCACTATTTTTCCTATTTTGCTCTATATAGTATTGGGTACTGGATAAACCTTATATTGGTTTTATCATTTATCCCAGTGCTATATATTCTACAAATTCTTGAGACCCCTCAGTGGAGGGCGACCTGTAAGGAGATGACAAGTTTTTCACTCACAGTGGAGAACCTAATACCGACTAAAGCTTCATTGGAAAGAAGACTCCTGCACTCCACTGAACTGCAGGCAGTGCTGTATTCTTTATTAAATGAACTCCCGGTAAGAAGCCAAATGTTTTCAGCCAAAAGCCTTCATCAAAGTTCTAGAAAATACATATTGAAAGCTTATGGACAAAAACATTCTGATTCTTACTGGGAGTACATTTAATAAAGAATACAGCACTGCTGCAGTTCAGTGGAGTGCAGGAGTCTTCTTTCTATTGATTCTGGCCTGGGAACCATTTTCTGAAACCACATCTCTAGTTGGTGCGCCATCGAACCCATTACGTAAAGCCTCAGTGGAGGAGCTGAGATATGGCGCTAGGAATGGTTTGGTATACTAATTATGGAGCATAAAACATCATTTGAATAAATAGTGACATGGTGACAGCATTGCACCTCGTCTAGCGTAGTCTAGCGTAGTTACAGTATACCGTGCTTCTAATCTATGCGTTGTCCTTGCATATAAAACCTTTGCAGGAGCCTTGAATTCCAAGAATGTCATCGCTTCTTATATGGGAGATGTTTTGTGGTCTCCTTCTGAACTTCTTTATAAATCACCACACTCTAGCACCAATTATGTGTGGTTTTACGGTAAAGCTCACAATCTCCTGCTTGTGATATCGTTGCCAGGAGTCGCATGCATTGGTTTGTCTTCTTTTGCGCCTATCTTAGAGCTCAGAGAGATTTTTCTACATTTTGAAGCTAATTTTCCTAATTACATTATTTGGTTTTTGTCTGTCCTTCATGGTTGTAGGGTAATCCTTGATTATGAACATGAAGTCTCTTTTAGGCTTTCAATGGGGTAATTGCTGTGAACTTTGAAAATCATGCATCATCCCACAGCAGGATGGTAGAGGATTGCAGACCAGGGAGAAAGCAAATAATTGATAGGGGAATACAAAGCAAGGGTTAAACAAGTTCTGACCATAGCTAAAGAAAAAAAGAAAAGGTGGCTGAAGGTTCAGAGTCATGAGACCGTGTTACATTATCATCAGCTGTTCTTCCACTTGAATTAATCAGTTTTGTTTTAAATTTGCAACTTCCTCTTAATTTGCCTCTATGAAAAGTACAAAATTCATGTTATGTAAATTATTAAAATTTCATATGATAAGTCACCAGTATAAAGGGTTTTATATATACATTGACTCTAGGTCCTTCAACTCAGACAGAGGAGACTCATAGACTTTTTCCAGGATGTATCATCATAGAAGCTGGAGCTAATGTAGACAGAGGTGTTTCATAGACTTGTCCAGGCTGCATCATCATAGAAGCTGGAGATATTGTAGACTGAGGAGACTCATAGACTTGTTTAGGCTGCATCATCATGGAAGCTGGAGATATTGTAGACTGAGGAGACTCATAGACTTGTCCAGGCTGCATCGTCATGGAAGCTGGAGATATTGTAGACTGAGTAGACTCATAGACTTGTCCAGGCTGCATCATCATGGACGCTGGAGATATTGTAGACTGAGGAGACTCATAGACTTGTCCAGGCTGCATCATCATGGATGCTGGAGATATTGTAGACTTAGGAGACTCATAGACTTGTCCAGGCTGCATCATCATGGATGCTGGAGATATTGTAGACTGAGTAGACTCATAGACTTGTCCAGGCTGCATCATCATGGAAGCTGGTGATATGGTAGACTGAGGAGACTCATAGACTTGTCCAGGCTGCATCATCATAGAAGCTGGAGATATTGTAGACTGAATAGACTCATAGACTTGTCCAGGCTGCATCATCATGGACGCTGGAGATATTGTAGACTGAGGAGACTCATAGACTTGTCCAGGCTGCATTATCATGGACGCTGGTGATATTGTAGACTGAGGAGTCTCATAGACTTGTCCAGGCTGCATCATCATGGACGCTGGAGATATTGTAGACTGAGGAGACTCATAGACTTGTCCAGGCTGCATCATCATGGACGCTGGAGATATTGTAGACTGAGGAGACTCATAGACTTGTCCAGGCTGCATCATCATAGAAGCTGGATATATTGTAGACTGAGTAGACTCATAGACTTGTCCAGGCTGCATCATCATGGAAGCTGGAGCTAATATAGATAGAGGAGGCTCATAGACTTGTCTAGGCTGCATCATCATGGAAGCTGGAGATATTGTTAAGGCATTTGCTTCCATTGTTGGTTCATGTTCTGGGATTACCCTCAACTTTGTTATCATGGCCTCAAGGCTTCAAAAGGTTCAGAAGAGAGATGTCTGATGGACCTGATGCAGTTTGTGCTAGGACTTACAAATATCATCATTGAGAGTTTGCAGGTCTCGATGGACATACTGTTAATTTTTTTAGTTATCTCTTTTTAATGCAAGTTTTCAATTATTTTGCACATATGCATTCTTGGAGGCCAGCAGATTTTTCATTGCATGTATGACCGCATGGCTCTGTAGCTTTTACTGCATCAAAATTATTTCCTTCCAGCATCCAGTCATCACAAGTCTCAAGAGCAGGATTTTAGCATGGCTTCCATGGCTGATATCAGGATCCAGTGTCTTGTCTGTTGGACTGATGATTCTTTACATTGGGTTTTATAACATGTTTTATCCGTTCAAGGATACCAAGAAGACCACTGTCACTATCCCTGTTGAAAATGCTACAGATATTTTGATTTTCAGACTGTACATGAAAGCTCTGACCTCTGCAGTTTTCTTACCCTTCTTCATAATTTTGGTATCGCTGGTTTTTACTGTTGTCTCTCTCACCCAATATATATGGAGAATGCAGAATGTGTCCAGCTTAGGTGCTTCTCACCTGAGAGCTCATATCAAGGCAGCTAAAACCATGGGCCTGCTCTTATTGCAGAACATATTGTTTTGTGTGGCACACACTACACTGACATGGGAAGAAAAATGTTACTCCTCTGGATGGTGCTGGCTGTGCTTAATATTGAATTATTCTTCATGTCCCTTGCAGGCCCTGACATTGCTTCAAGGAGACAAGAAGTTGTACTCTACATGGACAACCTTCTGTTTCCCTAGCAGACAAATGTCTACAGTCACTGAGGACTCAAATATTCAACGGGCTCCAAATCAGAAAACAAATACTGGAAGGTAAACCCTCAATGTATGGCAAAAATGATCAAGAGATGGTCAGGTGGCTGAGATGGGTCAACTTTTGCTCCGTTGCTATGACTGAACTATGGCAGAGACAGCAATATCTACATCACAAGACCAGTCCACCTACAATATATGGTTACTAACGGGAATATCATGGACACCGATAGAAAGAGAAGACCAGAGATCATGATTGCATTGCACAAAGGCCAGTGACTAAATAAATCTTGACAGAGCAAGACTAAAAGATCAAACTTTTATAATAATTTATTATCATCCACCAACCATGATCGTTGACCAATGCCTAATGGATGCTGATTATTACCATGACCATTTGTAGAGCTAACATAATAAAAACCAAGAAAACAGGTTCAGAATGTCCAGATAGGAGCAAAGTCTGGTAAGTACATCTGAGTCAACACATGCTGTTAGGTGCCTAGCCCCAGTCATCATAGGATTCAAGTAAGGACCTTCATGGCTACAGATGTGCTTCACAAATCATGAAACAGTCCAACAGCAAATAAATGGCTCATGGTGATTTTATCCCTGACCTAGAGAAGAGGCCACATCTAGAGGAAATAAATACGTCAACATTCGTAGTTAGTGCAATAAAACTTTCTGTGCTGATCAGAACTCCTCAAAGCTTTTATGGTCACCAGAAACAGGCTGACCACAGGAGGTGATATCAGGAGGGCGTCTTCATGTGCATGTCATACTTCTGATGGCTAAGTGTGGTATAGAGGGCGTCCATTGTAGTGACTAGACATCTACAGTTCTCGATGAATGTCTGTGTCCCTGCCAATCTGATCGTCATGTTACACGTAGATGTGAGGGCACCTATTCTAATTTCATGAGCTCCATACGCACTAAGACTCCATATGACAAGAGATAGACATACCTGTCATTATTTTAGACTCTAACATGGTTATGAAACACCTCAAATTCATTTCATTTTCTAGATTTTCAGGAATTTCAGAACTTTTTATGTCAGTGAACACAATCAATGACTGATCATAATGGAAGGAAGTACTTTAGTCAGGTCGGTGTCATAGCCTTACATCTGTAGCAGAAAAAGCTACTGAATAGTTCTGAGTTTTGCTTGTCCATATAGAAAACCTGAGCATGGGCTCAGCTCACAGCCTGGGAGTTTTTTCTCCCAGGCTGTGAGCTGTGCGCTGCGATGACCAGCGCTACAGCCCGGGATACGCCTACTGTAACCAAGTTATACTAGTAGAATCAATTCCCAGAAGATACCGGAGCCTATACTGGGCGAATGGAGCGGTGCCCAGGGATAATAGTAAGTGCAGGGAGATCCCTGGGCGCCGCTCTACATGTCAGCATACTTAGTACACATTTTTACGCTGATGAAAGGTCCTCTTTAAGTAGACCATAGACTGGGCTGTTCCAAAAACACATGAAAATGAATGAAAATGACTGTGAATCTGAATCTTAATTCTACAGCCTGAGGAGGTTTCCCAAGAGAGCAATAATCCTGGAAATCCATACATACAAAGGCAGAATCCTTGGCTTAGGATCTGCAGAGTTATTGATCTTTTATTCTGGTCTCTACAGGCTTGTGTCCCCATCGTAGGGACAGGACATTCATTTCTTCTTGTGTGAGATGTCTCTGTAGAATGCTCTCCGATGGAATAGTAAGGAAGCGTTTGGGAGCAGAACACGTGAATAGGAACCCTTTATATGTATATATTAGATTGCTCCTCTGCCAGTCTAGTCCTCACATCTCATCCACCATCAGGTTGGGATGTACTGATGTCAATTCAAGGTCAGTGTTAGCTGAACCCGAACTGTAAAGTTAGGGTCCGTACCGAACTTTATGATTTTTGGTACTCGGACCCGAACTTTGCCACAAAAGTTTGGGCTCGAGTTCGGTGTTCGGGCATTTAATAAAGCTTGTTGGAAAGGCTGCAGGGCAGCCAATCAACAAGCTTTTAAGCTGTGGGCACTTAGAAGCCATCACAGCCATGCCTACTAATGGCATCGTTGTGATTGGCCAACTGCAGAGTTGCCCACATTCTAACCAGTGCTGATTACTGGGTGGCCACCCTTCTGGATCCCCGTTACAAGGACAATGTGCCGTCCTTACTTCCCTCACTGGAGCGTGATTGGAAGATGCGCAAAGTACAAGCGCACACTGGTAGACACGCTGCTGATGGCCTTCCCACCTGACACCGGGGCCTCAGTGGAAGCACATGGCGAGGCCAGAGGAGGAAGAGGAAGAAGTCGCCAACGCAGTGAGGCACCGCCAGCTCCTCAGAAGGCAGGGTTAGCATGGCCGAAATGTGGAAAAGCTTTGTCACCACGCCACAACAACCAGCACCACCAGCTGATATGGAACGTCTTAGAGGAGGCAGCATTTCACCAACATGGTGGAGCAGTATGTGTGCACACGCCTCCACGTACTGACTGATGGGTCTGCCCCATTCAACTTCTGGGTCTCCAAATTGTCCACATGGCCTGAGCTTGCCCTTTATGCCTTGGAGGTGCTGGCCTGCCCTGCTGCCAGCGCTTTGCCTGAATGTGTATTCAGCACGGCAGGGAGCGTCATCACAGACAAGCGCAGCCACCTGTTCACAGCCAACGTGGACAAGCTCACGTTCATTAAAATGAACCAGGCATGGATCCCACAGGACTTGTCCGTACCTTGTGCAGAATAGACAAGTATACCGCCTCACCCAGCCATTGTCATACCCCAGCGCACTGCATTCTCTTTTCAATGTTTTGGGGTCTACACAAATTTGTAAAAAAATAAATAAAAAATAAAGGAAAAAAATAAAAAACTACAAAAACAGTGTTGGCTACCTCCTCTTCCTCCCCCGGCTTCCACCTACACCGCCACGTCCACGGCCTCCTCAACCTTCTACTCCACTTTGACCTCCGCCTCCTAGTTCAAGATCAGTTTACTTTTTTACATTTTATGTTATTTTAAGTCATTTCCTATCCATATTTGTTTGCAGGGCACTTGTCCGGCTCTTACCCCATTTTGCTTCCTTTTGCAGCCCCTAGCCCTTTGTATGACTTTTTTAGAGCCATTTTAGTGCCCCAAAGTCCGGTCCCCATTGAGTTCAATGGAGTTCGAGTCAAGTTCGGGTCCCGAACCCCAACTTTGCGGCGAGTTCGGCCGAAGACGGCGAACCCGAACTTCCAGGTGTTCGCTAACCCTAGTCATGATGAATCCCTGAAACATCAATGTGATCACGAGGAAATACAGACATGTGGACTTCTTGATGATCCATCATATGAGTTTTCCATGTTTCGTGTATGCGAGGTTTTCTTTTCTCAGAAATAATTATCATTTTTACTTTTCACAATTTTGCTTTGATATGATATTCTTTGACATGATGATGAGTGTAGCATGTAGCCTGTGTGACATGATGATGAGTGTAGCATGTAGCCTGTGTGACATGATGATGAGTGTAGCATGTAGCCTGTGTGACATGATGATGAGTGTAGCATGTAGCCTGTATGACATGATCATGAGTGTAGCATGTAGCCTGTGTGACATGATGATGAGTGTAGCATGTAGCCTGTATGACATGATCATGAGTGTAGCATGTAGCCTGTGTGACATGATGATGAGTGTAGCATGTAGCCTGCGTGACATGATGATGAGTGTAGCATGTAGCCTGTGTGACATGATGATGAGTGTAGCATGTAGCCTGTGTGACATGATGATGAGTGTAGCATGTAGCCTATGAGACATGATGATGAGTGTAGCATGTAGCCTGTGTGACATTATCAGGAGTGTAGCATGTAGCCTGTGTGACATGATCATGAGTGTAGCATGTAGCCTGTGTGACATGATCATGAGTGTAGCATGTAGCCTGTGTGACATGATGATGAGTGTAGCATGTAGCCTGTGTGACATGATCATGAATGTAGCATGTAGCCTGTGTGACATGATGATGAGTGTAGCATGTAGCCTGTGTGACATGATCATGAGTGTAGCATGTAGCCTGCGTGACATGATGATGAGTGTAGCATGTAGCCTGTGTGACATGATGATGAGTGTAGCATGTAGCCTATGAGACATGATGATGAGTGTAGCATGTAGCCTGTGTGACATGATGATGAGTGTAGCATGTAGCCTGTGTGACATTATCAGGAGTGTAGCATGTAGCCTGTGTGACATGATCATGAGTGTAGCATGTAGCCTGTGTGACATGATCATGAATGTAGCATGTAGCCTGTGTGACATGATGATGAGCGTAGCTTGTAATCCTACTAGGGTTGTGTAGATTCCTTTATTGTGCACTGTATGATAAGGTGTGACGTGTAATAAAGTCTTAGTACCGAGCTCCATCACGTGCACATGGATCTGCTCATATGTGCTGTGTGGTGAGGATGGAGGTTGTTTAACGTGTGATCTGCACGACCAGTACATTCTGGAGGACTGTGAGCTATCCTCGTCGTATTCTTATCGCCATGCTCTGCACCACGCACTACTAAACCACAGAAATTTGAATGGCAAAAGTTTTGATTTCCATTTCTAGCAGCGCGTCCTCGGGGTTTACATACAGTACATACAGTAAGAGGATTGCTGCGCCACCACACATGTATCTCATTATCATTTTACAGATGCGTCCCCTACTCTTCCATGATTGAATAGATTATCATAACAAGCTGAAATCCACATCACACCGCCGGGTGGCCGCATGGAGACAAATATGGCATAAACCTCTCCCAACAGAGTATTGCAAAATCATCATTTTTTCCAAGCTGCTCTGGAGAGATCAGGGGCCAAGAGAAAAGGACAGAAAAATCTTCACAAAATGAGAGCTTGACCCCAGACACTTCCCTCTTCTCCTCCTGGGGTGTCTTAAAATCTACTGGGTGCCACCTGTTTATGAACTTTCATCTGGGGGTTCAGAAGAAGCCCCGGATTCTGAACGACTGATATCATCATTATTGGTCTTCACTAGTGTAGAGCGAATCGAAGTGTCCGAAGTGGACTTAGATCCGAATTTCAGGGAAAATTCTATTTGTGGCAAAGTTGAATTTCCTGGTAATGAATTGATTTTACCTGAAATGGAGTTTCTCACCCCTTCCGTTTGAGCGTGAAGAGTCCGCTGCCGCTGCCATCTTGATTGAAGATCCCGCTGGCCGACGCGATGAATTCTTCATGCGCTGTGCAAGATTTTGCTCTATATCTTTAATTAAGATGGAGGCGGGCTCTTCATGATCAAATAGATGACCCTATAGATCCTAATCCTAATGTCAGATGCCATGATCAGCGACAAACGCGGCACCTGAGAGGTACAATGACAGGGGCCGCCAGCATCGCCGTTCCCCATCATTGCGCCCGCTACTCACAAAGCAAACTTTATTTTTTTATTTGGCTAAGTAGCCGAATCAAATTTTGTAGACTCATTATAAATGTATATGTATATATAATAATATGTCTATTGTTTTTTATTCTCTCCCTTTACAACGGGTTTTTGGATGGTGACACAGTGACACCTAACTGTAGAAAATGTGTTAAATATTTATGTAAAAACTACAGTAATTGCGCATTTATTAACTGAAGCTTTGCAACAGGTCTTAGATAAAAATAAAAAAGACTGGCTTCAGCACATCAAAAAGAGTACTGTCTTTTTAAAAACGGAGTGCAGTTTCAAAACTGAGAGTCTGTACATCGAGACGCGTTTCGGCCCAAGCCGTTTTCAGCGATGAATTATTATCTTAGTTTAAACAATACGTACATCATCATTTATCACGTCTGTGACGTCAAAGGCCCAGGAGCTCGGGGGGCAGAAGTCCACTTTGTAAACGAAGACAAAAGTAGATTCAAGGTATTAATGGGGAGTAATAGGGAACGTTACACACAAGGGGTTTCTCACACTGTATTCAGCAGTTACAAAGCTGCCATTAAGTCGCATTAAAAGAAAATGTATACATCAAGCATGTCTTTCAAATGCATGCTACATTATGGAGAAGGTATGTCGATGACACATTTTGCATATGGTGGGGGCCACTGGAGACCATTGTTACGGTATAACCCGGTATAGTGAGGGTTAATACCGTTCGGGCGATTCCCCTGGCGAAGAGCACAGCAACCCACAACCGCTGGAATCCACCGAACTGGAACCATACGAAGTCCTCCTTTCCTGGAACAGGCAAGAGAACGTTCTGACGTAGCAATTCCCCCCAAGTACGAGACGAGGCTCCGTATTGATGGTTAAACAGGAATTCTCTCTTTTTTGAGGGCTGCCTGCCCGGTATTTATGCAGGTCTCCCACCTGGTGGACACTCCCCTAGGGGACCAGAAGGAAGACTGCGACACAGGGGATACAGCAGCCAATCACACACAATGGGACAATACAGACACCCCAGCATATCCCTCCCTCTGCCTGTGATACAATTACCCTACACAGGTTAATGTAATCATCACAGGCAGGAGAATACACAATGTCTTCTGTCCTGGAGACAATCGAGGACTCATTCAATTATCTCTCAGGACAAAGGGAAATCGCCAATACACACGTGGGGACAATAGGACAGACATCATTATTCAATATACAATGTCCCACCCTTTACAGTACACAGACAAGTAACATATCCCCAGATGGCTTGGATCTGAGCGCTCAATATATCCAAACAGCGCTCAGATGCCACAAACACAGTCAAATCGCCATGGGGTTTAAGTTTAGCATGGGCTGATGAGAGGGCCCATAATCCTGGGGCAAGAGGCTGGCAATCTGTCCCCTCCAAAACCCAGTGGCGCGGTTGGTTTCGCCACAACCATATTGGACTGTTTTGAGTTGATTGGGTTAGGGTTAGATTGAAATGTACCATGACATATGATGTAACTACGGATAGGAGCAGCATCCGACATGAGAGCGCCCACGCCTTCTACCTAAGGAGCTATGCCCAGGCCTCACTTTCAGAGGGTGAGATGTGTCATGGACAATATGAGATGAGAATGAAGGAAATGGAAGAGAAATTCCTTAGGCGTGGATATCCATTACACCGGAAAGCACAAAGAGAACCTATCCCGACTGCCCGACTGAGAAGAAACAATCAATTTCACTCATGAATTTTACATGAATCATAACCTCAAGTGGAAGAATTTAACCCCATCCCCATTGATTGGTAACAGAGAAATCCCAAATGTGAGGTACCCAATAGTGAGAGCAAACATGGGCAGCATGAGGGGCAAAAACCCTCTTCTAGGAAGAATGGCGCATCCCAATGCTTACGCTGCATACAATGTTCATGTTATCCATATCCCTCTTAGTTGTGGCCATGAAGTTTCCTTCTCAGATATATTCAGAGAGCGTGAGAGGAACATGCAAACAATCTCATGAGATGAGCGCGATGTTGACGAGCTTACAGAAAGAACCTGATTGTATCTCTCACGAGATGTCTATGCTGTATATTTACACATGTCCAACCAGTGACGTGGTTTACAGCCTCTCAAGGGTATTATATTGAATTTGGTGAAGCAGAGGTAAGGCTGGACACATCTGACCTCGAAATGTCCCCACAGTCTTCCTCCAGCACTGGGAGTGTGTCTTCCAATGCTTCTTCTCACATCTTCAAACCCTTGGAATATCAGTCTGGAGAGGGAGATGCAAACTGTCTAGTACAATGTCTCTGACATCAGCCAGGAGTTTGGCCACTGATCTTCAATCTTGTCATGTGGATCGATGAAACCTGCAGTGTTCAGGTTCACGGACCTATAGACCCATCCTCTATAGAAGTCCATTATACCTTCGTCAATACCTCGCGCCCAAGGTTCTCTATGTCCTTTTACTGTATAATGACACTGTATTTTTACTTTTATTTCTCATTTATGATTTTTGATGAATTGATGAAAAACACAACACAAATATGTAGTAAAGAACATTGTGGCCTCATGTGTGACGTCTTCTAAGATGTCTCATCTTTATCACATAATGAACATACACATTGTCATTTACCCTATTAATGGCGGAGGACCTTGGTTCGGGCTCCTCATCTCTTGGTGACAAAAAGTCTCCCTGGAGGACCTTCCTGCGCTATACACACAGCCATTGATTTGGATGGGCACCACGTAATGCTTCACTTCTCCTGTGGAGGCGCTGCGAGGAAATGAAGTACGGTACCTGCTGCTATTTTTCCACCTAGAAGATTATGTGGTTTATGTGTAGACTACCTCCATGAAAAATGCAGAATGAGCCCCTGTGAATCTGTCACCTCCCCAAGGCTTATTAAATACAGTACCACGCAGCCTGCTCCCACTGACCAGACCACTAATCTATGCCGATACCCACCCCCACTATTCTGCTGCTGTCCACCCCTTGTGCAATACATAATGGAGAGTATTTGAGGAGACGTCCCCTCAGTGTACCCCACAGCCAGATTGTGGGCACACAGGAAGAGCGGGGAGTACGGAGATATAAATTAGTGGTCTGGAGTATTATTAATGGCGGGCTGTACTTAATACCGCTTGTTTGAGGTGACAGATCCACGCTAAGCTCCTCATCTCAGTATGGTCTTCTGTAGTAAAGGTGAATCTGGAGCAGTGACGTAGCATGGGTTACCAGAACCCGGGGCAAGCCAAGTATTGTGCCCCTCCCCCAACCTGTGGTCACGCCCTTTTTTCAGATAATGTAGTAGATGTCACCTGTAGTCCTATGTAACACCACAGATAACACAGTGATATCTCTCTGTGTGCAGATAATGTTGTACATGTTCCCTGCAGTCCTATGTAACACCACAGAAAACACAGTGATAACTCTCTGAGTACAAATAATGTAGGAGATGTCACCTGCAGTCCTATGTAACACCACAGATAACACAGTGATACCTCTCTGAGTACAGATAATGTAGTAGATGTCACCTGCAGTCCTATGTAACACCACAGATAACACAGTGATAGCTCTCTGAGTATAGATAATGCAGTAGATGTCACCTGCAGTCCTATGTAACATCACAGATAACACAGTGATAACCCTGAGTACAGATAATGTAGTAGATGTCACCTGCAGTCCTATGTAACACCACAGATAACACAGTGATAACTCTCTGTGTGCAGATAATGTAGTAGATGTCACCTGCAGTCCTATGTAACACCATAGATAACACAGTGATATCTCTCTGAGTACAGATAATGTAGTAGATGTCACCTGCAGTCCTATGTAACACCACAGATAACACAGTGATAACTCTCTGAGTACAGATAATGTAGTAGATGTCACCTGCAGTCCTATGTAACACCACAGATAACACAGTGATAACTCTCTGAGTACAGATAATGTAGTAGATGTCACCTGCAGTCCTATGTAACACCACATATAACACAGTGATAACTCTCTGAGTGCAGATAATGAAGTAGATGTGTCCTGCAGTCCTATGTAACACCACAGATAATACAGTGATAACTCTCTGAGTACAGATAATGTAGTAGATGTCACCTGCAGTCCTATGTAACACCACAGATAACACAGTGATAACTCTCCAAGTACAGATAATGTAGTAGATGTCACCTGCAGTCCTATGTAACACCACAGATAACACAGTGATATCTCTCTGAGTACAGATAATGTAGTAGATGTCACCTGCAGTCCTATGTAACACCACAGATAACACAGTGATAACTCTCTGAGTACAGATAATGTAGTAGATGTCACCTGCAGTCCTATGTAACACCACAGATAACACAGTGATATCTCTCTGAGTACAGATAATGTAGTAGATGTCACCTGCAGTCCTATGTAACACCACAGATAACACAGTGATAACTCTCTGAGTACAGATAATGTAGTAGATGTCACCTGCAGTCCTATGTAACACCACAGATAACACAGTAATACCGCTCTGAGTACAGATAATGCAGTAGATGTCACCTGCAGTCCTATGTAACACCACAGATAACACAGTGATAACTCTCTGAGTACAGATAATGTAGTAGATGTCACCTGCAGTCCTATGTAACACCACAGACAACACAGTGATACCTCTCTCAGTGCAGATAATGTAGTAGATGTCACCTGCAGTCCTATGTAACACCACAGATAACACAGTGATATCTCTCTAAGTACAGATAATGTAGTAGATGTCACCTGCAGTCCTATGTAACACCACAGATAACACAGTGATAACTCTCTGAGTGCAGATAATGTAGTAGATGTCACCTGCAGTCCTATGTAACACCACAGATAATACAGTGATAACTCTCTGAGTACAGATAATGAAGTAGAAGTCACCTGCAGTCCTATGTAACACCACAGATAACAAAGTGATATCTCTATGAGTACAGATAATGTAGTAGATGTCACCTGCAGTCCTATGTAACACCACAGATAACACAGTGATACCTCTCTGAGTGCAGATAATGTAGTAGATGTCATCTGCAGTCCTATGTAAAACCACAGATAACCCAGTGATAACTCTCTGAGTACAGATAATGTAGTAGATATCACATGCAGTCCTATGTAACACCACAGATAACACAGTGATATCTCTCTGAGTACAGATAATGTAGTAGATGTCACCTGCAGTCCTATGTAACACCACAGATAACACAGTGATATCTCTCTGAGTACAGATAATGTAGTAGATGTCACCTGCAGTCCTATGTAACACCACAGATAACACAGTGATATCTCTCTGAGTACTGATAATGTAGTAGATGTCACCTGCAATCCTATGTAACACCACAGATAACACAGTGATAACTCTGAGTACAGATAATGTAGTAGATGTGTCCTGCAGTCCTATGTAACACCACAGATAACACAGTGATATGTCTCTGAGTACAGATAATGTAGTAGATGTCACCTGCAGTCCTATGTAACACCACAGATAACACAGTGATAACTCTCTGAGTACAGATAATGTAGTAGATGTCACCTGCAGTCCTATGTAACACCACAGAAAACACAGTGATAATTCTCTGAGTACAGATAATGTAGTAGATGTCACCATACAGCGCCACATACATCTTACATACAGGGTAATACAGCGCCACATACCTATTACATCCAGGGTCATACAGCGCCACATACCTCTTACATACAGGGTCATACAGCGCCCCATACCTATTACATACAGGGTAATACAGCGCCACATACCTATTACATCCAGGGTCATACAGCGCCACATACCTATTACATCCAGGGTAATACAGCGCCACATACCTCTTACATCACAAGGGTCAATACAGCGCCCCATACCTCTTACATCCAGGGTAATACAGCGCCACATACCTATTACATCCAGGGTCATACAGCGCCCCATACCTATTACATCCAGGGTAATACAGCGCCTCATACCTCTTACATACAGGGTAATACAGCGCCTCATACCTCTTACATCCAGGGTCATACAGCGCCACATACCTATTACATCCAGGGTCATACAGCGCCTCATACCTCTTACATCCAGGGTAATACAGCGCCTCATACCTCTTACATCCAGGGTAATACAGCGCCACATACCTATTACATCCAGGGTCATACAGCGCCTCATACCTATTACATCCAGGGTCATACAGCACCACACACCTCTTACATCCAGGGTCATACATGCGCCCATACCTCTTACATCCAGGGTCATACAGCGCCCCATACCTCTTACATACAGGGTAATACAGCGCCCCATACCTCTTACATCCAGGGTAATACAGCGCCCCATACCGCTTACATCCAGGATAATACAGCGCCTCATACCTCTTACATCCAGGATAATACAGCGCCTCATACCTATTACATCCAGGGTCATACAGCACCACATAACTATTACATCCAGGGTAATACAGCGCCACATACCTCTTACATCCAGGGTAATACAGCTCCACATACCTATTACATCCAGGGTAATACCGCGCCTCATACCTCTTACATCCAGGGTAATACAGTGCCTCATACCTCTTACATCCAGGGTAATACAGCGCCCCATACCGCTTACATCCAGGATAATACAGCGCCTCATACCTCTTACATCCAGGATAATACAGCGCCTCATACCTATTACATCCAGGGTCATACAGCACCACATAACTATTACATCCAGGGTAATACAGCGCCACATACCTCTTACATCCAGGGTAATACAGCTCCACATACCTATTACATCCAGGGTAATACAGCGCCCCATACCGCTTACATCCAGGATAATACAGCGCCTCATACCTCTTACATCCAGGATAATACAGCGCCTCATACCTATTACATCCAGGGTCATACAGCACCACATAACTATTACATCCAGGGTAATACAGCGCCACATACCTATTACATCCAGGGTCATACAGCACCTCATACCTATTACATCCAGGGTCATACAGCACCTCATACCTATTACATCCAGGGTCATACAGCACCTCATACCTATTACATCCAGGGTCATACAGCGCCTCATACCTCTTACATCCAGGGTAATACAGTGCCTCATACCTCTTACATCCAGGGTAATACAGCGCCCCATACCTCTTACATCCAGTTACGTCTCCTCTGATGTAGATGTTCTCTGTCCTCATCTTCTCCTTTCAGACCTTCAGACCAGACCACCACCATTTTTCGTCTCTGCAGTTTGTCAAAAATAAATCTTAGTTTACTACTTTTCCATCATCCTCCCATCTTCTGGACAAATCATCAGACCACCCCCAATACTGTGCCCGCTGTGCTACTCAATATTATACTGCAGAAACAGATAATACCCCTGAATGTACTAGTGCCACAATAATTATTGGCACACAGTGCCCTAAAATAACTGCGCACAGCACATAGTGCCTCTGACACTAATTGTGTAAACATAGCGTTCCCCAAATATAGTTGTGGTAAGCTGATACTGTGCTAAGGTGCCCCCACAGTAATAGTGCTCCCAAAAGTCCCACCAATAGTAATAATTCTCTGCCAGAGCACACATGGTAGTAATAGTTCTCCTACAATGCCCCCAACATGTCCCCACTGTGCCCCAGAAGTAATAAGACTCCTATTGTGCCCATACTAGTAATCATGTTCCCATAGACCCTCAGTAGTAATAAAGCGCACCATAATGCCCCCCAGTAGTAATAATTATCCTTATAATGTGCCAGTGCAAAAATACCCCCTTTTAATGCCCCCAGTTGAGCTAATGTCCCCATAGTGACCCCATAATGTGCCAGTATAAAATACCCCTATATATGCCTCCAGAAAATGCTCCATAGTGCTCCTCTCCCCTTCCTCCTAGTGCCCCCCATAATTTACCAGTATAAAATGCCCCATATATAGTGCCCCAGTAGATGCCCTCAGTGTCCCCCATAATTTGCAAAGATAAAATGCCCCTTCTTATTGCCCCTGTAGATGACCCCATAGTACTCCTCTCCCCTTCCCCATAGTACCCACTATAATGTGTCCCAGTATAAAATGCCTCTATACAGAGCTCCCCATATAAAATACCCCTTATTTGTGGCCTCGGTAGAAGCCCCCATAGTGTTCCTCTCCCCCTTTCCTCATAGTGCCCCCAATATTGTGCCAGTAAGAAGTGCCCCAATAGTGTTTCCAATAATGTGCCAGTAAAAAGTGCCCCCATAGTGTTTCCAATAATGTGCCAGTAAAAAGTGCCCCCATAGTGCCCCCAATAATGTGTCAGTAATAAGTGACCCCATAGATGAGCCCACAGTGCCCCCAATAATGTGCCAGTAAGAAGTGACCCCATAGATGCCCCCAATCATGTGCCTGTAATAGGTTCCTCCAATCATGTGCCAATAAAAAGTGCCCCTCATAGATGCCCCCGCAGTCATGTGCCAGTAACAAATACCCCCCAATCATGTGCCAGTAACAAGTGCCCCCCAATCATGTGCCAGTAATAAGTGCCCCCCAAATCATGTGCCAGTAACAAGTGCCCCCCAAATCATGTGCCAGTAACAAGTGCCCCCCAAATCATGTGCCAGTAACAAGTGACCCGCCAATCATATGCCAGTAACAAGTGCCCCCATAGCGCTCCTCTCCTGTTTTGTACCATATAAAAAAAATGAACACTTATACTTACCTCCGTCAGGCTGGCAGCGATGCGATGCAGGCCTCTTCCGGCCTGTTT
Source organism: Bufotes viridis (assembly GCA_033119425.1). Lineage (NCBI taxonomy): Eukaryota > Metazoa > Chordata > Amphibia > Anura > Bufonidae > Bufotes > Bufotes viridis. The sequence continues at coordinate 1,655,532 of CM065595.1, read as the reverse complement.
CCTGCGCTGTACGGCTCAGGCAACACAATTACGTCACCTCACGCTGCGCCACTGTTCTGGAGAAAACCTCACACTGAAGATCTGACATCTGTTCAAGTAACCGAACCGGGAAGACAATTTGCCTGATTCAAATTTTTCCATCTGGATTCAAAAAGCTTAAAACATGAACTGAACCTTGAAAGCAAGGAACAAGCAGCAGCCAGAAGATGTCCTCCGGATTCCGGACCGCTGTGCGGATCAGCCTGCTCTTGGACACTGGGATTTCAGTCACTTTGAACATTTTTATAGTAATTGTTGCTGCCAAAAACATGAAGAGTGGACTGAAAGTGTCCCCACCTGATGTCATCCACCTGGTGATGGGACTGAGGAGCCTCATCCTCCAGAGCTGCCCGATGGTGCAGGGCTTACTCTTTGTTTTCCACCTTTCTGTCTTGTTCATCAAGGAGGTTTCTTATCCTCACTCTGATCTAACGCATGGCTCTCTTCCTTCTACTGCACCAGCATCGCTAACTTCACACATCAACTACTTCTCTGGTCCAAAAAGATGATCTCAACTTCCCTGAGGCTCCTTCTCCTGCTGTCCGCTCTTTGGTTATATACCATAAGTGTCTCATCTATCTGGGCGTTAAATCTGAAGACTGAGTCCAAGTCTTATAATACCTGTACGGGTGGAAGCTCTTTTATCCAGGGAACATTCTATTTTAGCCTCTTCTATGTGCAAATAGCTGCCTTCCTGGGCTCTTTCCTGCCCTTCTTGCTAACATTCCTCTCCATCCTGCTCACATTTTCCTCTCTTATAAAACATGTAATAAAATGAAGCAGAACTACAAAGGATTTACTCGACAAGCCCACATCAATGCCATCAGAAAAATGTGCCTGTTGTTCCTACTTCCTGTCATCTTCTACATTGCCCAGTCCATGTTTTTCTCATCTAGACCAAGCTCTTCTCCAGAAGCCCTGCTCACGATCAGCTATTTCATAATCATAATCTTCCCAACTGCAAATGCCTTCATTATCATCCAAGCATCCTCTAAAATTCAGAAGTTATTTGTGAGGACATTATGTCCTAGGAAATATGGGAACTAAAGATTATTGTACCTGGAAATGTCCTCGAGTCTCCATCTGTGTCTAGCTGTCTCTGTCTGTGCCTATTTCTGTGTCTACCTGTCTTGGTGTCTAGCTGTCTCTGTCTCTCTCTAGCTGTGCCTGTTTCTGTGTCTACCTGTCTTGGTGTCTAGCTGTCTCTGCCTGTCTCTAGCTGTGCCTGTCTCTGTGTCTACCTGTCTTGGTGTCTAGCTGTCTCTGCCTGTCTCTAGCTGTGCCTATTTCTGTGTCTACCTGTCTTGGTGTCTAGCTGTCTCTGTGTCTACCTGTCTTGGTGTCTAGCTGTCTCTGTGTCTACCTGTCTTGGTGTCTAGCTGTCTCTGCCTGTCTCTTGCCAATGAACATATCATGTCCTCTATGGGAAGACATCTGCTCTCAGTATAACATGTAAATTTACATCAGTTTGGTTCAATCACAACATCTCCATCTTACTGCACCAGTATTGTCTACCTCCATCACCATCTGGTCATGATTTTGAACGCCAGACTCCCAGCAACGCTACCATGGATGTTTCTCGGGGCATTTGTGGTGTTCACCATTTTCATGGGCTTAGAGGTCAGTTTTCTATTTTTTCTCTTCTTCGTGACAGCACGGAGTTGAATGAAACTTATAAAGGTGAGGCTCAGGTCATCAATAATGGAGTCAATATCATCATGGTCTTACCGTTAACCCTAATCTCAGTGCCTTTGGATTATACATTCTCATCCGACATGTCCAGAGAGTGCAGAGCTCATCCAATCTCTATAATTCTCACTCGAAACATCACCTCCATGCATCTAAGATCACAATTCTGCTCCTCATACTGAACACTTATTTTACAAGTGTCATCGGACAACGACCAACCTTTAGTTTAAATCTTCTCCTTAGCCATGGATCTGTGGAGGTACGAAACGTATTCTGGTCTCTACAGGCCTGTGTCCTCATTGCAGGGACAGGATTATGTCTTCTTGTGTGAGGCGATCTGTAGAGTGTGCTCTGATGTGTAAGGAAGGGTTCTAGGGGCAGGAATAGGAATCTATCACTTGTATTATCAGAACACTGCTCCTCAAGTCTCTTCCTCACATCTCACCCACCGATGAAATGAATTGTGTTGTCATGATGAATCCCCAAAACACCAGTGTGATCATGAAGAGATGCAGATATTTGGACTTGTTGATTCTATAAGTTCTCCTTGTTTAATGTATGTGAGTTTCTCTTTTCTCGGACTCATTGATAATTCGCATTTTTCCTTTTTACCATTTTGCTTTGATATGAAGCTTTTTTCTGATGTGATCTTGAGCTTAGCGTGTGACCTGACATGTTTTTAGGGGTGCGTAGATTTTTGTCCACTATATAAATGTACAGCCACATGGTCAGGTTTCCTGATGCAGATTTGGAAGCCAAAATCAGGATCGTAAAAGAAGAGAAAGTATTAAAAGAGTTCTCTCACTTCAGCAAATGGGATTTATTATGTAGAGAAAGTGAATACAGGCTCTTCCTAATGTATTGTGATCGTCCATATTGACTCCTTTGCTGGCTGGATTTATTTTTCCATCACGTTATACATGGTTCCTGTCCGGGGTTACAACCACCCTGCAATCCATCAGTGGCAGCTGTGCTGGCACACTTTATGAAAAAGAACCGGCCTTTCTGGTGACTGGGCCTGTGGGAGTGGGCATAGGCACGCATGCGCAGCAGATCCCATCCCCACCACCTTGGTTAGCCATGATCTATGCGATACTCGGCCCGTGTAAAGGGCCCTTTATTGAGGAGCTCCTCCACATACACAGGGATCTGCTCATATGTGATGAGCAATGAGGTCACTGCCTGATATTGCTGTGAAGCTCGCTGCTTCCAGAAGACTAGGATAATGCCTGCATTCATATCATTGTGTTCTGCACAATGTAACTGAAAACCACAGCAGTTTGACTTGCAAAAATGTTCATTTGCATTTTTAGTAGCGTGTCTACAGGATTTATAACTGAATTTCTAACTGCTGTCCTCTATGAATGTACAGTATATGGCAGAGAGGGAGTCTTCTGTGGTAGTGAAATAATACTGTAAGTCAGTATGACCGGTTTCGCTCTTAGAATCACTGCACACTTCACTTATTTGGACAGTCACGGGGCCAAAACTGACCAAATAACTCAAGTATCAACTTAGCCTTACAGATTGATGTTAGCGTCAAGAAGAAGCGCACTCCTTTTACACCCTGATTCCACATAGATGTTTACAGAACCTGTTCTATTAAACGCTTATACAACCCCCTGACAGAGTGGAGAGGGGGTCAGCAGTAAGTTTGTGTTGACGTCACTGATTATTTTGCCCTTTCTCTAAATCGTCAGAACAATAACACACAGTATACGCCTCTACTTGGTCGGCATTTGCTCAATAATCCATCAGTATTGCTAATGCCGGAAAAAAAACAGGAGTGCATCCAAAACAGACATGACATGTGAAAGGAATTTTGCCTGTTTTCTGTGTTTTCTACCCATTCCTGCTTTTGGCTACCAAATCATAAGCCAGTTCTGATGGGACTATACAGGCCTTACAGCTGCTACACAGACAGGATCCGTTGTGCATCTCATTTTCCTTGCTTCTGACAGATCTGAAGAAAGGTCAAATAAATGATGATGTCAGCCAGACCAAAAGCCAAAATAGTGGGTCAGTCATAAAGTGGGGAGGGTGGGAACAGCATGAGAAGTCCACAGAGTGGACCTATGACATAGTAGTGAGGTGGAAGCAGCATGAGGACACCACAGAGTGGCCCAATGACAGGGTCTGGAGGTGGAAGCAGTATGAGGAGACCACAGAGAGGCACAATGACAGAGTGTGGAGGTGGAAGCAGCATGAGTAGGCCACAGAGTGGCACAATGACAAGGTCTGTAGGTGAAAGCAGTATGAGAAGACCACAGAGCGGCACAATGACAGAGTCTGGAGGTGGTGGCAGCAGCATCAAGAGGATGCCACAGAGTGGCACAATGACCAAGTGTGGAGATGGCAGCAGCATGAGGAGACCACAGAGCGGCACAATGACAGAGTGTGGAGGTGGCAGCAGCATGAGTAGGCCACAGAGTGGCACAATGACAGAGTGTGGAGGTGGCAGCAGAATTAGGAGGCCGCAGAGTGGCACAATGACAGAGTATGGAGGTGGCAGCAGCAGCATCAGGAGGAGGCCACAGAGTGGCACAATGACCAAGTGTGGAGGTGGCAGTAGCATGAGGAGACCACAGAGAGGCACAATGACAGAGTCTGGAGGTGGCAGCAGCATGAGTAGGCCACCGTGTGGCACAATGACAGAGTGTGAAGGTGGCAGCAGCATGAGTAGGCCAAAGAGTGGCACAATGACAGAGATTGGAGGTGGCGGTGTCAGCAGAAGCATCAGGAGGATGCCACAGAGTGGCAAAATGACCAAGTGTGGAGGTGGCAGCAGCATGAGGAGACCACAGAGCGGCAAAATGACCGAGTCTGGAGATGGCAGCAGCTTGAGTAGGCAACAGAGTGGCACAATAACCGAGTCTGGAGGTGGCAGCAGCATCAGGATACCACAGAGTGGCAAGGTGACAAAGGGTGGAGATAGCAGCAGAAGCATCAGGAGACCACAAGATGGCAGCAGTAGAAGGAGACCACAAAATGGCAAGGGGACATAGTGTGGAGATGGGGGCAGCAGCATCAGGATACCACAGAGTGGCAAGGTGACATAGTGTGGAGATGGCACCAGCAGCATCAGGAGACCACAAGATGGCAGCAGTAGCAGGAGACCACAAAATGGCAAGGTGACATAGTGTGGAGATGGCAGCGGCAGAAGCAGCAGCATCAGGATACCACAGTGTGGCAAGGTGACATAGCATGGAGATGGCAGCAGCAGCAGGATACCACAAAATGACCCGCTGACAGAGTGGGGCGGTGGGTGAAAATACCAGTACCCACTGACTAAGGTGTGTAAAAGAAGGAGCACTTGGCATCAGATGTGTGGCATCAGGCGGGTAGCAGCATCAGTGTAGTAGTTGAGGCAGGTAGCCAGAAGAAACCTGTCCCTTTTTTAAGGATTGGGTGAGGCGGCATGGATGATCTAATCAGATGCATCAGGAGGTGGAAATCCTGGCTGATCCACGCCTAATTCATCTTGACAAAGGTCAGACTCTTCACATTTTGGGTGGACAGGCGAGTTCTCCTTGGGGTCACTATGGCCCCCGCCGCACTACACAACCGCTCTGATGCCACACTACTGGACAGGCAGGACAGCTTTACCAGGGCAAACTCGGACAGTTGCGGCCACAAATCCAGTTTGGCTGCCCAGTAGTCCAGTGGATCTTCAATGTGGGTTGGCAGGGTGCTTTCCAAGTATGCCACCACCTGCTGCTTCAGGTCCTGCTCCAGTTCTACCTGCTGCTGCTCGTGAGCAGTTTTTTCACTATATGGGTGAAGCAAGCTTCTCATCAGCGACTGTAGACTCAGGCTGCTGCTGATGGAGCTGATACTGCTCCTGCCATCCCTCCCCAGTAGCCATGGCAGTGGAACGTGAGCGCAAAGGGCCCCCCCCTGTCAGACCTGCGAGACGATGGACGATGGCGCAGATGGGCAGCGGCCAACTGACTACATAGGATGTTTCTGTAGTAGTTCAGTTTGTCCTCCCTCTCGGTGGGTGTAAAAAAGACCCCCATTCTGGACCAGTAGAGAGGGCCCAACAAGGTGAAGAGCCAGAAGTCATCCCTCTGCTGAATGGTGACAATTCGGCTGTCATTAACGAAGCAAGTGAGCATGCAGCAGGCTATTTGTGCAAGTGACTCGGAGGGACTCCCTGCCTCCATCTCCACTCTATACTGACATGGTGTGTCTGGGTCCTCTGCCTCATCTTCCTCATCGCTCTGTAGCTACTCTGGCTGCTCCTGCTCCTCCTCTCCTGTCAGCTGACTAGAATGTCCTCTTCCCCCTCCTCATCCTCTTCCAGTTCAGCCTTTACAGGGCTCATGTGGCCGTGAGATCTAGGCGCCATGTCTCCAGTCCCCTGACCAGCCATTGTTTCCACCATCTGTTCCAGGACATGAAGCAGTGGAAAGACGTCGTTCATACCGTATTCCTGGCGACAGATAAATACCGCGGCGTCCTCAAAGGGCCTGAGCCAATAGGCTCAAGGACTGGCCAACCTTCTGTTCTACATATTTGTGCAGGGCTGGTACTTCCTTTTTCGCAGAGAAATGACGGCTTGGGACTCTCCACCTTGGCTCGGCACAAGCCATCAGTTCTCTGAAAGGTGTAGAGTCCACCACTTGGAATGGGAAGGACTGCAGCACCAGCAACTTGGACAAGCTTCTGCACCATTGGATGAGTACACGCATACTGCTGTCTCTTGGCAATCGCTTCGGTGATCGATTGCTGACGGAATGACTAACGAAGAGTAGGAGGAGGAGCAGGAACATCTAGACCAGCAGAAGATGGGAATGACAGACAGCTCCCTTCGGCTGAGGTGGTGGAGCCTTGACTGCCTAAAACCCGATAAGTGCCACTGGGTAATGCAGCGGTTGCTGCAGCAAGCTGACCACCACATCGGAGCCACGTTTCTCCAAGGCAACTGTATGGCGACGCTGCATATGTTGATGCAGGCCCGTAGTTCCAACATTGGCACCCTGGTAGTGGTGTTGCAGCGTCGCCATACAGTTGCCTTGGAGAAACGTGGCTCCGATGTGGTGGTCAGCCTGCTGCAGCAACCGCTGCATTACCCAGTGGCACTTATCGGGTTTTAGGCAGTCAAGCTTCCACCACCTCAGCCGAAGGGAGCTGTCTGTCATTCCCATCTTCTGCTGGTCTAGATGTTCCTGCTCCTCCTCCTACTCTTCGTTAGTCATTCCGTCAGCAATCGATCACCGAAGCGATTGCCAAGGGACAGCAGTATGCGTGTACTCATCCAATGGTGTCTTTTTTTCCACAATCGTTTTCCACTTGCTGTCTCAAGTGCCTTCACACGTCTTTCCCTGCACTCAGAATGCTGGAAAATGGCAGAATCTAAAATGGCTGGCATATTTTCGGATCGAAGCGAATTGTTTCCAAAAATTTGGTGAACAGGACGAATCAAATTTTTTAAGAATTTGCTCATCTCTATTTATAACACTACAGATAATCACAGACAAATTTGGCACAACACCAATGGGGTGGAAATCGAAACTAATGATTTGATTTGTTATTCATACAAGGCAATACTTCCGCACCATACTAACAGAATTCTAATAATTAAAACGTTTCTGCAGCATCTTATCTCAAAGTTGACATTCTTCAGCAGTACATCCCGAAACTCAGAAGAAACATAACTCTCTCTTGTAAGTCAAACTCTGATAAGAAAATGAGGGAGCTGCTATCTTGACCTAGCAGCTAGAAACTTCTGATCTATATACACAGAAACTCTCTACATCCTTCCAGCTGCCTCATTAACATTTCACATATGCACAAGATGGAGGACATGTTTATACAAAATGAATTCTCATCCCTCACAGAAGTATGAGGTTTAATAGATGCATTTTTTTTATTTTTCATTTCTTATGTATTTCGTGTGTATTTATATTATTGTATACTAAGGTTTAGTTGAGCATATTATGTTACAAATTATTTAGGAACAAGGAAATAATATATAAGGGTAGATACACCGCAACATGTACATAGGAGGCAAGCGGTAACTCATAGTCCGTTCCAAGTTTTAGCGATCACACTAGCTCTATATAAAGAGTAACTTGTCCCTCATCTCACATTATATTTTGACCACTGAGGAAGAAACTATTTGAGTTTCGAAACGCATCTGGCAAAGATCCATAAAAGAAAAACTGCGGTATCCAAAAGAGAGATTGCTTATCAAAAGCATGATGTACATACTGCGAACTGGATGAATAACAGAGCTTGGAATCCCGATATCTTCAATACGCATGCTCTAATCAAAGTGCCGGCACAAGCGCGGGGACGGACCGCAAGTCTCAGCGATCCCGGAGTAATAGAAGGAGATCAAACAGTCCGCATTGATAAAGCCACGTATGTATCAATCTATTTATTGGTAGTGGCCGACTGTACAATAGGGCGCGAATACCAGGATACTGGTAAGAAACGCAAGAGCGCAACATAAACCCGCTTAACTATATATGAATTACGCTCTACATTGGCATCAATAGGAAAACGCAGTATGGAACTACAATGAGACTGAACTTTATATATTAACCCAAAATGATACTAGAGATATGCTACATATGAATATATAATATAGAGGAGTATCTAATTTTATATACTGCAGAATATGAACTTGGTTCCAAAACTGCGTTAGCTCTGCAATTGGAACTAAAATAGGGACCGTGACTACAATGAACTATAAATTCTAATATATATATATTTTAACATTTTTATCCTTGTCTTATATGAAATGTAATTTTTATTTTCATTTTTATAATTGTTGTCTGGATTCTGATATGAATTGTATGTTAAAATAAATGTTATATCAATTACTTAGAGCCGGCCATTAGTTGAATAATATTTTACTGTAGCTAGGTGGTTATAGCGGGCCGTGCTCTATTCTGCTGAGCTCTTCACATAGAGTGTGTACATCCTAGAGATTTTGAGTAGCAGCATGTATCTCCTTTGCTGGGGCGCTACGAGCTCAAGGACTATCTTGGATGTTTTCAGGAGGAGTTGCAGAAAAGACATCTGTTGTCCTCTTCAGCCTGGCTTTTCTGCTTCTTCTTCTGGTTATCTTTACTGCTGCTGGGATTGTGCCCTCTTTGGGCTGTTTTACAAGGGCTGGTGCTGGAGCTGTAATGCTGAACAGCCATTCAGAAGCATAACCATATTCGAAGCTCTGCCCTGGCATCAAAGGTTGAAGCATGCAGAGGACTAAGTATTTCCAAGAGCAACACATATGACTCCAATGGATCATTTTTCAGATTTACATCCTCTCCATTGTGACACGTCCCCTGTGAGCCTTTATTACACAATACCTGCAGGGTTCAGAAGAACACAGGAGCCAACTGAGGGAGAAGGAGGACTTATCTAAACCACCATGATCGGCATTGTGGGTGTTGTATCGCTGGCAGCTCTGGGATTCATAGCTTGTATTTCATTAAATCTCTCTGTGGTCATCATTTATCTGAAGGACTGGATGAACGGTCAGAGGTTGTCTGCTCTTGACCAGATCTTGCTGAGTACAACACTCACCAGTATAACCCTGCAACTCTCCATATCCTTTGATGCTGTTTTATATGGTGCCCAGATGTATGTTGTCTTTAGTGATTTGGTATATTTGGGCAATGTAGTCTTGTTTATTTATCTCCTCGAGCTGCATTTTTGGCAGACGGCTCTGCTTTCTGTCTACTATTGTGTAAAGCTTGTCAACGTCTCTCACTGCTTTTTGTCATGGCTGAAAACTAAAATGTTGACCTCCCCAAACCAGCTTGTGCTGGCATTAGACATTGCCCTGTTAATCTTGGCTCTGCCTCTCATTTGGAGCATCCAGATAAGCAACTTCAAAGACATGACACGTAATTCAAGTGTTAGCGGTTATATGGTTTCCATGCATAGCATCTATGATGTATTCAGCATGACCATTGGTTGTATTGTACCCTTCACTGTCACCTTCACCTGCATTGTGCTGAGTGTAAGGTCTGTCATCAGCCATGTCTGGAGAATCAGACAAAACACCTCTGGATTCAGCTTCTCTCCTCAGATCCGAGCTCATGTCCGAGCTTCGACTACAATGCTTCTGAGCGAGGCAGTCAACTTGTCCTTGATCTTGAACGTGCTTGTCCTATTTCAGACCACAGTTATTGTCGGAACAATATTACATTTCATTTTTTGGTTAATTTTCATGGTTCACCCGACGATCCAGGTCATTGTTCTGATCACCGGAAACTCCAAGCTAAAGAGTCGACTGCAAATAAAATGTCAAGAATGAATGAGACTTGGTAATACCAGCAGTAGATGCAGATATTTGTGGCCATCATCATCCACAAGACAGTTTCTCCTCTCCTTCATGAACTCGAAAACTCACCCTGTCAATGGCTCCTTTACCTGGAATGCCTGTCATATTCGGAATTCTCTGATCTGCTCATATCTTGAAATAATCAGGTCGTTACATAGTTCATATGGTTGAAAAAGGATGTTAAGTCCATCATGTTCAACCATCTGATAGGTAGGGATGAAGTCTTTGATGTTTCTGTCTGAGCGCCTTCCCTCCAGGACATTGTATAACTTGCATGTACATTGGATTGTGATGTGAGTTTAAAATAAATATAAGACAGCTCTCACCTTTGTTGCTTTCACGGAAGCACGGGCCCAGTCCGACTTGACTGACTATAAACGTAATCCAAAGAAAAAACTTGTGGTCCAGTTTCCCATAAAAACTTGCAGCTTTATTAATAACAATAAAACACAAATCACATACAAGATCCGCAATGTCTACGCGTTTCGGACTCCACAATCTCGGTCCTTACTCATGACTTACAGAAAAGTGAATGTTCACCTCTCTTTAAACATGTGGTGCAGCAGATAATCAAGACTTTGACATCACATGCACAAAGGGGAGGAGAACTAGACACCAAAAACTAACACCCAATGCATCAAAAAGAAAAGACAATATATATATAGTACTGAAAAACTATAAAAATATTTCTTTTAACGATATTGTAAAATCAGATCGTGTCTTCTGTTCAGACCTGTGGGAAAGCAACTTCCCAATTCAAACATTTAATATGCTTTATGGCTGTGTAGTTTTCGTTTGTGATCTCCTCCTCTAATGGGAAGAGTAACCCTTTCCTCTCCCTGAACAGAAAACGCTCTTGTATCTGAACAGCATTTTACAATATCGTTAAAACAGTTTTTATATATTTTTTTGTTTTTCAGTACTGTATACATTTTGTGTTTTCTTTCTGATGCATTGGGTGTTAGTTTTTGGTGTCTGATTAGTTCTCCTCCCCCTTTGAGCATGTGATGCCGAAGTCTTCATTACCTGCTGCACCACATGTTTAAAGAGAGGCGAACATTCACTTTTCTGTACGAAATTGTGGAGTCCGAAACGCGTAGACATTGTGGATCTTGTATGTGATTCGTGTTTGGATAACAGTTTTTTATTGTTATTAATAAAGCTTCACGTTTTTATGGGAAGCTGGACCGCAAGTTTTTTCTTTGTATTACTTTTGTATACAGTCAAGTCCGGACTGGGCCCGTGCTTCCGTGAAAGCAACAAAGGTGAGAGCTGTCTTTTATAGATTTGGAACTTTGGTGTGTGGATGACGCGCTCTCCCTTGGCAACTGTGAATTATATTTTGTTTTCCAAATCGAGTGGTCTGTGTAATGGCACATACGGCATTGAAGTCTGTAGAGGAATGTGAAGACTGCATGAAAAAAATGGATGCGATATTTAATGCCCTAGACCTCACTACTCAAGACAATCCTTATGTCATCATTAGAAAGCAACTAAAGAAATGTGCATGTGGTGGGATTTGACCTTATTAAAAAGGTATAATGAAAAGAATATGATACCACGTGGTCTCAGGATTAAAAAAAAGCCCAGCACCCTGTACTCAGACTCTTTTCAAACACGGTGGGAAGAGATCCTATCAAACTGCTCTCTTCAGCTAATGCAATTGATTGTCAAATATGAGGAACAGGTCAGATCTGGGGATGATATCAAAAAAACACAAGACAGCCTGTTGCCTCATGTGAACAAGCCTCTATTTGAGGAGCTGGGCAGTAAGTTCAAGGAGAATCTAACAAAATTAGAAGAGAATCTTGCAAAGTTTAAACAAGATAAATACAACAGAGATCTCCTGGACAATAAATCAAATGCGGTTTATTCCTGGTCAGAAGCCAGAGCAAATACTCCCCACTCAATGTTAAGAAAAACAGCCGCTCTAGGAGAAAGCGCTCAGCTAAGGTTTCCTTTAGCTCAACTGAGATTGAGTCATCTGATTGAGCACCAGAAATGAGCAATTCTCCTACTAATGTCAGTGTGAATGCCGCATATATACAAACAGAAAGAGGTGCAACGTGAAGCAAACCAATGGCAAAAAGGCCGGACGGGAGGAAACATCGCAAGAGGGCGGCGCTATCCCTCTCGCCACAATCCGGAATAAATGATCTCCAAGTGAAAAATGTATCATCCACCATTTTGTCACAGACACAAGAGGATTTATTAAAAAGGGGACTGTCGGTCGCGCCAACATGTCATTTTCATCTTTATCGAACAATTACAGATGTCAACAGACGAGCACAAATTTTTACTTAAAAAAACATTTCCAGACCGTGAATGATTCTTTTGATAATGTGTTGCATGTCACTACACAGTAAACTTCAAATACATCCATTTCTTCCTTAGATTTCTGGGAATTATTAAAAAAGCTTCTCTGCAGGAAATGCACCAAGAGCAGGATGAGACTCACAAACAAAATACATCCAAATGTTTTAAAAACTCAAACAGTGAATTTTATCCATTACAATCGAGATCTCCTGCTCTGGATCGTTTCCAGGATCTAGTGGGAAAAGATTTATGTGCGTTACATGAAAAAATATTACTGAGAAAGGAAATGGTGGGGGCACAACTCCACATAAGAGTGGTTTCGACCATGGGCGTAGCTATAGGGGGTGCAGAGGTAGCAGTCACTACCGGACCCAGGAGCCTGAGGGGGCCCAAAGACCCTTGTGCTGCATAGGAAGACACATAAATCACTGAGGGAAGGGGGCCCAAGCTGAACTCTTGCACCAGGGCCCATGAGCCGTTAGCTACGCCCTGGTTTCGACATATCCATGGATGAACACAATGCACGAAATGAATTATAGTAATTACAGAAGCTGATGAGGGGGAGCAGTTGTTCTAATGGTTATGTGTAGAAATCACACATTTTGAAAATGTTGGGAGATTCAGCAACTTACTCCCTACTGAAGAACAATCCTCTCTCCCTCTACCAGAACAAATTGCAGGATTTGGTGCAATGTGGTTTCGCCATGGGTATTTTGAGCCAAAAGAAAAGTAATATATATATATGTGGAACATCCCTTCGTTTCTATCTTTCATGTTTTGCCTAAGATACATAAAGGAGTTTCCACCCGGGCATTGTTCTTAGGCCTCATGCACACAAACATATTTTCTTTCCATGTCCATTCCGTTTTTTTTTGCGGACCATATGCGGAACCATTCATTTCAATGGGTCCGCAAAAACGGAAGGTACTCCGTGTGCATTCCGTTTCCGTAGGTCCATTTTTACATTCTGCAAAAAAATAGAGCATATCCTATTTTTTTCTAGTTTGCGGATAAGGATAGGCATTATTACAATGGATCCGCAAAAATAACAGATCTGCAAAAAAAACGGATGCCATATGGAACATCATCCGTTTTTTTCTGGATCCGCAATTTGCGGACCGCAAAACACATATGGTCGGGTGCATGAGGCCTTACTCTGAGAAATGATCAGAGTGGGTGGATTCTCTCCTGCAACCTTTGGTACCGCTAATTCCCGGATATTTGAAGCATTCACGTACTGTATTACAAGCGTGCGACAGTTTAGAGTGGAATGCTAATTATGAATGGATAACATCAGATGTGGAGTCGCTATATACCAATATTCCCCATCAGTTAGCGATACAAGCTTTACAGTGGTGTTTGGTTTCTTATAGTGATTATAGCACACAGCTCAAAGATTATATTTGCAAGGTTCCGTAGTTTTTATCAAGCATAATTTTTTCATGTTTAATGGGGAATATTATTTGCAGCTGGCAGGAGTCTCTATGGGGTGAAATTTTCGCCCTCCATAGCTAATATTTACATGGCTTGGTGGGAAAGACAGTTTGTATTTACGGAAGCTAACGCTTTTTAGACAATATCAAGTGGTATGGACGCTACATAGACGATCTGTTGATTATATGGGTCGGCGATGTGGCGGACATTCCAGCTTTAGGTAAATACTTCAATGAGGGGATAGATACAATCAAATTTAGCATCCATCATGATCCGAAATCTATAGTATTTCTGGACCTGTATTTATATGGTGATGCCGCCAATTCAGTAATTTTAACATTATCCCATAAAAAGAGACAGCTGAAAATACTACCCTTTATCGACTTGATGTCACCCACCTCATGCAACAAGGAACACACCAAGGGGCAAAATTTTGCGAGCAAGACACAACTATTCGCATAGTACTGCATTTATGAGGTAAGCAGATAATATCGGCAGCAGATTGCTTGCGAGAAATTATGCTACAAGGTCTATAGAGGAGGCCAAAAATGGGCTCTCTCTTTAGACAGAAAGAAATTAATATTTCCCCAAAAGGCAGTTTCAGATAGGATAGGAAAATAACTAGAGATGAGAGAAGAGGAATTTGATCCGAATTTCAGGAATTATTCGATTTGCACCGTATCCGAATTTCCTCACGCTTCATGGTATTGAATTGCATTCTTTCCTAAAATGGCTGCTACACGTGTGAGGACATGGATCAAGGAACTCTGGGAAAGCGGGATCACCCATACTGCCATGCATGCAGCCAGTCAGCAGCCAGACCTGTCACATCCCTTTAAATAGCATCAGCCATCTTGGATTCTGCCATTTACCAGCATATTTAGTGCAGGGAGAGACGCCAGCAGGCGCTAGGGACAGTGCTAGGAAAGACTAGATTGTGGTGAAAAAATTATTTATAATTGCAGGGAAAGGATAGGGAGGAATCATTCCACAGCATTTATGTAGAACAGGGTTCAGTCGGGAGGTTACAGCCTGGGGAATAGGAACAATCCTATTACACCTTGCTGCACTGACTGCGGATCCAAGTTGCCATTATACAGCTCTGTAATTCCAGCAAACGTTCTTGTTATTGGGGTGCAAGTGCTATGTGATACAGCCATTAACAGGGTTTATTACGGGAAATATTTATGCATCTTATTTGCCCTTGTGCGGAGCAGTTATATGTCCTAAAGCATTTTATGGGTTGTGTTAGTGGGAAAAACACAGTGTGGTGAAGTGTAAAAAATGACAGCCCTTTTGTCGTGCAATAGTGGCAAAAGAAAATATATTTGCCATTCAGCAGTGCAGTTATATGTTCTAAAGCCCTTTTTGTGTGTATAAGTGGGGGGAAGGGCTATTAGCCTTCCTACATTCGTTGTGGTGTTTCCCTCCCATGCTGAAGCGTGACAGTCATAATGTGACATCTACTGTGAATAGCAAGAATTATTCCATAAAACAATATTTGAACTGTAACACAGATTATGCAATTTATTTAATCACCTGCAAACTTTGTCTTCTACAATATGTAGGTTTCACTACAAAACAAATAAAAAGCAGAATACGCAAACATTAATCAGATATACCACATTATGAAACTCGCAATGTATCTGCAGCCAGTTTTCACTTTGCCATTGTGCACAAAGGAGATAGAAGAGCCTTTTCTGTTCAGGGAGTGGAAAGGGTTACTCTTCCCATTAGAGGAGGAGATCGCAAACAAAAACTCCTGAGCTGTGAGGTATATTGGATGTTTGAATTGGGAAGTTGCTTTCCCACAGTTCTGTACAGAAAACACGATCTGATTTTACAATATCGTTAAAAAACTATTTGTATAGATTTTCAGTACTATATACATGTTATTTTTTTTTCTTTTTGATGCATTGGGTGTTAGTTTTTGGTGTCTGATTAGTTCTTCTCCCTTTTGAGCATGTGATGCTGAAGCCGTTGATTATCTGGTGCACCACATGTTTAAAGAGAGGTGAACATTCACTTTTCTGTATGTCATGAGTAAGGACCGAGATTGTGGAGTCCAAAACGAGTAGACATTGTTGATCTTGTATGTGATTTGTGTTTGGATAACAGTTTTTATTGTTATTAATAAAGCTGCAAGTTTTTATGGGAAGCTGGACCACAAGTTTTTTGGGGATTACGTGATGTGAGTTTGTACATATTGTCAGTGTAGACTTTGGTTCAAGATCATAGGTTGCAGTTAGAAAACCAGTATAGGCATATTGGACATATAGAACACAAATGGCACCAATAGATCCTTCTAGAGCAGCCCGAATATACAGAGAATAATAAGAACCATCAGAAACTAGATAAAACTAATTCAATGTAAATGTGCAAAACTAACCAGTGAGAGGAGGCGAAACGAATAGAAAAGAAACCGAGTTTATCCTTAATCATCGAGAGAAAGGATGAAAAAGACAAAACCTCTATGAGACAAGTGCTAAAAGAAGAACAAAACCACCCCCATCAGCATTAGTATCTCCATTATCATCAACAGCATTCATCATCATCATACATCATTCCTTATCACCACCATCATCCTCATTTATCTTATCATCATCATCATCAGCAGCAGCAGCATATCCTATTTAAAATCTAGTATAAGGCAAACATTCTTTGCAGGTGAACAGAATCCTTGGCTCTTCCTCTTCTAGATCGGGCCTCTCTGCTTTTACATGTGTCATTAGTCATAAGATATTTCTTAAGAAAAGCAGAACTAGAAGGGAGAGACTGTAGATATTTACATTTCTCACCCAGGGCATCTTCACATCAGCTTGTGTCGCTCTACAACCAACTGCACATTCTCGTCTCCTTTGACCAAACCATGGATGCTCAGGGTTGAGCGCCATGTTCTGTCTGGTTATCAGCTGGATATCTGGGACCATTCTCAATTCCTTTGTTGTGATAATTTACATCCAGGACTGGAGGCAACACAGAAGTGTTGTCATTTGTGATCAGATTACGTCCATCATGTCCCTCATCAATGTGGCTCTGCAGTTCACCCACATCATGGATGGGATGTTCCGGCAGTTTGGACTCTATCCACTGCTCCCTAAAGAGTTCTACCTATGTGTTCTTATCTTTATCTTCGTCATTGACATTGGCTTCTGGCACACCACTTGGCTCGCCATCTCTTACTTCATAAGACTTCTCAGTGTCTCTCCTCAGTTCTTTGTTTGGCTGAAATCAAGTTTCCGTCCTCAGCCTTTCCTTTACTTCTTCGCTCTTCCGTGGGCTCGTTCTTCATTTTATTTACAACTCATGTTACAATACAGGAGTTTGTCACCATATGTAGCCTGGTGTAGCTGGCCAGCTAAGACCTGTCGTAGGTTGCTAATATAGCTTTTATGTGTATACAGCTAGACCTGCCAATAACCTTAATACAGTTCATATTTTTATGTTAAAGACAGAAAGAGAGTTATTTACTGTGACTTCGTGTTTTTGGATGTCATCTAACAGTTATATATACTGTGTTCACAGAAATAGAAAAGATAACATGCCTTTAAGATTCATTATATGTATGTAAGGTAAGCTCAATAACACAGCAGAATTAACAGAAAGCATAGAGTTAAACTGTTGTTACTGCCCAGGAGTCTTGACCAATCACTGCCAGCCTCACACTGAGCTGGAGTCTTGACCAATCACAGCCAATCTTACACTCAGCCTGTGTGGGAAATCCCTAGCCAGAATAATTATTCACCAGAGAGAGGAGCTGAACAGACACACAGTTCCAGTCAGAGTTCAGTTTTATGGAAGCAAAAAGGCCAAAATAGGTATTTAAAACAGTATCGTGGTGTTCCTATTGTTAGTGTTGTGTTCAGAACTGTATACTGAACAAGTTGTGTGTGTTTTCTTATAGTTCCACCAAACTACGTACAATCTGTGAATAGTTCAAACAATCTGCAATTATATAGAACAAACTGCTTAAAGCAATTGTATAGAGCAAACTGCAAACCAAGTTGAGCAAGTAGTACTATTGGTTAAACACTAGATATACCTCTCAGAGAGAATGAAGTGCTTAAATAACTTCAAGTGAGAGTACAGATACTGAAGAGAGAAATATATCCACCATTTTATGTTAAATGACAAGTATTCTGACTCCGATTGTTGTAATAGCGATTTATCCCTAGTGAGACATCTATGCCTGGCCTATATAACAGATATAATTACTGCAGACAATTTTTATCAGATAGCTTGAACTCACCAACACCGTGTTTATCCGTGTAAGTTGCTTTATTTTGTAAGTCAGATAACAGGGTACACCAGAACAGATGGATTCCGGTATTGTGCGGTCAAAAGGTGATGCTTTTATTAGTGTGCATGAGAATACATGTGTCCCTGTACATGTGGCTGAAGAAGCATGAAAGAAACAGGAAGTGAAGGACTCCAGAAGCAGGTTGGAGCATTGACAGGAAATGAGTAATAGATGTAAAAGAAGAGCACATAGAAAAAACAAGTGGATTACCAAAAACGGCCACTAGATCAGAGCATATAATCCAAATATAGAATATCATATAAAATGGTTCAATGAATTAAACTATATACATTCCACATAAATTTAACCGCGTGGCAGCACACTCCCGTCTGGCATTGAAAATGTCACTATTTAAACCATAACGGTAGTTATACAAGCAAATAAATAACAGTGCAATTTGCTTAATGTACGAAGACTGAAAGACATAAAAGAGAATAAGCATATAATGCGACAACTATAATGCAAAACTTCAAGTTATATCAAATTAAGTTCAACACTTCTTCCTTGAAGTCATAGGTAGTATCCAGCAGCATACGCAAATAAGTTTATTCTCCAAAGGGTAAGAGCAGAACAAGTTCCGTGATAGGTCTGATGAAAGTCTTTACAGTCCCTTGTCTTGCAACTTTCACCTTCACCTTGCATATCTTACCGCTTTTGTGGTAATGCCGTATTAACAGAGTGGTGATGTGGTGTCGATGTCGAGCAGGTATAATGAGTCTCTGTTCAGTTCTAGTGACAAGTGTTTTAACTTCAGGACGAATCTCTGAATTTGTTTCAGGTTCCAGAAGACATCAGCTGTGGTTTATTCTGGATGATCCAGCAGGAATTCAGGACCTGTTAACTAGAAAGAGTTTGCAAAGACACTTGCGGACACTGGCCAGGTGGCATGATCTGCAGGATTAATTTCAGATGGGACATAATGCCATTGTTCAGGTTTAGATGATTTCCTGATTCTTTCTACACAGTTGCTGATGTAGACATTAAAACTTTTAGTCTGGTTGTATATGTAGCCCAGAACAACTTTACTGTCTGTGTAGAATTTGGTGTCATCTATCTGAATGTCTAGCTCGCGCAATATAAAATCTGCGATTTCCACAGCTAGCACAGTCCCACAAAGTTCAAGCCTAGGAATTGTGTGCTCAGGCTTAGGTGCTAACTTAGCTTTCCCAAACAGAAACTCTATGTTGGTTTGATTAGAAGAGTCTCTCACCTTGAGGTAGGCAACAGCCGCTATGGCCTCAGTAGAGAAGATGTGAAACTCTTTTCTCTGGCTTGTAGCAAGAGGCTGAGGTGTAGCAGCGTAGTATATGGATTCCATTTAAGGCGGGTAGAGATTGCTTCCAGGACTCCCACTTTGAAAGCTTGTCAGATGGCAGTGGAGCATGCCAATCTTTAATAGACTCTGAGAGCTGTCTAAGTAAGGCTTTACCTTGTATGGTGATGGGAGCCACAAATCCCATTGGATCGTATAGGCTGTTTACCACTGACAGAACACCACGCTTGGTAAATTACTTGTCTGTAGAGCTGACTTGAAAGCCCAAAGTGTCTTTGAATAAGTCCCACCATAGGCCCAGACTTTTCTGTACAGGTGGCATGTCCATTCCCAGATTTAAGTCTTTAAACCCTGTGACATGATTGCCAGGTTGAAAGGCTTTTATAACCGCAACACTGTTTGAGGAAATCTTGTGTAGTCTAAGGTTAGCCTCAGAAAGCATACCTTGTGTCCTTTGGAGCAGGTCTATGGCTTCTTCGTCTGTAGGTAAAGACTTAAGACCATTGTCAACATAAAAGTCTCTCTCAACGAAGTGTCGAGCATCTTCGCCATACTCCTTTTCCCCATCAAGGGCAGTCCTTCGAAAACCGTATGTTGCAAAAGCAGGTGAGGGACTATTACCAAAAAAAGACCTTCATGCGGTATTCGATAATCTCATTGTCCATGTTGTTGTTAGAGTGCCACAGAAACCTTAGGAAGTTCCTATGATCTTCGCGCACAATGAAGCAATGAAACATTTGCTCAATATCAGCAGTTATGGCATCTGGTTCTCTTCTAAATCTCATAAGTACATCTACAAGGTTGTTGGTTAGATTCGGGCCAGTGAGATGAACATCGTTTAGGGATACGCCTTGATGCTTAGCACTGGAGTCAAATACTATCCTGATAAACTCAGTAAGAAAGGCAGATACCAGCACTCATTGTGTCTTTCAAGTGGTGGCACTGGTTTATCGTGATCATTTTCAAAGATCCTTTTCATAAAGGCGATGAAATGGTCCTTCATTTCATGTCTGTTCTTTAGCGTTTGTTGAAGTGAGTTGAATCTGGATAGAGCCTGTTCACAATTGTTTGGGAGGTTGGCCCTTGCAGCTTGAAGAGGTAATGGTGCAACCCAGTTGTTAGACTCATGCTGAAAGAATTCCTTGTCCATTATTTTGATGAATTCTCTGTCTTCAACTGACAAGGCTATTTTATTGTCCTCACTTGTAGTACAAAACACTGTGGTACCTCGGTTGTCATCACAAAGGGCAGGAGTACCATCAGGTACTTGGATGATGTCAAGAAGATTCTCCTTTACTTCATAATGGTGAGGGCAATGTTTGAAGTGGGATGCACGTCCGTTTCCCAACACGTAAGTCTTGAAGGAGTGGTTCTCAGATGACGTATGCATCTTGTCTAAACATACATCGCCCACTATTACCCAGCCTAGGTCAAGTCTTTGTGCATAAGAGGCGTCGTCAGGCCCATCCCACTGGTCGCATACTTTATGTACTCTGAGAATGTCTCTTCCTAACAGGACTTAGATTTCAGCACTATTGCCTATTGCAGGAATCTCATCAACGAGGTGCCTTAAATGAGGATGTTGATATGCAGCTTCTGGAGTGGGAATCTCTTCCCTTTCGTCTGGTATTTGGTCGCACTCAACTAACGTTGGTAGGACTATGCCCTCTCCTTTGTTTATTAGAGATTATGAACCCAGCAACCCTTCTGCCGAAGGTCTCTACATGACCAGAACAGGTTCTGAGAGTATATGGTATGGCGTGACCCTCTATGCCAAAGAATTTAGAGCTTAACCAGGGATTTATTGCTCTGTTCATCTATAATGGCATACATCCTAGCAGCTTTCTCAAGATGAGTTTTTAGGCATATCTTGACTAGGCATATCTTGGGACAGCATTTGTGGTCCTTGCCTTCTTCACAGACTTCTGTACATGAAGAAGAGACAATATCTTTGGTTGGAGTATGACTTAGTTGCTCCGCGCCATTATTTGAGATGGAAGTGGAGGTAGGTATCTGCTGTGGGTTGTCTGGAAGTGGAGTAGGATGCATGGCTGTAACATGTCTGTCACTACCACATTCTGTGCACTTGATGAAAACTTTACAGTCTTTAGAAAAATGGCTATAAGAAACACAGCACTTGTAGCATATTCCAAGTTTCTGTAGAATCTCCCTGTGCTCATGTAAAGTCTTTGATCTAAGCCCACAACATTTCTTAAGAGGGTGAGGTTTCTTGTGAATAGGACACTATTGGATGTCATCCACAACACCCTGATCAGTAGGTGAGGTTGTGAAGGGTGGGATGTCTGTCCTTTTAACAGATATTGTTCTTGTTAAGTCTCTACATTTAGCTGCTGTGTTATCATACCTAGATGATGGTGAGGATGAAGCAGGCAGGTTGGGTTCACTGAAGCTAAAGCTGGGATCGTTTCTCATTCAGGCTTGATCACTAATGAACCTACAGAAGTATGAGAATGGAGAAAAATATACGTTATAGTCTTTTTGTATCTTGAGCCCTGTTGTGCCCATTTCTCTTGTAGGCTGTGTGGTGGTTTAGACACCACTGGGTTGACACCATGAGTGGTGTCCAGGAAGCTTAGTCCAGGTAGACGTGGGTCAGTCTTTGCCAACACTAGCTCCATGAGCAGGTCACTTAGATCTTGGAGCTTGCGATAGTCTTTGTTCCCTATTTTTGGGAAGTTTTGTAGTCTCTTGAATAGAGTTCTTTCTATGGCTTCAGAGCTACCATAGGCTTGCCCAAGTCTTGCCCATGCAGCAACAAGACCTGCATCTGAGTGGTTAACATGTACTGTTCTGAGTCTTTTAACACGACCTGCAGATTCTGATCCCAGCCACTTTATGAGAAAATCAAGTTCCTCCTTAGTAGTTAGATTGAGGTCAGCAATATTAGCCTTGAAGGTTGATCTCAAGGCCCTGTAGCTCTCTGGACAGTCATCAAACCTTCAGAGGCTGGTGTTAATGAACTCACGGCGTACCATGTATCTGGCAAAGTCATTCATGTCTGTTCTCTCACTCCTTGGTGTCAAAGTAACTTGTGGAACCCTTGGGTGTGAAAGTTCTCTGGTGATGTAGGATTAGGTTTACCAGGGTAAAATGATGTTGCATGAGCATTTTTACTGTGGTGTAGTCTCCAAGGCTTGTGCTGGCTGTGGCTTCAGCTGTGGCTTATCACTGGAAGTCACCTTGTTGTTGGCATGAGTTGATGTGGTTTTCTGCATAGATGTACTTGCGTTGTAGACTTGAAGAGGCTAAGGCATTTAAAGCTTAGAAGTTTCTGCCTTGAGAGTCAGAACAGTGTTGTTAGTAGGAGGTACAGGAGATAACTCTGGATCTTTGCAGATGTTGTGCTTTAGAACGTATTCACTGGTGCGTTCAGCTGGATCTTCCTGTTCTGCTGGGATAAGGCAATCTGAATTAGTACTTTGACTCATTGCTTGTTCAAAGCCTTGCTAGGGAAGCTGCTTCCTCTCCTTCCATTTGCAGAATCTGTATTTGTGAATCTGCCTCTGCTTGTTGGGCAACCCTTTGTGCTTGGAGAGCTTTGCTGTTTGCTTCTATCTTGGCTTGACGAGCTGCCCTTTGAGCTTCCATCTCTGCTTGTTTAGCTGTCCTTTGAGCTTCCATCTCGGCTTGAAGAGCTGCCTTGCGTGCTTCTACCTCTGCTTGTTGAGCAGCCATCTCAGCATGGCGAGGTGCCTTGTGTGCTTCTACCTCTGCTTCCTTTCTGGTAAAAGTGCTTTGTGCCTTTTTTGATTCGGCATCAGCGTGGGCCTCTATTAGCTTGTCGCTTAATGTAGAACTTCTGGAACGAGAGGATCTAGAAGTAAGTGCAGTGCGCTTTGTTGAGGTGGATCTGTGAGATCTGGTCTCCTGCAGTTGAGTAATGCGGAGTTCTGCCTTAAACTTAGCATTTTGCACTGTGAGATCCCTTTGTTAATTCAGTGCATCAGTCCTTGTTAGTTCTGCTGAAGAATCCTGTATATTAGAGTCCAGCAAGAAAGCTGAGTATTTTGCAGATAGCTGCTGGTAGCGTACATACGCAGCAAATAGGCAATTTATAGAGTCTCTTATTTCAGCTGGTTGGTTATTAGAGTGTGACAAAACTGACATATAGTGTGAGGTTCTGTCCGAGAGGTCTGACAGATTGCTGGAGAACTGATCTCTAGTGGCTTCATAGTTTTCTCTAAGTTTCTGTGTTGGTTTTATTGTATGTTTGGGTCTTACACTCTGTTGGGTAATATCTGCAGAATCTGCTCCCTGTATGTTTGCTCGTTCAGAGGCATGATGTATCTGCGTTGGTTCAGCCATAAAAGAGTGTTCAGAGCCATGTCTAGACATTTTGCAGAAACAGTCCCCTGATAATACTAGTACCACACAGATAGTGCCCCCAAAATACTGTGCCCGCTGTGCTCCCCAATACTATACTGCAGAAACAGATAAACCCCCTGATAATACTAGGACCACACAGATAGTGCCCCTAAAATACTGTGCCCGCTGTGCTCCCCAATACTATACTGCAGAAACAGATAAACCGCCTGATAATACTAGTACCATACAGAAAGTGCCCCCAAAACTGTGCCCGCTGTGCTCCCCAATACTATACTGCAGAAACTGTCCCCTGATAATACTAGTACCACACAGATAGTGCCCCCAATACTGTGCCTGCTGTGCTCCCCAATACTATACTGCAAAAACAGATAATCCCCTGATAATACTAGTACCACACAGATAGTGCCCCCAATACTATACTGCAAAAACAGATAATCCCCTAATAATACTAATACCACACAGATAGTGCCCCAATACTGTGCCCGCTGTGCTCCCCAATACTATACTGCAGAAACAGATAATCCCCTGAAAATACTAGTACCACACAGATAGTGCCCCTAATACTGTGCCCGCTGTGCTCCCTAATACTACACTGTAGTATCAGATAAACCCCTGATAATACTAGTACCACACAGATAGTGCCCCAATACTGTGCCCGCTGTGCTCCCTAATACTATCCTGCAGAAACAGATAAACCCCCTGATAATACTAGTACCACACAGATAGTGCCCCAATACTGTGCCCGCTGTGCCCCCCAATACTATACTGCAGAAACAGATAAACCCCTGATAATACTAGTACCACACAGATAGTGCCCCAAATATTGTGCCCGCTGTGCTCCCCAATACTATACTGCAGAAACTTAAAAAATCCCCTGATAATACTAGTACCACACAGATAGTGCCCCAAATACTGTTCCCGCTGTGCTCCCCAATACTATACTGCAGAAACAGATAATCCCCCTGATAATACTAGTACCACACAGATAGTGCCCCAATACTGTGCCCGCTGTGCTTCCATAATACTATCCTGCAGAAACAGATAAACCCCCTGATAATACTAGTACCACACAGATAGTGCCCCAATACTGTGCCCGCTGTGCCCCCCAATACTATACTGCAGAAACAGATAAACCCCTGATAATACTAGTACCACACAGATAGTGCCCCCAATACTGTGCCCGCTGTGCCCCCCAATACTATACTGCAGAAACTTAAAAAATCCCCTGATAATACTAGTACCACACAGATAGTGCCCCCAAAATACTGTGCCCGCTGTGCTCCCCAATACTATACTGCAGAAACAGATAAACCCCCTGATAATACTAGGACCACACAGATAGTGCCCCTAAAATACTGTGCCCGCTGTGCTCCCCAATAATATACTGCAGAAACAGATAAACCCCCTGATAATACTAGTACCATACAGAAAGTGCCCCCAAAACTGTGCCCGCTGTGCTCCCCAATACTATACTGCAGAAACTGTCCCCTGATAATACTAGTACCACACAGATAGTGCCCCCAATACTGTGCCTGCTGTGCTCCCCAATACTATACTGCAAAAACAGATAATCCCCTGATAATACTAGTACCACCCAGATAGTGCCCCCAATACTATACTGCAAAAACAGATAATCCCCTAATAATACTAATACCACACAGATAGTGCCCCAATACTGTGCCCGCTGTGCTCCCCAATACTATACTGCAAAAACAGATAATCCCCTGATAATACTAGTACCACACAGATAGTGCCCCCAATACTATACTGCAAAAACAGATAATCCCCTAATAATACTAATACCACACAGATAGTGCCCCAATACTGTGCCCGCTGTGCTCCCCAATACTATACTGCAGAAACAGATAATCCCCTGATAATACTAGTACCACACAGATAGTGCCCCTAATACTGTGCCCGCTGTGCTCCCTAATACTACACTGTAGTATCAGATAAACCCCTGATAATACTAGTACCACACAGATAGTGCCCCAATACTGTGCCCGCTGTGCTCCCTAATACTATCCTGCAGAAACAGATAAACCCCCTGATAATACTAGTACCACACAGATAGTGCCCCAACACTGTGCCCGCTGTGCCCCCCAATACTATACTGCAGAAACAGATAAACCCCTGATAATACTAGTACCACACAGATAGTGCCCCAAATATTGTGCCCGCTGTGCTCCCCAATACTATACTGCAGAAACTTAAAAAATCCCCTGATAATACTAGTACCACACAGATAGTGCCCCAAATACTGTTCCCGCTGTGCTCCCCAATACTATACTGCAGAAACAGATAATCCCCCTGATAATACTAGTACCACACAGATAGTGCCCCAATACTGTGCCCGCTGTGCTTCCATAATACTATCCTGCAGAAACAGATAAACCCCCTGATAATACTAGTACCACACAGATAGTGCCCCAATACTGTGCCCGCTGTGCCCCCCAATACTATACTGCAGAAACAGATAAACCCCTGATAATACTAGTACCACACAGATAGTGCCCCCAATACTGTGCCCGCTGTGCCTCCAATACTATACTGCAGAAACTTAAAAATCCCTGATAATACTAGTACCACACAGATAGTGCCCCAAATACTGTTCCCGCTGTGCTCCCCAATACTATACTGCAGAAACAGATAATCCCCTGATAATACTAGTACCACACAGATAGTGCCCCAATACTGTGCCCGCTGTGCTCCTCAATACTATACTGCAGAAACTGATAAACACCTGATAATACTAGTACCACACAGATAGTGCCCCCAATACTGTGCCTGCTGTGCTCCCCAATACTATACTGCAAAAACAGATAATCCCCTGATAATACTAGTACCACACAGATAGTGCCCCCAATACTATACTGCAAAAACAGATAATCCCCTAATAATACTAATACCACACAGATAGTGCCCCAATACTGTGCCCGCTGTGCTCCCCAATACTATACTGCAAAAACAGATAATCCCCTGATAATACTAGTACCACACAGATAGTGCCCCCAATACTATACTGCAAAAACAGATAATCCCCTAATAATACTAATACCACACAGATAGTGCCCCAATACTGTGCCCGCTGTGCTCCCCAATACTATACTGCAGAAACAGATAATCCCCTGATAATACTAGTACCACACAGATAGTGCCCCTAATACTGTGCCCGCTGTGCTCCCTAATACTACACTGTAGTATCAGATAAACCCCTGATAATACTAGTACCACACAGATAGTGCCCCAATACTGTGCCCGCTGTGCTCCCTAATACTATCCTGCAGAAACAGATAAACCCCTGATAATACTAGTACCACACAGATAGTGCCCCAAATACTGTTCCGCTGTGCTCCCCAATACTATACTGCAGAAACAGATAATCCCCTGATAATACTAGTACCACACAGATAGTGCCCCCAATACTGTGCCCGCTGTGCTCCCCAATACTATACTGCAGAGACAGATAAACCCCCTGATAATACTAGTACCACACAGATAGTGCCCCCAATACTGTGCCCGCTGTGTTCCCCAATACTATACTGCAGAAACAGATAACCCCCTGATAATACTAGGACCACACAGATAGTGCCCCAATACTGTGCCCGCTGTGCCCCCAATACTATACTGCAGAAACAGATAATCCCCTGATAATACTAGTACCACACAGATAGTGCCCCAATACTGTGCCCGCTGTGCTTCCCAATACTATACTGCAGAAACAGATAACCCCCTGATAATACTAGTACCACACAGATAATGCCCCAATACTGTGCCCGCTGTGCTCCCCAATACCATGCTGCAGAAACTTATAAACCCCCTGATAATACTAGTACCACACAGATAGTGCCCCAATACTGTGCCCGCTGTGCTCCCCAATACTATGCTGCAGAAACTTATAAATCCCCTGATAATACTAGTACCACACAGATAGTGCCCCCAATACTGTGCCCGCTGTGCCCCCAATACTATACTGCAGAAACAGATAATCCCCTGATAATACTAGTACCACACAGATAGTGCCCTAAATACTGTGCCCGCTGTGCTCCCCAATACTATCCTGCAGAAACAGATAAACCCTGATAATACTAGTACCACACAGATAGTGCCCCAAATACTGTGCCCGCTGTGCTCCCTAATACTATCCTGCAGAAACAGTCCCCTTGATAATACAGGTCCTTCTCAAAAAATTAGCATATTGTGATAAAGGTCATTATTTTCTGTAATGTACTGATAAACATTAGACTTTCATATGTTTTAGATTCATTACACACAACTGAAGTAGTTCAAGCCTTTTATTGTTTTAATATTGATGATTTTGGCATACAGCTCATGAAAACCCAAAATTCCTATCTCAAAAAATTAGCATATCATGAAAAGGTTCTCTAAACGAGCTATTAACCTAATCATCTGAATCAACTAATTAACTCTTAACAGCTGCAAAAGATTCCTGAGGCTTTAAAAAACTCCCAGCCTGGTTCATTACTAAAAACCGCAATCATGGGTAAGACTGCCGACCTGACTGCTGTCCAGAAGGCCATCATTGACACCCTCAAACAAGAGGGTAAGACACAGAAAGAAATTTCTGAACGAATAGGCTGTTCCCAGAGTGCTGTATCAAGGCACCTCAGTGGGAAGTCTGTGGGAAGGAAAAAGTGTGGCAGAAAACGCTGCACAAGGAGAAGAGGTGACCGGACCCTGAGGAAGATTCCAGGAAGGACCGATTCCAGACCTTGGGGGACCTGCAGAAGCAGTGGACTGAGTCTGAAGTAGAAACATCCAGAGCCACAGTGTACAGGCGTGTGCAGGAAATGGGCTACAGGTGCCGCATTCCCCAGGTCAAGCCACTTTTGAACCAGAAACAGCTGCAGAAGCGCCTGACCTGGGCTAGAGAGAAGCAGCACTGGACTGTTGCTCAGTAGTCCAAAGTACTTTTTTCGTATGAAAGCTAATTTTGCATGTCATTCGGAAATCAAGGTGCCAGAGTCTGGAGGAAGACTGGGAGAGGAAATGCCTGCCTGCCAGAAGTCCAGTGTCAAGTACCCACAGTCAGTGATGGTCTGGGGTGCCATGTCAGCTGCTGGTGTTGGTCCACTGTGTTTTATCAAGGGCAGGGTCAATGCAGCTAGCCATCAGGAGATTTTGGAACACTTCATGCTTCCATCTGCTGAAAAGCTTTATGGAGATGAAGATTTCATTTTTCAGCACGACCTGGCACCTGCTCACAGTGCCAAAACCACTGGTAAATGGTTTACTGACCATGGTATTACTGTGCTCAATTGGCCTGCCAACTCTCCTGACCTGAACCCCAAAGAGAATCTGTGGGATATTGGGAAGAGAAAGTTGAGAGACACAAGACCCAACACTCTGGATGAGCTTAAGGCCGCTATCGAAGCATCCTGGGCCTCCATAACACCTCAGCAGTGCCACAGGCTGATCGCCTCCATGCCACGCCGCTTGAAGCAGTCATTTCTGCAAAAGGATTCCCGACCAAGTATTGAGTGCAAAACTGAACATAATTATTTGAAGGTTGACTTTTTTTGTATTAAAAACACTTTTCTTTTATTGGTCGGATGAAATATGCTAATTTTTTGAGATAGGAATTTTGGGTTTTCATGAGCTGTATGCCAAAATCATCAATATTAAAACAATAAAAGGCTTGAACTACTTCAGTTGTGTGCAATGAATCTAAAATATATGAAAGTCTAATGTTTATCAGTACATTACAGAAAATAATGAACTTTATCACAATATGCTAATTTTTTGAGAAGGACCTGTACTAGTACCCAGGGGTCAAGTCCTAGGAAAGAAAGCGTGGAAACTCCCCCAAGTGCCCTCTCCATCAGCCCCCAGTGCCTCTCAATCAGCCCCCAGTGCCTCTCAATCAGCCTCCAGTGCCCCTCCATCAGCCCCCAGTGCCTCTCCATCAGCCCCAGTGCCTCTCAATCAGCCTCCAGTGCCTCTCAATCAGCCTCCAGTGCCTCTCAATCAGCCCCCAGTGCCCCCTCCATCAGCCCCAGTGCCTCTCCATTAGCCCCCAGTGCCTCTCAACTGCCCCCAGTCAGTGCCTCTCACCAGCCCATAAAATATAAAAAAAAAAAACACTTACCCTCTCCTGCTCCTGGACGTGCCGCTCATCACTTCCTGCTGTCGGCTGTGCTTTGAAGGCTGCGCACAGCGTGATGTCACAGATCGCCTCATGCTTGTGCGCATCCCTGCACAGCCGACAGCCGAGGACAAGGAAGTGGTGAGTACAAAGCCTTCACCGCTTCCTGGGTGGCCTATAATGTCTCCACTCTGGCATTCCTACACCTGGGTACCAACATCTACCATATCACTAAAAGGGGCCCTGTGCCCTTGTTGCTTCACTGCAGCTGGCGTCACAACAAAACAAGTATCTTTTTCCCTCTTAAAGGGACCCTTAGCGGTGGCGATGCTGCACTACCACTACTGTTACCACTACTACTAGTACTACTAATACTACTACCACTACTACTACTACTACCACAACCACCACCACTACTACTACTACCACTACTACTACCACCACTATTAATAATAATAATACCGCTACTACTACCACTAATAATAATAATAATACCGCTACTACTACCACTACTACTAATAATAATACTGCTACTACTACCACTAATAATAATAATACCGCTACTACTACCAATAATAATAATACCG
This sequence comes from Bufotes viridis, assembly GCA_033119425.1. Taxonomy (NCBI): domain Eukaryota; kingdom Metazoa; phylum Chordata; class Amphibia; order Anura; family Bufonidae; genus Bufotes; species Bufotes viridis. The sequence continues at coordinate 1,625,139 of CM065595.1, read as the reverse complement.
CTACTACTACCACTACTACTAATAATAATACTGCTACTACTACCACTAATAATAATAATACCGCTACTACTACCACTACTACTAATAATAATACTGCTACAACTACTACCACCACAACTAGCAGGATGACAGGCCGAACTGGATGGACAGATGTATTTTTTCAGCCTTATGTACTATGTTACAATGTTACTATTACTACTACAACTACTACTCCCACCTACCCTTTCCACATCCACATATGCTCTGCTGCTGTCATTCACAATAATCCACTTTTTCTTCTGACAATCAGCCTTTGTGTGTCGTACGGGAAGTGTCCTGACCCTGTCATCAAGGTGTCATTATTTGGACGCTTGGTCCCAACAAGCCGCTGTTTTATCCCCATAACACTGTGTGTGGTTAACCACCATTTGCCCCTGACCAGGTTTTTGGAAGCTTTGGAATACGAAGAAGCAGAAGACATGTGCAGGGCGGTGTGATATTAAACACGCGGTATGTTACCACCAATAGCTATGTATGTCAGTGTCACTCATCATTTACTATTGACGGCATTGTGTTCCAGAGCTTGGGAGGGGGAGCGATTGAAAAAATTAATTAAAAAAATTAGGAGGCTAGAGGGTGTTATATAACAATTTCCAGGGCAATTGGAGACAATCTGGTTCACCCAAACTGATTTGGTTCCAAACCAAACTTTTTGAAAAATTAGGCAAACCTGTACCAAACAGAATCTTGTCAGGTTCGCTCTTGTCTACTGGAAGAATATGGATACGTCGCAGGTCCCTGTCCACTTTATTGGTGATTGGTATCTGGAAAAAGTCTTTAAAGGAATTTTACCACATCCCACAGTGTCTGAGCCTGGTGCAGATGTAGCAGAGCTGAGCTTTCCTTCTGTCTCCTTACTGCAGCGGGATAATCCAGAAGTCCCACCTTTAAATCTATAGAAAACCACAGATGGTGAAATCCCCTCAGATCTGGATATGAATTATTTGAGTATCGGTGCACAGCGTATAGGATCCACACCGCAGCGGACATAAAAAATAATTTCCATATTCTCCCTCCTCGGATAACAATGGTGCAGAAACTGATATTGTGGACATTTGCATGGTTTGCTTCTTCCACCTTCATTGTTCAGCCAATTCTCCTCATTATTGGCAGGACAGTCATATGTCTGGGACATCTCCTCAGCTTCTCAGTAAGACAGAGACGTCCAGGATGGTGGAGGCTATAGATGTATTTCAGGTCATCCTTGCAGTCCTCTCATGGATCTCAGAAATCGTTCTCAGCTCCTCCATTATCATCTTTTATATCATCGAATGGAAGAATTTGCGACAATTCAGTGTTTGTGATAAGATCTTCATCTACATGGCCTTCACCAACATTCTCCTCAAAAGCTCCACTTGCATCAATAATCTTACATATGTTTTCTGGTTTTCCGAGGTGATGACTAAACAAGGAGCTGTTCTGATGTTTGTCTTTAATTTATTTCTTATCCATGACAATATCTGGCACTCCGCTTGGCTCTCCGTTCACTATTGCCTGAAGCTGGTAAGCCCCTCACATAGTGTCTTCATTCAGATGAAGAAGAGGTTGGCCACTTCCATCATACCGATGCTCATAGTGACATCAGTTGGGGTGTTTCTCTTTAATCTTCCATACATGTGGATAGTAAGTATTGAATTCCTTCCAAATAAGACAGACATCGGATCCAGCAAGAATTTCATTCTACACGAGGAACCTGCAGTCATTATCTGTAACATAATCATCGGCTGTTGTCTCCCGTTCTTGGTGACCTTCATCTCTATTGGCCTTAGTGTGAGGTCTCTGGTGAGACATGTATGGAGGATGAAGAGCAATGCCTCCCAGTTCAGCTCTTCTCCTCAGCTCCAAGGTCATGTCCGAGCCGCCAGAACCATGGTCCTACAACTGCTTCTCAACTTAGTCCAGTACCTTTCTATCATCGGTTTGTTAACATCTTCATTTAACCCAGGTATGATCTGGGAGTCATTTTATGGGCGGTGTCATATTTAGTTCCTCTGCTCAATCACTCATATTAATTATTGGAAATCCAAAACTAAAAAGAAACTGCTTGGCTTTGCAGCATTGACGTCGAGGCACTCTACACCTCCATCCTGCATTATTGTGAGATGAGGCTGTTCACTTGCTCCTTTAGGGGTAGACACAATCTCTGGACACTTACAATTGGTTTGTGCTAAAGTTACTCTTTTTGGTGCTGACAATTCACTATTTTTATCTCTACCAAGTCCACCATCAGCTGGGGCTCTGCAATGGACTTCCCTGCCTGCCCACATGTGTGTGCTTTACATACAATAGTTAATAACAGGAATGTATGGCTTCAATATGTTGATTGTCAAGAACTAAAGAACTGTTCACACACGTAACAATGAGATTTTCTACAAGGACAGTCTGTTCCTTCTCGATTTGATAATCACAAAACACTGTGATGGTGGCCGCAATGCTAGGATTTGTAGAAACAAATGGCAGGGAATAACTAATAATCATCATCCTGACAGTGGTGTGCCTAGGGTGTTTGGCACCTGGGGCGGGTCCTTTCTTTTGCACCCCCCCCCCCCAATTCTTTAAAAAATTGTACCCCCTCATTGAACAACCTTCAGTAGTTTTGTACAGATGTGTGCCCCCTCACGGTAGTTATACACACATTGTGCCCTCTCACAGTAATAATCCCCATTGTGCCCCCTTCACAGTAATAATGCCCACTGTGCTCCTTCCATAGTAATAAAGTCCTCTGTACCCCCTCCATAGTAATAAAGCCACATGTGCCCCCTCCATAGTAATAAAGTCCGCCACATGTGCCCCTCCATAGTAATAAAGTCCTCTTTGCCCCCTCCATAGTAATAAAGCCCTCAGTGCCCCCTCCATAGAAATAAAGTCCTCTGTGCCCCCTACAAAGTAATAAAGCCCTCTGTGCCCTCTTCATAGTATTCAAGACCTCTGTGCCCCTCCATAGTAATAAAGTACTCTGTGCCCCCTCCATAGTACTAATGCCCTCTGTGCCCCTCCATAATATCAAAGCCCTCTGTGCCCCCTCCATAGTAATAAAGTCCTATGTGCCCCTCCATAGTAATAAAGACCTCTGTGCCCCTCCATAATAATAAAGCCCTCTGTGCCCCCTCCATAGTAATAAAGACCTCTGTGTCCCCTCCATAGTAATAAAGCCCTCTGTGCCCCCTCCATAGTAATAAAGCCCTCGGTGCCCCCTCCAGAGTAATAAATGTGGCAGGCACAGTACTATGAAGTGCCTTATGCACTGTGGCATTAGAAAAATTTTGATATCTCTAACTTTTTAGTCCAACCAGACTGTTATTCTGCTTTAATTCTTCTAGCGCCATTCTATGGAAACAGTAGGCTTAAAGAGCACACCAACTGCTTAAGTTAACTTCTTTATTAACTTCAACTTTTCCTTATATATAACACTGCCACCTCCGCAGCAGATAGTCCATGTACAAAACACGTGTTGAATAAAGTATCACAACATGGCGGTTTAACTGTTCAATCTTGTCATTCAACATAAAATGGTGGATATATTTCTCTCTTTAGTATCTGCACTCTCACTTTAAGTAATTTAAGCACTTTATGATCTCTCTGAGAGGTATATCTGAGATTTAACTAATAGTTCTACTTACTCAACTTGGTTTGCAGTTGCTCTATACAATTGCTTTGAGCAGTTTGTTTGAACTATTTGCAGATTGCTTTTATGAGTTAAGTAGTTCGCAGTTTTGTGGAACTGTAAGTAAACACATATAACTAGTTCAGTATACAGTTCTAATCACTACATTAACAATAGGAACATATCATAACAGTTCTAAATACCTATTTCGGCCTCTTTGCTTCCATAAAACTCAGCTCTGACTGGAGTGAATGTCTGTTCTGCTCCGCTCCTCTGGTGTAATGAATTCTAGCAGCTCCTGCTAGGGAATTTCCCACACAGGCTGAGTGTAAGGTTGGCTGTCATTGGCCAAGACTCGTGTTCAGTGTGAGGTTGCCTGTGATTGGCCAAGACTCCTGCTCAATAACAACAGCTTAACTCTATGCTCTTTCTGTTTGAGCTGTGTCATTGAGCTGACCTTACAGTCATATAATGAATCTTAAAGGCGTATTATCTTTTCTGCTTCTGTGAACACAATATATAACTGTTACATGACATCCAAAAACATGAAGTCACAGTAATAACTCTGCTTTTGTCTTTTACATAAAAACATATGAACTGTATTAAGGTTATTGGCAGGTCTAGCTGTATACACATATAAGGGATATTAGCAACCTAGGACAGGTCTTAGCTGGCCAGCTACACTCCCACCAAAATTGCCTATAATTCTATGTTCTCAGTAGTAGGACTTGAACATGAATTTGGGAAAATTTCCATCAGGTTCTCAACTCTCAAGTGTCTTTTATCACTCTCAAGTAGAACAACTAACTTCCATATAGGATGTTCCAACTTGAGTGAAGTAGTTAGACGTTTTCCTTTTTTGTCAACTTTTGAGTGTCCTATTTGTAACAACTCTCTTCTTACTAGTCTGTCTTCATCCTTTTGAACTTCTAGGACTTTGGCCAATTTCCATTGACTTCTCGTTAAATCTTATTCTTTCACTAACACTATGTCACCAACTTAGACATTTCTTCTGGCTGTTTGCCATTTACGTCTTAGCATCAGATTGGCTAAGTACTCTTTCCTCCTGATAGATATTGAACTCTTCGCCATCTCCTTTTGCATACAAATCCTCTATGGGGAACTTGACAGGCGGTGGCTGTATGTAATCAGACTTAAGGTAATGTAGATGGTTGGGAGTTAAAGGGTCCAAACTTGTTGGGTCGTTGATGTTATCAACTCTAAGTGGTCCTAAGTGAAGCATCATCCATTCTTCCGGCGTTCTTTTTCAACACTGAACTTAACATATTTCTTACAGTTCTGATTTGTCTTTCCCAAACTCCTCCTGTATGGCTTTCACTTGGAGAATTCATATAAATATCACACTGTTTCTCTAACAAATACTCAGTTACTTTTTCTTTATCGATCTCCTTTAGAGCTTTCTTCAATTCATTCTTTGCTTGGATAAAAAATTAGATCCTTGGTCAGATCTAAGCTCTCTGACGGTACCTCTAATGGCTATGAAACATCTCAAGGCGTTGAATGTGTCAGTTGACATATCTTCTAAGATTTCCAGGTGAATTGCTCTGGAGCTTAGACATGTAAATATTAGTCCATATCTCTTGTACTCCTTCCGGTTTTGCTTGGTGATAAATGGTCCAAATCAATCGATTTCGCTATAAAGAAATAGTGGTGGGGGCGTGGCCAACTGCCGACATGAGCGCACGCACCTAAGTGCTGCTCCGTTCCCTGTATAGAATCCTGACTAATCCTGCCAAGCTGTCTACTCCAAACTCCGAGTGGCAAGTCCAGAGGAGAAGGAGGAAGTCCAGGCAACCAGAGATGGGTCCCAGCAAGGCACAAACCGCGGCTGGCAAACTTAAAGAATATGCCCGGCAGGAGACTCAACATGGCGCCGCGGCTCCCGCCTCTCCACGTGCTGCAGTCACGCGTGGTCAAGCCGCGCAGCAGATGGCGACTGAGGATGCCGGAGAGCCTGAAATCACCCTGAAAGAGGTGTCGGAGCAGCTTCTGTTAGCGATCTCCTCCTGCCAGTCCTCGCTTACCTGCAAGATCGAGGAGGTGCGGGTGGACCTGGGACTGCTGAGGCATGATGTACAGCAGCTAAGGAAGAGAGTGAGGAAGACGGAAGACCGGGTCTCAGCTCTGGAAGACCTTACCAGACCACTCGACTCGAGGATACAAGAGGTTGAGAGGTCAGTCGGTCTGTGGCGGCAGAAATGTGACGACTTGGAGAACAGGGCCCGGCGCAACAACGTGAGGATCCTAGGTCTTCCTGAAAAAGCTGAGGGCCGTGACCCGGCCAGCTTCCTGGAGCAGTGGTTCAGAGATCAATTCCCCGATGCCATATTTTCCACAGCGTACGCAGTTGAACGCGCACACAGGGTCCCCGCCAGACCACCTCCCCCGGGAGCCCCACTAAGACCACTGCTAGCTCGCTTACTCAACTGGAAAGATCGGGACCTTATCCTTAGCCAAGCAAGAAACAAAGGGGTAATCACGCACGACAACGCGAATGTATCACTGTTTCCTGATTTTTCTGCGGAGCTACAAAAGAAAAGGGCCACTTTCTTCTCTGTCAAAAGACGCCTCCGTGAGCTGAATTTGCAGTACTCTATGGCCTACCCAGCGCGTCTTCGGGTGGTGGATGGCGAACGGTCAGTCTTTTTCACTGACCCCAAGGAGGCGGAGGTCTGGATCTCAGGACGCCCTAGACCTCGCTGATGCCGCTGCTATCCCGGGGTCGCAAGTATACTCAGGCACCGTGAGGCGCCATGTTGATGTTTAGATATCGTATCAGCATGCACGATACACAATGCGGGACACTCTATCCCATGGCCCCTATGGCCCAACGGTTTGCTACAATATAATTTTGGAAGTTGTCTGAGGGGGCTTGATGTTTGACCTTTACATGCTGTGTTACTCGCCTGCCCCTGCAGCTTATTCATTTTGTATGTACAGGGAACGTTCAGCCACCTGCATGGGCTTAACATCTACTACACCGTGCAGGTCCCCGAATATTGAACCGCAGTACAGCCTAAAATGCTTGCACTAAATGTATATCAAAGGCTGTCAGTTTACTGTATGCAATGTTACCTGTTAATTTTTATGTTGAAGGCATGGTCATGTGTTAGCTGCTACCTGGGTGGGGGGCTGGGGCGAACATTGCTGTTGCGGAGGGATCTTCACCCTCCTTACTTTAAGGTTTCGTCATATCCTAGGGGGAGTATTGTAGGTTTCTCATGGGGGCCCTAACTGTAATGTCCTGGAACGTGAGGGGATTGGGGGCTCCAAACGAAAGAATAGCAGTATTTTCGCACATAAGGAGATACAGCCCTCACGTCCTAGGACTGCAAGAAACGCACTTGTTGACCGAAACTGGGAGAAGACTCATTAAACCATGGGTGCAGTGGTCTCTACAGGCATATGGCACGTCGCACTCCAGGGGGGTAGCTGTACTTGTTCACAGAAGTCTCAAGTGGGAGGTCCAACAATCCAAGGCAGATCCAGAGGGACGGTATATTTTTGTATATGGGTTCATCAACAACGTTCCCTATGTTATAATCAACCTCTATAATACCCCCCCTGCCAATGTTGCTCTTCTACAAACAACGCTGGGCTTTGTCGCTCAATATCCCACGGCCCGCAAACTCTGCATGGGAGATTTTAATATGGTGATGCAGGAGAGTCTGGATAGATACCACTCAGCTGGGGCGGGAGCGGATGGCTCCGCCCCTGTCACTACCCTGAGTAGGCTCACGGCGGAGATGGGCTGGCTGGATATGTGGAGACTAAAAAATCCGCAAAGGAGGGAGTACTCCTGTTTTACACCTGCTATCCAGAATTGACTACATACTGGGTAAGGCTGCAGTTTATACTGACCTGGATGATATCCAGTACGAACCACAGGGTCCATCAGACCATGCCCCTGTATTGGCACGCCTGAGAGTGCCCGGTGCTGCCTCTGGGGGGGGTAGGATGAGGATCCATCCCTTCTGGCTATCTCTGATGACCCTCAATGACAGGGTCCCTGACCAGCTCCAAGTATTTCTGGAGATGCAGGGTGAGGGGACGGAAGCTCTCCTTCTTTGGGACACCTTAAAGGCCTACCTGAGGGGCTGCTTAAAATCCTCCATCTCCTACATTAAAAAGGATTCTATGCGGAAGGAAAGGGAGCTACATGCCCAATGCAGGGAGGCTGAAGCATCTTTCTGCTTTGACCCCTCGGAGGAGAATGGGACAGAGTGGATGACTAGAGGTAGATCATACATGATGCATCTGAAAGAGAAAAGTGAACGCAGGCTGTTCTTTATGAAGCAACAATCCTTTGAGTCAGGGGATAGAGCTGGGAGGCTCCTAGCCCACATAGCCAAAACTAATCAAATGTCTCCCCCAGTCATTCGTGTGCGGGGCCCTGAGGGTCAGATTGTGGACTCGGTGGACGGTATCCTGAACAGCTTTAGTTGCTTTTGGCTGGACACTTGTGTACCTGGCCTATGTTGGTGCAGTAACCCACCCTCCGAGCCACTTGTGAATGACTGGCCTGATAACCCTGGAAATGTCCCCCCACAATCTAACAGATGTATTTACTAAATGTATTTTCCTGCCAGATTTGCAGCACCGGCCGGAAGGGTTACTTTACAGCAAAAAAAAGTGAATTTGTCACCCCACAATCTAACTGATGGATTTACTGAATTTATTTTCCTGTCATATATGCAGCGCAGGCCACAGCGGTACTTTACAGCGAAAAATGTGAATATGTCACCCCACAAATCTAACAGATGGATTTACTGAATTTATTTCCCTGTCAGATATGCAGCGCAGGGGTACTTTACAGCAAAGAATGTGAATATGTCACCCCCTGGGGCCCTGATCTCACAGTGGATTACCTATATTATTTTTCCTTCCCCTGGCACATATGCAGTGCAGGTGTACTTAATAAACGGGAATATGTCGCCCACTGAACTACCAAAAGGATTTAATTATTGTCCTTGGCACATATGCACTGCACTTGCAAAAACTGGTCGCCAACGCCCACCTAACAGACGGAATAAATATTATTAATATAAAATGTTGAATTGCACCCACAAAAAATCGTTGTAGGTCACAGATTTAACAGCCAGTTCAGATTCCTTCCTAATCTCGCCCTCACAGCAGCAGCTTCCTATCCTTACACTAGTAAGCGATGACGTGACGTGACGTGCGGCGCTACGTGACTCCAGCTTATATAGAGGCCGGGTCACATGCTGCACTGGCCAATCACAGCCATGCCAATAGTAGGTATGGCTGTGATGGCCTCTAAGGGCACACATCTTGAACGCTTGTTGATTGGCTACCCTGCAGCCTTTCAACATGCTTTATTAATCAGCTGAACACCGAATTCGAACCCGTACAAAAAACCCTAAAGTCCATTACGAACCAGAACTTTACAGTTCGGGTTCGCTCAACACTAGGTGACAGCTTTGTGTATGCTTTTCTGTTCCTCCATGCCTGTTCCCCATTGCATAGAGCAAGCATCATAAAGACATGGTACGTGGTTGGGGGAGTCTGGAAGAACCTGAACAGCCACACAGAGCCCTCACCTCAACCCCATCCAACACCAGAACAGAGACTTCAAGCCAGGCCCTCTCCTCCAACACAGAGGATGGAGTCAGCAGGGTCATCTCATTATAATTAGTGGATGAAGTCATCTCATTATCATGAGAGGATGTGTCGTACCCCAGAGTGGGCACTACCAGTCCTACACCCTCCTGCTCTCTCTAATGGCTAATACATAATGTAATCTGTGTATTTATTCCAGGTCCTTTTATACTGTGCATTCATAATACTGCTATGAAACTGGTATGTATATTATTACATGCTCTGTGCCTTGTTGCCCATTAGCTTTAGCTTCAGATGGCAGTGTATCTGGCAGATAGAGATCTCCACCCCCCCCCCCTTTTTGAGCAGAAGTGGGTTTGTCCTGATTCCTACCAAGGGAGGGGTTGTTGGAAGGGATAAGAAGTACCATGACGCCTTACAGTTTACAGATAGAGTATTACCAGGGGGTCAACAGCCAAAGGCCTTCCACTCAGCCAAGAGAAAGACCAAATATTGTCTGGATACAAGTTTATTTAAGTAAAGCTGTTGAACTTTTACTAAGTCTGGACTCTTACTCCACCAACTACAACTCTCCCCTTTATTGCTACGGAGCCTAAACCTGAGGAGTGACGGTAACCAGGTAGGAGCACCGTGACACACAAAACTAATAAGGCCACATCACCACTCAGCATTCTTAAAACCTGGGATACAATCAGCCCTCGGGGGGTGCACATTGCAGATGGAGTTAACAGAGTCATCTCATTATCATTAGAGTATAGGGGTCTTCTTATTATCATTGGAGGGTGAGATCAGTAGAGTTATATTATCATTGGGGAAAGTTGTATTATGGGGTCCAATATGAGGCAAGGATTTTAGGGTTCACTAGCAGGCACTATTGGACAGCATTATCGGACAAGTGGTACTTATCTGTAGAATACTTGTGATGGCTCAGTGTGTTGACCTCATGTAAAAGTTCCTACTTCCATCATTGATGTCCCTTGGGCAGGAGAAGAATAATCCCACCATAGATCAGGCATGCCTCTGTGATTTCTCTGTTTCCACTAAAGTGGATTGAGCTGGAGGAACCTACATATAACAAATGTTATATATGTATGGACTTATGAATCCAACTCCAAGGCTAGCGCCGTATGTTTACTGTTATACGAGGAACCAACACTTCCCAAATGCTGCTAAGAAAATACGAGTCATTTCCACTAAACCATATAATTTTTATACAATGTACTGTGAATATTCATTGCTGCTATTCATGTTACTGGGGTCCCATGCACTGCCTTGCACAGGGGCCCCACATCATCTCCATCTCTAGCGCAACTGTAACTCTATAGAAAACCACAGATGGTGAAATCCCCTCAGATCGGATCTGGATGGGAATTATTTGAGCATAGGATCCACACCGCAGCGGACACATAGAATCATTTCCATATTCCCCTCCTCGGATAGAATGAGGCAGAATTTGATATTGTGGACATTTGCATGTTTTGCCTCTTCCACCTTTATTGTTCAGCCAATTCTCCTCATTATTGGCAGGACAGTCATATGTCTGGGACATCTCCTCAGCTTCTCAGTAAGACAGAGACGTCGAGCCAGGATGGTGGAGGCTACAGCTGTATTTCAGGTCATCCTTGTGGTCCTCTCATGGATCTCAGAAATCGTTCTCAGCTCCTCCATTATCATCTTCTATATCATCGAATGGAAGAATTTGCGACAATTCAGTGTTTGTGATAAGATCTTCATCTACATGGCCTTCACCAACCTTCTCCTCCAAAGCTCCACTTGCATCAATAATCTTACATATGTTTTCTGGTTTTCCGAGGTGATAACTAAACAAGGAGCTGTTCTGATGTTTGTCTTCAATTTATTTCTTATCCATGACAATATCTGGCACTCCGCTTGGCTCTCCGTTCACTATTGCCTGAAGCTGGTAAGCCCCTCACATAGTGTCTTCATTCAGATGAAGAAGAGGTTGTCCACTTCCATCATACCGATGCTCATAGTGACATCAGTTGGGGTGTTCCTCATCAATCTTCCATTTATGTGGACAGTAACAATTGAATTACTTCAAAATAAAACATACATTGGATCTGACGAGAATGTCATCATTCATCAGGAGAGCACATTCATCATCTGTAACGTAATCATCGGCTGCTGCCTCCCGTTCTTGGTGACCTTCATCTGTATTGGGCTCAGTGTGAGGTCTCTGGTGAGACATGTGAGGAGGATGAAGAGCAATGCCTCCCAGTTCAGCTCTTCTCCTCAGCTCCAAGGTCATGTCCGAGCCGCCAGGACCATGGTCCTACAACTGCTTCTCAACTTACTCCTGTACCTTTCTGTCATTGCTTTCGCTTCATTTAACCGAGGTGGATTTTGGGATTACATTTGTTGGATCCTTTTTCTGCTTTATCCCTCTGCTCAAACCTTCACATTAATCCTGGGAAATCCCGAACTAAAAATTAAATTATTAGGTCAACAACTCAGATTTTGAATGTCAGTCTCAGTCTCTTGTGTTCTTCATCTTCTCGTCTTAGTTTCTCTTCCATATTTCTACGATTGAGACGTTAGGAAGTAACCCTGCAATGTTTCTGCGTCTGGTAACTGTGACCCTTAGAAGATCCTGTAGAATGACAGGTGATTTCCATCATCATCTTAAGATAAGTGGATTGCCTTTTGTAATTTTTTATATAGCACAATTCCAGAAATATTGTACTTTTCACACCGCCCACCAGACCATGCACCGTAGGCTGACATTTTCTGTTACACCTCTGGCTGGAGGGAAGAGGTTATGAATTTGGCATGAGGGGGCCGTTTCAATTTTTGTCTCAGGCAGCATGAAGGCTATGTGGCTCCCTGCCCCCGGCCACAAAGCACTGGGGAAGAGGGGCCCCAAGACGAACTCTTCCACCAGGGCCCATGAGCCTTTAGCTACGCCGCTGTCAGTGAGATTATCGTTTGTTTGCAGGTCTTACTTTTTTGTGCAATAATAGCCGAATTCATGGAGAAAAAACTTTCCATGTTGGTTCATTCTAAGAGCCATAGCTTTTTATTTTATCGGTGTAGGTGGCCGTGGACTTGTGTCTTATGGTGCATATAAATGTGTGATTTGGTATCGGGAGTATTACAGCCGGCACACCCTGTGGATATCATCAGAGGACCTTAGCATTATTAATAAAGCGCCATTCATTACATATGAGACCTTATCTGTGGTAACAGGGTAATGTGAAGACCATCACTACAACCCCCAACATCTTACATCACTAACCTAGTAAAGGAAGCGCATTAACCATAGAGAAGGTTACAGGGACGTGTCCACTATGGCACCCATCTGCAGGAAGGGGTGAAGCCGACTGGGTGTAGTAGTCACAGAACTGTGGAGCTCACACTCAACGGGGCACAGCAGACATCGCTAACAACATGGCGCCTGGGACCTGCAGAGGCGAAGGACAAAATTATCCTCAGTGCAGAATGAGCTGCAGAGAGTGCTCAAGCATGATACAAATATGCTAATGATATGCAAATTACATCAAACCTGTCACAATGTAAATCAGCTTACTGCATCCTCTCCAATAAAGAGTTAATCACAAGCCGGTCAAAGTCTGTCAAATGTTTGTATGTGTGTAATGTGTATGTGAGTAATGTGTATGTGTGTAATGTGTATGTGTGTAATGTGTATGTATGTAATGTGTATGTATGTAATGTGTATGTATGTAATGTGTATGTATGTAATGTGTATGTATGTAATGTGTATGTGTATGTATGTAATGTATATGTATGTAATGTGTATGTATGTAATGTGTATGTATATAATGTGTATGTGTGTAATGTGTATGTGAGTAATGTGTATGTGTGTAATGTGTATGTGTGTAATGTGTATGTATGTAATGTATATGTATGTAATGTGTATGTATGTAATGTGTATGTATGTAATGTGTATGTGTGTAATGTGTATGTATGTAATGTGTATGTATGTGTGTATGTGTATGTATGTAATGTATATGTATGTGTGTATGTGTATGTATGTAATGTATATGTATGTATGTAATGTGTATGTATGTAATGTGTATGTGTGTAATGTGTATGTATGTAATGTATATGTATGTAATGTGTATGTATGTAATGTGTGTAATGTGTATGTGTGTAATGTGTATGTATGTAATGTGTATGTATGTGTGTATGTGTATGTATGTAATGTATATGTATGTGTGTAATGTGTATGTATGTAATGTGTATGTGTGTAATGTGTATGTATGTAATGTATATGTATGTAATGTGTATGTATGTAATGTGTGTAATGTGTATGTGTGTAATGTGTATGTGTGTAATGTGTATGTGTGTAATGTGTATGTGTGTAATGTGTATGTATGTAATGTGTATGTATGTAATGTGTATGTGTGTAATGTGTATGTATGTAATGTGTATGTATGTAATGTGTATGTATGTAATGTGTGTAATGTGTATGTGTGTAATGTGTATGTATGTAATGTGTATGTGTGTAATGTGTATGTGTGTAATGTGTATGTATGTAATGTGTATGTATGTGTGTAATGTGTATGTATGTAATGTATATGTATGTGTGTAATGTGTATGTGTGTAATGTGTATGTATGTAATGTGTATGTGTGTAATGTGTATGTATGTAATGTATATGTATGTAATGTGTATGTATGTAATGTGTGTAATGTGTATGTGTGTAATGTGTATGTATGTGTGTAATGTGTATGTATGTGTGTAATGTGTATGTATGTAATGTGTATGTATGTAATGTGTATGTGTGTAATGTGTATGTATGTAATGTGTATGTGTGTAATGTGTATGTGTGTAATGTGTATGTATGTAATGTGTATGTGTGTAATGTGTATGTGTATAATGTGTATGTGTATGTATGTATGTGTATGTGTGTAATGTGTATGTGTGTAATGTGTATGTATGTAATGTGTATGTGTGTAATGTGTATGTGTGTAATGTGTATGTATGTAATGTGTATGTATGTAATGTGTATGTGTGTAATGTGTATGTATGTAATGTGTATGTGTGTAATGTGTATGTGTGTAATGTGTATGTATGTAATGTGTATGTGTGTGATGTGTATGTATGTAATGTGTATGTGTGTAATGTGTATGTGTGTAATGTGTATGTATGTAATGTGTATGTGTGTAATGTGTATGTGTGTAATGTGTATGTGTGTAATGTGTATGTAATGTAATGTGTATGTATGTATGTGTAATGTGTATGTGTGTAATGTGTATGTGTGTAATGTGTATGTATGTAATGTGTATGTATGTAATGTGTATGTATGTATATGTGTATGTATGTAATGTGTATGTATGTGTGTATGTGTATGTATGTAATGTGTATGTATGTAATGTGTATGTATGTAATGTATGTATGTAATGTATGTGTATGTGTATGTATGTAATGTGTATGTATGTAATGTGTATGTATGTAATGTGTATGTATGTAATGTGTATGTGTGTAATGTGTATGTGTATGTAATGTGTATGTGTGTAATGTGTATGTGTGTAATGTGTATGTGTGTAATGTGTATGTATGTAATGTGTATGTATGTAATGTGTATGTGTGTAATGTGTATGTGTGTAATGTGTATGTATGTAATGTGTATGTATGTGTGTATGTGTATGTATGTAATGTATATGTATGTGTGTAATGTGTATGTGTGTAATGTGTATGTATGTGTATGTATTGTGGCAATGTGAATAGTGTTATGGGCAGTGAAGTCCAAAGGAAGCATTTAAAAGCGGGTTTTGTCACCAAGGAACGTGTCACCAAGGTTCCCGGCCTTGGTGGAGTAAAGGCCCTAGTTTGGGTGTCCACTCAAGTAGTTAGCGGACACCATAATACATAGCATAGCTGGTTCCAGCTAGTTCGGGGCGGCTTTTACTGGGAACAGGCAATGTGCTGGGTGGGTGCCCGTTCCCCATGTCCCAGTCCAGGACTTGCTCACTGCCAGTAATTCAATTCAGTCTGCTTGCTGGACTTGGGTGGTGCTCACTCTGGGGAGAGAGTCTTTGGTGAGACAGAGGCCTAGAGCAGAGGCTCTGGGTGACGTGGTCTCAGTCAGGTGGACTGTGTGACCACAAAGCTATGCAAAGCCTGATCTATCCACGGTGTGGACTGTCGCAGATAAGCGAAACCTGCTAAGGCTTGGAGCCTGAGACACTGACCGGTACTAAGCCCTACTTAGAGGTGAGGCAGGGAACCGTAAATGTTAGGCACAGCCCCGACGGGCAAGGTGTTTTGTTTATGTTTATTTTATTATGCCGTGTGCCAAAATAAATCACACTGTTTGGACCGGAAATCAAGTGGTGATGAAGATCTTTGTGTGAATGATCCCCCAAACCAGAGCTAATCCCTTACAGTATGTATGTAATGTGTGTAATGTGTATGTATTTATGTAATGTGTATGTATGTAATGTGTGTAATGTGTATGTATGTATACAAAAAGCAGACAGACTGACCTCTTAAATGTCTGGTTTAGCTCTGTTGTTATGTCTGCATACTTGTTTTTGTCTGGAAAATCTGCTTTGTCATTGCCATTGAGTATCACTGAAGCTGTAATGTAAGTTTATGACAGACGGGAGCTGAAACATTGTATCTGTTTGTGCTGAGTTTCTCCACTCCACCCCTCCCACTGGAAGTTTCTAGTCTAGCTAAAACTGTATATAAGGAGAGCAGTCAGAGCCCCTAGTGTTCTGCAGTTAGGGAACGGTGCTTGGAAGGGAGACTCTGCCAGACTACTGAGTGACCAGAAGAAGACGCTGAGACGGGGATATGCTGCCACAGACCCTGGATCACCAGCCTTGGACTAGGGTACCAGCCGTCTGAAGAGAGAGGAACAGCTAGCTCAGGCCTTTCCTCAGCATCAAACCCTTCTTCTGCCAGGGAGGAGACTGGAGAAGCCAGCCCTATGCCTCGTCTCAGGGAGGAGACTGGAGAAGCCGGCCCTATGCCTCGTCTCAGGGAGGAGACTGGAGAAGCCGGCCCTATGCCTCGTCTCAGGGAGGGGACTGGAGAAGACGGCCCTATGCCTCGTCTCAGGGAGGAGACTGGAGAAGCCGGCCCTATGCCTCGTCTCAGGGAGGAGACTGGAGAAGCCAGCCCTATGCCTCGTCTCAGGGAGGAGACTGGAGAAGCCGGCCCTATGCCTCGTCTCAGGGAGGGGACTGGAGAAGACGGCCCTATGCCTCGTCTCAGGGAGGAGACTGGAGAAGCCGGCCCTATGCCTCGTCTCAGGGAGGAGACTGGAGAAGCCGGCCTTATGCCTCACCCATATTGTTTTGTACCTGAATTCCTCCAGTAAAGAAGTACCCTGGTTTACTGCAGACCCTGACTCTCTGGACTTATTTCCCATTGGGGTGCACCACACCTTACTATCCCTTCCGGAGAGCAGCAGCACGTGGTGACACCTCAATAGTGTCTGGGGGACCTAGCGTAGCGTTGGGGCCACCCCAAACCCAGCCACTGCAATTTGGCATCACAAACAGGATCTGGTCCAGCACCAGCAGTTAGTTTGGATCCAACTCCAGTGGATCAACACAGCCAGTGGCAACTACAGGAAATCCCCAGCCCGTATCTGAGGTGAACCAGCAACATATAAGCATCTGTACTGTAAGTGTTCCCCTTGTGTGGTCTGCCACAAGCAAGTGACTGCGCTAGTGAGCATGTGTCCTGTATTATTAGCTAGAGATTTGCTAGTGAGGGACTGGGTCACTGCCTCATGGTGATGCTATAGTTTGCTGCCATGTTAGTAGATGGAGACAGTGATCTGCCTGCCAATTCTGGGGTTTCTAGCCCTTCTCCAACAATACTCTTGTCAGTACCTTATTTTTTTGGGTGCACCATGGTTACCGAACTATGGAGGAGAGCCTACAGGCCTCAAAGATTTTAGGGATCAGATGAGCGCCATGTATAACATAATTTCCATTAATGATAACCATAAAGTTACTATGTTGATTGGTCAATTGGAGGGAGCAGCCCTCAGGGAGGTTCAGTCATGGCCTAGTACAGAGAAGTGTACTGCTGACCCCCTTGTAGACAGACTCGCCAGCATGTCTGACAGGCGCACATTATCAGACTTAAAAATGATTTTCTTTAGCTGCAAACAAAGGATGGATGAAAACCTGCGAGATTTTGCTCTAAGTCTCCCGGAAGCCCTGTGTACCATCTAGTGATGAGCGACAGGGGCAATATTCGAATTCGTGATATTTTGCGAATATTTGGGTGAATATTCGCCATATATTCGAAAATTCGCAAATTCGTAATCTTTAGACAATATTTTCTTGTTTGCGAAAATTCGCATAAAAAATTC
Organism: Bufotes viridis; assembly: GCA_033119425.1. Taxonomy (NCBI): domain Eukaryota; kingdom Metazoa; phylum Chordata; class Amphibia; order Anura; family Bufonidae; genus Bufotes; species Bufotes viridis. Next base: position 1,607,576 of record CM065595.1, on the reverse strand, counting down.
GCATGAATTTGCGTAAAAATTCGCATAAATTAGCATAAAAAATCGCATAAACTGGCATTTAAAAGACCTTTTAAATACCAGCTTATGCGAATTTTTATGCTAATTTATGCGAATTTCTATGCTAATTTATGCGAATTTTTATGCGAATTTTCGCAAACAAGAAAATAATGACATTATTTTCTTGCATGCGAAAATTTTCATATTAAAAATTCGCATAAAGCGAATATTCGCAATTGCGAATATATTTTGCAATATTCTAAATATTGGCGAATTCTCGAAGTGCTAATATTCGCGATTAAAATTCGCAATTCGAAAATTCGTGATCAACACTAGTACCATCCAGCATGTGTACCATCCACATGAGGTACCTAACCCAGAATGGACTCTGAAAGACCAGTTTGTAGAGGGTGCCAGGCTAGATGCTGAGAGTTCTTGCATTACAACACCCTGATCTGCCGTTTCTTGACTTTAAGTAGCTTGCAGTAAAGGTACTGGTTCTGATCCAGACCCAGGTTATAATTGTGCCATTATGTTTGAACAAATGAGCGCACCAGTAGAGTCGAATGTTAAGAAATGTGATGAAAATGCCGAAGTTACCTTGAAGGAGTTGGTGTTGCAGCTTGCAAAAATGTTGAGGTGTTACAAAAGAGGTACAGAGCATGAAACATGGCCGCCAGCCTGATAGAGGTACTTGGTGTCCTAGAGGTGGACCGAGATATGGTTCTAATGGTAATCCGAGAAATTATGGTCGATTACCTACTGACCAGTTTGAGGCCAACCGATATGTCGTAAAATGTCAATAAGTTAGTCACGTGGAGTGGGAATGCAAGAACTTAAACTAGTGTCTCCTGGGGCAATAGACCAACCCTCAGGGGGAGACCGCCGGGTCCAGAAATTTATATTGGTGAATGTCCTACAATTACTGTCAGAATTAATGGCGTGTCCAGCCTTGCTTTAGTGGACACTGGGTCACAAGTGACTACTATGCAACTGCTATTCTATCAGCGGCATTAGGAGCGAGTCAGAGAAGAAAAAAAAGAGAGGGCTAGTCACCAGGCTTTCGTAGGAAGGTCAGGGACAAAACTCGCAGGGCGCCAAAGGTACAGATATCCTAGAGATGGGCTGTAAAAGGCTCTAATAGTAGAAGAAACACGGTGAACGCCATAAAAAATAAAAATAAAAACTATGATGAAATTGACATTTTGCCCACCTTGCTTCCCAAAAAAGGTAATTAAAATGATCAAGAAAGTTGTATGTATGCCAAGATGGTACCAATCAAACAGGCACCTCATCCCGCAAAAAATGAGTCCCTACATGAGACAATCACCCAAAAAGTGAAAAAAATATGGCTCTCAGACTATGGAAACACTAAAACATGATTTATTTTTTCTTAAATGCTGTTATTGTGTTAAAGTCAAATAAATTAAAAAAGTATACATATTATGTATCACCGCGTCTGTAAGAACCTGCGCTATGAATATCACATGACCTAACCCCTCAGGTAAATACTGTAAAAAAAATTAAATAAAAACAGTGTAAAAAAAAGCAATTTTTCTCACCTCACATCACAAAAAGTCTAATAGCAAGCGATCAAAAAGTTATATGCCTCCCAAAATAGTGCAAACCGACATCTCATACCACGAAAAATGATACCCTACCTAAGACAATCGCCCAAAAAATAAAAAAATATATAACTCTCCGACTATGGAGACATTAAAACATAATTTTTTTTGTTTAAAAAATGATATTATTGTGTAAAACTTAAATAAATAAATAAAAAGTATACATATTAGGTATCACCATGTCCGTAAAAGCCTGCTCTATAAAAATAACACATAACCTAACCCCTCAGGTAAACACAGCAAAAAAACTATATAAATACGGTGTCAAAAGCCATTTTTGTCACCTACATCACAAAAAGTGCAATAGCAAGCGACCAAAATGTTATATGCACCCCAAGATAGTGCCAATCAAACCGTCATCTCATCCCGCAAAAAATGAGCCCCTACATAAGACAGTCACTCCAAAAAAAAAATATGGCTTTCAGAATGTGGAGACACAAAAAAAAAAAAAGTCTTATTTGGTATTGTCACATCCGTAACAACCTGCTCTATAGAAATAGCACACGATCTAGCCTGTCAGATCAACGATGTAAATAACAAAAAATAAAAACGGTCCCAAAACAGCTATTTTTTTTTGCAAATTTTACATTTTAATCAATTTTTCCAGTAGCAAAGCAAGGGTTACTGGCCAAACAAAACTCATGATTTATTGCCCTGATTCTGTAGTTTTCAGAAACACCCCATATGTGGTCGTAAACTGCTGTACGGGCACACGGCAGGGTGCAGAAGGAAGGGAGCGCTGTGTGGTTTTTGGAAGGCAGATTTTGCTGGACTGGTTTTTTGACACCATGTCCCATTTGAAGCCCCGCTAATGCACCCCTAGAGTAGAAACTTCAAAAAAGTTACCCCATCTAAGAAACCACACCCCTCAAGGTATTCAAAACTGATTTTCCAAACTTTGTTAACCCTTTAAGTGTTCCACAAGAGTTATTGGCAAATGGAGATGAAATTTCAGAATTTCTATTTTTTGTTATCTTGCCTCAAAAAAAGTGTAATATAGAGCAACCAAAAAACATATTTGTCAAAATATCAAACCAACAAAGCTGCCACCTTATCCCGTAGTTTCCAAAATGGGGTCACTTTTTTGAAGTTTCTACTCTAGGGGTGCATCAGTGGGTCTTCAAATGGGACATGGTGTAAATAAACCAGTCCAGCAAAATCTGCCTTCCTAAAACCACACAGCGCTCCTTTCCTTCTGCGCCCTGCTGTTTGGCCATACAGCAGTTTACGACCACATATGGGGTGTTTCTGCAAACTACAGTATCAGGGCAATAAATATTGAGTTTTGTTTGGTTGTTAACCCTTGCTTTTTTGTCAAAAAAATGAAATTCTTAAATGTTATCTCTATTTGCCATTAACTCTTGTGGAACACCTAAAGGGTTAACAAAGTTTGTAAAATCAGTTTTGAATACCTTGAGGGGTGTAGTTTCTAGAATAGTGTCATTTTTGGGTGGTTTCTATTATGAAAGTCTCACAAAGTGACTTCAGGCCTGAACTGGTCATTAAAAAGTGGGTTTTGAAAATTTTCTGAAAATTTTCAAGATTTGCTTCTAAACTTCTAAGCCTTGTAACGTCCCCAAAAAATAAAATGGCATTCCCAAAATGATCGATACATGAAGTAGACATATGGGGAATGTAAAGTTATAACTATTTTTGGAGGTATTACAATCTATTATAGAAGTAGAGAAATTTAAACTTTTCAAGAAGATGCTAAAACAGTGATACGATGCCACAAACCCTGGATCACCAGCCTTGGACCAAGGTACCAGCCTTCTGAAGAGAAAGAGGGACAGCTAGCTCAGGCCTTTCCTCATCATCAAACCCTTCTTCTGCCAGGGTAGAACCTTGGATAAGCCGGCCCTATGCCTCGCATGTATTGTTTTGCACCTGAATTCCTCCAGTAAGGAAGCCCCTGGTTTACTGCAGAACCTGGCTCTCTGGACTTATTTTCCATTGGGGTGCACCACGCCTTACCATCCCTTCCAGAGAGCAGCAACACGTGGTGACACCTCGACAGTGTCCGGGGGACCCAGCGTAGCGCTGGGGTCACCCAAACCTGGCCACTGCCAACGCCACACAACTCTAGGCACATTTAAGGAAGGTGAGAGGCACCCAGCGTTATGTCAAACCACTGGAAACCGTTTACATCAGCATGATCTGCGTGCTAGATGACCTGCAAGGGTACCTGACCACACCACCAGGCACAGGCATCATCTTCTTGTATGGGCCAGGTAGCATCTACACTGGACGATGGACCAGTGGGAATCAGTGCTGTTCACTGATGAAAGTCGATTCAAGCTGAGCACAAATAATGGCGGTCAACAATGTTGAAGATGTAAAGAGAGCTCTCTGCATCAGCCAATGTTGTCACTAGACGAGCCGGTGGTGGTGGTGTTACAGTGTGGGCAGGTGTGTCTAGTCAGTACAGAACTGCTCTACACTGTGTGACTGGTCCAGTGACGGCCCGGACTACCTGAAGAACATCAGTAATCCAGTCATTGAGCCACTTCATGAACAACAGAGGCCTAATGTCATCTTCATGGAGGACAATGCTTCAGCTCATCGAGGTCACATCATTAGGGTATGGCTGCTGGAGACTGTGGGACCTCACATGGAGCGGCTGCACTTTCTGCAGACCTGAATCCCACTGAAAACCTCTGGGATCAGCTGAGTCGCCGTGTAGAGGCTCGTAACTCTGTACCCCAGAACCGCAATGACCTGAGGGCAGCCCTTCAAGAAAAGTGGGATGATAGGCCTCAGCAGACAATAAGGCGACTTGTGAATTTTAATCGCGAATATCGCCACTTCGAGAATTTGTGAATATTTTGAATACAGTGCTATCTATAGGAAAGTTGCTTACCCTTTAGTGTTTTAATATATTCTAATCGCGAATGTTTATCACGAATATTTTACACTGCCGATTTTTGCAACCAAGTGAATAATGACTGGAGAGATTTATGCCGAATATTCGGCCAAAAATTCTCAAAATATCACGAATTTGAATATTGCCTATGCCGCTCATCACTAGTGAACAGCAGGAGACGTCATTGTCGAGCTGTAGTTGATGCTCAAGGCCACAGGACGAGTTCCTGAGACACTGACATTTTGTGGCGGTATACCCAGCACTGGAGTCTGCTTCTGTGTGAATAAATTGTTTGAGATGAGGAAATCACCATTGCTGCTTCTACTTAAATGTCCAACTTTCTTGATTTAATATCACTGGAGCTGGAACTTTTTATGTTTTCCATAAATTTCACCCAGAAGCCAAATATCCAGAATTTTTGTGAGTAGTGTGTGTGCAATTACAAAAGATCCAGCTGCTGGTTTGAAAAATGTAAAATATTTCTTGTGGGACAACCTGTTTAAAGGGAGTCTGCTACCAGAAATTCACATATTAAACTGTTCATGGTGCCCTTATGATCCCTTTTTATGTTCTGAGCCAATGTAAAATGTTTTTAATTCATATGCAAATTAAAAAGAGTCCAAGGATCGGTCCCATCCCTAATGGTGCCCAAATCTCTCCCAACTGAATGGAGCTCGGCTTGTCCCCTTAGCATTGGATCAACCCCGCTCCTCCCTCTGGTCCTGACGCCACTAATTGAATTCCCGCCGATGCACAACTCAACTCAGCATATGAATATGTGTATAATGTGAATATATTCCCAAATACCAAGATAACTATGTATACACGGATATATACACGGATAATGGCGTGAGCATTCCGCATTTAGTGGATCAGTACATTCTATCCTTTGTTACAAGAATAGGACGCGTTCTATTATTTTGGCAGGGCTGTGGAATGAACATACAGATAACACCCGAAGTGCTGTCTGCATCTTTTGCAGCCCCATTGAAATGAATGGGTCCACATCCAATCTGCAAAAAATGCGGACCAGAAACACAGTCATGTAAATGCCCCCTAAGTTGTACAGGTTATTGTTTATGAATATGTGCATAATGGGTATGTGTATGTGTGTAACCTGAGTATCTATGTAATGTATATGTGTGTAATGTACAGGTATCTAAGTGTAATGTTTATATGTGTAATGTGTATGTATGCATGTCTAATAGTATATGGGAATAATGTGTATGCATGTGCGTGAGGTGGCTGGGTTTGGGGTGGCCCCAACGCTACGCTGGGTCCCTCGGACACCGTTAAGGTGCAACCATGTGTTGCTGCTCTCCGGAAGGAATGGTAAGGCATGGTGCACCCCAATGAGAAATACGTCCAGAGAGTCAGGGTCTGCAGTAAACCAGGGTGCTTCTTTACTGGAGGAATTCAGGTGCAAAACAATACAGGCGAGGTATAGGGCCGACATCTCCAGTCTCTTCCCTGGCAGAAGAAGGGTTTGATGCTGAGGAAAAGCCTGAGCTAGCTGTCCCTCTCTCTCATAAGACTGATATCCTGGTCAAAGGCTGGAGACCCATGGTCTGTATCTCAGTAGTCTGGGTGGCTCCTTGGTCACAGGGCTGGTGACCCATGGTCTGTGGCTCAGCGTCCCCATCTGAGTGTCTTCTTCTGGTCACTCAGTAGTCTGGCAGAGTCTCCCCTCCAAGCACTGGTCCCTAACTGCAGAACACCAGGGGCTCTGACTGCTCTCCTTATATACCATTTCTAGCTAGACTGGAACTTTGTAGTGAGAGGGTGGAGTGGAGAAACTCAGCACAAACAGATACAATGTTACACTTTCCGTCTCTCAGACTTACATTACAGCTTCAATGATACTCAATGGTAATGACACAGCAGATTTTCCAGACAAAAATAAGTTTCCAGTAGACACGTGTAAGCAGTGCCGCCTCCTAATGAGAACTGCCCTTTGTCCAAGCCCTTGAATTGCTTAGAATAACAATCTTCACCCTGTACTCCCCATACCCCGGTCTGTTCTTCGTGATGCTGGTCCAGTCCTCTGTTTGTAGGACTTATTAATACCAACATTAAAGGAATACAAATTATTGTTGTTTATTCATTAAGGGGTTTATGTCCTCTGGTATTGTCACCTGCAGTCTCCTAATGTTTCACACATATCGTTTAGAATGGCGGCGATCTCCATTTTTCAACTCTCTCCTATAATAACACGAGCGAGGAATCTGATCTTCTGTAAATTTGCATTGTGAAGCTCATATATCTTCATTAGTCAGCCTGGAGCAGGAGCTAAGCTTCATGTAATAACCGATCACACGTGACAGCGATGGTGATGGATACACTTCAGATCATTATAGTGGTCTTCACATGGACCTCAGGAACCATTGTCAGCTCCTCTGTAATCATTGTCTATATCATCAAATGTCATTAAATGTAAGAAGAGGCAGGAATTCAGTGTTTACAATAAGATCTTCATCTACATGGCCCTCACCAACCTTCTCCAGCAGTGGTCAATCACCCTCAGTGGTCCCACTTATCTTTTTACTAATTGTATCACTTGTGCAGTCATCTGAATCTATTTCTTGTATGCCAATAACTGGCACCCGTGTGGCTGTCGATTCACTATTGTCTGAAGCTGCTGAACCCTTCACCTAGTATCCTCATTCTGCTGAAGCATAGGTGGCCTTGTTCAATCACACCACTGCTCATCATAACGTCAGTGGTTTTGCTCCTCAGTAGTCTTTCATATGTTTAGCCAATGACGTTTGAATTTCTTCATGGTGAGGCATATGAGGATGAGGAGCAGTGCCTCTCAGTTCATCTCTTCTGTTCAGTTCTGGAGTCATGTCTGAGCTACCAGGACCACGATTCTACAGGTTCTCCAGGACTATATCAGTTAGCCATGGCCATGTTTTCATCATTAGGTTAGAGTAATTGTGGACATTGTAAGTAATTATCATGTCTTATCCCTCCCCACAGATCATCAGTTATGTGGAATCTCAAATTCAAGAAAAAAGTTCAGTTGATGGAGAAATTAATTGTAAGCCTGGACCAGAGGTGTAGAAGACCACACATTTTCCTGACCAAGCAGTTTAAGAACTTAGGTGAATGAGATTTCCGCATCCTCACTTGTCTGGTAATACTGAACTTGTGATTTGGGGAAGAAGACCTATTCCTTTCAGATCCTGCAGCATGTATCGGACTAGAGAAAGGACAGTTTGGGGCTCATTTAACATTTATGGTTGTTTTTTGTCAGTTTTAAGTCTGGCTTTGCTTTGTGATCCTGCACCAAATGTATGAACTGGTGCACCCCAATAATATATGCGGCAAGAGTGTAATGTGATTTACACCTTTAAGTGTAAAAAGTAGACCAGGGGTTCGGCTGGCGTGAGATGTGACATTCTTGTGCTATAATACTAGTCTAATCTGGAGACCAAAATTTGCACACAAAAAAACGGCAAAAAGTCTGAAAATTTTTTAGACCACAAAACAAGTGTACCATAAACGTCATACATGAGCCCCTTGGTTTTTACTATATTTCTTACTGCCTCCTAGAGATAATTCCAGGTAATACACCCATAAAATGTAATGGACGACTATTACACTGATCTCCTCTTTTTAGATACCCCTTATACTCTTTTGATTTGCCACACCATATGCCACTCACCAGTAATAGCCACCCAAGGTTATCTGACAACAGAGGTTCTGGAGAACTTAGCAGAGGAAGTGGATATGACTCTGAATCCCTTCCTGCTTCATCCTCACCGAGTTCTTACTGTTGAAAGGGCAACAGGTGGCCTCCCCCTAGGGCCCTCGCACGTCCCAAGTGTAGGAATTGCCGAGTGGTATAGTGCGGCCTAAAATGTCTCTTTGTGTGTGTCATGGTGCTCCTACCTGGATACTGCTGGACCCCAGAAATAAATAGGGGGAATAATTAAGGGATAAAAGAATAACTGGAGTCCAGACCCTGTATGAAGTTCAATGACAGCTTTACTTTTCATAAACGTTCTCCAAAACGGTTTACAGGCTTCGTCTTGGTTCCAGCAGACTTTAGCATGAAACTGGCAGGCAAACTCCCCTCTGCTATATCTGTTTCTCTCTGACTCTGCTGTACTGACAGGCTGGCTGCATAACTCATCTTTTTTTGTATGCTGCACTTCACTTTGTAGTCTGATCTTAGGTTATGCCAGGAAACTTTCCTCCTGGCTCCTGAGGCTTTAAGCTTTGGTCTCCATGGCCAGCAGAGCTTAGGGTGCAGCAGAGACGCGCCCCTGCACACCCTTCCCCTAGCTGGAGGTAAGCTAGGTTGGAACTAACTGGTCCCCACATTTCCTGCCGGAAATAGTGCTAACCCACCTCTCCAAAGAGGGGGGTTGGAATGGAATGGAAAGCTCAATTCTATCTAAGTATAGCTCTGTCGTGTTTGCTGCCACCTGCTGGTGAACCAGGTACATTACATGAAGATAACAGTTGCAAACCAATTAGGAATGCACAGTGTGAAGCACCTGGACAAAATACATAGATGGCATTGGTGCTAGCCCAATAAAGACAGTAGCAGGGTGCAGGAGTGGTAACACCCCACTCTGGGGTGTTACAAAAGTAAAAAAAGGCAGAAAAACCCTTGGAGGCCACATTCATGACAGAATGCTAGGAGACGCTGCCAGGTCAGCAGGTAGTCTTTGGATTTCCAGTTGCTTCGACATTTCATCTGGGAGCAACAAGGAAGTGAGTCATAGGAGGAAACAGAGGCAGACATATTCAACAACCAGACCCATCTTCTGTCACCTCTGTATTTACATCAGGCCCACATATCACACTGAATGTCCAGTCAGAGAGTTAGCGTCAGCTCAGGCATTGGATGATGAAGTTCTTACTTTATATCCAGAGAGCTCTGGAATTCTGGATTACAATCCTATGAGTCTTATTTCTGTGGAGTTGCTCCGTTGGGCACTCACTTCTCCACTGGAACCAAAGAGAACATTTATAAAAATGTTGTGGACGTGGTCTCTTATATCCTCCAAACAATTATCTGTATATGCATGGTGCTGACGGTGCCAGGGTCAGAAACTTTGTCTTTGTAAACTCCTCTTTCAAAATACTTCCCCTGGACTTGCTCCATAGTGGAGTCTCCTGAATTGCACACAGTATTCCAGCTGTGGTCTCACTACAGCACTATACACAACCTCCCTCTCTGTACTGGTTATATCTCCTGGTTATACTCACTGCCATCACTGTAGGAGGAAATCAGTTGGAATTTCATGCGAGGTTTCTTTATCGGTGGGATGTATGTGGCTTAGGATGCTTAGAATGTGTGGTGGCCAGCCGTGTCTCCCAGGCACCTATCCTTCTTGCCATTCACACAGGCAGGCATGATTCGTATTTTCCTTGGCTGGAAGACCTAATTTCGCTAACTAGTGACTTTTTTGTAAATCTGAAATTGTGTGGTCAGAAATAGTGTCTAGAAGGGACTGGAGGGAAGCCTGAAGTCCATCAGCTGTTCAGAGGGCTCAACGCATCCTGAATACTCGGTTTTCTGGGAATGTCAGATCTATAGGGGCCTTTGTCTTGACGCACAAGCAGCTACTAGGGAACAAGCATTGACTTCTGAGACAGGATGGGATTAATCCCCCAAAAATTGGGTTGGATGACCGTATTTCCCACTTCCAAGATGGAGCTGAAGAGTTCACCTCAACTCCGCAGTTAATCATTAAGAAATCAAGAAATAAAATGGTGGCAGGAAAACTGTCAGAAACTTTTATAATCAAGAGCAATCAAACAGTAAGTCCAGGTTATATCGGAGATCCTGAGTGTCCCACCACCACTACCCACCATATGATCCGCTATTTACACAGAATACAGACTGCAGCAGAAAACCATAAATCTAGACGTGTCAAGATTATGAATCCTGAACACAGAAGGACATCAAAGATCTTACAGTTTAATCATATTAATGATAGCAGGTCCGGCTCTGGTCATGTACACAACCGGAAGTGTGCCAGCGAGGTTCTTCAACTTCGATGAAGAAAATAAAATGTATCAAAATTCTAGTACCAAGTGGAATTGGATCTATAACAGTCAGACAAAATATACAAAGGATCAACTAACTTCCATCAACAGACACAAATCAAGGAGAAAGCAGGTTACTTGATATATTAAAGACAATGTTCAGTCTATTGGCTCTTGGAATTAGCTACTGAAATGTCTAAAGATGACGTGAACATTTACCCTCCACCCGACATTTTCTCACCATTTACAGTTAGTTATGTGATAATCTCGGGATGAATTGATGAAGGTCACCATAAGGTGGCAGCTAACCGGCTACATAGGGCTTTCTTCAGTTTGGGATTTCCAAGGATTATCATGATGGACTGGATTGAAGGACATAAAACGAGGACTGTCCAGTGCAAATATCTCACCACTGTGTCAACCTGGAATAATAGGATAAAGCAAAAATGTTGATTTCAGAGATCACGTATAATCATGGTTCTGGCAGCAGTGATGTGACCACTGAGCTGAGGACTCCTAAAGTGATGCTTATTCCGCTCTATTCTCCAGACATGGCTAAGAAGAGTCATCACACTGAGCCCATTACACAGGAACATAAAAAGCCCAGGCAGAAAAGAGTCAAACATAATGCTTGCCAGAAAATAATAAGAATCCTTCAGTGATAAAGTTATAGTTGACTCTTGAGTTGTGTTCTAGGGAGCTATCCTAATCAGAGGCATAGTAATGACAAGAGAAAAGACCACCGGTGCTACAAGAAGCTGCGTAATGTCGGAAGAGAACTATGTCTTCATCTGTAGGAAGAACCTGTGGGACACGATGACCAGTCTTAAGAAAGATGGAGAGCTAGGTGGTGTTCCAGAAAAGAATATACAGCAAAAACAGAAGAGTGATGACCACCGGTAGAGAAATGTGGAAGTCATAGGTCCAGTAAAAAGTCAGAATAGCACTCAGAGACATTGAGCCTTGTAGGACCATATTGGTGATGGCCATGGAGAACTGGATCTTATCACAGACATGGGATCTGATGTTGTCTTTTCAGTCTCTCAGATATACAAAATGTAACGGGGAGCCGGCGACGCACTCTTCCTCTGCAGCGCTGCCGGCGTCCCGCTCATGAGTAGGAGCGAAGACGCGGCTGTCGTCCGCGTCTCCATGGTGACAAGAGGGCGGAGAGGACCCGGGCGCACATGTCTCCCCAGTGTTGCCGGCGTCCTCCATATCCTAGACAATGAGCAGGTGAGGAACTGAGCGCCGGGGTTAATACAAGTGTATTCTGTATGGGCGACTTCTACCTTTTGACCTAGGCTTGTATTTGACTCTGACCTGGTGTTTACCCTTGTATTGACGAGATCTCTTGGCTCCTGACCTTGGCTTGTGCTTATTTGATATTATAGTACCTTGTGCTTGTGTTACCACCTGACCCTTGACCTCGGCCCCATGGCTTCTATTGCTATTCTGTGCCGGCCTGGGAAGCTTTTGCTTCTGTGTGATCTGTCTTATTAATTGTGTCCTCGCTGTGTTGTTTCCTTTCTTTAGGCCCCTACACGTACGTACGCTAGGGACTACCGCCCAGTTGTATGCCGTCGGTTAGAGGTGTGGGTGGAGTTAGGACTGCACTTATCCCTACCTATTTGTGACACAAAAGCAATCAATGCATTAAGGATGAGCCTGAGCAGTAGGGTGACAAGTGCAGGAATCACATAATGCAGCAGCATACTGGAAACCGTCATAAGTCAGGGTCCTCTCGGAGTAAGATGTGTTGTGGTTAATGCGAGGCAGAGTTATAAGAAAATCTGGATTGTTGATCAGCTTTCTCAGACAGTGAGATGTAAATCTCCTGCTTTGGGTAACCAGTGACGTCCTCATGATCAGATTTCCTCCTGCAGTTTATTTCCCTGAAAACATTGTTAGAGCTAACCTCATTATGCTCCAGAAACGTCCTAATATCCAGGAAACAGCTCCTTTACTGGAGATGCAGCTCTCCAGATGAAGAGACAGCTCCTCTAATGCAGGGGCATCTCTTGTGGTAAAGAGATAGATCCTCAGATGCAGAGACAGTTCCTGTGATGAAGGGACATCTCCTCAACTAAAGACATCTTTTATGTTGAAGCGTATTTTGAATAAAGTGAATCATGTTATTTATTTTTGATCTTCTTGTTGATCTACTATGATCATGGGATCTTGATCCAATGTACAGGCATTTTTGTGACCTACACCCAAGTGAAGGAGAATCTCATGTCCATGATTCACAGAGTTCAACATTGCACAGTATAACACTCAGGCAATGTTGGGTGGATGGAAAGACCAAGATGGTCACTTTAAAAGTGGTTATTCTGTGGTATCTCTGCATAGACAGTTGGTCAACGTGGAAAGTCGGAAATGTGAGGTGACCCATTGACTATAATGGGTCAGTGTTTAGTCCATGCGTTGTCCATTCTATATCCTGACAGCAGCTGGATGTGAACATCACTCATCTGAATGAACTCTAAAAGGTGCCTGGACAATGAATTCCCTGAATCCACATTCAGATGTTAAGGTTGTGGGTTATATCATTCCTGCTTCCGACCTCCCACAAAACTACTAAAATATACTTGGCCGGTGGCTGTGAAGAGAACTCAGGTGGCATATTGGGCATCAGCCCATCAGGAGATTTTCCTGTAGGGTCTATGGCCAGTCCACCCCTGGTCATAGACTGTATGAATTAGTATTTTGGCATGTCTGGTTCACCTCATGTTCGTTGTATATGACCAGGTATATGGCACGTGACGCTGGCCTCAGCTGTATATGGGAGGGAAGCTCACTAGATCTTCCAGCTGAAATCCCTCACCCCCATGGTATAAAATGTGTTTTATTCTATATTTCTCATTGATCCTTTATTCCTGTACCTCAGGCTCAGCATGGAGCCTCCCTCAGCCTGGATGGAAGCTTCTGAACTCCTTGTGGGACACCATGAAGAGCTGCTGGGCATGTGGAGAAGATTATTCCTCTAAGTATGAACATATGGTGAGTGTAATAGTTCCTCGTGTGTGGGGTAGGAACTACAGGATTGCTTTCATTTTGATGTTATACTACACAGCTGATCTGTAGCTCCCAGTTTCACCAGTCACTGGTCGAGACTCAGTGTAGATGAAACAAAAATCAAGAACTCCCTTTATTGAAGACCAAATCAGTATATATACAGTTCAAGAAGTCAAAAAACATAACTCAATCAAACATGAACAGCATGCAAACAGACATCCCTCCCCAGTGTCTTAATGAAAGAATAGGGAGAGAGGAGACACTTGTGATGGGATTATCTCCTGAGTGTATCTGATTTTTATGTCTTCTAGTATGTATTGAGCAAAATGAGATCCAAGAGACTCCTTCAGAATCACATAGTAACGCGTTCATTAAAGGGGCACTCAGTATAGAAGCGCGACTGCACCATCAGTATATATACATTCAAGAAGTCAAAAAACATAACTCAAACATGAACAGCATACATACAGACATCCCCTCCCCAGTGTCTTAATGAAAGAATAGGGAAAGAGGAGACACTTGTGATGGGATTATCTCCTGAGTGTATCTTATTTTTATGTCTTCTAGTATGTAATGAGCAAAATGAGATCCAAGAGACTCCTTCAGAATCACATAGCAACGCGTTCATTAAAGGGGCACTCAGTATAGAAGCGCGGCTGCCTCACAGGTTTTTTGTTAAACCCTTCTTCTGTGCAGCGGACACTTTTCTCACTTTACGAACCACGTTATTTACGTCTTGCTTATTAGAGGACAACTCTCCTACCCTCTCCCAATGATATAAAAGGTCCTCTGGCTGTCAGCCATTAACAGTGCAACCATGTGAGTAGAACATTGACATCAGCCAATACGATGTCCATTGGGGTTTTGGGAAATGTGCCTACAGAGCTGTCCGAGAGTAGACTAGCTGGCAGCAGCCAGACAAACCAGTGATCTACCTTCTAGCAAGTACCTTCTACATTTGGGTTTCTGGGAAAGATATGTAAATTACCTTTCCTTCCAAAGATAAAGAATATGTTTCCCAACACGGCAGAGCAGCATTGGCTTTAAGACACCTCTAAATGATGCCATTTTTTAGACACTTTCCAATCCTGTCTAGTAAAGCACATAATAAATCTGGCACCTTGCACGGACCCCAGTGTGACGGACCTCCAGTATTTAGGAAGTGTATGTCCGCCTCTGCATTCTTCCTTACTCAGGAGATATTGCAAACCGCTGATCTGTAGCTCCCAGTTTCCCCAGTCACTGGTCGAGACAGTGTAGGTGAAACATAATCAAGAACTCCCTTTATTGAAGACAAAATCAGTATATATACGGTTCAAGAAGTCTAAAAACATAACTCAATTAAACAGCATACAAACAGACATCCCCTCCCCAGTGTCTTAATGAAAGAATAGGGAGAGAGGAGACACATGTGATGGGATTATCTCCTGAGTGTATCATGGGGTGATCTACTCATCTACCCCAGAGTCGGCTACTCCTAGAGTCACCCATCTTAATCCCATCACTAACACAATAGAACAAAGAGACAAATAAACTAACACATTCATTGGGAGTCTCAGTGCAGAGTTAACCCTTTTTTTTCCGTCTTATAATACAAGACATGTTAAATTAAATGGTGGCATTAAAATATGCATCTTGTCCCGCCAAAATTAAGCCCTCATATAGCTTATCCTCCATTACCCCCCCCCCCCCCGCACAACCCCTTTAAAGTCACTCTTGATATTGGAAACCAATGTTCCTCAACTACAGAAAATTATCCGCCTGTCAGTCAATGAGGGCAGACCCTGTGATAATCCCCCCCCCACACACACACACTCTGGAGGCATCCACGAGGAGAGGTCTGAAGTAGAGATGGCCCGAACTATTCGCCGGCGAACAGTTCCTGGCGAACATAGCTTGTTCACGTTTGCCGCAGCGGGCGAACACATCCGATGTTCGGTCCACCCCCTATATATCATCATTGACCCTGTACCTCACAGTCAGCAGACACATTCCAGCCAATCAGCAGCATACCCTCCCTCCCAGACCCTCCCATCTCCTGGACAGCATCCATTTTAGATTCATTCGGAAGCTGCAGTCTTAGTGAGAGGAGGGAGAGTGTAGCTGCTGCTGATTTAATAGGGAAATTGATAGCTAGGCTAGTGTATTCAGTGTCCACTCCAGTCCTGAAATACTCATCTGATCTCTGCTGTAAGGACAGCGTCCTGACAGCACCCCAAAAGCCCTTTTAGGGCTGCAACATTAGTCTGCTTTTATTTTATTTTTCTCCATATATATATTGCAGTTGCCTGGCCTGCCTGTGTGTGAGAAGCTGCAGGCCCACAGACTGTAGTGTGCCCACTGCCAGTGCTGCCCATCAATCATACCGTGCGGCACTGGATGTTGCCTAAAATAAGGCACTTTATCTGTACATTTTAATCTAATTTCAGTTGCCTGCCAGTGTGTGTGTATCAGGCCCACAGATTGTAGTGTGCCCTCTGCTAGTGCCCAACACTCATACCGTTTGGCACAGTACCTAGCACGCGTAGTACCACTTATCTAAAATCCATTTAATACACGTCCTGATAGGGGACGTAACAGGGATTAAACTGATGAGAATAGTACTACAGAAAATACCACTCATATCGGGTGTGACAGTAAATTGCACGGCGCAGACGCAGTCACCGTGGATTAAAACAGAGTGGAGGGAGCCAGCGTTTTTTAACCATCTCCCTGTTCGAAAATCAATTCAATTCACCTTTCGGGGACCCTTGGTGTTGTACGTGGCTGGGTGGAGGAAGAAACCTTCAATGACATCACTGGACATGGCTAGCTTGGTATCCAACCTTGTGCAAATGGACTGTTTGCGGTTGTTTGCGGTGCGTTAAACGGGAGTTTGGTCTGTCAGAGTTTGGTCTGTCAAGCGGGTGTAACCCTTACACTACCTGATCGATACAACATCATACCTGATCGTATACACACACTGGATGTTTTAAAGCACGTTATTCCAAACAATTTAGGAATGTTAGGTGATAATTATGCCCTTTATGGATTAAAACCCGACTCTGCGTCCACTACGTAATTTTCCATGGGAGTTTTGCCATAGATCCCCCTCCGGCATGCCACAGTCCAGGTGTTAGACCCCATTGAAAAAACATTTCCATCACTATTGTGGCCAGAAAGAGTCCCTGTGGGTTTTAAAATTCGCCTGCCTATTGAAGTCTATGGCGGTTTGTCCGGTTCGCCTGTTCGCGAATATTTGCGAAAGTTCGCGTTCGAGAACGGAAAATTTTATGTTCATGACATCACTAGTCTGAAGTATAACATGCCAAGCGCCTAAAGGCTTCTGTAGCCTCCGGCTTCTAGCCAGAAATGTTTTATAATAACATTTATTTATTTTAAGCCTTATTTTCCCATCAATCTTTATCAGTTCTCCATAATGAGAAAGTGAGGACAGAGTTGTAGAAATTTTTTGCAAATTTATTAAAAACGAAAACTAACATTTCTCCTCAATGTCCTTATTTATTAGATAAATGCCCTGCCCTTTATTAACCACTTCCAGACCGGGCCTTTCACCCCTTCCTGTCACGTATCTGACCTCGGTCACTTTATGGGGTGATAACTCTGGAATACCTTTACTGATCCAGGCCGTTCTCAGACTGTTTTCTCGTGACACATTGTACTTCATGCTAATAATAAATCTTAGTCAATATGTTTTACCTTTACTTATAAAAAATCCAATATTTACCAAAAAGTTGGAACAATTCAGTATTTTTTAAATTTGAAACTCTGCTTTTAGGACAGACAGTGACACCTTGTATAATACCTATGAACATTCCCCATACGTCTTCTTTATGTCGGCATCATTTTGGTAATGTTATTTTATTTTGTTAGGATGTTAGAAGGTTTAGAATTTTAAAAGCAATTTTCAAGAAAATTTCCTAAATTAACTTTTTAACGACCAGCTAAGTTCTGATGTCACCTTGAGGAGCTCATATAATAGAAACTCCCCATAAATGACCTCATGATCCTGCAATTTACAGAACCTTTCCTCCCCATATGTGGTGGTAAACCGCTGTATGGGCACACAGCCGGGCGCAGAAGTGAGGGAGCGCTGTATAGTTTTGGAGGGCAGAGTTAGCTGGAATAGTCTTTTGGCGCCATGTTGCATTTGAGAGACCCTGAGGTACCCTCAAGTAAAAACAACCAAACGTGACCAAAGTGAATTTTTAAGGGCTGTAGTGAGAACTTTGACCCAACAAACATTTCATAGAATTTATAATACTTGTCTGTAAAAATGAACAATAATTTATTTCTTTTTGTGCCTTAGGCCCAAACTTTCTTTTCACAAGGGATAACAGGAGAAACCCCACAATTCCCGTCCCATTTTCTCCTGAACACAGTAACCCCATTTGTGGTTGTAATCTGCTGTTTGGGGACATACCAGGGCTCAGAAGGGAAGGAGCGGCATCTGGATTTTTTAACATGGAATTTGATTAAAATGGTTTTTAAGAGCCATAACTTTATTATTTTTGTTGTGCGGGGCTTATTTGTTGCGGGACAAGCTGTAGTTTTTATTGGCACCATTTTGGGGTACATTTGGCTTTCTGGTCGCTTGTTATCTCTATTTTCAGGAGGTGAGATGGGCAAAAATGTAAATTCTGTCTTTTTTTTTTTATGAGGTTCCACAAGCAGGATGTATGATATGATAACTTTATTCTGAAGGTGGATAAGATTGTGGCGATACCATATTTATCGTTATTTTAATGTTTTACTTGACGGAGGTATTGGTTACTTCCGTTCACCCCCTCTAATACTTACCAGCCCCTTAAATACCACCCCAAACAATGCGTCCTCCGACTCCCTACTCGGCCAATCCCTAACCCAATAAAACACGGACACCAGGTTGGATTAAATCGGCCACAGCAGCCATTTTATTACCAAAATTATAACCTTTTTATTACTGTAACAATTAACATAACCGAAAACTCCCCCCCATATGCAACGGCATATGCAAATTACAGATTTCATACGTATAACATATAATAGTTAATATATGGGGAGGTCCTTGAAGCCCCAAATAAATTATTTACCCCACCGAGGTGCGCCATAGTGCCTCCAGGCATTTAGCGCCAGTTTGGAGGCACCACAGATGATCCCCCCTATCTTCTACCACAAACAAACGCAAACCATGGGAGTCAAGCCCCAACCATAGAGCTCTCCCATCACCCTACTATCTGAGAATATCTCCGTCAAGGACCTCCCACCGCCACCAACGCACAGGCTTGACCTCTTAAGTCTGCAGGTCCCTCTTAAAGCTCGATGCCCGCCTGTAGAGCCAGACACAACGTATCCTACCACATTCAAGTGAATACCATCCGCTCGCCAGAAACCCCCTACGCCTTTTTCTAGCTCCACATGTCTCACCATCACCGCCCCATTCCACGCCATAAAGCGACCAATAGCTCGGTTAACCTTCACCCGAGCTCTATTCAGACGCTCTAATGATCGAGCATCCCGCCATACCTTTCGTGGAACTATGTCCGACCAAACCGTCACCATTCTCGGTAACAATCTCCACAACCGAAGTAAATCGAACTTCATGTCCCTCACTAATTCTAGAAAAGGCCGTGCCCCTAAGTCATTGCCCCCTACGTGCAGCACCAACACATCTGGGGCTCTGTCTTGCTTGACAAACCTGTGTACTTCAGGCAAATGTAAGGATGTGGGGCAAGGGCCCTTAAATGTCTTACTCTGCAAGTGTAAATTGTATAATTACTGCAATATTCACTTTGGTCAGTAGATGGCAGCAAAGGGTAACATGCTAAAGTCTATATGAGCTGCATATAAGAATATTATACCTCAGCCGTGTTAGGGGGCCCCCCCCCCCCCCCATATCAAAATTTTTAAACAAAACATATGCAGTTGGTTAGATCTTTGTTAGATCAGGTTAGATCAATTGTTTTTTGCGTTAGATCTCACACAGAAGTAGAGATATTAACAGTTATTTGCAGGGGGGGCTAACCCATCATCAGCCCCCCTTATCAAAAAATTAACCAAACTTTTGGAAGATATTTGTTAGATCCGGTATGATCAACTAGTTGTTTTGTTAGATCTCAAGTAATTACAGACTTATTAAGTGATTAATGAGGGGGGGCTAGCCCCCCACATGCAATTTTCTAGTCAAATTTGATGCATGCTAATAGGCCTTCGTTAGATCCGGTTAGATCCGGTTTTTCCCTTTATGAGCAACACCGCAAAAAATACCCTATCCCTTTTTTCAACAACCCAAACTAAATCTCATACTTGATCAGGACGAACATACGACCTAAAACAAATGAATTCTCAATGCCCGATTCGCTTTATCACCTCATACCCCAACCCCGACCTAGCCGCCTCCATCGCAGCCCCAATCCTGAAAGAGTGGCTTGAATAGCCTGCTCACCCTACCCCCAAGTGATCTAGTTGGTGGCGAGGGATATATGAAGGCGGCACGAACTACAGAGAGGGTCAGGTGCTAAGGGGCTAATAGTAGCAAGCTACAGGCAGCTAGGCATTGGTGGTATAGCCCGCAGGGGTGTTTGAGGGTCAGGTGTGGCCAATGAGTAAAAGTTGAGGTCATACCCCCCTTTCCCCCCCCCCCTCCCCAGCACTGATTGGTTGAAGGAATGGTAGGGGCGGATGTTTAATAGGGTGGAAATTGGGGAGGGCCCGGCCTCTTACTCAACGGCAGCCAGACAGCGTCCCTCCCTCCCACTCTGGTTGGTTTTGATAATTGATGGTTTCTTTTTACTGTTCTTTAGGCGATTATGGACTAAGTCACAGCGGAGGTCGGTGTGTGTAAAAGGATGGAGAAGAAGGGGGGCATACTGCTTCTCGAGACTCCAAGTTCTTTACGTTCCGCTTTGCAAATTGCGCAAGGCACACAGACGGCATCCGTGTTTTGTGGATCTGCAATTTGCGGACTGCAAAACATGGCGCTGTTCGTGTGAACAAGCCCTTACTGTGATATCATCCAGGGCCAGATCAATTATCAGTATGGCCTCAGGTGGATCTGTATACACCGCGCTCGTTCCCCTCTATGGGGACCCCAGTAGATGGGTTCTGTCTCTACAAGGTGATGTCTCTAGAGCTATAAGTCTCCATGTCCTGCCTGTAACGGATTGTCTCATAATGGCAATGGAGTACCATCATCCTATACGCCTCTGTCTTCCATTGCTGGTGAGATTCCCATCATGGGCTTCTCCGCTCGTATATTCTTATTGGCTGAGACTATATCCCATTTTAGGATCATGGGTGTCATCAGATCCTTTGCGTGAGGACTGAAAATTAAGCTCCTGAGATATTTGCATGACAACCAGGTCAATTAATCTTTGTCAAAGAAAACTCCTAAAAGTTGACTTCGGTCAATGTCAAATGCAATTGGAGCTTGAGGAGACCAGAGAAAATCATGATGAGCTTTGCCTGGCAAGTTGGGTTCCTCTTTACCATGGCTGAATGTATAGCTGGGGTTCTCTTTAACTCCTACATTATAATACAGAACATCCTGGACTGGAGACATGGGGAGCGCCTGAGCCTGTGTGATAAGATCCTGGTCCTCATGGCCGTGAACAATATATTCCTGCAGTGTGACATGAATGTCGCCACCTTCCTCTACATTGTCTTTCCTGAAATGGTTCAGTGTCGGAATGCCTATTACACCTTGTCGGTTTTCCTGATATTTCAGTTTTACTTCAGTTTCTGGATCACAGCAGGGCTCTGCATCTACTACTGCCTGAGGATCGTTAGCTTCAAACATCACCTCTTTGTCCAGCTGAAGATGAACATCTCCGAGGTGGTTCCCAGGTTCCTCATGGTGGCAGGCATGGGCTCATTTGGCATTAGTCTTTTCTCCATGTGGAACATTGAAGTGTCTCCTTCCAGTGAGAATACCAATCTCTCCACAGGCATTTTCATTAACAGCATCTCCATCCTCCTGAGTCCATCCTATAAGGTCCTGACCATTGTTGTGGGCTGCTGCTTGCCCTTTGTGCTGACTCTCCTCTCCATTGTGCTCACATTGTCCTCCCTGATTACACACACCCGGAGTATGAGGAACAACAAGGCCGGCTTCAGTGTTCCCAGGCTGGATGTTCACATTCGAGCTGCTCGGATCATGATTCTCCTCATGGTCCTGTATGCCGCTTTTTATATCTCTGAGGTCTATCTCCTCGCATCTTCACTGTCTATTGACAACTTCTGGGAAGTGATGTCTTTGATTTTTGTGTTAATCTATCCTACAGCGCAGTCCTTGACCATCATCTTAGGGAATGCTAAGCTCCGTTTTTCATGTCTACAGAGGGGGAACTGTGCCAGGTATCTATAAATTTGTGGTGAGGTGCTTGTGTATGTTGGTACAGGTTGTGATACCTTTTTCAGCGCACAGATACGACCATGATACAGGATGTTTAGGGTGAGTGGGTAACACTTTTTTCAATAGACAACGCGTTTCGGAGTATCTTTACTCCTTCTTCAGGTCTTAATAGCGGAGCAGTCACGTCTCGCCGGGAATATAAGAGCTTGCATCCGGGCGGTCTGTGTGAAGCACTTCACACAGACCGTATATGTGCACCGAAAAAGGTATCACAACCATTACCAACATACACAAGCTTCTCACCACAAGTTTTATATCGGTCCCCCGGAGGACAGGCAACTCCATAAGGACTGTTTAAGATACTGGCAGCACCGACCAATCGCCCCTATGAGTGTTGTGCCGGCATACGCACAACATTAGAAGGTGAGCATTATTATTGACATCACAATCACAGCTCTTTTTTAGACTTACTACCCTATGAGCGCCTCTGTCCGTTTTTATCTCCTTGCCATTTTTTTTACGTTTCTATAAATGTCAGCTTGGTCTAAAAATATCAGCCTGGGCATCAGAATCTTCCATCAGAATCTGCCCTGAACCCATTCCAGTCAGTTCTTGAGTGTGTGATGCTAGCCCTGTGCACACACTGGACCTCGTGTAGTGATGGCAGAACCACATGGCACCATGGCTTGTTCCACATCCTATCGTGGGCCCTACTGTCTACAGCTGTAAGACTTGTCCAGTAATATGAGATCTCGGCTTCTAGCTGGTTCTGTAGACCTTTTGTGGAGCTGGAGACGTCTGGAACGTTGAGTGTTATTCACGTGATGTAATACTAGAACTATTTACCGTTTTTGGTCTTTGTAGTAAAACAATTATGGTCGGATGCTTTCGAAATCTCATGTTCATGTAATGACTAATCTCACACTGTTTCTCATGGAGGTGGCATAGCATCTCGTGACTTATATGCAGATGATTCATGGGGTGAGATATGTTGTCTCCACTAGAGATAAGTGAATTTTTCAAATATTCAATTCGGCCGGTTCGCCAAATTTTTTCAAAACATTTGGTTCGATCTGAATTTATTTGCGGCCTTTATAGGGGTGTAGAACACTGTGCCTTGCAGTAACACGCATAGGGAGTCTACTGTGGTAGTGAAATAATACTGTGAGTCCGTATGACATGCAGATGACAGGCGTCGCTCTTAGAATCACTGAGCACTTCACTTATTTGGGCAGTCTAGGGACAAAACTGACCAAATACGGCAAATATATTTTACTTTTGCCACTAATACACAACAAAAATTGCTGTACTTTTCACACTTCACCACACAACGGCTAATAAGCCTTTTTATTTCCCACTAATACAAGAGAAAAAATGCTTTAGAACTTATAACTGCACCGCATAAGGGCAAATAAGACGTAGAAATATTTCCCGTAATAAACCCTGTTAATGGCGGTATCACACAGCACTTCCCCCAATAACAAGAACGGTTTGCTGGAATTACAGAGCTGTATAATGGCAATTTGGATCCGCAGTCAGTGCAGCAAGGTGTAATAGGATTGTTCCTATTCCCCAGGCTGTAACCTCCCGACTGAACCCTGTTCTACATAATGCTGTGGAATGATTCCTCCCTATCCTTTACCTGCACCTTGAATAATCTTTCCCTGAACTTGTAAATCAGTTTTTCAGCACAATGAACTCTTTCCTAGCACTGTCCCTAGCGCCTGCTGATGTCTCTCCCTGCACTAAGTACACTGGAAAATGGCAGAATCTAAGATGGCTGAGGCTATTTATAGGGCTGTGACATCACAGGGCTGGGTGGCTGCTGATTGGCTGCATGCATGGCATTATGGGTGATCCCGCCTTTCCAGACTTTCTTGCTTCATGTCCTCACAAGTGTAGCACCCATTTTATGAAAAAATGCTATTCGTTACCACGAAGCGTGAGGAAATTCGGATTCAGTGCGAATTAAATTTTTCCTGAAATTCGGATCGAATTCCACTTCGTCAACTTTGATTTGTTCATCTATAGTCTGGACCAGAGGAGGGTTAGGAGGTATGATAGACAGTGAACCCTTCAATCAGGTCACTCAACCAGCATGTAACAGGACATATATGATTGTGGAGGACTCTCTACAGTCCGATATCTCTGACTCCACCTGAGAACCACCATGGAGCCATCGGTCCTGCAACCCAAGATCAAAAATGGCTTAAGTGAAAAACATTAGTTCACCAAATAGTCACCAAACCATGTAGCAGGAGCGAGGAGGCAGCAGTGGGACAATCCTGGGGTTATTATTGTTGTTACACTGCTTTTCCCACATATTTCCGGGACATTGATTAAATGTCTCCTAAATGTCTCATAATTGATCTTGAAGGGTCTAAGTGCCGTCACCTCCACTAATTCCTAGAACAGGAGCAACTGGGTTTCTGATGAGATGTTGGTCATGAGTGTGAGGTTACGGAGAACAGGAGACCTCTGTCCAGATGATGGTCCATGTGCTTGTGACAGCTACAATGGCGCTTCCTGCAAGGGGCAGAAACAAAAGGAATGGCACAGATGGCGGATCTATAAATGTATGTCTATTAACTCCAGAGTCCAGGACAGATGGACGCGGTGAACAAGTGAGGTCCCGGCAGCTCTACGAGCACAAATACTAGAAATATAACATTGATCCCAGTAATCCCAGTACTAACAGTACTACACCAAAGAGGAAGCAAAAAGCAGCAGTACAGCATGCCGGCAACCACAGCAGAAGTACAGCATGCCGGCAATGACAGCAGAAGTACAGCATGCCGGCAACCACAGCAGAAGTACAGCATGCCGGCAACACAGCAGAAGTACAGCATGCCGGCAACCAAAGCAGAAGTACAGCATGCCGGCTACCAAAGCAGAAGTACAGCATGCCGGCTACCAAAGCAGAAGTACAGCATGCCGGCAACACAGCAGAAGTACAGCATGCCGGCAACCACAGCAGAAGTACAGCATGCCGGCAACACAGCAGAAGTACAGCATGCCGGCAATGACAGCAGAAGTATAGCATGCCGGCAATGACAGCAGAAGTACAGCATGCCGGCAATGACAGCAGAAGTACAGCATGCCGGCAACACAGCAGAAGTACAGCATGCCGGCAACACAGTAGAAGTACAGCATGCCGGCAACACAGCAGAAGTACAGCATGCCGGTAACCACAGTAGCAGTACAGCATGCTGCCAGCCACAGCAGAATTACAGCATACCGGCAACTACAGCAGAAGTACAGCATGCTGGCAACACAGCAGAAGTACAGCATGCTGGCAACACAGCAGAAGTACAGCATGCCGGCAACCACAGCAGAAGTACAGCATGCCGGCAACCACAGCAGAAGTACAGCATGCCGGCAACACAGAAGAAGTACAGCATGCTGGATACACAGTAGAAGTACAGCATGCCGGCAACTACAATAGCAGTACAGCATGCCGACAACCACAGCAACAGTACAGCATGCCGGCAACACAGCAGCAGTACATTCTCTCTTTTTCTCTCTTTATTTCTTTCTCCCATTATTTCTCTCTCTCTTTATCCCTCTCAATATTTCTTGCTCTTTGTCTTTCTTTTTTTCTCTTGTTTTATCGTTCTCTCTTTTTTCTCTCCTTTATCTCTCTTTTTATTTTAAGGCATTGTGTAGCTTAAATTCGGAACTATCAGAAGTCTAGCAGAGAATCAAATTCGAGAAATCTGTAAATCCATTATTCTTGATTGTAGTGTACATAAAGAGACTATTTGTTATCACACATAGAGAGAAGTCCTCGATGAGCTGCAGCCACTGATGGAGGAAAAGCAGCAGGAATCTTTGGTGCCGGGGTGTAAGGACTGGTCTGGAGGGAGGATCCCCTGCTCCATATGATGTACTGCTGCGGTGGTTAGGGTGTCGTTGCGTATGGTGGGTGATGTGACTGTGGTGATATCTGAGCCTTATGAGGTGCAGATGTCTGCAGCCATCAGAAGCTACTCAGAGGCCTCAGGGTCTCTGGTCAATCTTGAGAAGAGTCAAGCTTTCCGGACACTGAATTCTGATCCTGACATTGATCTGCCACAATTTGCGAAAGCCTCCACCCATATTAAAATCCTAGGGAGGGACGATGACGCCCAGATAATTTGGCAAGAAAGATTGGAAGCCGGAAATGCAAAGGTTCAGCTATGGAAGAACTGGAAGCTGACCTCTGCCAGAATCTTTCTCGGCTAGGCTCCTTAGCCTGTTCTTCCAGCTTCTTTGGGGGACCAGGGTGAACCTGTAAAAGAGGCATCACCTATCTACAGAGGAGAGAGGGTATGAGGTGGCAGTCTAAAGAGAGGTCGATTGACTCATGACTATCTCCCCCAGTACCTGAACTGTAGTCTTAGATGCCTGAAGAAGTGGGGTATAGAGAAGTCTTACATTCAGACTAAGACCAGGGAAGAGCTGTACTTCAGGGTGGGTAAGACCTTCTTCTCTTTACAGCCCACACTGAAAGACTGTACGACCACCATCTTACATGACAGTCTGAAGTTACTTAACTCGATGAA
The DNA here is from genome assembly GCA_033119425.1 of Bufotes viridis. Taxonomy (NCBI): domain Eukaryota; kingdom Metazoa; phylum Chordata; class Amphibia; order Anura; family Bufonidae; genus Bufotes; species Bufotes viridis. The sequence continues at coordinate 1,581,191 of CM065595.1, read as the reverse complement.
GCTCCCTCCTAATCTTTATGACGTTGCTTGGCTGTCCTTGCATGGAAAGCTTTTTGTTAAAGAGAATTAAAAAATTTTGAGAGTGCCATAAGTGTCCCTTGGGTTGTCAGCAGCAGGAGACCATGGCACATTTTATATCGGAGGGCTGGGGAGGGAGAAAAATATGGCAGGAAATATCTTGTAAGCTAAAAATCCCAAAACTGCAGTCTCTAAAATACCCAGACACCATCTAATGTAGGTGACATTTACCGGGGACCATGTATCCCATCATTACCGTCATCAATACTATCACTGGAACACCAGAACCAGAGTGTCCATCAGTAACGAGCCGTTCCAGCACATAAAAGTAGTGAATCTCAGCAGTGAGGTGGACAAATCCCTGGAAGTCAGGAAAAATAAGAACAATGTGACATTATGGAGGAATGTGTATATGGATTGATAATACTTTTAATGTAACATAGTACATAAGACCGAAAAAATACATCTGTCCATCCAGTTCGGCCTGTTTCCTGCAAGTTGATCCAGAGGAAGGCAAAAAAACTGTGAGGTAGAAGCCAATTTTCCCCACTTAAGGGAAAAAAATTCCAATCAGACATCAGAATAACTCCCTGGATCAACGACCCTCTTTAGTAGCTATAACCTATAATATTATTACACTCCAGAAATACATCCAGGCCCCTCCTGAACTCTTATAGTGACTCCACCATCACCACCTCCTCAGGGAGAGAGTTCCATAGTCTCACTGCTCTTACAGTAAAGAGTCCATAGTCTCACTGCTCTTACAGTATAGAGTCCATAGTCTCACTGCTCTTACAGTAAAGAGTCCATAGTCTCACTGCTCTTACAGTATAGAGTCCATAGTCTCACTGCTCTTACAGTAAAGAGTCCATACTCTCACTGCTCTTACAGTATAGAGTCCATAGTCTCACTGCTCTTACAGTAAAGAGTCCATAGTCTCACTGCTCTTACAGTACAGAGTCCATAGTCTCACTGCTCTTAAAGTATAGAGTCCATAGTCTCACTGCTCTTACAGTATAGAGTCCATAGTCTCACTGCTCTTACAGTATAGAGTCCATAGTCTCACTGCTCTTACAGTATAGAGTCCATAGTCTCACTGCTCTTACAGTATAGAGTCCATAGTCTCACTGCTCTTACAGTAAAGAGTCCATAGTCTCACTGCTCTTACAGTAAAGAGTCCATAGTCTCACTGCTCTTACAGTATAGAGTCCATAGTCTCACTGCTCTTACGGTAAAGAGTCCATAGTCTCACTGCTCTTACAGTACAGAGTCCATAGTCTCACTGCTCTTACAGTATAGAGTCCATAGTCTCACTGCTCTTACAGTAAAGGGTCCATAGTCTCACTGCTCTTACAGTATAGAGTCCATAGTCTCACTGCTCTTACAGTATAGAGTCCATAGTCTCACTGCTCTTACAGTATAGAGTCCATAGTCTCACTGCTCTTACGGTAAAGAGTCCATAGTCTCACTGCTCTTACAGTACAGAGTCCATAGTCTCACTGCTCTTACAGTATAGAGTCCATAGTCTCACTGCTCTTACAGTAAAGAGTCCATAGTCTCACTGCTCTTACAGTATAGAGTCCATAGTCTCACTGCTCTTACAGTATAGAGTCCATAGTCTCACTGCTCTTACAGTAAAGAGTCCATAGTCTCACTGCTCTTACAATAAAGGGTCCATAGTCTCACTGCTCTTACAGTATAGAGTCCATAGTCTCACTGCTCTTACAGTAAAGAGTCCATAGTCTCACTGCTCTTACAGTAAAGAGTCCATAGTCTCACTGCTCTTACAGTAAAGAGTCCATAGTCTCACTGCTCTTACAGTAAAGAGTCCATAGTCTCACTGCTCTTACAGTATAGAGTCCATAGTCTCACTGCTCTTACAGTATAGAGTCCATAGTCTCACTGCTCTTACAGTATAGAGTCCATAGTCTCACTGCTCTTACGGTAAAGAGTCCATAGTCTCACTGCTCTTACAGTACAGAGTCCATAGTCTCACTGCTCTTACAGTATAGAGTCCATAGTCTCACTGCTCTTACAGTAAAGAGTCCATAGTCTCACTGCTCTTACAGTATAGAGTCCATAGTCTCACTGCTCTTACAGTATAGAGTCCATAGTCTCACTGCTCTTACAGTAAAGCGTCCATAGTCTCACTGCTCTTACAGTAAAGAGTCCATAGTCTCACTGCTCTTACAGTATAGAGTCCATAGTCTCACTGCTCTTACAGTAAAGCGTCCATAGTCTCACTGCTCTTACAGTAAAGAGTCCATAATCTCACTGCTCTTACAGTAAAGAGTCCATAGTCTCACTGCTCTTACAGTACAGAGTCCATAGTCTCACTGCTCTTACAGTATAGAGTCCATAGTCTCACTGCTCTTACAGTAAAGAGTCCATAGTCTCACTGCTCTTACAGTATAGAGTCCATAGTCTCACTGCTCTTACAGTATAGAGTCCATAGTCTCACTGCTCTTACAGTAAAGCGTCCATAGTCTCACTGCTCTTACAGTAAAGAGTCCATAGTCTCACTGCTCTTACAGTATAGAGTCCATAGTCTCACTGCTCTTACAGTAAAGCGTCCATAGTCTCACTGCTCTTACAGTAAAGAGTCCATAGTCTCACTGCTCTTACAGTAAAGAGTCCATAGTATCACTGCTCTTACAGTAAAGAGTCCATAGTCTCACTGCTCTTACAGTAAAGAGTCCATAGTCTCACTGCTCTTACAGTAAAGAGTCCATAGTCTCACTGCTCTTACAGTATAGAGTCCATAGTCTCACTGCTCTTACAGTATAGAGTCCATAGTCTCACTGCTCTTACAGTAAAGAGTCCATAGTCTCACTGCTATTACAGTATAGAGTCCATAGTCTCACTGCTCTTACAGTAAAGAGTCCATAGTCTCACTGCTCTTACAGTATAGAGTCCATAGTCTCACTGCTCTTACAGTAAAGAACCCATAGTCTCACTGCTCTTACAGTATAGAGTCCATAGTCTCACTGCTCTTACAGTATAGAGTCCATAGTCTCACTGCTCTTACAGTATAGAGTCCATAGTCTCACTGCTCTTACAGTAAAGAGTCCATAGTCTCACTGCTCTTACAGTATAGAGTCCATAGTCTCACTGCTCTTACAGTAAAGAGTCCATAGTCTCACTGCTCTTACAGTAAAGAGTCCATAGTCTCACTGCTCTTACAGTAAAGAGTCCATAGTCTCACTGCTCTTACAGTAAAGAGTCCATAGTCTCACTGCTCTTACAGTAAAGAGTCCATAGTCTCACTGCTATTACAGTATAGAGTCCATACTCTCACTGCTCTTACAGTAAAGAGTCCATAGTCTCACTGCTATTACAGTATAGAGTCCATAGTCTCACTGCTCTTACAGTAAAGAGTCCATAGTCTCACTGCTCTTACAGTATAGAGTCCATAGTCTCACTGCTCTTACAGTAAAGAGTCCATAGTCTCACTGCTCTTACAGTATAGAGTCCATAGTCTCACTGCTCTTACAGTAAAGAGTCCATAGTCTCACTGCTCTTACAGTATAGAGTCCATAGTCTCACTGCTCTTACAGTAAAGAGTCCATAGTCTCACTGCTCTTACAGTATAGAGTCCATAGTCTCACTGCTCTTACAGTATAGAGTCCATAGTCTCGCTGCTCTTACAGTAAAGAGTCCATAGTCTCACTGCTCTTACAGTAGAGTCCATAGTCTCACTGCTCTTACAGTATAGAGTCCATAGTCTCGCTGCTCTTACAGTAAAGAGTCCATAGTCTCGCTGCTCTTACAGTAAAGAGTCCATAGTCTCACTGTTCTTACAGTATAGAGTCCATAGTCTCACTGCTCTTACAGTATAGAGTCCATAGTCTCGCTGCTCTTACAGTAAAGAGTCCATAGTCTCACTGCTCTTACAGTAAAGAGTCCATAGTCTCGCTGCTCTTACAGTAAAGAGTCCATAGTCTCACTGTTCTTACAGGATAGAGTCCATAGTCTCACTGCTTTTACAGTAAAGAGTCCATAGTCTCACCGCTTCTACAGTAAAGAGTCCATAGTCTCACTGCTCTTACAGTAAAGAGCCCATAGTCTCACTGCTCTTACAGTAAAGAGTCCATAGTCTCACTGCTCTTACAGTAAAGAGTCCATAGTCTCACTGCTCTTACAGTAAAGAGTCCATAGTGTCACTACTCTTACAGTAAAGAGTCCATAGTCTCACTGCTCTTACAGTATAGAGTCCATAGTCTCACTGCTCTTACAGTATAGAGTCCATAGTCTCACTGCTCTTACAGTAAAGAGTCCATAGTCTCACTGCTCTTACAGTAAAGAGTCCATAGTGTCACTGCTCTTACAGTAAAGGCACCTGAAGCACCTGAGGGGTTAATAGCCTCTGATCGCAGTGCTGGGTCACATGCAGGTGCCGGCAGCCTGTGTCTTCTGCCTGCATTTATATATGAAACGTTACTAGGCATTGGTGGCCAGTGCTCCCGCCCCCCCCGTCCCCTGTACTAAAACATTGGTGGGCAGTGTGCCCCCCCTGTCCCCAGTAATAAATACAGTATTGGTGGCCAGTGCGCCCTCCCCCATCCCCCCCTTCCTCCCTCCCCCGAGTAATAAAATCATTGGTGGCAGTGGCCACAGGGTCCCCTCACCTCCTCCTCATTGGTGGCAGTGGCAGTGATCGGAGCCCCAGCAGTGTAATGCTGGGGCTCCGATCGGTTACCATGGCAACCAGGATGCTCCTGAAGTCCTGGCTGCCATAGTCTGCTCCCTGCTGCTGTGTGCACTGTGCACAGGGCAGCAGGGAGAGGGTGAGATCCTATTCACCCTGATAGAGCTCTATTAGGGTGAATAGGATGAGAAGATCCCAGGTTCTAGCCCCTAAGGGGAAATAGTTAATAAATAAACTGTAAAAAAAAAAAAAAGTTAACAAAGTACACCAAAATATTAATTATAAATCACCCCTTTCCCAATTTTACATATAAAATATATAAACAATACATAAATAAAATATTACATATCGCCGCGTCTCAAAAGTCCAAACTATTAAAAATCCACTTTTATGCGGTGAACGCCGTAAAGAAAAAAAGAAAAAGAAAAATGCACGATTCGCCATTTTCTTTAGTCGCCTTGTCCCCACAAAAAGTAGGATAGGACTGTTGTATTATGAGCCGGCGGTTTCATAAAATGTGGAATGCACGCAGATTTTTTGGGCGTTTATTTTTTTCGCGTGGTATCGAATGGTATCGAGTATCGCAATACTTTTTTATGGTATCGATACCGAATCAAAATTTTGGTACCGAAACAACTCTACTCCTATGTACAAGAATATAACTACTATAACACTGCTCCTATGTACAAGAATATAACTACTATAATACTGCCTCCTATGTACAAGAATATAACTACTATAATACTCCTCCTATATACAAGAATATAACTACTATAACACTGCTCCTATGTACAAGAATATAACTACTATAATACTGCCTCCTATGTACAAGAATATAACTACTATAATACTGCTCCTATGTACAAGAATATAACTACTATAATACTGCTCATATGTACAAGAATATAACTACTATAATACTGCCTCCTATGTACAGGAATATAACTACTATAATACTGGTCCTATGTACAAGAATATAACTACTATAATACTGCCCCTATGTACAGGAATATAACTACTATAATACTGCTCCTATGTACAAGAATATAACTACTATAATACTGCTCCTATATACAAGAATATAACTACTATAATACTGCTCCTATATACAAGAATATAACTACTATAATACTGCTCCTATATACAAGAATATAATTACTATAATACTGCTCCTATGTACAAGAATATAACTACTATAATACTGCCTCCTATGTACAAGAATATAACTACTATAATACTGCTCCTATGTACAAGAATATAACTACTATAATACTGCTCCTATGTACGAGAATATAACTACTATAATACTGCTCCTATGTACAAGAATATAACTACTATAATACTGCCCCTATGTACAAGAATATAACTACTATAATACTGCTCCTATGTACAAGAATAAAACTACTATAATACTGCTCCTATGTACAAGAATATAACTACTATAATACTGCTCATATGTACAAGAATATAACTACTATAATACTGCCCCTATGTACAAGAATATAACTACTATAATACTGCCTCCTATGAACAAGAATATAACTACTATAATACTGCCTCCTATGTACGAGAATATAACTACTATAATACTGCTCCTATATATAAGAATATAACTCCTATAATGCCTTCTATTTAGGTAAATATGACTGCTATATATACTGTAGCTGCTCCCCAGTCTGTATATGGACGTAGTAGAGGTGGAATCATTCTCGCTCGGTCCCCTACATAGTAGCGGATATATTAGACCTGATGTGTTGTCAGATGCCGGTGACGCTTATGTGGACGGCTCCTGCGTGCTGTGCTGGTGGGCTGCCATGTGGTGAAGTCTGGACTTTCAGTCAGTAGGCGCACGGATGAGCCTGAGATTCTGTGTACATCTGGTCAAACAGTGGTTGGCGGTATTACAGATGAGATGTCTCCTGGGTGGCGATCTCTTCAGGCTCAGAATCTGCTAAGCTTTCCCAATTATCTGCCATGTGCGGCTTAGATACCTCCCGCATGGACCTCATCATCCTCACGTAAGCCGCTTAGGATGACAACCAGGGATTCACGAGCTGGAAGACGCCCAGCCGCTCACATCCTAATAATGCCACCTAAGTCTCCATACAATACCGCTGAGGATGACTATGCATCAGTCACATCCAGAGCTGTGGTGACATTTCAGCTCTGCCGTCACCTCCTATGCATCAGTCACATCCAGAGCTGCGGTGACATTTCTGCTGTGCTGTCACCTCTTATGCATCAGTCACATCCAGAGCCGCGGTGACATTTCTGCTGTGCCGTCACCGCCTATTCCTCAGTCACATCCAGAGCCGCGGTGACATTTCTGCTGTGCCGTCACCGCCTATTCCTCAGTCACATCCAGGGCTGCGGTGACATTTCTGCTGTGCTGTCACCTACTATGCATCAGTCACATCCAGACCTCCGGTGACATTTCTGCTGTGCCATCACCTACTATGCATCAGTCACATCCAGAGCTGCGGTGACATTTCTACTGTGCAGTCACCTACTATGCATCAGTCACATCCGGAGCTGTGATGACATTTCTGCTGTGCAGTCACCTACTATGCATCAGTCACATCCAGAGCTGCGGTGACATTTCTGCTGTGCCGTCACCTACTATGCATCAGTCACATCCAGAGCTGCGGTGACATTTCTGCTGTGCAGTCGCCTCTAATGCATCAGTCACATCCAGAGCTGCGGTGACATTTCTGCTGTGCAGTCGCCTCCTATGCATCAGTCACATCCTGAGCTGCGGTGACATTTCTGCTGTGCAGTCGCCTCCTATGCATCAGTCACATCCAGAACTGCGGTGACATTTCTGCTGTGCAGTCACCTACTATGTATCAGTCACATCCAGAGCTGCGGTGACATTTTCTCCTGTTCCGTCACCTCCTATTCTTCAGTCACATCCAGAGCTGCGGTGACATTTCTGCTGTGCAGTCACCTCCTATGCATCAGTGACATTCGGAGCTGCGGTGAAATTTCTGCTGTGCCGTTACCTCCTATGCATCAGTCACATCCAGAGTTGCGCTGACATTTCTGCTGTGCTGTCACCTCCTATGCATGAGTCACATCAAGAGCTGCGGTGACATTTCTGCTGTGCCGTCACCGTCTATTCCTCAGTCACATCCAGAGCTGCGGTGACATTTCTGCTGTGCCATCACCTCCTATGCATCAGTCACATCAAGAGCTGCGGTGACATTTCTGCTCTGCCGTCACCTCCTATGCATCAGTCACATCCGGAGCTGCGGTGACATTTCTGCTGTGCCGTCACCTCCTATGCATCAGTCACATCCAGAGCTGCGGTGACATTTCTGCTGTGCAGTCACCTCCTATGCATCAGTAAAATCCAGAGCTGCGGTGACATTTCTGCTGTGCAGTCATCTACTATGCATCAGTCACATCCAGAGCTGCGGGGACATTTCTGCTGTGCAGTCACCTACTATGCATCAGTCACATCTGGAGCTGTGATGACATTTCTGCTGTGCGGTAACCTATTATGAATCATTCACATCCAGAGCTGCAATGACATTTCTTCTGTACCGTCACCTCCTATGCATCAGTCCCATCCAGAGCTGCGGTGACATTTCTGCTGTGCCGTCACCTACTATGCATCAGTCACATCCGGAGCTGCGGTGACATTTCTGCTGTGCAGTCACCTACTATGCATCAGTCACATCCAGAGCTGCGTTGACATTTCTGCTGTGCCGTCACCTACTATGCATCAGTCACATCCGGACCTCCGGTGACATTTCTGCTGTGCCATCACCTACTATGCATCAGTCACATCCGGAGCTGCGGTGACATTTCTACTGTGCAGTCACCTACTATGCATCAGTCACATCCGGAGCTGTGATGACATTTCTGCTGTGCAGTCACCTACTATGCATCAGTCACATCCAGAGCTGCGGTGACATTTCTGCTGTGCCGTCACCTACTATGCATCAGTCACATCTGGAGCTGCGGTGACATTTCTGCTGTGCAGTCATCTACTATGCATCAGTCACATCCAGAGCTGCGGTGACATTTCTGCTGTGCCGTCACCTACTATGCATTAGTCACATCCGGACCTCCGGTGATATTTCTGCTGTGCCATCACCTACTATGCATCAGTCACATCAAGAGCTGCGGTGACATTTCTGCGGTGGGGTCACATACTATGCATCAGTCACATCCAGAGCTGCGGTGACATTTCTGCTGTTCCGTCACCTACTATGCATCAGTCACATCCGGAGCTGCGGTGAGATTTCTGCTGTGCAGTCACCTACTATGCATCAGTCACATCCGGAGCTGCGGCGACATTTCTGCTGTGCCGTCTTGTTTATTAGGAGAACAGCCCTACTGACTGTGACTGCAGCTCTGAATGTGACTAGAGCATAACAAGATGTATAACACTGGGGTGTCTCTGGGGCTGTAGGGGCCACATGGGCCCCTCGACAGCCTCTGCACTGCCAGCAGTGGGGCCCACCTGATGCCACCTGGGCACCGCACGCTGGGGACAAGTCTCCCAGGAGGTTAATGAAAGCTGAGAATATGTGGCCCTGAGGGCCCCGCCATACGGGGCCCTGAACCTCACAGCAATTACAAGAATAGTGAGGTTGATTGTGGGAAATGCTGGCTCCATTGTCGGGGGATTACGTCCTGAATGGCGGTGACATCTGCAGGTGACACTGAAGATTCCGCTCCATTAACCCTTCCCTGCTCAGGCCTTAGATTGCTAGCTCCTGGTCACACGACTAATTGCCCCCTTAGGCAGAATGATCAGGGAGGATAAAGGGCAGGGGCGTCCACTGACAATGCTCCTGGTGGGCCTTGGAAACTTCTCAGGAGGGCACTTACTTACTGACCAGCAGCACATGAAGAGTTAACGCTGCTCCTGAGGATTCGGCTCAGTAAGTGGACGTGATCACTTTAAGGAAGTGCAAGGCAGATACTGCGTCTCCACAGAACTTCTCACATCTTCACCTGGACATCAAGATGATGAGACGCCCCCGGCAGAGTGTGCTGCTCCTCCTGACCACTGCTCTGCTCCTCCGAGGTGAGCGCCAGGACCCTGGTGAGGACCCGATAAATGTATGAGCTGGAGGGAGCCCCCCCCAAGTGAGCGCCAGGACCCCGATGTGGGGGCAGGGGGTGGTGAGAGCCCAATGAATGTATGAGCTGGAGGGTGCCCCCCCCCAAGAGAGCGCCAGGACCCTGATGTGGGGGGCAGGGGAGAGCCTGGTAAGTGTATGAGCTGGATGGTGACCGTCTGAGATGAGCACCAGGACCCAGATGTGGGGGGCGGGGGATGGTGAGGGCCCTCTAAATGTATGAGCTGGAGGGTGACCTTCCAAGGTGACCGCCTGGGCCCCAGATGGGGAAAAGGGGGTCAGGGGAAGATCAGAGCCTGGTAAATGTATGAGGTGGAGGGTGACCCTCCGAGGTGACAGCCAGGACGGGGGCAGGGATGGTGAGCGCCCTCTAAATGTATGAGCTGGAGGGTGACCCTCCAAGGTGACCGCCTGGGCCCCAGATGAGGGGGCAGGGGAAGATCAGAGCCTGGTAAATGTATGAGGTGGAGGGTGACCCTCCAAGGTGACAGCCAGGACGGGGCAGGGGATGGTGAGGGCCCGCCTGATACATTTATGAAATGGAAGGTGACTCTTGAAGGTGACTGTCAGGAACCTGATGTGTGGGGTAGGGGACAGTCATTAACATGTAGAGGTGACAGAAGGTCAGAGTCCAGTAAATGTATGAGCTGGAGAGTGGGACTTCCAGAGTGATGACGTCCAGATTTGTAATCTTCTTCTCTGATTTGTTTTATCTTTTCCAAATTTAGAGTCCCGAGGAGATTTAACAGCCAAGATCGACATGGTGGGCACGACCGGCTCCATATCCATCACTGCTGGGATCCTCCGCACCAACCTGACCGGCACATGTGGCCCTGTCATTGTCTCCATACATGACTTCCCTGTGGTGTACGGAGCCTCGTGGGACCCATGTGATGAGGAGCTCATTGGTCAAACTCTTTACAATGTCACCATAAATGAAGTGGGACAAACAGTGGTTGACAGTAAACTGAGATATGACGGGCGGTCGCTGGTTCTCCAGACCTGTGGCCGTAGGACATGTGTAAATTTGCAGGACGGTTCTCAGCGGATGTGGCAGGCCAAGTTCCAATCCTTCATCATCGGGCAGGCGTACCTTGTGCAGTCACTGCTGCAGAACATGCTCCTCGGTGTTCTGGACCTGGCCATACTGGAAGAACTTCCAACATCCAGCGCCTCCCTGCTGCTCTCCAGCTCCTGTCGCCTCGATGATGCTCACCAGTTCGGCAGCATTGAACTTGGAAACAGCCACAAGTTGGTCAAGAGTCGGGTTGAGTTGAGCAATGTCACTCTAAGAGAATATCTTCTAGTAAAGTACAATGAGAGGTGGGTGTGTGCGGAGCTGAAGACCATAACCCCTAGAGAGGCAGCTGCAGCAATCAGCATGCGCGGAATCAGTGGAAGGTTTACATTCAGACAAGAGTCTCCCTTTCACCCAACTCGAATAACTATTCACCTATGGCGGCTTCGAGGGCGTGCAGGCCACTATGGAATTCACTCTCTGCCTGTTCTTCCACGACAGGAGTCCGGGCAGGACGTGTGCACTGCAGCAAACACCGGGAAGCAGTGGGATCCCCTAGATGTCAGCAGTCACTCTACAACTGTTCGGAGTGGTCACAGCTCTTGGCCGGCAGGTGACCTGAGTGGACGTCATGGCACACTTCATGGTTTGGAGAACTTTACAGCCATGCTGACTGACTGGAACTTACCAATGTTTGGTAATAATAGCATTGTTGGCCGCTCTGTAGTCATGTATGAGAGCGGCGGATCGGCATGGGTCTGCAGCACTATACGCCTGGAAGGAGATGCCATCAGAGCTACTGCAGTCTTCCGGAAAGGGCTGGTTGGTAGAATCATGTTCTGGCAGGCACAGAACGATCCATACAGTGACTTGACCATATACGTGGAGCTGAGCCACGGCTCAGGTAGTGCTAGTGGGGGTCACAACTGGCACATTCATAGCGTTCCCCTCCAAGATTCAGAGAGCTGCACCACAGCTGGGGGACACTACAACCCGTTTAATGTGCCTGTCAATGGGAAGTACAGTGATGAGTGCAGGTCATCGCGTCCTCTGTGGTGTGAGGCTGGAGACTATGCCTCCAAACACCATCCTATCGCCTTCACACCTAGCCCTACCAGATATCTTATTACTGATACTTCCACATCACTCGCTGGGCCATATTCTATCATCGGCCGCTCGTTAGTCATCCATGGAGCAGATGGCGCCTCCACACGGGTGGCCTGTACCAACATCCTCCTTCATCAAAGCACAGAAGGAAGGACCACATCTTGGTTTGGTTATGGCAATGCTTATGGGATGCTGCGCGCCTCACAGGCAACTGACCTGGACCCAACGTTGGTTGACTTCACTTTCCATGGACTGGGGGGCCATGCAGGGGGGTTCCACATCCATGTTCTTCCAGTGAGTGAAACATCGGACAATGCCTGCTCGAACGTTCAGATTGAAGGTCACTTTAACCCTTTCAGCATTGAGGCCTCCACATCTCCAGCAGCAGGAAGCAGCACAGATGACAACTATGAGGTGGGGGACATCAGTGGTCGCCAGGGGTCTTTACTCAACCAAGACAATGTGACCAAACAATACATGGACATGAACTTTCCATTGTCTGGGACACACGGAGTCCTCGGTCGATCACTGGTGATTCACTATGCCAACGGCTCAAGGTAAGTGATGACATCATGGTGGAGGATAATAATAATGGTAGAAAACGGCTGCACAGACTGACCCTGAGGAACCCTACTGCAAAGACAGTGGGGAGGAGCGGAGCACAGGTCAAATAGACTCCTCTGTGTCCCCTCACACAATGTAAGAATGTGTAGGCCAGACTCTGGTATCAGACCACCCCTACCCAATACCACCCCATACTAAACCGCCCATATCATATACTGCCCCACCCTAAACCTCCCATATCATATACTGCCCCACCCTAAACCTCCCATATCCTATACTGCCCCATCCTGAACCTCCCATATCCTATACTGCCCCATCCTAAACCGCCCATATCCTATACTGCCCCATCCTAAACCTCCCATATCCTATACTGCCCCATCCTGAACCTCCCATATCCTATACTGCCCCATCCTAAACCTCCCATATCCTATACTGCCCCATCCTGAACCTCCCATATCATATACTGCCCCACCCTAAACCTCCCATATCATATACTGCCCCACCCTAAACCTCCCATATCCTATACTGCCCCATCCTGAACCTCCCATATCCTATACTGCCCCATCCTAAACCTCCCATATCCTATACTGCCCCATCCTGAACCTCCCATATCATATACTGCCCCACCCTAAACCTCCCATATCATATACTGCCCCACCCTAAACCTCCCATATCCTATACTGCCCCATCCTGAACCTCCCATATCCTATACTGCCCCATCCTAAACCGCCCATATCCTATACTGCCCCATCCTGAACCTCCCATATCGTATACTGCCCAATCCTAAACCACCCATATCCTATACTGCCCCATCCTAAACCGCCCATATCCTATACTGCCCCATCCTAAACCGCCCATATCCTATACTGCCCCATCCTAAACCAGTCATATCCTATACTGCCCCATCCTAAACCAGTCATATCCTATACTGCCCCATCCTAAACCGCCTATATCCTATACTATGCCATCCTAAACCGCCCATATCCTATACTGCCCCATTCTAAACCGCCCATATCCTATACTGCCCCATCCTGAACCTCCCATATCCTATACTGCCCCATCCTAAACCGCCCATATCCTATACTGCCCCATCCTAAACCGCCCATATCCTATACTGCCCCCTCTTAAACCTCCCATATCCTATACTGCCCAATCCTAAACCGCCCATATCCTATACTGCCCCATCCTAAACCGCCCATATCCTATACTGCCCCATCCTAAACCAGTCATATCCTATACTGCCCCATCCTAAACCAGTCATATCCTATACTGCCCCATCCTAAACCGCCTATATCCTATACTGCCCCATCCTAAACCGCCTATATCCTATACTGCCCCATCCTAAACCGCCTATATCCTATACTGCCCCATCCTAAACTGCCTATATCCCATACTGACCACATCCTAAACAGCCTATATCCTATACTGCCCCATCCTAAACCACCTATATCCTATTGTACTGCCCCCCTGCTGTCCTGACAGAGAACGACCTGAAGTCAGAAGTTCATTTCGCCCCATGTGACAACCTCTCAGACAGGATATACAGGCAGGTTGTCAGCAGTAATAGATGTTCCTGTAATATAAGGTGTGGATCTCATGTCTGATCACATGTCATTATATCAGTGATGTCATCAGCAGGGGGCGGGGCTGTGACTACCTCTCAGACAGGATATACAGGCAGGTTGTCAGCAGTAATAGATGTTCCTGTAGTATAAGGGGTGGATCTCATGTCTGATCACATGTCATTATATCAGTGATGTCATCAGCAGGGGGCGGAGCTGTGACTACCTCTCAGACAGGATATACAGGCAGGTTGTCAGCAGTAATAGATGTTCCTGTAGTATAAGGTGTGGATCTCATGTCTGATCACATGTCATTATATCAGTGATGTCATCAGCAGGGGGCGGGGCTGTGACTACCTCTCAGACAGGATATACAGGCAGGTTGTCAGCAGTAATAGATGTTCCTGTAGTATAAGGTGTGGATCTCATGTCTGATCACATGTCATTATATCAGTGATGTCATCAGCAGGGGCGGGGCTGTGACTACCTCTCAGACAGGATATACAGGCAGGTTGTCAGCAGTAATAGATGTTCCTGTAGTATAAGGTGTGGATCTCATGTCTGATCACATGTCATTATATCAGTGATGTCATCAGCAGGGGCGGGGCTGTGACTACCTCTCAGACAGGATATACAGGCAGGTTGTCAGCAGTAATAGATGTTCCTGTAGTATAAGGTGTGGATCTCATGTCTGATCACATGTCATTATATCAGTGATGTCATCAGCAGGGGGCGGGGCTGTGACTACCTCTCAGACAGGATATACAGGCAGGTTGTCAGCAGTAATAGATGTTCCTGTAGTATAAGGTGTGGATCTCATGTCTGATCACATGTCATTATATCAGTGATGTCATCAGCAGGGGCGGGGCTGTGACTACCTCTCAGACAGGATATACAGGCAGGTTGTCAGCAGTAATAGATGTTCCTGTAGTATAAGGTGTGGATCTCATGTCTGATCACATGTCATTATATCAGTGATGTCATCAGCAGGGGCGGGGCTGTGACTACCTCTCAGACAGGATATACAGGCAGGTTGTCAGCAGTAATAGATGTTCCTGTAGTATAAGGTGTGGATCTCATGTCTGATCACATGTCATTATATCAGTGATGTCATCAGCAGGGGCGGGGCTGTGACTACCTCTCAGACAGGATATACAGGCAGGTTGTCAGCAGTAATAGATGTTCCTGTAGTATAAGGTGTGGATCTCATGTCTGATCACATGTCATTATATCAGTGATGTCATCAGCAGGGGGCGGGGCTGTGACTACCTCTCAGACAGGATATACAGGCAGGTTGTCAGCAGTAATAGATGTTCCTGTAGTATAAGGTGTGGATCTCATGTCTGATCACATGTCATTATATCAGTGATGTCATCAGCAGGGGCGGGGCTGTGACTACCCCTCAGACAGGATATACAGGCAGGTTGTCAGCAGTAATAGATGTTCCTGTAGTATAAGGTGTGGATCTCATGTCTGATCACATGTCATTATATCAGTGATGTCATCAGCAGGGGCGGGGCTGTGACTACCTCTCAGACAGGATATACAGGCAGGTTGTCAGCAGTAATAGATGTTCCTGTAGTATAAGGTGTGGATCTCATGTCTGATCACATGTCATTATATCAGTGATGTCATCAGCAGGGGGCGGGGCTGTGACTACCTCTCAGACAGGATATACAGGCAGGTTGTCAGCAGTAATAGATGTTCCTGTAGTATAAGGTGTGGATCTCATGTCTGATCACATGTCATTATATCAGTGATGTCATCAGCAGGGGCGGGGCTGTGACTACCCCTCAGACAGGATATACAGGCAGGTTGTCAGCAGTAATAGATGTTCCTGTAGTATAAGGTGTGGATCTCATGTCTGATCACATGTCATTATATCAGTGATGTCATCAGCAGGGGCGGGGCTGTGACTACCTCTCAGACAGGATATACAGGCAGGTTGTCAGCAGTAATAGATGTTCCTGTAGTATAAGGTGTGGATCTCATGTCTGATCACATGTCATTATATCAGTGATGTCATCAGCAGGGGCGGGGCTGTGACTACCTCTCAGACAGGATATACAGGCAGGTTGTCAGCAGTAATAGATGTTCCTGTAGTATAAGGTGTGGATCTCATGTCTGATCACATGTCATTATATCAGTGATGTCATCAGCAGGGGGCGGGGCTGTGACTACCTCTCAGACAGGATATACAGGCAGGTTGTCAGCAGTAATAGATGTTCCTGTAGTATAAGGTGTGGATCTCATGTCTGATCACATGTCATTATATCAGTGATGTCATCAGCAGGGGCGGGGCTGTGACTACCTCTCAGACAGGATATACAGGCAGGTTGTCAGCAGTAATAGATGTTCCTGTAGTATAAGGTGTGGATCTCATGTCTGATCACATGTCATTATATCAGTGATGTCATCAGCAGGGGGCGGGGCTGTGACTACCTCTCAGACAGGATATACAGGCAGGTTGTCAGCAGTAATAGATGTTCCTGTAGTATAAGGTGTGGATCTCATGTCTGATCACATGTCATTATATCAGTGATGTCATCAGCAGGGGCGGGGCTGTGACTACCTCTCAGACAGGATATACAGGCAGGTTGTCAGCAGTAATAGATGTTCCTGTAGTATAAGGTGTGGATCTCATGTCTGATCACATGTCATTATATCAGTGATGTCATCAGCAGGGGCGGGGCTGTGACTACCTCTCAGACAGGATATACAGGCAGGTTGTCAGCAGTAATAGATGTTCCTGTAGTATAAGGTGTGGATCTCATGTCTGATCACATGTCATTATATCAGTGATGTCATCAGCAGGGGCGGGGCTGTGACTACCTCTCAGACAGGATATACAGGCAGGTTGTCAGCAGTAATAGATGTTCCTGTAGTATAAGGTGTGGATCTCATGTCTGATCACATGTCATTATATCAGTGATGTCATCAGCAGGGGCGGGGCTGTGACTACCTCTCAGACAGGATATACAGGCAGGTTGTCAGCAGTAATAGATGTTCCTGTAGTATAAGGTGTGGATCTCATGTCTGATCACATGTCATTATATCAGTGATGTCATCAGCAGGGGCGGGGCTGTGACTACCTCTCAGACAGGATATACAGGCAGGTTGTCAGCAGTAATAGATGTTCCTGTAGTATAAGGTGTGGATCTCATGTCTGATCACATGTCATTATATCAGTGATGTCATCAGCAGGGGCGGGGCTGTGACTACCCCTCAGACAGGATATACAGGCAGGTTGTCAGCAGTAATAGATGTTCCTGTAGTATAAGGTGTGGATCTCATGTCTGATCACATGTCATTATATCAGTGATGTCATCAGCAGGGGGCGGGGCTGTGACTACCTCTCAGACAGGATATGCAGGCAGGTTGTCAGCAGTAATAGATGTTCCTGTAGTATAAGGTGTGGATCTCATGTCTGATCACATGTCATTATATCAGTGATGTCATCAGCAGGGGCGGGGCTGTGACTACCTCTCAGATAGGATATACAGGCAGGTTGTCAGCAGTAATAGATGTTCCTGTAGTATAAGGGGTGGATCTCATGTCTGATCACATGTCATTATATCAGTGATGTCATCAGCAGGGGGCGGGGCTGTGACTACCTCTCAGACAGGATATACAGGCAGGTTGTCAGCAGTAATAGATGTTCCTGTAGTATAAGGTGTGGATCTCATGTCTGATAACATGTCATTATATCAGTGATGTCATCAGCAGGGGCGGGGCTGTGACTACCCCTCAGACAGGATATACAGGCAGGTTGTCAGCAGTAATAGATGTTCCTGTAGTATAAGGGGTGGATCTCATGTCTGATCACATGTCATTATATCAGTGATGTCATCAGCAGGGGGCGGGGCTGTGACTACCTCTCAGACAGGATATACAGGCAGGTTGTCAGCAGTAATAGATGTTCCTGTAGTATAAGGTGTGGATCTCATGTCTGATCACATGTCATTATATCAGTGATGTCATCAGCAGGGGCGGGGCTGTGACTACCCCTCAGGACATACAGGCAGTAGTACCTACACTGTGGCAGCTGTTGATAAACTATATGTTGGCAGCGGATGAATCCGGTCTCCATCAGACGCAGCGCGAGGAACAGCAGGGCTTATTCAGAAATAACATGAGTACAAGCTCCAGTGAGATCAGATCTCAGCACCTCTTCTGCTTCCTGCTCTCTCAGCTCTCTGTACATGAGCAGCAAGGCCCCGCCCCTTCCTGCCTTTTCTTTTTAGCAGAACTTTATTAACAACAGAACACTGTGTCAGGAGACAGACATAATAATGTAGTTGTTGCAATACACAGAATAATAAGCATGATTCCAACACTACAATTCCCAGCATGCCCTAAAAGCCTCTACTTTGTGAGTTTGAATATAAATATCTACAGGAACTATGTCATGATGTGACTCCCAGTATTAAAAATGCCCCCATTAGTGCCTCCAGTAATAGTAATGCCTCCATTAGTGCCTCCAGTAATAGTAATGCCCCCATTAGTGCCCACAGTAATAGTAATGCCTCCATTAGTGCCCACAGTAATAGTAATGCCCCCATTAGTGCCCACAGTAATAGTAATGCCCCCATTAGTGCCCCCAGTAATAGTAATGCCTCAATTAGTGCCCCCAGTAATAGTAATGCCCCCATTAGTGCCCACAGTAATAGTAATGCCTCCATTAGTGCCTCCAGTAATAGTAATGCCTCCATTAGTGCCTCCAGTAATAGTAATGCCCCCATTAGTGCCCACAGTAATAGTAATGCCTCAATTAGTGCCCCCAGTAATAGTAATGCCCCCATTAGTGCCCACAGTAATAGTAATGCCTCCATTAGTGCCCACAGTAATAGTAATGCCCCCATTAGTGCCCACAGTAATAGTAATGCCTCAATTAGTGCCCCCAGTAATAGTAATGCCCCCATTAGTGCCCCCAGTAATAGTAATGCCCCCATTAGTGCCCACAGTAATAGTAATGCCCCCATTAGTGCCCACAGTAATAGTAATGTCTCAATTAGTGCCCCCAGTAATAGTAATGCCCCCATTAGTGCCCACAGTAATAGTAATGCCTCCATTAGTGCCCACAGTAATAGTAATGCCCCCATTAGTGCCCACAGTAATTGTAATGCCCCCATTAGTGCCTCCAGTAATAGTAATGCCCCCATTAGTGCCCACAGTAATAGTAATGCCTCAATTAGTGCCCCCAGTAATAGTAATGCCCCCATTAGTGCCCACAGTAATAGTAATGCCTCCATTAGTGCCCACAGTAATAGTAATGCCCCCATTAGTGCCTCTGTAAGGAAGAAAAGCTATGTCCATAACTCCTTGTTAACCTCCTTATCTGCACTCTGTCCCTCAATCGTTCCCTGGATGAAACCGTGCCCTTTCTGGTACCAGGAGAGCTCACAATCAGACAACCAACTCAGGGTATGCTGAAAGAAAGCTCTGTTTATTTTTGGCATTACACTTATATATATAACATGAAAGTTACTTAACTAAAAGAGGAAGTTGGCTTTTACTCCAATGGGAAGTAGACACAAACAGAAGAATACTTATTTAGACAGGCTCAGGCAATGTGCTAAAAATGTAGTTAGTTACTAGGCAAAGTACATGACATTTTCTAGAATCTTATGAGTTACATCCTTGCTAAGCAAAGAAGACAAAATGGAGTCCCTTGCCTTCCCTTCAATCCCTCTTTAGAACCATATTTTATTTCATACAATATGATTCTTATTATCTCTCTTCTGCTTAGCCTCCCTGTATTCCTGTAGGTAGCGTTTGTGTGCTCTAGGGGAGTTGTCGGATGCCTGGGGAAGTTGGTTGTACATAGTCAGGTTGGCAGCCCCTTTAGTCAATAATTTCCTTATGCATGGTATAGCATAATAACAGCAATTAAAAGGATTACTACAAGAATGATGATGCATAATTGTGTTAAAGCTTGTTTCCAGTTACCAAGCCAATCAAAATATTTTCCCCATGGGTTTCTCTTCAGTTCCTCAGATAATTCTGTGAGCTTAGTAATGGCTCGGGTTACCTTACCATCAGGGCCCGTGTTATTGGGGATAAAGGTGCAACAGGAGGTGGGGTCTGTGAGGACCTTACAGACCCCCCTTTCTCAGCCAGTATTCTGTTCACTGCTGTAGAGGGCCTGTATCCCCAATCCATCCCCACATTCCATCCTACTGCTTTCCAAGTATAACACTCTTCTCCCCAGTATCCCCTGTGACACAAATGTACACCTGAGAGGCGCTGCTTGAGAAATGTCCTGAGCCTAGGGTGTAATGACTACATGTGATGATTTCACACAAACCAAACCAAAAGGTAACAACACCATTATTTCGAGTGATGTCAACCTCTGCAGCATTCCTATATATCAAACAACATAAAAGTATTAGTTTCAAAATGAGGCCCAGTAAGATGAGTCCGATGGTCAGCATACTCCCAGAATTGTCGGGCTATCACTTCGAGGTCAGGGCTGTCTGCCCCCGTTAGTACCTCCTTTGTTTTTCTTTCTTCGAGGTCAGGGCTGTCTGCCCCCGTTAGTACCTCCTTGTCACCTGGTTCTCCTGGTCGGTTTATGAGTTTCATTCTTGTGGCGTGTATCCAGGTAGGTGAGTTGTCAGTAAGGACAGCAGTGCAGGTAATGGCCATGACGGTGGTCGGGAAGCCAAACGTGAAATCTCCGGTCTTCTCCCCTTCTTGAGCGTCTTCACTAGAACCTCATCTCCAACCTGGAAGGGATGTGTCGGCTCCTGTGGGAGAGAGGAGACTTACAAGCAACTTTTTCCTCAAGTTTGGACAAGGTATCTACCAGCTTTCTCACATATTCATTCTGGATTTGTTCCAGGTCTCCTTCAAGGATAATGCCTGGCGTCCTTGCCCACGGGGTTGGGAAAGGCCTTCCCATAAGGATTTCAAAAGGGGACAGTCCTGTCCTCTTGTTTGGTGTCATTCTGATTTCTGCAAGAACTATGGGCAAAATTTGCTTCCATTTCTCAAATGTCCCTGCAGTAGCTTTTCTGAGTTTATCTTTAATGGTTCTGTTCATTTTTCTACTACTCCTGATTGCCATGGGATATGGAATTTCCATTCTATCTCAAGGAACTTTACTAGTTCCTTATTAAATTTGGAAGTAAATGCGGGGCCCTGATCGGAGTCTATTTTGGTAGGGAACCTCCATCTGGGAATTATGTTCTGCGTCAACACCCTTGCAACAGTTTTAGCATTTTCTGTTTTAGTGGGGAAGACTTCTGGCCATTTTGAGAACATATCCACTATTACCAGGGAAATCTCCTGCTTTCCTGCTTTACCTGGGATGTGGGTGAAGTCTACCTGCAGGTGAGTGAACGGTGAGGTAGAATAGTCCAAATGCTGATGTGGCACTTTGATCTTGTTGTTTGGGTTGTTTCTAAGACATGTGATGCACCTTCCTATGTAATCCTTCACTATCTCGTCAATATTGGTGATGTAAAATCCTTGTTTGAGGAGCATAAGTGTTGTTTGTACACTGTTGTGTCCTACTCCATGAAAATATGCTATAAAAAGAGATGCACTGTGCTGAGGTATGCATGGCTTCCCTCTTTGCAGAGTAATCCATTTCTTGGATTCTTCTGCAAGACAGGGTAGCACCAGTCTTTCATTTCCTCCTCAGTAGCTGAGGCTTGCAAATCTACCAACATTTGAGACTCTTCAAGTGAGGGAGGAAGTATAAGGGGCAACCACAAAAAGCTGTGGTTTTCAATGCCGCCTTTTTAGCAGTAACATCAGCAAAAGCATTTCCTTGTGAGACATGATCTTTTGAACCCGTGTGTGCTTTACAATGTATGATGGCCAGATGTGTTGGTAGCAACAAGGCAGCTAGCAATTCAATGACCAACTGTGAGTGGGCAATTTTCTTACCATCTGCGGTGATGAACCCTCTCCTCTGCCAGATGATACCATGGTCCCATACTACTCCGTGTGCATATTTACTGTCAGTGTAGATGGTGACTGCTTTACCTGCATATAGTTGACATGCCCTGGTGAGTGCAATGAGCTCAGCAGCTTGTGCAGAGTCAGACGGGTATGGAATAGGTTTTGCTTCTAGTACAGTGTCTGGGAGTTGTACAATGGCATACCCTGCATAGTACGTCGTGTCATTCGGACGGCTGCATGAACCGTCAACAAAGATTTCAGGTGCATCAGGTATTGGAACCGAGGACAAGTCACATCTTGGGGAGTTCTGATAAGAGATGCATTTGTTGCAGTCATGAGGGTCTGATATAAAGTCTTCTGACCCTTTTAACCCTAACAGGGCGTTTAGGATAGGGGCTGGTCCAGCGGCAGTGGTTGAGTATTTGACCTGCAGGGAGGGGTTGCTCAGGGAGGAGGATTTCATAACCTGACAGTCTTTGGGCAGACATGTGTTGTGTATGCAACACCTTCAGAAGTCCGAGTACGTCATGTGTGGTGTGTAGGACGGTTTGATGTCCTAAAGTAATAGGGTCAGCTAACGCAATGACCATAGCACAAGCAGCAAGGGACCGCAGACATGATGGCATTCCCTGGACAGAGACTGGCATCACTTTCGAGTAAAAAGCACAAGGACGCAACTTTCCTCCATGTTTCTGCGTCAGTACCCCCGCCATGGTTTTACAATTTTGGCGTGCAAATACGTGGAATGTTAACTTATAGTCTGGGAGACCCAACCCTGGGCTTGTCATCATTGCACATTTCAAGTATTCAAAAGCATCATGCATTTCTTGTGACCATTTGATAAAATCTGGCATTTCTGACAGAGTGGTTTGTCTCAGTACATTATCATAGTATGAGCAATCGGGGATCCACTGTCTGCAATAGTTAATCATACCAAGGAAGGATAGCATTTCCTTCTTGGTTTTCGGGGTGACCAAGCCCGATATTGACAGTGCCCTTTCAGGACTGATTTTCCTTTCTCCTTTTGTGAGAACAAACCCTAAGTAATCAACTTGCTCCCTACACCACTGCATTTTCTTTAGTGACACCTTGTGTCCGCATTCAAACAACCATTGTAACAGTGACAGCCCATCAGTTTTACATGTCTCCTTTGTCAGACTACACAACAACAAATCATCCACGTATTGGAGGAGCACAGAGCCCTGGGGGTGCCATGATTTCAATGTAATTTGGAGGACAATACTGTACACAACGGGCGAATCAGCATATCCCTGGGGCATTCTGCACCAGGTCAGTTGACGTCCTCGAAAGAAAAAGCAAAAAGAAGTCTGGTCCGTTTGTCCACCGGGATAGAAAAGAATGCATTTTTCAAATCTATCACGGAGAACCATGCTGCTTCTGATGGGATGGCAGTGAGTAATTGCGTGACATCTGGGACTATGGGGCTATTTGCACAATAAGATTGTTGATGACTCTCAAGTCCTGAACAAATCTCACAGATCCATCAGTCTTAGTAACAGGGTTGATGGGCGTACAGTATGGTGACACTACTTCCTGCAATATACCCTTAGCCAGGAAAGTTTTTATCATCGGTCTAAGACCCTCGATTTTCTCTTTAGACAGTGGATACTGTTTAAGGTATACGGGGGTGATGTTAGGTTTGAGAGTGGCATAGTAAGGCGTACAGTCAATCAGTCCGGTATCATAGTCATCCTGTGGCCACAGTCTGGGGTTGATCTGATCTAATTCTGAAGTTTCTGTTCCGTTGACAGACAACAAAAGTCTCCGAGTGGGACTTATTTCCATCACTTCAGATTGAACATCGAGTCCATACTCAGTAGCTTTGACCTGGAGTCTGAGTATGCAGATCAGATCTGTACCCAGAAGGTTAACAGGACACTCAGGAATGACATGAAAAGAGTGTGATGCAACATAATCTCCACTCAGGGTATGGATATCCAAACGTCCAGTCATTATTGTTTGGATTTTGTGAGTTACGTGCAGGGGACTGGCGGGGTTTCTCTCAGCTCGGCAGTTACGGGCCCAATGTCCTTCTTTCCCGCAATTGTAACAACATCCCCCTGTACTCTCTTGTCTCTGTCATTTTTCTCGGGGCACTGTTTTTATTATGATTTCTGTTGTATGCTCTGTCATTTTCATTTCGGATCTGGTTGTAAGCGTGTGTAGAGGTGGAGGTTTTCTTAAAGAGGTCACCGAAGCATCCAGCTGCTTCCTTTTCATACAGATGTTTTTAAAGTCAGAAATTGTGTCAGAGGTCCAGGAAGAGATTAACTGTTTCACGGTGAGTACCAGTGAGGGTAATAAGTTATTAACAAATGTTGAGATGAGGAGACTGTCATTTTCTAGGACTCGTAACCCAGCCTCATGCACCCAACATTCAGAAAATCTCTTCCAGAATTCTGTAACGGTTTCTCCCGTTTTCATTTTGCATGCTACAGCAACGGGCAGAGATGATCTCTGTTTGAAAACCTCCAACATATGTGTTTCAATCTGGCCCCACATAGTAGTCCTACCTGCCTCAGTGTTCAGACTGTATGTACTTGCTGTTGGGTTTGCCTCTATAGTATTTACAGAGGGTATATTTGTCCAGTCCCAACCTGAATGTTTTCCTACTACTCCATCTATTATGAGTCTCATATCCTCCTGTGTATAATTTCTGCCCTTACATGCCTTTTTAGATACATTAAGGTGCCTTGAGGAGCTGTAGTGGGTTTGGGACAATGTTTCACTATTCTGTTTATGTCCTCAATTTCTATGTTTTTTTTTTCATTATTTCATTTCCTATGGTCATGAATGGAAATACCCCAGTTCCCGCATCTGTCTCACGTTGTGTGGCCCGCCTTGTGTGATGACTTACGGGGAACTTATTGTTTCAGGGACGTCTTCTGTCACAATTCCACTTCGATCTGGTAACTGATCTAACGGTTGTGACTGAACCGCTGGGGCCACGGCTGCTTGGGCTAGGTCATATACTGGAGCCACGGCTGCCTGGACTGGGTCAAGATTTCTATGTACTAGACTGTATCCCGCTGCCACTGTATCATCGTCAAATTCTTTACCGAGGACTGGATACAGTTGTCTAGTAATTACCGGGGCACTGGGAATAGTATAAGGAGGGGGTGGTCTCAGTGGTTTAACTGAAAAATTACCATTTTTATCTCTTTCTTTTTCCATTGTATGTAATTGACTATCATCCTTGGATAAGGGGATTTTTAGTCTTACTTTTCATATTCTTTTTTCTATCATACCAGTAAGGGGCTATATCTATCCACTGTTCACCTCCTTTGTGCATGTAGTCCATATCCCAAGAGGGGTCGCCATCAAAATGGGGCCACGCCTTGTGGTCTCCAAGACAAAGTCCCTTTACCATATCCATGTGATAAGGACTATTGTCTCCCTCTCTGGGAAACGGACTTGCAGCCTCCATGAACTCAGTCCACCCTGCCAAATTGTCTATCCATGGATTAACTAGGTAATAGTTTGGTGGACTAACTCTTGTTTGCATGTCTCACCCTCTTCAGGTGGAGGATATTCATGTTTGGAGCCTTTATCTCCCATTTTGTGACTGATGATAGAGTTATACTCCTGTCTGGAACTGGCTGTACTGAGCCGTGAAGGCTTCCGACAAAATCCTGTTAACCGGACTAAGAGGATCGTTCTCTAGAACCTACCACAGTCACAAAACCTTATATCAATTCTCCCTAAGAGAACCTTCCAGACCGCCACTTGCGTTCACCGGTCTCTGGGTTATAACGGGTTTCCCCTTGCCAGAGTGGTGGGGCGTCTAACGGTCTTTCAGGACAACAACACAACAAATGCAAAACAGAAAGTATTCTTATGACTCTATATTCCGTGAAACTGCAACATACACTTACCACCTGTTACAGATTTCACACAACAAATATTCACTTATTACTCTAAAATGGTTAGTAGTTGGCTCGGATTCATCCAGGAAGTAAACTCTTAGTCTCCCTGAGACTTCTAGTATCCCTGATACTATGTAAGGACTCTTAGTCTCCCTGAGACTCGTAGTATCCCTGATACTATGTTGATGGTCTGTCGTCACAGAACCATATGTCCTTGGCGTCCCGGACGCCTGAGGGGTTTCTCAAAGATCCGGAATTGGTCAGGGTCCCTGGGTTGGCAAGTAAATATTACTCACCAGACACAGGGGGTGACCTTCCGAATCCCACCGCTGCCACCAAATTGTAAGGAAGAAAAGCTATGTCCATAACTCCTTGTTAACCTCCTTATCTGCACTCTGTCCCTCAATCGTTCCCTGGATGAAACCGTGCCCTTTCTGGTACCAGGAGAGCTCACAATCAGACAACCAACTCAGGGTATGCTGAAAGAAAGCTCTGTTTATTTTTGGCATTACACTTATATATATAACATGAAAGTTACTTAACTAAAAGAGGAAGTTGGCTTTTACTCCAATGGGAAGTAGACACAAACAGAAGAATACTTATTTAGACAGGCTCAGGCAATGTGCTAAAAATGTAGTTAGTTACTAGGCAAAGTACATGACATTTTCTAGAATCTTATGAGTTACATCCTTGCTAAGCAAAGAAGACAAAATGGAGTCCCTTGCCTTCCCTTCAGCCTCCAGTAATAGTAATGCCCCCATTAGTGCCCACAGTAATAGTAATGCCTCAATTAGTGCCCCCAGTAATAGTAATGCCCCCATTAGTGCCCACAGTAATAGTAATGCCTCAATTAGTGCCCCCAGTAATAGTAATGCCTCCATTAGTGCCCACAGTAATAGTAATGGCCCCATTAGTGCCCCCAGTAATAGTAATGCCTCAATTAGTGCCCCCAGTAATAGTAATGCCCCCATTAGTGCCTCCAGTAATAGTAATGCCTCCATTAGTGCCTCCAGTAATAGTAATGCCCCCATTAGTGCCCACAGTAATAGTAATGCCTCAATTAGTGCCCCCAGTAATAGTAATGCCCCCATTAGTGCCCACAGTAATAGTAATGCCTCAATTAGTGCCCCCAGTAATAGTAATGCCTCCATTAGTGCCCACAGTAATAGTAATGGCCCCATTAGTGCCCCCCAGTAATAGTAATGCCTCAATTAGTGCCCCCAGTAATAGTAATGCCCCATTAGTGCCTCCAGTAATAGTAATGCCTCCATTAGTGCCTCCAGTAATAGTAATGCCTCCATTAGTGCCTCCAGTAATAGTAATGCCCCCATTAGTGCCCACAGTAATAGTAATGCCTCAATTAGTGCCCCCAGTAATAGTAATGCCCGCATTAGTGCCCACAGTAATAGTAATGCCTCCATTAGTGCCCACAGTAATAGTAATGCCTCCATTAGTGCCTCCAGTAATAGTAATGCCTCCATTAGTGCCCACAGTAATAGTAATGCCCCCATTAGTGCCCACATTAATAGTAATGCCTCAATTAGTGCCCCCAGTAATAGTAATGCCCCCATTAGTGCCTCCAGTAATAGTAATGCCTCCTTTAGTGCCTCCAATAATAGTAATGCCTCCATTAGTGCCTCCAGTAATAGTAATGCCCCCATTAGTGCCCACAGTAATAGTAATGCCTCAATTAGTGCCCCCAGTAATAGTAATGCCCCCATTAGTGCCCACAGTAATAGTAATGCCCCATTAGTGCCCACAGTAATAGTAATGCCTCAATTAGTGCCCCGGTAATAGTAATGCCCCCATTAGTGCCTCCAGTAATAGTAATGCCTCCATTAGTGCCCCGGTAATAGTAATGCCCCATTAGTGCCTCCAGTAATAGTAGTGCCCCCAGTAATAGTAATGCCCCCATTAGTTCCCCCAGTAATAGTAATGCCCCCATTAGTGCCTCCAGTAATAGTAATGCCTCCATTAGTGCCCCCGGTAATAGTAATGCCCCCATTAGTGCCTCCAGTAATAGTAGTGCCCCCAGTAATAGTAATGCCCCCATTAGTGCCCCCATAATTAATAATGCCCCCATTAGTGCCTCCAGTAATAGTAGTTCCCCCAGTAATAGTAATGCCCCCATTAGGGCCTCCAGCAATAGTAATGCCCCCATTAGTGCCCCCGATATTAATAGTGCCCCCTTCTCAGTTCATGTGCCTGCACCGTTGTGAACGCTCGCTGCTGACCACTGACAGGACCCGCGCTCCAGGGTGATGACGTTTCTCAGGTCCTGTCCTCCAGTCAATGCTGTGAAACGTCATCCCGCTGTGGATAATATAGGAAGATCAGCAATTATTATTGCCGGTAGAAAACAATTACCGGCACAGACACCAAATTACCGGCTTGGCCCCGCTATACCAGAAGAGCTGACATTCTACTGCGAGTGTAGATTTCTCCTCATATTTCCCTCTTTCTTTCCCAGAATGCAGTGTGCCAGTTTCCTGCAGGATTCGCCCACAGATGCAGAATGGGTTCGAGCTTCTGCAGAGTTCTCTGGAAACATCAGTGGGAGAATCTCGCTGGTAAGATCTGTGAGGTCTGGGTTCCCCCATAAGTGTGGGCGCAGGTTGTCAGAAGCGGCTGTATCTACCTGAGGATGACACTAGATGGCGCACACACCCCAGTACAGTGACGTCACCATCGGCAGGTGCTGCACCCAGGTGACCCCATCAGGAATATCAGGTTTTTTATAACAATGAACCAATGTTTTCCCCATAAAATCCGAGAATGACAGAACTCCTCCGTGTCCAGGGTGACGTTCAGCTGTAACGAGGCGTTTCTTCACCCGAGGCAAAATCTCAGTCAGTACAGCCCCCCCAACAACTACAGGGTGACGAAGTCAATAGAACATCTAGAAGTGAGAAACTGAGCAAAATATCTTCAGTAATGCGTCACCTTCTACAAGAACTACAATGTGAACAGCACTCACATAATACCGCAATACCATACATACATACCTCCTACATCCGAAAAATTTGAATCCAGCTTCCCATAAAAGAAAAAGCTTTATTTGTATAAAAATATCCCGACATCATATACAGAAAATTTTCGCGTTTCAGACACTAAAAATGCTGAAGTTTATGTCTTCACATTCTTCTTACATAGTGCCCCTATACCGCACATACATAACTCCTACATAGTGCCGATATACCATACATACATACCTCCTACATAGTGCCCCTATACCGCACATACATACCTCCTACATAGTGCCCCTATACCGCACATACATACCTCCTACATAGTGCCGCTATACCAGACATACATACCTCCTACATAGTGCCCCTATTCCGCACATACATACCTCCTACATAGTGCCCCTATACCGCACATGCATACCTCCTACATAGTGCCCCTATTCCGCACATACATACCTCCTACATAGTGCTGCTATACCGCACATACATACCTCCTACATAGTGCCCCTATACCGCACATACATACCTCCTACATAGTGCCCCTATACCGCACATGCATACCTCCTACATAGTGCCCCTATACCGCACATACATACCTCCTACATAGTGCAGCTATACCGCACATACATACCTCCTACATAGTGCCCCTATACCGCACATACATAACTCCTACATAGTGCCTCTATACCGCACATACATAACTCCTACATAGTGCCTCTATACCGCACATACATACCTCCTACATAGTGCCTCTATACCGCACATACATACCTCCTACATAGTGCCTCTATACCGCACATACATAACTCCTACATAGTGCCCCTATACCGCACATACATACCTCCTACATAGTGCCCCTATACCGCACATACATACCTCCTACATAGTGCCCCTATACCGCACATACATAACTCCTACATAGTGCCGCTATACCGCACATACATAACTCCTACATAGTGCCCCTATACCGCACATACATACCTCCTACATAGTGCCCCTATACCGCACATACATACCTCCTACATAGTGCCCCTATACCGCACATACATAACTCCTACATAGTGCCGCTATACCGCACATACATAACTCCTACATAGTGCCCCTATACCGCACATACATACCTCCTACATAGTGCCGATATACCATACATACATACCTCCTACATAGTGCCTCTATACCGCACATACATAACTCCTACATAGTGCCCCTATACCGCACATGCATACCTCCTACATAGTGCTGCTATACCATACATACATACCTCCTACATAGTGCCTCTATACCGCACATACATAACTCCTACATAGTGCCTCTATACCGCACATACATACCTCCTACATAGTGCCTCTATACCGCACATACATACCTCCTACATAGTGCCTCTATACCGCACATACATAACTCCTACATAGTGCCCCTATACCGCACATACATACCTCCTACATAGTGCCCCTATACCGCACATACATAACTCCTACATAGTGCCGCTATACCGCACATACATACCTCCTACATAGTGCCTCTATACCGCACATACATAACTCCTACATAGTGCCGCTATACCGCACATACATAACTCCTACATAGTGCCGCTATACCGCACATACATAACTCCTACATAGTGCCGCTATACCGCACATACATAACTCCTACATAGTGCCGCTATACCGCACATACATAACTCCTACATAGTGCTGCTATACCATACATACATACCTCCTACATAGTGCCGCTATACCACACATACATACCTCCTACATAGTGCCTCTATACCGCACATACATAACTCCTACATAGTGCCCCTATACCGCACATACATAACACCTACATAGTGCCGCTATACCGCACATACATACCTCCTACATAGTACCGCTATACCGCACATACATACCTCTTACATAGTGCCGCTATACCGCACATACATAACTCCTACATAGTGCCGCTATACCGCACATACATACCTCCTTCATAGTGCCGCTATACCGCACATACATAATTCCTACATAGTGCCGCTATACCGCACATACATACCTCCTACATAGTGCCCCTATACCGCACATACATAACTCCTACATAGTGCCCCTATACCGCACATACATACCTCCTACATAGTGCCGCTATACCGCACATACATAACTCCTACATAGTGCCGCTATACCGCACATACATAACTCCTACATAGTGCCGCTATACCATACATACATACCTCCTACATAGTGCCGCTATACCGCACATACATAACTCCTACATAGTGCTGCTATACCATACATACATACCTCCTACATAGTGCCGCTATACCGCACATACATAACTCCTACATAGTGCTGCTATACCATACATACATACCTCCTACATAGTGCCGCTATACCATACATACATACCTCCTACATAGTGCCGCTATACCACACATACATAACTCCTACATAGTGCCGCTATACCGCACATACATAACTCCTACATAGTGCCGCTATACCGCACATACATAACTCCTACATAGTGCCGCTATACCGCACATACATAACTCCTACATAGTGCTGCTATACCATACATACATACCTCCTACATAGTGCCGCTATACCATACATACATACCTCCTACATAGTGCCGCTATACCACACATACATAACTCCTACATAGTGCCGCTATACCGCATATACATAACTCCTACATAGTGCCGCTATACCGCACATACATACCTCCTTCACAGTGCCGCTACACCACACATACATACCTCCTACATAGTACCGCTATACCGCACATACATACCTCTTACATAGTGCCGCTGTACCACACATATATAGCTCATACATAGTGCCGCTACACCAGACATACATACCTCATACATAGTGCCTCTGTACTACATACATATGACATACATAGTGCCGCCATACCACTCATACATACCTTCTACATAGTACTGCTATATGATGCAAACATACTGTAAGTACACATGACAAAGAAAACATACACATTACATACATATGTGAATAGTACATACACACTAGAGATGAGTGAATTTAATGAAACACAATGCCAGCAGTGGTAACTGTTGTCCGAGTGGCGCTGACGCACCCAACTGTGGGGAAAAGCACGTATGATGGTGTTATCATACAGCGTGATCATAAAAAGAGTCCAAGAATACGACGCTGCGCGTGACATCAGGGGAATAAGGTCACTATGCACACAGAATAACAGTGATTAGGGGAAAAAACTGTGGCTTGCTAGGAGCAAGCATCCAATAATTACGCCTTAATGGGTCGGATCCCTCCTCCTTTTTAAACACATGTTAATGGCAGAAGAAAGACTGGCTTGTTCTGAACAAGCCTGAAAAATTCTCCCTTTTAACTGTGAGCAGCAGCAGCAGTGCAGTGTGGATGTGGAAAGGGCAGGTGGGATAAGTTGTAGTAATGCTGGTAGTAGTAGTAATAGTAGTATTGGTGATGGTGGTAGTAGTAGTAACAGTAGCAGTGGTCGTAGAAGTAGTAGTAGTGGTGGTAGTAGTAGTAATAGTAGTAGCAGAAGTGCAGTGTGGATGTGAAAAGGGTGGATGAGAGTAGTAGTAATGTCTGTAGTAGTGTTAGTAGTAGTAATAGTAGCAGTGGTAGTTGTAGTAGTAATAATAGTAGTGGTGGTAGTAGTGGTGGTAGGAGTAGTGGTAGTAGTAGTGGTGGTAGTGTCACGGTGCGGTTCACTCTGACAGTTGAGGCCATGCAGGCTGGCTGCAGGCTTTTTGTGTACTTTCTGTGGTTGTTCCCGTGCATGTTGGCTTCGGCCTTGTGTGTGAACAGGGTCTGAGTATGGAGGCAGTGTGTGCTTCTGTCACTCCTTGTTGCTGTGTAGATGGCTTCCTGTTATCTCGTACTGGCTACAGTTATCCTGTGTACGCTGGTTGTTGTTTGGGGTGTGCTGCCTGCTGCAGTCTGTGACTGGTGTGAACTGACACTTGTGATTGGGTGTTCTGGTTCTGATGGGGTTAACATTCCCTGGTCTGTTCCTGGCGGTGGCTTCTCAGGCGCCCTCCTTATTGCAGGTATTTCTACCTGTGAGCTGTGGGGCTTGGGTCAGGCTGTCTTGGGCCTGGCTGGGTGTAGCCCCTTGCTGCTGACCCAGGGGGCTTTTGCAATATGCCCCTCAGTGTGGTGTCGCCTGGTAAAGCATTGGGGTTATGGCCTTGCCTGATCTTCTGTACCTGTTCTATGTCTTGATCCTGTCTGTTCCATGTACAGCCTGGCAGTGCTCCACTGCTTCTGATCCTGTCTGTTCCATGTATAGCCTGGCAGTGCTCCACTGCTTCTGATCCTGTCTGTTCCATGTATAGCCTGGCAGTGCTCCACTGCTTCTGATCCTCTCTGTTCCATGTATAGCCTGGCAGTGCCCCACTGCTTCTGATCCTGTCTGTTCCATGTATAGCCTGGCAGTGCTCCACTGCTTCTGATCCTGTCTGTTCCATGTATAGCCTGGCAGTGCTCCACTGCTTCTGATCCTGTCTGTTCCATGTATAGCCTGGCAGTGCTCCACTGCTTCTGATCCTGTCTGTTCCATGTATAGCCTGGCAGTGCTCCACTGCTTCTGATCCTGTCTGTTCCATGTATAGCCTGGCAGTGCTCCACTGCTTCTGTTCCTGTCTGTACCATGAATAGCCTGGCAGTGCTCCACTGCTTCTGATCCTGTCTGTTCCATGTATAGCCTGGCAGTGCTCCACTGCTTCTGTTCCTGTCTGTTCCATGTATAGCCTGGCAGTGCTCCACTGCTTCTGATCCTGTCTGTTCCATGTATAGCCTGGCAGTGCTCCACTGCTTCTGATCCTGTCTGTTCCATGTATAGCCTGGCAGTGCTCCACTGCTTCTGATCCTGTCTGTTCCTTGTTTAGCCTGGCAGTGCTCCACTGCTTCTGATCTAGTCTGTTCCATGTACTGTATAGCCTGGCAGTGCTCCACTGCTTCTGATCCAGTCTGTTCCATGTATAGCCTGGCAGCGCTCCACTGCTTCTGTTCCTGTCTGTTCCATGTAAAGCCTGGCAGTGCTCCACTGCTTCTGATCCTGTCTGTTCCATGTATAGCCTGGCATTGCTCCGCTGCTTCTGATCCTGTCTGTTCCATGTATAGCCTGGCAGTGCTCCACTGCTTCTGATCCTGTCTGTTCCATGTATAGCCTGGCAGTGCTCCACTGCTTCTGATCCTGTCTGTTCCATGTATAGCCTGGCAGTGCTCCACTGCTTCTGATCCTGTCTGTTCCATGTATAGCCTGGCAGTGCTCCACTGCTTCTGATCCTGTCTGTTCCATGTATAGCCTGGCAGTGCTCCACTGCTTCTGATCCTGTCTGTTCCATGTATAGCCTGGCAGTGCTCCACTGCTTCTGATCCTGTCTGTTCCATGTATAGCCTGGCAGTGCTCCACTGCTTCTGATCCTGTCTGTTCCATGTATAGCCTGGCAGTGCTCCACTGCTTCTGATCCTGTCTGTTCCATGTATAGCCTGGCAGTGCTCCACTGCTTCTGATCCTGTCTGTTCCATGTATAGCCTGGCAGTGCTCCACTGCTTCTGATCCTGTCTGTTCCATGTATAGCCTGGCAGTGCTCCACTGCTTCTGATCCTGTCTGTTCCATGTATAGCCTGGCAGTGCTCCACTGCTTCTGATCCTGTCTGTTCCATGTATAGCCTGGCAGTGCTCCACTGCTTCTGATCCTGTCTGTTCCATGTATAGCCTGGCAGTGCTCCACTGCTTCTGATCCTGTCTGTTCCATGTATAGCCTGGCAGTGCTCCACTGCTTCTGATCCTGTCTGTTCCATGTATAGCCTGGCAGTGCTCCACTGCTTCTGATCCTGTCTGTTCCATGTATAGCCTGGCAGTGCTCCACTGCTTCTGATCCTGTCTGTTCCATGTATAGCCTGGCAGTGCTCCACTGCTTCTGATCCTGTCTGTTCCATGTATAGCCTGGCAGTGCTCCACTGCTTCTGATCCTGTCTGTTCCATGTATAGCCTGGCAGTGCTCCACTGCTTCTGATCCTGTCTGTTCCATGTATAGCCTGGCAGTGCTCCACTGCTTCTGATCCTGTCTGTTCCATGTATAGCCTGGCAGTGCTCCACTGCTTCTGATCCTGTCTGTTCCATGTATAGCCTGGCAGTGCTCCACTGCTTCTGATCCTGTCTGTTCCATGTATAGCCTGGCAGTGCTCCACTGCTTCTGATCCTGTCTGTTCCATGTATAGCCTGGCAGTGCTCCACTGCTTCTGATCCTGTCTGTTCCATGTATAGCCTGGCAGTGCTCCACTGCTTCTGATCCTGTCTGTTCCATGTATAGCCTGGCAGTGCTCCACTGCTTCTGATCCTGTCTGTTCCATGTATAGCCTGGCAGTGCTCCACTGCTTCTGATCCTGTCTGTTCCATGTATAGCCTGGCAGTGCTCCACTGCTTCTGATCCTGTCTGTTCCATGTATAGCCTGGCAGTGCTCCACTGCTTCTGATCCTGTCTGTTCCATGTATAGCCTGGCAGTGCTCCACTGCTTCTGATCCTGTCTGTTCCATGTATAGCCTGGCAGTGCTCCACTGCTTCTGATCCTGTCTGTTCCATGTATAGCCTGGCAGTGCTCCACTGCTTCTGATCCTGTCTGTTCCATGTATAGCCTGGCAGTGCTCCACTGCTTCTGATCCTGTCTGTTCCATGTATAGCCTGGCAGTGCTCCACTGCTTCTGATCCTGTCTGTTCCATGTATAGCCTGGCAGTGCTCCACTGCTTCTGATCCTGTCTGTTCCATGTATAGCCTGGCAGTGCTCCACTGCTTCTAGATCCTGTCTGTTCCATGTATAGCCTGGCAGTGCTCCACTGCTTCTGATCCTGTCTGTTCCATGTATAGCCTGGCAGTGCTCCACTGCTTCTGATCCTGTCTGTTCCATGTATAGCCTGGCAGTGCTCCACTGCTTCTGATCCTGTCTGTTCCATGTATAGCCTGGCAGTGCTCCACTGCTTCTGATCCTGTCTGTTCCATGTATAGCCTGGCAGTGCTCCACTGCTTCTGATCCTGTCTGTTCCATGTATAGCCTGGCAGTGCTCAACTGCTTCTGATCCTGTCTGTTCCATGTATAGCCTGGCAGTGCTCCACTGCTTCTGATCCTCTCTGTTCCATGTATAGCCTGGCAGTGCTCCACTGCTTCTGATCCTGTCTGTTCCATGTATAGCCTGGCAGTGCTCCACTGCTTCTGATTCTGTCTGTTCTGTGTATAGCCTGGCAGTGCTCCACTGCTTCTGATCCTGTCTGTTCCATGTATAGCCTGGCAGTGCTCCACTGCTTCTGATCCTGTCTGTTCCATGTATAGCCTGGCAGTGCTCCACTGCTTCTGATCCTGTCTGTTCCATGTATAGCCTGGCAGTGCTCCACTGCTTCTGATCCTGTCTGTTCCATGTATAGCCTGGCAGTGCTCCACTGCTTCTGATCCTGTCTGTTCCATGTATAGCCTGGCAGTGCTCCACTGCTTCTGATCCTGTCTGTTCCATGTATAGCCTGGCAGTGCTCCACTGCTTCTGATCCTGTCTGTTCCATGTATAGCCTGGCAGTGCTCCACTGCTTCTGATCCTGTCTGTTCCATGTATAGCCTGGCAGTGCTCCACTGCTTCTGATCCTGTCTGTTCCATGTATAGCCTGGCAGTGCTCCACTGCTTCTGATCCTGTCTGTTCCATGTATAGCCTGGCAGTGCTCCACTGCTTCTGATCCTGTCTGTTCCATGTATAGCCTGGCAGTGCTCCACTGCTTCTGATCCTGTCTGTTCCATGTATAGCCTGGCAGTGCTCCACTGCTTCTGATCCTGTCTGTTCCATGTATAGCCTGGCAGTGCTCCACTGCTTCTGATCCTGTCTGTTCCATGTATAGCCTGGCAGTGCTCAACTGCTTCTGATCCTGTCTGTTCCATGTATAGCCTGGCAGTGCTCCACTGCTTCTGATCCTGTCTGTTCCATGTATAGCCTGGCAGTGCTCAACAGCTTCTGATCCTGTCTGTTCCATGTACAGCCTGGCAGTGCTCCACTGCTTCTGATCCTGTCTGTTCCATGTATGGCCTGGCAGTGCTCCACTGCTTCTGATCCTGTCTGTTCCATGTATAGCCTGGCAGTGCTCCACTGCTTCTGATCCTCTCTGTTCCATGTATAGCCTGGCAGTGCTCCACTGCTTCTGATCCTGTCTGTTCCATTTATAGCCTGGCAGTGCTCCACTGCTTCTGATCCTGTCTGTTCCATGTATAGTCTGGCAGTTCTAAACAGCTTCTGATCCTGTCTGCTCTGTGTATAGCCTGGCAGTGCTCCACTGCTTCTGATCCTGTCTATTCCATGTATAGCCTGGCAGTGCTCCACTGCTTCTGATCCTCTCTGTTCCATGTATAGCCTGGCAGTGCTCCACTGTTTCTGATCCTGTCTGTTCTGTGTATAGCCTGGCAGTGCTCCACTGCTTCTGATCCTGTCTGTTTCATGTACAGCCTGGCAGTGCTAAACAGCTTCTGATCCTGTCTGTTCCATGCATAACCTGGCAGTGCTCCACTGCTTCTGATCCTGTCTGTTCTGTGTATAGTCTGGCATTGCTCCACTGCTTCTGATCCTGTCTGTTCCATGTATAGCCTGGCAGTGCTCCACTGCTTCTGATCCTGTCTGTTCCATGTATAGCCTGGCAGTGCTCCACTGCTTCTGATCCTGTCTGTTCCATGTATAGCCTGGCAGTGCTCCACTGCTTCTGATCCTGTCTGTTCCATGTATAGCCTGGCAGTGCTCCACTGCTTCTCATCCTGTCTGTTCCATGGACAGCCTGACAGTGCTCCACTGCTTCTGATCCTGTCTGTTCCATGTATAGCCTGGCAGTGCTCCACTGCTTCTGATCCTGTCTGTTCCATGTATAGCCTGGCAGTGCTCAACAGCTTCTGATCCTGTCTGTTCCATGTATAGCCTGGCAGTGCTCCAATGCTTCTGATCCTGTCTGTTCCATGTATAGCCCGGCAGTGCTCCACTGCTTCTGATCCTGTCTGTTCCATGTACAGCCTGGCAGTGCTCCACTGCTTCTGATCCTGTCTGTTCCATGTATGGCCTGGCAGTGCTCCACTGCTTCTGATCCTGTCTGTTCCATGTATAGCCTGGCAGTGCTCCACTGCTTCTGATCCTCTCTGTTCCATGTATAGCCTGGCAGTGCTCCACTGCTTCTGATCCTGTCTGTTCCATTTATAGCCTGGCAGTGCTCCACTGCTTCTGATCCTGTCTGTTCCATGTATAGTCTGGCAGTGCTACACAGCTTCTGATCCTGTCTGTTCTGTGTATAGCCTGGCAGTGCTCCACTGCTTCTGATCCTGTCTGTTCCATGTATAGCCTGGCAGTGCTCCACTGCTTCTGATCCTCTCTGTTCCATGTATAGCCTGGCAGTGCTCCACTGCTTCTGATCCTGTCTGTTCTGTGTATAGCCTGGCAGTGCTCCACTGCTTCTGATCCTGTCTGTTCCATGTATAGCCTGGCAGTGCTCCACTGCTTCTGATCCTGTCTGTTCCATGTATAGCCTGGCAGTGCTCCACTGCTTCTGATCCTGTCTGTTCCATGTATAGCCTGGCAGTGCTCCACTGCTTCTCATCCTGTCTGTTCCATGGACAGCCTGACAGTGCTCCACTGCTTCTGATCCTGTCTGTTCCATGTATAGCCTGGCAGTGCTCCACTGCTTCTGATCCTGTCTGTTCCATGTATAGCCTGGCAGTGCTAAACAGCTTCTGATCCTGTCTGTTCCATGTATAGCCTGGCAGTGCTCCAATGCTTCTGATCCTGTCTGTTCCATGTATAGCCCGGCAGTGCTCCACTGCTTCTGATCCTGTCTGTTCCATGTACAGCCTGGCAGTGCTCCACTGCTTCTGATCCTGTCTGTTCCATGTATGGCCTGGCAGTGCTCCACTGCTTCTGATCCTGTCTGTTCCATGTATAGCCTGGCAGTGCTCCACTGCTTCTGATCCTCTCTGTTCCATGTATAGCCTGGCAGTGCTCCACTGCTTCTGATCCTGTCTGTTCCATTTATAGCCTGGCAGTGCTCCACTGCTTCTGATCCTGTCTGTTCCATGTATAGCCTGGCAGTGCTACACAGCTTCTGATCCTGTCTGTTCTGTGTATAGCCTGGCAGTGCTCCACTGCTTCTGATCCTGTCTGTTCCATGTATAGCCTGGCAGTGCTCCACTGCTTCTGATCCTCTCTGTTCCATGTATAGCCTGGCAGTGCTCCACTGTTTCTGATCCTGTCTGTTCTGTGTATAGCCTGGCAGTGCTCCACTGCTTCTGATCCTGTCTGTTCCATGTACAGCCTGGCAGTGCTAAACAGCTTCTGATCCTGTCTGTTCCATGCATAACCTGGCAGTGCTCCACTGCTTCTGATCCTGTCTGTTCTGTGTATAGCCTGGCATTGCTCCACTGCTTCTGATCCTGTCTGTTCCATGTATAGCCTGGCAGTGCTCCACTGCTTCTGATCCTGTCTGTTCCATGTATAGCCTGGCAGTGCTCCACTGCTTCTGATCCTGTCTGTTCCATGTATAGCCTGGCAGTGCTCCACTGCTTCTGATCCTGTCTGTTCCATGTATAGCCTGGCAGTGCTCCACTGCTTCTCATCCTGTCTGTTCCATGGACAGCCTGACAGTGCTCCACTGCTTCTGATCCTGTCTGTTCCATGTATAGCCTGGCAGTGCTCCACTGCTTCTGATCCTGTCTATTACATGTATAGCCTGGCAGTGCTACACAGCTTCTGATCCTGTCTGTTCCATGTATAGCCTGGCAGTGCTCCACTGCTTCTGATCCTGTCTGTTCCATGTATAGCCTGGCAGTGCTCCACTGCTTCTGATCCTGTCTGTTCCATGTATAGCCTGGCAGTGCTCCACTGCTTCTGATCCTGTCTGTTCCATGTATAGCCTGGCAGTGCTCCACTGCTTCTGATCCTGTCTGTTCCATGTATAGCCTGGCAGTGCTCCACTGCTTCTGATCCTGTCTGTTCCATGTATAGCCTGGCAGTGCTCCACTGCTTCTGATCCTGTCTGTTCCATGTATAGCCTGGCAGTGCTCCACTGCTTCTGATCCTGTCTGTTCCATGTATAGCCTGGCAGTGCTCCACTGCTTCTGATCCTGTCTGTTCCATGTATAGCCTGGCAGTGCTCCACTGCTTCTGATCCTGTCTGTTCCATGTATAGCCTGGCAGTGCTCCACTGCTTCTGATCCTGTCTGTTCCATGTATAGCCTGGCAGTGCTCCACTGCTTCTGATCCTGTCTGTTCCATGTATAGCCTGGCAGTGCTCCACTGCTTCTGATCCTGTCTGTTCCATGTATAGCCTGGCAGTGCTCCACTGCTTCTGATCCTGTCTGTTCCATGTATAGCCTGGCAGTGCTCCACTGCTTCTGATCCTGTCTGTTCCATGTATAGCCTGGCAGTGCTCCACTGCTTCTGATCCTGTCTGTTCTGTGTATAGCCTGGCAGTGCTCCACTGCTTCTGATCCTGTCTGTTCCATGTATAGCCTGGCAGTGCTCCACTGCTTCTGATCCTCTCTGTTCCATGTATAGCCTGGCAGTGCTCCACTGTTTCTGATCCTGTCTGTTCTGTGTATAGCCTGGCAGTGCTCCACTGCTTCTGATCCTGTCTGTTTCATGTATAGCCTGGCAGTGCTCCACTGCTTCTGATCCTGTCTGTTCTGTGTATAGCCTGGCATTGCTCCACTGCTTCTGATCCTGTCTGTTCCATGTATAGCCTGGCAGTGCTCCACTGCTTCTGATCCTGTCTGTTCCAGATATAGCCTGGCAGTGCTCCACTGCTTCTGATCCTGTCTGTTCCATGTATAGCCTGGCAGTGCTCCACTGCTTCTGATCCTGTCTGTTCCAGATATAGCCTGGCAGTGCTCCACTGCTTCTGATCCTGTCTGTTCCATGTATAGCCTGGCAGTGCTCCACTGCTTCTGATCCTGTCTGTTCTGTGTATAGCCTGGCAGTGCTCCACTGCTTCTGATCCTATCTGTTCCATGTATAGCCTGGCAGTGCTCCACTGCTTCTGATCCTGTCTGTTCTGTGTATAACCTGGCAGTGCTCCACTGCTTCTGATCCTGTCTGTTCCAGATATAGCCTGGCAGTGCTCCACTGCTTCTGATCCTGTCTGTTCCATGTATAGCCTGGCAGTGCTCCACTGCTTCTGATCCTGTCTGTTCCATGTACAGCCTGGCAGTGCTCCACTGCTTCTGATCCTGTCTGTTCCATGTATAGCCTGGCACTGCTCCACTGCTTCTGATCCTGTCTGTTCTATGTCTTGCCTCTGCAGTGCTGCAATGCTTCTGTTCCTGTTCTGTGTATGTCCTGCCTTCATGAGAGGGCTCCTGGGTTCTCCGGATGGAGGACATCTAGTCTGTGTGCACCTCTGCCAAAGACCGTCATATGTCTTTCTGCATGGGGTTTAGGCATCTGCTTGTTTGCTGGTTCCCGTTTTTGTGTGATCCATGTCGTGGGTTTGGTTGGGTTCCAGTCTTATTGTCTCTGCAGATAGCGGAAAAGTGTCCCAGGACCATCCTGGAGGTGCGACCAGTGCGCCTCGGCCCAGTTCATCCCGACCACCAGGGGCTCTGTGAAGAATGAGGCTCACTGGCTCTCCGCTCTCTGGGTTTTGCCTCCGGTCTGCCAGTGCACTTGGTTCTGTGGAAGAGCTACGACTATTGCCTAACCTGCTCTTCAGTACGGTCATGTTCTTTTATCACATGTGTAATAAAGTATTCTGTTGGTCCCTGGTCTGTATCTGCCTGTATCCTGTTTGCCTGATGTCATGGAGGTCTGCCAGGCCCCCGGAATGTGACAGGTAGTAGTAATAATAGTATAATTGGTGGTGGTAGTAGCAGTAATAGTGGTTTTGGTAGTAGTGTTAGTAGTAATAATAGTATACCATCAAAAGATTTTAACAGCACTCTGCTTTTTTGTTTGTATAATTTTAGTTTTTTTTGTTTGTATATATATGTGCCTCAGTAACATGCACCTGCAGACAGGGACGTGCTGACTGACCCCCATTTGTGTTTCTGTTTAGTAGTAATAATAGTAGTAGTAGTATTAGTAGTAGCAGCAGTGCAGTGTGCATGTGGGAAGGGTAGGTGGGAGTAGTATTGTTATTATTGGTGGTAGTAGTAAGGATAGTATTAATGGTGGATGTAGTTTTAGCAGTAATAGTAGTAGCAGAAGTGCAGTGTGGATGTGGAAAAGATAGGTGGGAACAAACACAGAACCAGAGATAGGTGCACACTGCCGTCACACTAAACCCTCACACTGATGTTAAAAATTGAGAGTTAGTTCGACATATCCTACTAGGAGGACATGTCTTAAGCCTCGGGCACCAGCGTCAAGGTCTCTCAGTAGCCCGAGGGCCCTAACACTCACCTACTTGCGCCATATGGGCGATATCAGTTTAAATGTGCCTGTTTTTCATCTTCAGGTCACATTTGGGTGCACCTGCTAGGCCTTGGGCTATATCAGTCAGTCTTGGGTAGGGCTCATAGACACCTCCCACCTCCCATTGCAAGCATGGCTGCATGCTGGAGGTAACAGAGGAGATGTTTGTGAGTCGTCCTAATGCTCCTGTAATTGCCCACTGGCCCCTGATATCGCCCATATGGCGCAGGTAGGTGAGTGTTAGGGCCCTCGGGCTACTTGAGAGACCTTGACGCTGGTGCCCGAGGCTTAAGACATGTCCTCCTAGTAGGATATGTCGAACGAACTCTCAATTTTTAACATCAGTGTGAGGGTTTAGTGTGACGGCAGTGTGCACCTATCTCTGGTTCTGTGTTTGTTCTGAATTCTTGCCACATCCACATAAATTTCATCTTATGTAGGATGTCCATTGTGGTATTTGTAGTCCGTTGCTGGCATCATCCATTGTATGCATTTTTGCTGGTGATTGCCATTAGCAACGGACTACAAGTGCAGGATGTGCTCCCCTATAGAAATGCACAACTGCATATGGGTATGAGCGCATCCTGCTTCCTTATCACCACATTTTTTGATGGTTTATAAAGATGGGTGGGAGTAGTAGTAGTGGTGTTAATAGTAATTTTGGTAGTAGTATTAGTAGTAGTGGTAGTAGTCGTAGTGATAGTAGTGGTGGTAGTAGTAATACTAGTAGTAGTGGTGGTAATAGTAGTGGTAGTAGTAGTGATAGTAGTAGTAGTCGTAGCAGCAGCAGTACATTGTGGATGTGGAAAGGGTATAGATGCAGTGGCATGTGGCCACAAAAGAAGTGGTAGTAGTAGTAATAGTAGTAGTAGTAGTAGTAGTAATAAGATAATGGAAGTAGTGGTGGTAGTAGTAGTAGTAGTTGTATTACTAGTGGCAGTGACAGTAGTGGTAGTAGTAGTAATACTAGTAGTAGTAGTGGTAGTAGTAGTAATAGTAGCAGTTGTAGTAGTGGTGATAGTAGTAGTAGCAGCAGTATAGTATGGATGTAGTGGCATGTGGCAACAATAGTATTGGTAGTAGTAGTAGTAGTAGTAGTAGTAGTAGTAGTAGTAATAGTAGTAGTAGTAGTAGTAGTAGTAGTCATAAGGTAGTTGTAGTAGTAGTGGTAGTATTACAAGTGGCAGTGACAGTAGTGGTAGTAGTAATAGAAGTAGTGGAAGTAGTAGGAGTAATAGTAGTAGAAGTAATAGTAGTGGTAGTAGTAATAGCATCTGCAGTGCAGTGTGGATATGGAAAGGGTAGGGTAATAAGAGGCACGTGGCCACGGTAGTAGCGG
The DNA here is from genome assembly GCA_033119425.1 of Bufotes viridis. Classification (NCBI taxonomy): domain Eukaryota; kingdom Metazoa; phylum Chordata; class Amphibia; order Anura; family Bufonidae; genus Bufotes; species Bufotes viridis. Next base: position 1,537,675 of record CM065595.1, on the reverse strand, counting down.
CAGCAGAAGCAGCACAGCATGGAAACTATTTCATGGTAGAATTTTTGTATGATCCCTAAACAAGGGATCTGACCATGTTGTCTGCAATGCTCCAAATCTCCTGACTCATGGTGGTATTAGGGCCTTCCTCCACCTCTTCCAACTCCAAACAGCAGAAGCCTCTCTTTATTAGCAAAGCACCGGGTGTCACCCGTACAACCTAAACGTATCCATGAGCCAATAAGAATGAGACATTTGGTTCAGAAGAGAGTGACATATCGTATATCTGGATACAATGAGTATTCTCCTGGCGGAAAACCAGCAGAGGAAGTCCTTGTCCAGATACATGATGCCCCCTCTGTAGCCATCTGGCTTCTCTACTAATTATTGCACTCTAGATATGACCCCATATAAGGCAGTAGGAGGCCATCTATGGGTAGTAGTAGTAGTAGTGGCAGTAGTATTTGCCGTGGTGGTATTAGTAGTGGTATAGTAGTAGTATAAGTGGTTGTAATAGTAGTGTGAGTAGTAGTAGGGATAGTAGTAGTAGTAGTAGTAGAAGTAGGGTAGTAGTGGTGGTATTAGTAGTAGTCCCTCCCTATCACCTATACTCTCCTATAATCTTATTATACTGTCCTCCCTATCACCTATTCTCTCCCTATAATCTTCTTATACTATTCCTCCCTATCACTTATTTTCTCCCTATAATCTTCTTATACTGTCCCTCCCTATCACCTATACTCTCCCTATAATCTTCTTATACTATTCCTCCCTATCACTTATTTTCTCCCTATAATCTTCTTATACTGTCCTCCCTATCACCTATTCTCTCCCTATAATCTTCTTATACTGTCCTCCCTATCACCTATTCTCTCCCTATAATCTTCTTTATACTGTCCCTCCCTATCACCTATTCTCTCCCTATAATCTTCTTATACTGTCCCTCCCTATCACCTATACTCTCCCTATAATCTTCTTATACTATTCCTCCCTATCACTTATTTTCTCCCTATAATCTTCTTATACTGTCCTCCCTATCACCTATTCTCTCCCTATAATCTTCTTATACTGTCCCTCCCTATCACCTATTCTCTCCCTATAATCTTCTTATACTGTCCCTCCCTATCACCTATTCTCTCCCTATAATCTTCTTATACTGTCCTCCCTATCACCTATTCTCTCCCTATAATCTTCTTATACTGTCCCTCCCTATCACCTATTCTCTCCCTATAATCTTCTTATACTGTCCCTCCCTATCACCTATTCTCTCCCTATAATCTTCTTATACTGTCCCTCCCTATCACCTATTCTCTCCCTATAATCTTCTTATACTGTCCCTCCCTATCACCTATTCTCTCCCTATAATCTTCTTATACTGTCCCTCCCTATCACCTATTCTCTCCCTATAATCTTCTTATACTGTCCTCCCTATCACCTATTCTCTCCCTATTATCTTCTTATACTGTCCCTCCCTATCACCTATTCTCTCCCTATAATCTTCTTATACTGTCCTCCCTATCACCTATTCTCTCCCTATAATCTTCTTATACTGTTCCTCGCTATCACCTATTCTCTCCCTATAATCTTCTTATACTGTCCCTCCCTATCACCTATTCTCTCCCTATAATCTTCTTATACTGTCCCTCCCTATCACCTATTCTCTCCCTAAATTCTTCTTATACTGTCCCTCCCTATCACCTATTCTCTCCCTATGATCTTCTTATACTGTCCCTCCCTGTCACCTATTCTCTCCCTATAATCTTCTTATACTGTCCTCCCTATCATCTATTCTCTCCCTATAATCTTCTTATACTGTCCCTCCCTATCACCTATTCTCTCCCTATAATCTTCTTATACTGTCCCTCCCTATCACCTATTCTCTCCCTATAATCTTCTTATACTGTCCCTCTCTATCTTCTATTCTCTCCCTATAGTCTTCTTATACTGTCCCTCTCTATCACCTATTCTCTCCCTATAATCTTCTTATACTGTCCTCCCTATCACCTATTCTCTCCCTATAATCTTCTTATACTGTCCCTCCCTATCACCTATTCTCTCCCTATGATCTTCTTATACTGTCCCTCCCTATCACCTATTCTCTCCCTATAATCTTCTTATACTGTCCCTCCCTATCATCTATTCTCTCCCTATAATCCTCTTATACTGTCCTCCCTATCATCTATTCTCTCCCTATAATCTTCTTATACTGTCCTCCCTATCGCATATTCTCTCCCTATAATCTTATACTGTCCTCCCTATCATCTATTCTCTCCCTATAATCTTCTTATACTGTCCTCCCTATCGCATATTCTCTCCCTATAATCTTATACTGTCCTCCCTATCACCTATTCTCTCCCTATAATCTTATACTGTCCTCCCTATCATCTATTCTCTCCCTATAATCTTCTTATACTGTCCTCCCTATCACCTATTCTCTCCCTATAATCTTCTTATACTGTCCCTCCCTATGGCATATTCTCTCCCCATAATCTTCTTATACTGTCCCTCCCTATCATCTATTCTCTCCCTATAATCTTCTTATACTGTTCTCCCTATCGCATATTCTCTCCCTATAATCTTATACTGTCCTCCCTATCACCTATTCTCTCCCTATAATCTTATACTGTCCTCCCTATCATCTATTCTCTCCCTATAATCTTCTTATACTGTCCTCCCTATCACCTATTCTCTCCCCATAATCTTCTTATACTGTCCCTCCCTATGGCATATTCTCTCCCTATTATATTCCTATACTGCCCCTATCACAGTATATCAGTGGCTTATGTCCTCAGACTTTTTTTTAGCAGACAGAGCCACTGCAGAACATCCTTCCAGGTTGCAAATTCAAAGCAGACTTCCTTTCAGTGTCATGAGACATCCTTCTTCTTCCCTCATGGTTTGGCCCGCCAACATGGACTGTAAAATGGTGCTTTGTAATATTTTACGCAATTCGACCAAAACAAATTTATCAAAAAAAAACTTTGGATTTGTTTGTTGGATGACTTTTGGAGAACTTTGCATATCCTTTATACATACACTAGATATAGTTGTCTCTGGGGGGTATTAAATATCTCACCCAGTAGTTGTCCGCATTTCTAGGGCTCACTCGCTGCTGTCCACTTTGTCTAATGTCTGTGTTCTGCTATTGTAGAGTCAGATCGTGTACCCAGATGGTGGGTCTGGTGACACAACCATGTTGGTGGATCTTCACTCATCCTCCTCAGCCCCGGGAAAGGTAACACGGGCCTCCCTCCAAAACAAGTTTGTTGTGTGACTTGGGACATGGTGGCCCAGTATAACTGTCCATATTGTTTGCAGACTATTGAGTGGCTCATCCGTACAGAGGAGCGTGGAGAAACCTACAATCCATATGACATTTCCGGGCAGGTGAGACTTCTGCAGAGGTGAGGTCTACTCCAGCCTCAGACTATACTACATATAACCCATATAAATGCCTGCTGCCTCAAGGCTTGCACTGGCTGTGTCCCTGTAGTTGAGGACATGTCATGTCATGGGCTAGAGGAATGTGACAGACACATGGTTGTGGGCTTCTGGGGTTGTTGAGGGTCACATTGAGACCATTAGTGACCACCATTGCCTGCACCCTGTTTTCTTTTCTGCTTCATCTTTCTAGACTGGAAGCTGGTGCACAATGCAGAGTCCGCAGCTCTGTAGAGTCGGGGACCTGAAGGGAAGCACGGACTACTGGTTCCAGGAAACAAGGTGCTGGTGACTGACCCCAACCTGCCCCTGGCCGGAGATGTCACAGGTACCTCTATAGTGAAGGTAGCAGTGGTGCCAAAGCAACCGGTCACCTCTTCCATTGTATATGGAAGATGTAGGCGGATCGCAGACATTGAGGCCCATCATGACTTCGGGGCATCGCGTCGCTCCACAGCAGAAGGATCCAGAGTGATTTCATACAGTAAACCTAAGCAGCATAAGACTGAACTTCCCTTTAAGCATAAACAAGTGAGGGGCCACGTAGGCCATTATCATGGACTTCATGTATTATACTCCAGTCACCTCCAGAGCTGCTGTCAGCATTCTGCTGTTACATCATAAGACAGCAGAACGAGTGCCGCTCTGGATGTGACTAGAGTATAAGACATGGATCACTACGAGTAAGTAAGGAATTTCCAGAGTAACTCGTGATACCAGAGGTGGACATCTTACAGTAGAAGTGCAATGATGATGATGATGGTCATAATGATGATAGTTCTGTCTTGTGTGTTGTCACTAGTGATAGGAAGGAGCCTGACGGTCACATTGGACTCCCTGGAGTTGTCGTCTCCCATCCTCCCTGATGTCCCCATCACATCTCTGTATTTTCAGCGGATGACATCATTTAATAGGTGCTGTGATGTCACATGGGGAGGGGTCAGTTACTAATTGTGACCTAAGCACCCCTGTACAGCTCTGACATACCACATCTCCTTGCAGATCAGCCTTCCGCGAAGCTTTGTCTCTGATGCTGAACGTCTCCCCTGGAAAGTTACATTTTTACCTGACAGTAAGGACAGCGTTACAGTGTGTCAGCGCGTGGCCTTCTTCATCATAGGTAATGTGATTGGAGGGAACTCCTGACACCAAAACACATTGGGGCACATTTATTAAGACCCTGCACTGGCTGTGGATGCGCCACAGTTGTGTACGGGCGCCGGCCTCTATATAACTTTGGTGGATCCACCGCTGCTTCCAATCTGTCTTACATTTAGACCATTTTCTACACCTAAAACAGGCGTTCCCCTCCTCGCCCACACCACGCCCACTTTTTAGACCTGGTGTGAGCGGGAAAAGTCACAGATTCCTTTTCTCTGCAATCTGCCCCAGAAATATACCTAATATAGGAGAGTTCTGTTTAATAAATGACCCCAATATCCTGAAATAATCTCAGTCTGTGACCTCCACAGGATCAGACGCCTCTCCTGAAATCCTCTGTGCTGCTGGGGACCCTGCTCCTTCCACTATGTCACTATCAGTCTCTCTTCTTTCAAAGTTCACTCCGTCCGCATCTTCTCTCCCTCCAACCTCCAAGTAGCCGTCCTCTACCATCCACCAGGTCCTGCTACTGCCTTTCTTGACCACTTCAACCCCTGCTGGCTCCTACATTTCCTCTCCGCTGACCATCTCCTAGAGCAACATGTTTATCCTGAAGTGCCCTCCACCTCTCATCCCACTCACTATAATCCACTACAAACCAGCACCAGACCCAATCACTCCACTGAACCTGCCCTAAACAAAATCACCAACAATCTGCTAGCTTTCAAGGCTCAACATCAATACTCTGAGCTCCTCGTTCTAGACATGTCCTCTGCCTTCTACATTACTCTGAGCTCTACGTTCTAGACCTGTCCTCTGCCTTCTACATTACTCTGAGCTCTACGTTCTAGACCTGTCCTCTGCCTTCTACATCACTCTGCGCTCCTCCTTCTAGACCTGTCCTCTGCCTTCTACATTACTCTGTGCTCCTCCTCCTCCTAGACCTGTCCTCTGCCTTCTACATCACTCTGTGCTCCTCCTTCTAGACCTGTCCTCTGCCTTCTACATTACTCTGAGCTCTACGTTCTAGACCTGTCCTCTGCCTTCTACATCACTCTGCGCTCCTCCTCCTAGACCTGTCCTCTGCCTTCTACATTACTCTGTGCTCCTCCTTTTAGACCTAACCTCAGCCTTCCACATTACTCTGTGCTCCTCCTTCTAGACCTGTCCTCTGCCTTCTACATTACTCTGTGCCCGTCCTTCTAGACCTAACCTCAGCCTTCTACATTACTCTGTGCTCCTCCTTCTAGACCTGTCCTCTGCCTTCTCCATGACTCTGTGCCCGTCCTTCTAGACCTAACCTCAGCCTTCTACATTACTCTGTGCTCCTCCTTCTAGACCTGTCCTCTGCCTTCTACATTACTCTGTGCTCATCCTTCTAGACCTGTCCTCAACCTTCTACATTACTCTGTGCTCGTCCTTCTAGACCTGTCCTCTGCCTTCTCCATTACTCTGTGCCCGTCCTTCTAGACCTAACCTCAGCCTTCTACATTACTCTGTGCTCTTCCTTCTAGACCTGTCCTCTGCCTTCTACATTACTCTGTCCTCCTCCTTCTAGACCTGTCCTCTGCCTTCTACATTACTCTGTGCTCTTCCTTCTAGACCTGTCCTCTGCCTTCTACATTACTCTGTGCTCTTCCTTCTAGACCTGTCCTCTGCCTTCTACATTACTCTGTGCTCGTCCTTCTAGACCTGTCCTCAACCTTCTACATTACTTTGTGCTCCACCTTCTAGACCTGTTCTCTGCATTCTACATTACTCTGTCCTCCTCCTTCTAGACCTGTCCTCTGCCTTCTACATTACTCTCTGCTCCTCCTTCTAGACCTGTCCTATGCCTTCTACAGTACTCTGTCCTCTGCCTTCTACATTACTCTGTGCTCCTTGTTCTAGACCTGTCCTCTGCCTTCTACATTACTCTGTGCTCCTCCTTCTAGACCTGTCCTCTGCCTTCTACATTACTCTGTGCTCCTCCTTCTAGACCTGTCCTCTGCCTTCTACATTACTCTGTGCTCCACCTTCTAGACCTGTCCTCTGCCTTCTACATAACTCTGTGCTCCTCCTTCTAGACCTGTCCTCTGCCTTCTACATTACTCTGTCCTCCTCCTAGACCTGTCCTCTGCCTTCTACATTACTCTCTGCTCCTCCTTCTAGACCTGTCCTCTGCCTTCTACATTACTCTGTCCTCCTCCTTCTAGACCTGTCCTCTGCCTTCTACATTACTCTGTGCTCCTCCTCCTAGACCTGTCCTCTGCCTTCTACATTACTCTGTGCTCCTCCTTCTAGACCTGTCCTCTGCCTTCTACATTACTCTGTGCTCCTCCTTCTAGACCTGTCCTCTGCCTTCTACATTACTCTGTGCTCCACCTTCTAGACCTGTCCTCTGCCTTCTACATTACTCTGTGCTCCTCCTTCTAGACCTGTCCTCTGCCTTCTACGTTACTCTCTGCCCCTCCTTCTAGACCTGTCCTCTGCCTTCTACAGTACTCTGTCCTCTGCCTTCTATATTACTCTGTGCTCCTCCTTCTAGACCGGGCCTCCTCCTAACAAATCAATCCATTAGAGTTACTATAACTCTGCTTTCTCCAGTCTTGCAGGTCCACAGCCTGGGGATTACATATGATTCTTCACTGTCTTTCATGCCACACATCCAAACCCTTACCATTTACTGCCTCTCATATTTTCTCCTTCCTCACCCCTGAATCATCTAAAATGCCAGTGCATGCCCTCGTCATCTCCCGCCTGGTCTACTGCAACATCGTTCTTTGCAATCTCCTTTCTAGCACCCTCGCATCCAACTCTGCTGCCAGGTGAACCTCTCCTCTCTCTTCTCTTCTGAAGAAGTGTCTCATAGGGAAGATGACCAAAAACGACTTGAAGTGCTGCAAGGATGTGAATCCTCGGACATGGTGTTAGGGTCACGTTGTCCGTACACCTCAATAATCTTCCTATATATCGGTGGATTTCCATCTTTGCAGCTCCGCATCAAGCCTTGTTCTTCTTGACTATAAGACACTTCTTCCCAAGCTCCGGCATGTATCATTCCGGAGAGGCAGCACAGAGATTTCAATCAAGTCTTCTAAACCTCTTCTGGTGAGTACCCCTTTGTATTCTGGGGTGCACCATTTGTTTCTGCACTGTCTCTGCTCTCTTCCTCCCACAGATTTCCTCTTTTCTCCTCTGCCAATCCCTCCACTGGCTCCGCATTGCCCAGCAAATTTAGGTCAAGATTCCAAAACTAAATATTAAGCCGTTCACAACCTGCCCCCTCCTTACATCTCTGACCTCCTGGTACACCACCCCACGTGATCGCCGATCCTCACAAGATCTCCTTCTCTGTTCTCTTGTCTGTTCTTCACACAATCGTCTATGAGATTTCACCCGTGCCTCTGCCCTCCTCTGGAAATTACTACCCCAGCAGATCAGACCCTCCCCAACATCCAAACCTTCAAATAACCTGAAAACCTCCTCTTCAGGAAAGCGACCACATCTCCCATAGAGCAAAGACTCTGCTCAAACATGATAGAAAGAGAAAAGCCATCACAACCCGCCCCCAAACCCCCAAATCTACGAATCATTCCAAACATAACATCATCATACTGCGCCATTCATTATCCTAAGAGTAGCAACATGATATCATCATACACAGTACACACACATAGTAACCCTCATACACAGTATACACACATAGTAACCCTCATACACAGTGTACACACATAGTAACCCTCATACACAGTATACACACAGAGTAACCCTCATACACAGTACACACACATAGTAACCCTCATACACAGTGTACACACATAGTAACCCTCATACACAGTATACACAGATAGTAACCCTCATACACAGTATACACACATAGTATCCCTCATACACAGTATACACACATAGTAACCCTCATACACAGTGTACACACATAGTAACCCTCACACACAGTGTACACACATAGTAACCCCCATACACAGTGTACACACATAGTAACCCTCATACACAGTGTACACACATAGTAACCCTCATACACAGTGTACACACATAGAAACCCTCATACACAGTATACACACATAGTAACCCTCATACACAGTACACACACATAGTAACCCTCATACACAGTACACACACATAGTAACCCTCATACACAGTACACACACATAGTAACCCTCATACACAGTGTACACACATAGTAACCCTCATACACAGTGTACACATAGTAACCCTCATACACAGTGTACACATAGTAACCCTCATACACAGTATACCACATAGTAACCCTCATACACAGTATACACATAGTAACCCTCATACACAGTATACACAAATAGTAACCCTCATACACAGTGTACACACATAGTAACCCTCATACACAGTATACACACATAGTAACCCTCATACACAGTGTACACATAGTAACCCTCATACTCAGTATACACACATAGTAACCCTCATACACAGTATACACACATAGTAACCCTCATACACAGTATACACACATAGTAACCCTCATACACAGTGTACACACATAGTAACCCTCATACACAGTATACACACAGAGTAACCCTCATACACAGTATACACACATAGTAACCCTCATACACATTATACACACATAGTAACCCTCATACACAGTATACACACATAGTAACCCTCATACACAGTGTACACACATAGTAACCTCATACACAGTGTACACACATAGTAACCTCATACACAGTGTACACACATAGTAACCTCATACACAGTGTACACACATAGTAACCTCATACACAGTGTACACACATAGTAACACTCATACACAGTGTACACACATAGTAACCCTCATACACAGTATACACACATAGTAACCCTCATACAGAGTATACACAGATAGTAACCCTCATACACAGTATACACACATAGTAACCCTCATACACAGTGTACACATAGTAACCCTCATACACAGTGTACACAGATAGTAACCCTCATACACAGTATACATACATAGTAACCCTCATACACAATGTACACACACATAGTAACCCTCATACACAGTATACACACATAGTAACCCTCATACACAGTATACACACATAGTAACCCTCATACACAGTGTACACACATAGTAACCCTCATACACAGTGTACACATAGTAACCCTCATAAACAGTGTACACATAGTAACCCTCATACACAGTATACACACATAGTAACCCTCATACACAGTGTACACCTAGTAACCCTCATACTCAGTATACACACATAGTAACCCTCATACACAGTGTACACACATAGTAACCCTCATACACAGTATACACACATAGTAACCCTCATACACAGTATACACACATAGTAACCCTCATACACAGTGTACACAGATAGTAACCCTCATACACAGTATACACACATAGTAACCCTTATACACAGTGTACACATAGTAACCCTCATACACAGTGTACACATAGTAACCCTCATACACAGTGTACACATAGTAACCCTCATACACAGTGTACACATAGTAACCCTCATACACAGTATACACACATAGTAACCCTCATACACAGTGTACACATAGTAACCCTCATACACAGTATACACACATAGTAACCCTCATACACAGTGTACACATAGTAACCCTCATACACAGTATACACACATAGTAACCCTCATACACAGTGTACACACATAGAAACCCTCATACACAGTATACACACATAGTAACCCTCATACACAGTGTACACACATAGTAACCCTCATACACAGTATACACACATAGTAACCCTCATACACAGTGTACACACATAGTAACCCTCATACACAGTGTACACACATAGTAACCCTCATACACAGTGTACACACATAGTAACCCTCATACACAATACACACACATAGTAACCCTCATACACAGTATACACAGATAGTAACCCTCATACACAGTATACACACATAGTAACCCTCATACACAGTATACACACATAGTAACCCTCATACACAGTATACACACATAGTAACCCTCATACACAGTGTACACAGATAGTAACCCTCATACACAGTGTACACACATAGTAACCCTCATACACAGTATACACACATAGTAACCCTCATTCACAGTATACACACATAGTAACCCTCATACACAGTATACACACATAGTAACCCTCATACACAGTATACACACATAGTAACCCTCATACACAGTGTACACATAGTAACCCTCATACACAGTGTACACACATAGTAACCCTCATACACAGTATACACACATAGTAACCCTCATACACAGTATACACACATAGTAACCCTCATACACAGTATACACACATAGTAACCCTCATACACAATGTACACACACATAGTAACCCTCATACACAGTATACACACATAGTAACCCTCATACACAGTGTACACACATAGTAACCCTCATACACAGTATACACACATAGTAACCCTCATACACAGTGTACACAGATAGTAACCCTCATACACAGTGTACACATAGTAACCCTCATACACAGTATACACACATAGTAACCCTCATACACAGTGTACACATAGTAACCCTCATACTCAGTATACACACATAGTAACCCTCATACACAGTATACACACATAGTAACCCTCATACACAGTGTACACACATAGTAACCCTCATACACAGTATACACACATAGTAACCCTCATACACACATAGTAACCCCTCATACACAGTGTACACAGATAGTAACCCTCATACACAGTATACACACATAGTAACCCTCATACACAGTGTACACATAGTAACCCTTATACACAGTGTACACATAGTAACCCTCATACACAGTATACACACATAGTAACCCTCATACACAGTATACACACATAGTAACCCTCATACACAGTATACACACATAGTAACCCTCATACACAGTGTACACATAGTAACCCTCATACACAGTATACACAGATAGTAACCCTCATACTCAGTATACACACATAGAAACCCTCATACACAGTATACACACATAGAAACCCTCATACACAGTGTACACACATAGTAACCCTCATACACAGTATACACACATAGTAACCCTCATACACAGTGTACACACATAGTAACCCTCATACACAGTATACACACATAGTAACCCTCATACACAGTATACACACATAGTAACCCTCATACACAGTATACACACATAGTAACCCTCATACACAGTATACACACATAGTAACCCTCATACACAGTGTACACACATAGTAACCCTCATACACAGTGTACACACATAGTAACCCTCATACACAGTATACACACATAGTAACCCTCATACACAGTATACACACATAGTAACCCTCATATACAGTGTACACACATAGTAACCCTCATACACAGTGTACACATAGTAACCCTCATATACAGTGTACACACATAGTAACCCTCATACACAGTGTACACACATAGTAACCCTCATACACAGTGTACACATAGTAACCCTCATATACAGTGTACACACATAGTAACCCTCATACACAGTATACACACACATAGTAACCCTCATACACAGTGTACACACATAGTAACCCTCATACACAGTACACACACATAGTAACCCTCATACACAGTGTACACACATAGTAACCCTCATACACAGTACACACACATAGTAACCCTCATACACAGTATACACACATAGTAACCCTCATACACAGTATACACACATAGTAACCCTCATACACAGTGTACACACATAGTAACCCTCATACACAGTATACACACATAGTAACCCTCATACACAGTGTACACACATAGTAACCCTCATATACAGTGTACACACATAGTAACCCTCATACACAGTGTACACACATAGTAACCCTCATACACAGTGTACACACATAGTAACCCTCATACACAGTATACCCACATAGTAACCCTCATACACAGTGTACACATAGTAACCCTCATGCACAGTATACACACATAGTAACCCTCATACACAGTGTACACATAGTAACCCTCATGCACAGTATACACACATAGTAACCCTCATGCACAGTATACACACATAGTAACCCTCATACACAGTGTACACACATAGTAACCCTCATACACAGTATACACACATAGTAACCCTCATACACAGTGTACACATAGTAACCCTCATGCACAGTATACACACATAGTAACCCTCATACACAGTATACACACATAGTAACCCTCATACACAGTATACACACATAGTAACCCTCATACACAGTGTACACATAGTAACCCTCATGCACAGTATACACACATAGTAACCCTCATACACAGTGTACACATAGTAACCCTCATGCACAGTATACACACATAGTAACCCTCATACACAGTATACACACATAGTAACCCTCATACACAGTGTACACACATAGTAACCCTCATACACAGTATACACACATAGTAACCCTCATACACAGTGTACACATAGTAACCCTCATGCACAGTATACACACATAGTAACCCTCATACACAGTATACACACATAGTAACCCTCATACACAGTATACACACACATAGTAACCCTCATACACAGTGTACACATAGTAACCCTCATGCACAGTATACACACATAGTAACCCTATTCATATACTGTACAGATACATAATACACTCACTGTACGTACATATTCATCTACTGTACACATACATAATACACTCACTGTACGTACTGTGGGAGTCGCTCTGGTAGATAGCGGTGCGGGTGCAGTACTGAGGCAAAACAGGGAGTCCAGAAGGTGCAATAATCAGTGTTTTATTCACACTTGCACAAAATAAACAATAAACAGTCACTTGGTGTTAATTCACACCCATCAGAAAACGTGCAGCAAAACGAAATAGTCAAAAACAGGTTCCAGTCACCTGGGAGGCTTTAGGTGCAGGTTTGCACCTTGCTGTCAGCCCAGCCGCAAGGCGATCGACCTCCGGCTTCCAGGCCGTCTGCACTCCTCCTTGCTTGGGGTCTTGCTTCCAGCCCAGAGAACTCCACACAGCACAGCATGGATCAGCACTCCCAAACTCAAGTGATTCCACAGCCTAACAGCAGCTCCAGGACAATCACACTCAGCTGCTGAGGAGGCTGCCTTTTAAAGGCCCGGATAAAGTCTGGCCTGGACCGTGGGGAATAGGCACCCACCCAACTCTTTGCCTACTCCCAGTAAGAGCCGGCCCGGATCGGCTTTGCAGCCAAACTAAATATCAAATTGTCAAGCAGCACTAGCTGCTGCTGACACACAAAAACCCTGGCTCTTACCTCACGAGGCCAGGAACCTCGGTGACACGTACCTCCCGTCGACAACGGTACCTTGCACCTTACCACATACCCCCCTTTGTTCAACCCTGAGGGGTGAACACATGTGACGCAGTGGGCCGCGGGACAGGGCATCTGCATTACCCTGCAAGCGGCCTGCCCTGTGTTCTACTGATACCTTGAAGTTCTGTAAGGACAGGAACCACCTGGTGACCCGAGCATTCCTCTCCTTGGCCTGGCTCATCCCACTTAAGAGGGAATGGTCGGTCACCAGACGGAACCTCCTCCCTAACAGGTAATAGCGGAGAGATTCGAGTGCCCACTTGATAGCCAGGCACTCCCTCTCCACTATGCTATACCTGGTCTCGACTGGGGTGAGTTTACGGCTCAGGAAGACAACGGGATGTTCTTCCCCATTGACTTCCTGAGACAGCACTGCACCGAGACCTACCTCCGAGGCATCCGTCCTGAGCGACGAACTCCCTGTTGAAGTCGGGTGTCACCAAAACCGGGGACCCACACAGGGCCGACTTCAACGCGGAGAAAGCCTCCTCCGCCTTCTCACTCCAGCTAACCTTCCCAGACTTTCGCCCCTTCAACAGGTCTGTCAACGGCGCTGCTATTGTAGCAAAGTGGGGCACAAACCGCATGTAGTACCCTACAATTCCCAGGAAGGACTTTACCTGCCTGGTGGTGACCGGTCGGGGCCAACTCCGTATGGCCTCTACCTTAGTTACCTGCGGCTTGATGACTCCCCGCCCAATGACATATCCCAGATATTTGGTCTCTTCCAACCCAATCGCACACTTCTTTGGGTTGGCGGTTAGTCCAGCTTTCCTCAGGGCATCCACTACCGCCTGCACTTTGGGCAAATGGCTTTCCCAGTCGGTGCTGTGGATGATTACATCATCTAAGTAGGCGAGCGTACCGGCGATTAGGTCGCAGCACAATATCCATTAACCTTTGGAAGGTGGCGGGCGCCATGCAGGCCAAAGGGTAACACCTTGTAATGATACAGGCCCTGCGGGATAACAAAGCGGTTTTTCCTTGGCCGCCTCCGTTAAGAGTACTTGCCAGTACCCTTTAGTGAGGTCCAGCACAGAAAAATACCGGGCTTGTCCTAAATTCTCAACAAGCTCGTCTACCCGGGGCATGGGATACGCATCAAACTTGGACACTTCATTTAACTTGCGAAAATCGTTGCAGAACCACAACTTCCCATCCGGCTTGGGTATTAGGACTATGGGACTGGCCCACTCACTTTTCGACTCCTCAATGACATCGAGCTTCAACATTAATTGCACTTCCTCCGCGATGGCCCGTCGCCGAGCCTCGGGTACCCGGTATGGTTTTAACCGGATTTTGGCCTGGGGCTCAGTGACGATGTCATGTTGGATGAGAGACGTGCGGCCAGGGAGGTCCGAGAACACATCCGTGTTCCGACTGATGAACTCCTGACTTCCTGAACTTGTTTGGAAGACAGGCTGTCTGCAATTTTACCATGGCTACCGCTCGCAGGCCTCGAACTGTGGGGCTGGACCCTTTTCACCTAGAAGCCCTGGCCGGGGGCTGTGGTCGTCGGCCGTGTCCCTATCTTTCCACGGCTTTAGTAAATTCACGTGGTACACCTGCTCCGGCTTGCGCCGCCTGGCTGGTGTACTTTGTAATTTACTTCCCTACCTTCTCGATCACCTCATAGGGGCCCTGCCACCTAGCTAGGAATTTGCTGTCAAGGGTGGGTACCAGAACCAAAACCCGATCTCCGGATTGAAGTCCCGTACCCGAGCCTGACGATTGTACACCCTACTCTGGGCTTGTTGCGCTGCCTCCATATGCTCCCGGACCAGCGGCAACACCCTTTCCATCCGGTCCTGCATCTGGGTGACATACTCAATGACACTTTTGTGGGGGACAGGCTGCTGTTCCCACGCTTCCTTGGCGATATCCAACAGGCTCCGAGGGTGTCTGCCATAAAGCAGTTCGAAGGGCGAGAACCCAGTAGAGGCCTGGGGTACCTCTCGCACTGCGAACATGAGATAGGGCAGAAGCAGGTCCCAGTCCTTCCCATCTCTAGACACCACCCTTTTTAACATATTTTTTAGAGTTTGGTTAAACCTTTCGACAAGACCGTCCGTTTGCGGATGGTAAGCGGACGATCCGTAATTGCTTTATATGCAATAATTTACACAGTTCCCTCATAACCTTAGACATAAAAGGGGTCCCTTGGTCTGTCAGAACCTCTTTTGGCAGGCCCACACGGGAAAACATTTCCATTAACTCTTTGGCAATGAGCTTAGCAGAGGTATGTCGCAGAGGCACCGCCTCCGGATACCGAGTGGCATAGTTGAGAACTACCAGAATGTGTTGGTGGCCCCTGGCAGACTTTGGTACCGGCCCGATTAGATCCATAGCGATACGCTCAAATGGGACCTCAATGATTGGAAGAGGCACAAGGGGACTACGGAAATGTGGCTGGGGGCTAGTTATCTGACAGGTTGGACAAGATTTACAATATTCTTCTACCTCCTTAAACACACCAGGCCAATAAAACCGCTGCAGTATGCGGTCCTGGGTTTTCTGCCACCCCAAGTGTCCCCCAAGAACATGTTGGTGGGCAAGCTCCATGACAAGCTTGCGATACGCTGTGGGCACCACCAACTGTTCAACAGATTCACCCCGGATTTGGTTCACCCGATATAACATTTCTTGGTGAACGACAAAGCGGGGAAATATTAACTCAGCCCCTGGTTTCTGGGGTTTACCATCAATTTCCACCACATTCTCCCAGGCCCTGGCTAGGGTTTGGTCCCGGTGTTGGGCGGTCCCAAAATTGTCTCCGGAGACGTGGAGGTTTGCCAACTCAGGTCCCGGTGGCAAGTCCTTCATGTCTCCCACCATTACACTCAGTGGGGGTGTCTCCCCCTATATCACAGAAGTGGTGGTCACCCCTACGGCAGGCCCTTCGGACTCGGGCTCCCAGGGCTCTGGCCTCCCACTGGAACCAGGCCACTCTGCTTGGGTAACCCCTGTCTCATGGCTATTAGTCATTTTCATCTCAGGCCATAGGGACGGAAAACCAGGGAAGTCTCTCCCAATTATTAGTTCATAAGGTAGCTTTGTGGAGATCGCCACTTCACAAGTCCATGTGCCGGAAATTCCTGCTTGTAACTTTGCAGGTTTAATATATTCCATGCACTCGTGCCCAGCAAAACAAAAAAAATTTCGGCGTTCACGCCAGCCTCACTGCGTTTTGCCCGCATCCTCCACCAAATGTGGGGAGTCGCTCTGGTAGATAGCGGTGCGGGTGCAGTACAGAGGCAAAACAGGGAGTCCAGAGAATGCAATAATCAGTGTTTTATTCACACTTGCACAAAATAAACAATAAACAGTCTCTTGGTGTTAAATCACACACATCCGAAATCATGAGTCAAAACAATACAGTCCAAAACAGGCTCCAGTCACCTGGGAGGTTTTAGGTGCAGGTTCGCACCTGGCTGTCAGTCCAGCCGCAAGGCGATCGACCTCCGGCTTCCAGGCCGTCTGCACTCCTCCTTGTTGGGCTCTTGCTTCCAGCCCAGAGAACTCCGCACAGCATGGATCAGCACTCCCAGACTCAAGTGATTCCACAGCCTAACAGCAGCTCCAGAATAATCACCCTCAGCTGCTGAGGAGGCTGCCTTTAAAAGTCCGGATAAAGTCCGGCCTGGACCGTGGGGAGTAGGCACCCACCCAACTCTTTGCCTACTCCCAGTAAGAGCCGGCCCGGATCGGCTTTGCAGCCACTAAATATCAAATTGTCAAGCAGCACTAGCTGCTGCTGACACACAAAAACCCGGCTCTTACCTCACCGAGGCCAGGAACCTCGGTGACACGTACCTCCCGTCGACAACGGTACCTTGCACCTTACCACAGTACATATTCATATACTGTACAGATACATAATGCACTCACTTTGTACAGATATATAGTATATACAGCAGTGTACTGATATGTGAGGTATGAGGTATAATAGATGCAGTGTGTACAGATATATAGTATATACAGCAGTGTACTGATATGTGAGGTATGAGGTATAATAGATGCAGTGTGTACAGATATATAGTATATACAGTAGTGTACTGATATGTGAGGTGCGAGGTATAATAGATGCAGTGTGTACAGATATATAGTATATACAGCAGTGTACTGATATGTGAGGTACGAGGTATAATAGATGCAGTGTGTACAGGTATATAGTATATACAGCAGTGTACTGATATGTGAGTACAGGTATAATAGATGCAGTGTGTACAGATATACAGTATATACAGCAGTGTACTGATATGTGAGGTACGAGGTATAATAGATGCAGTGTGTACAGATATACAGTATATACAGCAGTGTACTGATATGTGAGGTACGATGTATAATAGATGCTGTCTGTACAGATATATAGTATATACAGCAGTGTACTGATATGTGAGGTATGAGGTATAATAGATGCAGTGTGTACAGATATATAGTATATACAGCAGTGTACTGATATGTGAGGTACGAGGTATAATAGATGCAGTGTGTACAGATATATAGTATATACAGCAGTGTACTGATATGTGAGGTACGAGGTATAATAGATGCTGTCTGTACAGATATATAGTATATACAGCAGTGTACTGATATGTGAGGTACAAGGTATAATAGATGCAGTGGGTACAGATATATAGTATATACAGCAGTGTACTGATATGTGAGGTACGAGGTATAATAGATGCAGTGTGTACAGATATATAGTATATACAGCAGTGTACTGATATGTGAGGTACGAGGTATAATAGATGCAGTGGGTATAGATATATAGTATATACAGCAGTGTACTGATATGTGAGGTATGAGGTATAATAGATGCAGTGTGTACAGATATATAGTATATACAGCAGTGTACTGATATGTGAGGTATAATAGAAGCAGTGTGTACAGATATATAGTATATACAGCAGTGTACTGATATGTGAGGTACGAGGTATAATAGATGCAGTGTGTACAGGTATATAGTATATACAGCAGTGTACTGATATGTGAGGTATGAGGTATAATAGATGCAGTGTGTACAGATATATAGTATATACAGCAGTGTACTGATATGTGAGGTATGGGGTATAATAGATGCAGTGTGTACAGATATATAGTATATACAGCAGTGTACTGATATGTGAGGTATGAGGTATATACAGCAGTGTGGGCCGAATTTAGATTCATTCTATGGGGCCCATTGATTTCTATGTACGCCCCTGAGTGAGGGGCACAATGTGGATATAATTACAGTGAGGGGCACAATGTGGATATAACTACAGTGAGGGGCACAATGTGGATATAACTACAGTGAGGGGCACAATGTGGATATAACTACAGTGAGGGGCACAATGTGGATATGACTACAGTGAGGGGCACAATGTGGATATAATTACAGTGAGGGGCACAATGTGGATATAACTACAGTGAGGGGCACAATGTGGATATAACTACAGTGAGGGGCACAATGTGGATATAACTACAGTGAGGGGGCACAGTGTGGATATAACTACAGTGAGGGGCACAATGTGGATATAACTACAGTGAGGGGCACAAAGTGGATATAACTACTGTGAGGGGGCACAATGTGGATATAACTACAGTGAGGGCACAAAGTGGATATAACTACTGTGAGGGGGCACAATGTAGATATAACTACAGAGAGGGGGAACAATGTGGATATAACTACAGTGAGGGGCACAATGTCAATATAACTACTGTGAGAGGCACAATGTGGATATAACTACAGTGAGGGGGCACAGTGTAGATATACCTACTGTAAGGGGGCACAATGTGGATATAACTACTGTAAGGGGGCGCAATGTGGATATAACTACTGTAAGGGGGCACAATGTAGATATAACTAAAGTGAGGGTGCACAGTTTGGATATAACTACAGAGAGGGGCACAATGCAGATATAACTACTGTGAGGGGCACAATGCAGATATAACTACAGTGAGGGGCACAATGCGGATATAACTACTGTGAAGGGCACAATGCGGATATAACTACAGTGAGGGGCACAATGCGGATATAACTACAATGAGGGGCACAATGTGGATATGACTACAGTGAGGGGCACAATGTGGATATAACTACAGTGAGGGGCACAATGTGGATATAACTACAGTGAGGGGCACAATGTGGATATAACTACAGTGAGGGGCACAATGTGGATATACCTACAGTGAGGGGCACAATGTGGATATAACTACAGTGAGGGGCACAATGGGGATATAACTACAGTGAGGGGCTCAATGTGGATATAACTACAGTGAGGGACACAATGTGGATATAACTACAGTGAGGGGGCACATTGTGGATATAACTACTGTGAGGGGCACAATGTGAATATAACTACTGTAAAGGGGCACAATGTGGATATTACTACAGTGAGGGGTCACAATGTGGATATAACTACAGTGAGTGGCACAATTTGGATATAACTACAGTGAGGGGGCACAGTGTGGATATGACTAGAGTGAGGGGCACAATGCGGATATAACTACAGAGAGGGGCACAATGCAGATATAACTACTGTGAGGGGCACAATGTGGATATAACTACAGTGAGGGGCACAATGTGGATATAACTACTGTGAGGGGCACAATGTGGATATAACTACAGTGAGGGGCACAATGTGGATATAACTACCGTGAGGGGCACAATGTGGATATAACTACAGTGAGGGGCACAATGTGGATATACCTACAGTGAGGGGCACAATGTGGATATAACTACAGTGAGGGGCACAATGTGGATATAACTACAGTGAGGGGCACAATGTGGATATAACTACAGTGAGGGGTACAATGTGGATATAACTACAGTGAGGGGTACAATGTGGATATAACTACAGTGAGGGGCACAATGTGGATATACCTATAGAGATGGCCCGAACTATCCGCCGGCGAACAGTTCCCGGCGAACATAGCTTGTTCGCGTTCGCCTCTGCCGGGCGAACATATGCGATGTTCGGTCCGCCCCCTATACATCATCATTGAGCAAACTTTGACCCTGTACCTCACAGTCAGCAGACACATTCCAGCCAATCAGCAGCATACCCTCCCTCCCGGACCCTCCCATCTCCTGAACAGCATCCATTTTAGATTCATTCTGAAGCTGCAGTCTTAGTGAGAGGAGGGAGAGTGTAGCTGCTGCTGATTTAATTGGGAAATCGATAGCTAGGCTAGTGTATTCAGTGTCCACTCCAGTCCTGAAAGACTCATCTGATCTCTGCTGTAAGGACAGCGTCCTGACAGCACCCCAAAAAGCCCTTATTAGGGCTGCAACATTAGTCTGCTTTTTTTTTCCCTTTATATACATATTGCAGTTGCATGGCCTGCCTGTGTGTGAGGAGATGCAGGCCCACAGACTGTAGTGTGCCCACTGCCAGTGCCCACCCCTGTCATCCCATGTGGCACAGGACTTTGCATCAAAAAAAGGCATTTCATTTTTACACTTTAATCTAAGGTTAGTTGCCTGCCAGTGTGTGTCAGGCTGACTTCCACTGACTGTAGTGTGCCCACTGCCAGTGCCAACCACTGATACCGGGTGGCACAGGACTTTGCATAAAAAAGGCATTTAATTTTTACACTTTAGTGTAATTTCAGCTGCTTGCCTGCTGCTAGTGTGTGTCAGGCCGACTTCAACTGACTGTAGTGTGCCCACTGCCAGTGCCCACCCCTGTCATCCCGTGTGGCACAGGACTTTGCTTAAAAAAGGCATTTCATTTTTACACTTTAATCTAAGGTTAGTTGCCTGCCAGTGTGTGTCAGGCTGACTTCCACTGACTGTAGTGTGCCCACTGCCAGTGTCCACCACTCATACCGGCTGGCACAGGACTTTGCATAAAAAAGGCATTTAATTTTTACACTTTAGTGTAATTTCAGTTGCTTGCCTGCTGCTAGTGTGTGTCAGGCTGACTTCCACTGACTGTAGTGTGCCCACTGCCAGTGCCAACCACTGATACCGGGTGGCACAGTAGCTTGCCGATAAATAAGGCATTTAATTTTTAGACAGTAGTCTAAATTCAGTTGCTTGCCTGCTGCCAGTGTGTGTCAGGCCCTCTTCCACTGACTGTAGTGTGCCCACTGCCAGTGCCAACCACTGATACCGGGTGGCACAGTAGCTTGCCGATAAATAAGGCATTTAATTTTTAGACAGTAGTCTAAATTCAGTTGCTTGCCTGCTGCCAGTGTGTGTCAGGCCCGCTTCCACTGACTGTAGTGTGCCCACTGCCAGTGCCAACCACTGATACCGGGTGGCACAGTAGCTTGCCGATAAATAAGGCATTTAATTTTTAGACAGTAGTCTAAATTCAGTTGCTTGCCTGCTGCCAGTGTGTGTCAGGCCCACTTCCACAGACTGTAGTGTGCCCACTGCCAGTGCCAACCACTCATACCGGGTGGCACAGTACCTAGCACGCGTAGTACCACTTATCTAAAAAAATGACAGGCAGAGGCAGGCCAACTCGCAGGGGCCGTCGTGGTCGTGGTGCTGTGATTTCCACTGTCCCTGGAATAATGCCCAGTTTTCAGAGGCCACGTACCCTGAACCCGAAAAATTCAGAGGACGTAGTTGACTGGCTTAGACAGGACACCCAATCTTCAACAGCTTCCGCTAAGAACCTTGACGCACCATCCTCCTCCAGCTCAGCTTCGGTCACCTGCTCTCAAGTTACCACGCACCCGCCCGTCGCCACCACCACCACTACCACCACAGCCACCACAGCCGCTTCACTTGATCCGTCAGAGGAGTTATGTACACATCAGTTGGATGCAATTAGTGATGCGCAACCATTATTGCCAGATGATGTAGATTACGGGGATATGTCTCAGTCAGGCAGGATTACACACATGGACGTACAGTGTGATGATGATGATGATGATGATGTACCCGCTGCTGCTTCCTTTGCTGAGGTGTCAGATACAAGTGAAGCGGTTGATGATGACGATGTGTCCACGGATGCCACGTGGGTGCCTGCTCGAAGAGAAGAAGAGGGGAAAGTTCTGAAGGGGAGACAGAGAGAATGAGGAGACGAGTTGGAAGCAGGGGGAGGTCGTCGCAAGGAGTTAGTGGCACAGTCAGACAGCATGTATCGGCACCTGGGGTCAGCCAGACAGCACGCCAGTCAACGCATGCTGTTGCCACCACCAGAATGCTGTCACTGCAAAGCTCAGCAGTGTGGCATTTTTGTGTGTGTCTGCCTCTGATAAAAGCAATGCTATTTGCAACCTGTGCCAAAAGAAACTGAGTCCTGGGAAGTCCAACACCCACCTTGGTACAACTGCTTTGCGAAGGCACATGATCTCACATCACAAACGCCTATGGGATCAACACATGAGTACAAGCAGCACACAAACTCAAAGCCACCATGCTCCTCCTGGTCCAGCATCTTCAGCCACGTCAACCACTGCTGTCCTCCCTGCCCCCTCTCAACCACCCGCCACTCCGTCTCTCACCTTCAGCAGTTCCTGCTCATCTGCCCACAGTCAGGTGTCTGTCAAGGACATGTTTGAGCATAAGAAGCCAATGTCACAAAGTCACCCCTTGCTCGGCGACTGACAGCTGGCTTGACGGAACTCTTAGCCCGCCAGCTTTTACCATACCAGCTGGTAGAGTCTGAGGCCTTCAAAAAATTTGTCGCTATTGGGACACCACAGTGGAAGGTACCTGGACGAAATTTTTTTCAAAAAGGCAATCCCAAACCTCTACCATGTCATTGAAAAGGAAGTCATGGCATCTCTGGCATACAGTGTTGGGGCAAGGGTCCATCTGACCACTGATACCTGGTCTGCAAAGCACGGTCAGGGCAGGTATATCACGTATACTGCGCATTGGGTCAACCTGCTGACGGCTGACAAGCATGGAATGCGTGGCTCCGCAGCGGAGTTGGTGACACCACCACGACTTGCAGGCAGACCTACTGCCACCTCCTCTACTCCTACTCCATCCTCTTCAATATCCTCCTCGGCTGAGTCCTCTTCTGCTGCGGCGTCTGGCTGCACATCAACTGATTCCCCCAGCTCCCCAGGGGCTATTCCACATCCCGGATACGACAGTGTCACGCTATCTTAGGGTTGACTTGCCTGAAAGCAGAGAGCCACACAGGACCAGCACTCCTGTCCGCCCTGAACGCACAGGTGGATCAGTGGCTGACCCCGCACCAACTGGAGATCGGCAAAGTGGTGTGTGACAATGGAAGCAATCTGTTGGCGGCATTAAATTTGGGCAAGTTGTCACATGTGCCGTGCATGGCACATGTGTTGAATCTCATCGTACAACGTTTTGTGTCTAAGTACCCAGGCTTACAGGACGTCCTCAAGCAGGCCAGGAAGGTGTGTGGCCATTTCAGGCGTTCCTACACGGCCATGGCGCACTTTTCCGATATTCAGCGGCGAAACAACATGCCAGTGAGGCGCTTGATATGCGACAGCCCGACACGTTGGAATTCAACACTCCTAATGTTCGACCGCCTGCTCCAACAAGAAAAAGCCGTCAACGAGTATTTGTATGACCGGGGTGCTAGGACAGCCTCTGCGGAGCTGGGAATCTTTTGCCACGTTACTGGACACTCATGCGCAATGCCTGTAGGCTCATGCGTCCTTTTGAGGAGGTGACAAACCGAGTCAGTCGCACCGAAGGCACCATCAGCGACCTCATCCCATTTGTTTTCTTCCTGGAGCGTGCCCTGCGAAGAGTTCTGGATCAGGCTGTAGATGAGCGTGAAGAGGAAGAGGAAGAGTTGTGGTCACCATCACCACCAGAAACAGCCTTGTCATCATCGCTTGCCGGACCTGCAGCAACGCTGGAAGAGGAGTATGAGGAAGAGGAGTCAGAGGAGGAATGTGGTGGCTTTGAGGAGGAGGAAGACCAACCACAGCAGGCACCCCAGGGTGCTCGTTGTTGTCACCTATCTGGGACCCATGGTGTTGTACATGGCTGGGGGAAGAACAGACCGTCAATGACATCAGTGAGGACGAGGAACGGGAAATGAGTAGCTCTGCATCCAACCTTGTTCAAATGGGGTCTTTCATGCTGTCATGTCTGTTGAGGGACCCACGTATAAAAAGGATAAAGGAGAACGATCTGTACTGGGTGGCCACGCTACTAGACCCCGGTATAAGCAGAAAGTGGCAGAAATGTTACCAAATTACCGAAAGTCGGAAAGGATGCAGCAGTTCAAAACCAAACTAAAAATATGCTTTACACAGCTTATAAGGGGGATGTCACAGCACAACGGGAATCTAACAGGGGAAGAGGTGAGTGTAATCCTCCTCCTACCACGGCGGCAAGGACTGGACGATTTACAGATGTGTTGTTGATGGAGGACATGCAGAGCTTTTTCAGTCCTACTCATCGCCACAGCCCTTCGGGATCCAGCCTTAGAGAACGACTCGACCGACAGGTAGCAGACTACCTCGCCTTAACAGCAGATATCGACACTCTGCGGAGCAATGAACCCCTTCACTACTGGGTGTGCAGGCTTGACCTGTGGCCTGAGCTATCCCAGTTTGCGATAGAACTTCTGGCCTGCCCTGCTTCAAGTGTCCTGTCAGAAAGGACCTTCAGCGCAGCAGGAGGCATTGTCACTGACAAGAGAAGTCGCCTCGGTCAAAAAAGTGTTGATTACCTCACCTTCATAAAGATGAATGAGGCATGGATCCCGAAGGGACTGACAGTGGGGATACGTTTTACTAACAAAAGGCCTGATTACATGCCTTGGCCTCAAAATGGTCCCCACACTGCTGTATTTAATGTCTGCATACCGGATGACTTTCGTGAATTCTCCACCACCAACTAGGGTTCAAGCCGCAATGTTTTAGTCACTTTTCTGCCTGGAAAACATAAATTTTTCCGGCCGCTGCTACAATAGCGGCTGCAACAGTGCAATTATTTTTCAGGCATGTGTACATGCCTAATTTTTCTGTCCTATGGTGCAGCACTGTGGCTGCAAAAACAAACCAAAAAAAGGCACATACAAGTGTCAATTCCCTTCGTGATCGTTACCTTGTTGTGGTGAAGGGGCTTGCGTATCACAATGAAGCAATCATCATCACCTCTATAAGTGTGTTGGCAATGTTGCCACACCCCAGATGATAAGGCCGTTGCTTCATTATGATCAGACCAAAAGCGATCGGGTGGCCACGCTACTAGACCCCGGTAGAAGCAGAAAGTGGCAGAAATGTTACCAAATTACCGAAAGTCGGAAAGGATGCAGCAGTTCAAAACCAAACTAAAAAATATGCTTTACACAGCTTATAAGGGGGATGTCAATGGGGATTCGACAATGGTTAATCAATTCGACCGGATAGGGTCCGTAACAGGGATTAAACTGATAGCAATAGTACTAGTTAAGACACCACTCATATAGGGTGTCACAACACATTGCTCTGTGCACGCGCAGTGCCCCAATTTGGGAGTAAGAGGACCGACCAAGCTGCTTTTCCATCTCCCGGTTCCTGAAATCAATTCAGTTTGGTGTATGAGAGTTTGGTCTGTCACTGTGAAGGCAGTCGAAGGTACCCGGCCTAAATTTTTTTCACAAAAGGCAATCCCTGATATGGGACGTAACAGGGATTAAACTGATGAGAATAATACTACAGAAAATACCACTCATATCGGGTGTGACAGTAAATTGCACGGCGCAGACGCAGTCACCGTGGTTTAAAACAGAGTGGAGGGAGCCAGCGTTTTTAACCATCTCCCGTTCGAAAAATCTATTCAATAAATGGCCCCCAGATTGGGGAGTCGGGACGTTAGAGGGATTAAACTGATGAGAATAGTACTACAGAAAATACCACTCATATCGGGTGTGACAGTAAATTGCACGGCGCAGACGCAGTGACCGTGGTTTAAAACAGAGTGGAGGGAGCCAGCGTTTTTTAACCATCTCACCGTTCGAAAAATCAATTCAATTCATCTTTGGGGACCCTTGGTGTTGTACGTGGCTGGGTGGAGGAAGAAACCTTCAATGACATCACCGGGACGTGGCTAGCTTGGTATCCAACCTTGTGCAAATGGGGAGTTTGCGGTTGTGCAAATGAACTGTTTGCGGTGCATTAAAAGGAGTTTGGTCTGTCAATGTCAGTGAAGCGGGTGTAACCCTTACACTACCTGATCGATACAACATCATACCTGATCGTATACACACACTGGATGTTTTAAAGCACGTTATTCCAAACAATTTAGGAATGTTAGGTGATTTATGCCCTTTATGGATTAAAACCCGACTCTGCGTCCACTACGTAATTTTCCATGGGAGTTTTGCCATAGATCCCCTCCGGCATGCCACAGTCCAGGTGTTAGACCCTTGAAACAACTTTCTCATCACTATTGTGGCCAGAAAGAGTCCCTGTGGGTTTTAAAATTCGCCTGCCAATTGAAGTCTATGGCGGTTCGCCCGGTTCGCCCGTTCGCGAACATTTGCAGAAGTTCGCGTTCGCTGTTCGCGAACTGAAAATTTTATGTTCGCGACATCACTATATACCTACAGTGAGGGGCACAATTTGGCTATAACTACAGTGAGGGGCACAATGCGGATATAACTACAGTGAGGGGCACAATGTGGATATAACTACAATGAGGGGCACAATGCGGATATAACTACAGTGAGGGGCACAATGTGGATATAACTACAGTGAGGGGCACAATGTGGATATAACTACAGTGAGGGGCACAATGTGGATATAACTACAGTGAGGGGCACAATACGGATATAACTACAGTGAGGGGCACAATGCGGATATAACTACAGTGAGGGGCACAATGTGGATATAACTACAGTGAGGGGCACAATGTGGATATAACTACAGTGAGGGGCACAATGTGGATATAACTACAGTGAGGGGCACAATGTGGATATAACTACAGTGAGGGGCACAATGTGGATATAACTACAGTATGCCGCTGCTATTGTCCATCTTTGTGAGTTTTAAAAGTTGGGGTTTTGATGATGCCTCCTGCTGCGCTGAAAACCCTCTCTGAGATGACACTGGAGACTAGGCAAGAAAGAACAGAGAGACCATGTACTGGGCCAGTTCCTGCCACTGGTCCAATCGGGCTGCCCAGAAGTCCATGGACTCTTAGCATTCGCCATGTGTCTCTGATGAGCTGCCACTGCCTGACCCCGAAACAACACATGCTCCGTGCCGAGGCTGTCTGGTACAAGTCTAAATCGTTCATGGCTTTTCACTGCTCGTACAGACGCTCAATAATGTGAGCTGGATTGTAGCGGTGTAGCGGTAAACCATTCTGTCGCTGCAAGTCCAGGACAGCGTTTCTCGCCATGTAAGAATGGCTGAAAAGGAGGACAGTCTCTCGGACCTTGCCCGCACATTCTGCAAATCTGTCGCATGACTAAACTGTGCATGTCTTATTTCCCTCAGATGCAGCACGACCACAATGTTCGGCCATTGTCTCCGACCACCTTGTCCAGTTGGAGTTAACGGGGTGACAACCAGCGGGATGTTTGCTGCTTGATGTACTTTATCAAGTGATCGGCTGTGTGGCTACTCTCTCCCAGGCCGATCACCTCCAACACTGCTTGGCAACACTTGGCTTGACACATGTCATACGAAAGAAGGGAAGTGGGAGCGACAGTCTGCCCTGCTGTTGTTGAGGATGGGAGCGTAACATGGAGGCGGAAGCGGATAAGCGACTGGTGTGGGAAGCAGACCGGCGCCAACAATCAGGTGTCAATAGGACTTGGCCTTGTTGCTGTGGTTCTTCCTTGTCACAAAAGCATTGACCCAGTGGACCCTGAAAGAAAGTTACTGTCCCTGCCCGTAAAAGCTGCTCCAGACATCTACGGTGAAGTGTACATGGTGTGCAGCACAGCAAGAATTTCAAAGTGCGGCCCATGTTCTCTGTCAGATAAGACCATAAGGCAGGGGTGGCTTTTGGGAGAAATAATGGTGGCTAGATATCTTCTAGCGAGGCTGAGCAAACACCATCAGCTCCTAAAGGCAGCAGACGCTACTAAATGGTAAAGCAGCGACTGCACCGCCAGCATATTAGCCAGGTGAGAATGAATCTTGCACCCAGTGGATTGCTGGGCATGTAGGGTTGTTTCCTGGCCACACATTCTGTTATTGATGGTTGACGATGGAGTGGATGACGAGGAGTCTGAGGGCGAGAAGCGGAAAGGGATGATAACAATATGACAAAGACACTGCCGCCCATAAATACTGCGTGGCGAAGAAGACCAGGAGAAGGAGGGAACTCGTGCTGCACTAGCTGGCGGACACTTTTGTTTTCCCACTGGATTGGGTGATGCCGCTTCATGTGGTTCAATAGACCTGTGGTGCCTACATCTGTGTTTGACTGCCCAGGCCTTATTTTATTCCTGCCGATCTTGCACATGGCAATGCTTCTGTCTTCTGGAACTGTGGAAAAAGCTTCCAGACAGGAGACAGCTAGCGGCAGCGGAGCCTAGGTCTGGCACATTTTGTGCCTGCGTCCACAGTATCAGCAGCTTCCCCGGTTCCAGAGCTGACCACAATAGATGCAGATCTGGCCCTGGCAGATCTTTGGGAAGTTCTGGCTATTCACTGCTTCTGCTCATTGTTGCCTCTGCGGCTACCATCCTCCTCCTCTAATGTTACCTCCTCAACACCACCATCCTTCAGCACTCGATCTGGCCCCCAAGTCCCGTTCAACACACAATCATCCTCATTCTCCCCGCCACTTTTATCAAACTGTGATGTGTCATTGTGAGCTCCTTGGCTCCTCCCCCGATTTCCTGCTCTGTATTTACTACGAGGACCACTGTCACTACCACTGCTCCTACTACCACCACTATGGCTACAAGTTCTACTAATACCACCACCACCATCACGGCTCTGCATGGGGTCCCCCACCTTTTCCTCAAAACTTCTCCTCCTCCAATTATGAATAATAATGTTGCACCTTTCAGAAGCTAGGGATAACTGTCCTACTACTACTACTGGCTACATGGCTGGTGCCACTACTGCTGCTATTACCCAGATTCTGACTCTATGATGACAAGGCTGGTGGCACTGTTAAATGTCCCTCCTCTTTTACAAACACACTGCACACGGGTGTCGACAATTTACTTTAGTAATATCGCAGTTTTTGCAGTAAAATGTGTTTGTACTGCATAGTCTGATGCAGTAATTTGTTCAGTATCATGGGTATAACAATGTAATTTTTGCAGTAAAATGCCTTTAAAGTTTGAGTTCACTAACACAGGTATAATAATGCAATGTTTGCACTGAAATATCTAAACTCCATGGTCTGATACAGTAATACAACATGTTATTTGCAGTAAAAATGAAATGCATTAAAAATGGGTATAAAAATGGTTTTACGGTAGTTTTACTTTAACTACCCGTTATCTTGCAACACCATGCAATTGGCACTAATGTATTGATACGTCCAATTACAAATGGTAAATTTAAACTGTTTTTAGGAGAAAAAAAGCACAATTCCTCAGTGTTTGCAGCATGGGGTGCTGCAAAATATTGAGGTGCTATCAATAAGCCCAATAAGTAGAAATGTTAGCTTTAAAAAATGAAAAGCTGGCTGTTCATATACAGAAAAAATGAGTTTTTTTCTTTCAAGATCTTGCTGTATTAAACATACTCAGTCCCTCACTCCCTATAAACTTTCTCAGGTCAAAGTCCCAAAAATCTCCCCAGTTATATCTCCTTATTCTTTCTGTATACTCTACTTTTAGTGTCACACTATATTAGTGGCAGGGACTGAAATAGCTTTTTGTCAGAATTTGCCATTTTACATAATTCCAGAATATCGTTCTATGACGTTGTTAACAATGGACCTTCCTTAATTCAGTGTTTTTTAACCACTGTGCCGTGGCACACTAGTGTGCCGTGAGATATTGTCTGGTGTGCCGTGTCTTTGTGAGCCGCTGCTAAGTTCAGAAGCAGTATGCAGCCGGGAATTGCGATTATTGCGGTTAGTCTGATCAGCGCTGCAGGGCTCGGGCAGGAGTGAGTATGGTGGTCGGCGTCAATCCTGCGAGACCTGCGATTTCTCGAGGTCGCGGCAGGTCTCGCGAGATTCAGTGCCCCTTACACTGTCTCTCTGCCTCTGTGTAATGTCACCCCTGCCCTTACACTGCCTCTCTGCCTCTGTGTAGTATGACCCCTGCCCCTTACACTGTCTCTCTGCCTCTGTGTAATGTCACCCCTGCCCTTACACTGCCTCTCTACCTCTGTGTAGTATGACCCCTGCCCCTTACACTCTCTCTCTGTAATGTCACTCCTGCTTCTTACACTGCCTCTGTGTAGTATCACCCCTGCCCCTTACACTGCCTCTCTGTAATGTCACCCTGCTTCTTACACTGCCTCTGTGTAGTATCACCCCTGCCCCTTACACTGCCTCTCTGTAATGTCACCCCTGCTTCTTACACTGCCTCTCTGCCTCTGTGTAGTATGACCCCTGCCCCTTACACTGCCTCTCTGTAATGTCACCCTGCCCCTTACACTGCCTCTCTGTAATGTCACCCTGCTTCTTACACTGCCTCTGTGTAGTATCACCCCTGCCCCTTACACTGCCTCTCTGTAATGTCACCCCTGCTTCTTACACTGCCTCTCTGCCTCTGTGTAGTATGACCCCTGCCCCTTACACTGCCTCTCTGTAATGTCACCCCTGCTTCTTACACTGCCTCTCTGCCTCTGTGTAGTATGACCCCTGCCCCTTACACTGCCTCTCTGTAATGTCACCCCTGCCCCTTACACTGCCTCTCTGTAATGTTACTCCTGCTTCTTACACTGCCTCTGTGTAGTATCACCCCTGCCCTTTACACCTCCTCTCTGTAATGTCACCCCATCCCCTTATACTGCCTCTATGCCTCTGTGTAATGTCACCCCTGCCCCTTACACTGCCCCTCTGTAATGTCACCCCATCCCCTAACACTGCCTCGATGCCTCTGTGTGATGTCACCCCTGCCCCTTACACTGCCCCTCTGTAATGTCACCCCATCCCCTTACACTGCCTCTTTGTAGTGTTACCCCTGCCCCTTACACTGCCTCTGTGTAGTATCACCCCTGCCCCTTACACTGCCTCTGTGTAGTATCAACCCTGCCCCTTACACTGCCTCTGTGTAATGTCACCCCTGCTCCTTACACCTTCTCTCTGTAATGTCACCCCTGCCCCTTACACTGCCTCTCTGTAGTATCACCCCTGCCCCTTACACTGCCTCTTTGTAGTATCACCCTGCCCCTTACACTGCCTCTCTGTAATGTCACCCTGCCCCTTACACTGCCTCTCTGTAATGTCACCCATGCCCCTTACACTGCCTCTGTGTAATGTCACCCCTGCCCCTTACACTGCCTCTGTGTAGTATCACCCTGCCCCTTACACTGCCTCTCTGTAATGTCACCCTGCCCCTTACACTGCCTCTGTGTAATGTCACCCTGCCCCTTACACTGCCTCTGTGTAGTATCACCCCTGCCCTTACACTGCCTCTGTGTAGTATCACCCCTGCCCCTTACACTGCCTCTCTGTAATGTCACCCCTGCCCCTTACACTGCCTCTCTGTAATGTCACCCTGCCCCTTACACTGCCTCTGTGTAGTATCACCCCTGCCTCTTACACTGCCTCTGTGTAGTATCACCCCTGCCCCTTACACTGCCTCTGTGTAGTATCACCCCTGCCCCTTACACTGCCTCTGTGTAGTATCACCCTGCCCCTTACACTGCCTCTCTGTAATGTCACCCCTGCCCCTTACACTGCCTCTCTGTAATGTCACCCCTGCCCTTACACTGCCTCTCTGTAATGTCACCCCTGCCCCTTACACTGCCTCTCTGTAATGTCACCCTGCCCTTACACTGCCTCTCTGTAATGTCACCCCTGCCCCTTACACTGCCTCTCTGTAATGTCACCCCTGCCCCATACACTGCCTCTCTGTAATGTCACCCCTGCTTCTTACACTGCCTCTCTGTAATGTCACCACTGCCCCTTACACTGCCTCTCTGTAATGTCACCCCTGCTTCTTACACTGCCTCTCTGTAATGTCACCCCTGCCCCTTACACTGCCTCTGTGTAATGTCACCCCTGCTTCTTACACTCCCTCTCTGTAATGTCACCCCTGCCCCTTACACTGCCTCTGTGTAATGTCACCCCTGCCCCTTACACTGCCTCTGTGTAGTATCACCCCTGCCCCTTACACTGCCTCTCTGTAATGTCACCCCTGCCCCTTACACTGCCTCTGTGTAATGTCACCCCTGCCCTTACACTGCCTCTGTGTAGTATCACCCCTGCCCCTTACACTGCCTCTGTGTAGTATCACCCTGCCCCTTACACTGCCTCTCTGTAATGTCACCCCTGCCCCTTACACTGCCTCTCTGTAATGTCACCCCTGCCCCTTACACTGCCTCTCTGTAATGTCACCCCTGCCCCTTACACTGCCTCTCTGTAATGTCACCCCTGCCCTTACACTGCCTCTCTGTAATGTCACCCCTGCCCCTTACACTGCCTCTCTGTAATGTCACCCTGCCCCATACACTGCCTCTCTGTAATGTCACCCCTGCTTCTTACACTGCCTCTTTGAAATGTCACCCTGCCCCTTACACTGCCTCTCTGTAATGTCACCCCTGCCCCTTACACTGCCTCTGTGTAGTATCACCCCTGCCCCTTACACTGCCTCTGTGTAATGTCACCCTGCCCCTTACACTGCCTCTCTGTAATGTCACCCTGCCCCTTACACTGCCTCTCTGTAATGTCACCCCTGCTTTACACTGCCTCTCGTAATGTCACCCTGCTTCTTACACTGCCTCTCTGAAATGTCACCCTGCCCCTTACAGTGCCTCTCTGTAATGTCACCCTGCCCCTTACACTGCCTCTGTGTAATGTCACCCTGCCCTTACACTGCCTCTCTGTAATGTCACCCTGCCCCTTACACTGCCTCTCTGTAATGTCACCCCTGCCCCTTACACTGCCTCTCTGTAATGTCACCCCTGCTTCTTACACTGCCTCTCTGTAATGTCACTCCTGCTTCTTACACTGCCTCTCTGTAATGTCACCCCTGCCCCTTACACTGCCTCTCTGTAATGTCACCCCTGCCCCTTACACTGCCTCTCTGTAATGTCACCCCTGCCCCTTACACTGCCTCTGTGTAATGTCACCCCTGCCCCTTACACTGCCTCTCTGTAATGTCACCCCTGCCCCTTACACTGCCTCTCTGTAATGTCACCCCTGCCCCTTACACTGCCTCTCTGTAATGTCACCCCTGCTTCTTACACTGCCTCTCTGCCTCTTTGTAGTATAACCCCCAAGTCTCTATGTGACATCAACATCCTGAGACGGTCTGGCCAGGTTCCTGCTCTGTATATCTTGTATAAAATGTCTTGTGTTTCTCTGTCTCCACAGGGTTCAATGACACAGGAGCCCTGTCCTCAATACACACCCAAGAATCACTGGGGCCGCCATGCCCATCTTCCTCAGGTGAATGTTGCTGCTGCTACTGTGCATGATATTGTATAATGATGCGGACGGGAGGATGGTGAGGTGAAGAAGGAGGAGGGGCTTATACTTTATGTTGTCACAAATCGTGTAGTGCTTGCCCCTCCCCTAATACATTACTTTGCCCCTCCTCAGCCCTTCCTCCTTATAATCCAGGTGGGAAGTAATTCTAATTTCCTTGGTCTTCCTGCACTGGAGGAGCAGCCATCTTCCTGGCCTTCTCCAGCCTACAGCACGAGGCAAGGCCATGTTCAGATTTGCCAGATATCCCCGCAGTACAATGCATGTGAATGGGGTCCTCAAAACAGTGTCAGGGGATGAAATCCATGCAGAAATCTGCGGAGACCTACTGTAAGGCTACATGCACACGTTGTTTTTTGCTGTCCACAAATCGCGGATCCGCCTTTTTTTCACATCCGTTCCTTGTGTCCACAAATTTTGAAGGTTGTGTTTCCGTGTGTCTTCCGTTTTTTTAGATCTGCAAAAAAAACTGAAGGCTTGAACCAGTTTCTTAAAGTACCTGTACAAGTCCCCTGGTTTCCAAGCAACCATCCGCAAAAAACCGATGCGGATGACAAACGGATGGCTTCTGTTGGTCATCCGCATTTTTGCTGGACCCATTGACTTCTATGGGTCTGCAAACCATTTTTTGCGGACTAGAATAGGACATTTTTTTGCGGACGTGAAATGCGGACAATGGAGGCCGCAAAAACCACTGCCGTGTGCATGTAGGCTAAGACGCAGCTGTAGACACTGAGTTCTGCAGATCACTCATTTTAGTGTAAGATTGTCGCAGTTTTTCTCCTTAGATTTCTTCATCTGCAGTAGTGAAATCGGTTCCTAAATCTGGGTTTCAATGTAGATCCTGCCACAGATTCATTGCTGCCACAAATGTTCCAAATCCATAGGGAAGCTCCGCCACGGCTGCACTGTAATTATGGCAGGGACTTTTCCCGTGGTTTTCTGGGACTGACACCATCTTTATTTCTCATTTTAGGGTCATTGGCATCCAGCGCTGGTAGGGACCTGAGAACAATGGGGGCCATCCTGATCATGGAGTCTCTGCTCCTCCTCCTGTGGTGACCCCCGGCTATCTGCTCCTTGTGGTTTATGATGCTCGTCTCGCCCTCGCCCCTCGCTGACTCACCCAACTCACTAATCATCACTGATCTCACAATTTGAGGTCGCCTGCCACTTCTTCATCGTGGATGGATGCAATGTGCAGATGCTCGCCTCTTCAGGATTTAGATTTGCTCTGCCCTCTGCTCTGCAGGATAAACAGTAGATCCGCTCTGTCCTCTGCTCTGTCCTCTGCTCTGTCCTCTGCGCTGTCCTCTTCTCTATAGGATGTAGATCTGCTCTGTCCTCTGCTCTGTAGGATGTAGATCTGCTCTGTCCTCTGCTCTGTAGGATGTAGATGTGCTCTGTCCTCTGCTCTGTAGGATGTAGATGTGCTCTGTCCTCTGCTCTGTAGGATGTAGATCCGCTCTGTCCTCTGCTCTGCAGGATAAACAGTAGATCTGCTCTGTCCTCTGCTCTGCAGGATGTAGATCTGCTCTGTCCTCTGCTCCGCAGGATGTAGATCTGCTCTGTCCTCTGCTCCGCAGGATGTAGATCTGCTCTGTCCTCTTCTCTATAGGATGTAGATCTGCTCTGTCCTCTGCTCTGTAGGATGTAGATCTGCTCTGTCCTCTGCTCTGCAGGATGTAGATCTGCTCTGTCCTCTGCTCTCGCAGGATGTAGATCTGCTCTGTCCTCTGCTCTGCAGGATGAAGATCCGCTCTGTCCTCGCTCCAGGATGTAGATCTGCTCTGTCCTCTGCTTAGGATGTAGATCTGCTCTGTCCTCTGCTCTGCAGGATGTAGATCTGCTCTGTCCTCTGCTCTGCAGGATGTAGATCTGCTCTGTCCTCTGCTCTGCAGGATGTAGATCTGCTCTGTCCTCTGCTCTCCAGGATGTAGATCCGCTCTGTCCTCTACTCCGCAGGATTGTAGATCTGCTCTGTCCTCTGCTCTGTAGGATGTAGATCTGCTCTGTCCTCTGCTCTGCAGGATGTAGATCTGCTCTGTCCTCTGCTCTGCAGGATGTAGATCTGCTCTGTCCTCTGCTCTCCAGGATAAAGATCCGCTCTGTCCTCTACTCCGCAGGATTGTAGATCTACTCTGTCCTCTGCTCTGTAGGATGTAGATCTGCTCTGTCCTCTGCTCTGCAGGATGTAGATCTGCTCTGTCCTCTGCTCTGCAGGATGTAGATCTGCTCTGTCCTCTGCTCTCCAGGATGTAGATCTGCTCTGTCCTCTGCTCTCCAGGATGTAGATCTGCTCTGTCCTCTGCTCTCCAGGATGTAGATCTGCTCTGTCCTCTGCTCTGCAGGATGTAGATCTGCTCTGTCCTCTGCTCTGCAGGATGTAGATCTGCTCTGTCCTCTGCTCTGCAGGATGTAGATCTGCTCTGTCCTCTGCTCTCCAGGATGTAGATCTGCTCTGTCCTCTGCTCTCCAGGATGTAGATCTGCTCTGTCCTCTGCTTTCCAGGATGTAGATCTGCTCTGTCCTCTGCTCTCCAGGATGTAGATCTGCTCTGTCCTCTGCTCTGCAGGATGTAGATCTGCTCTGTCCTCTGCTCCGCAGGATGTAGATCTGCTCTGTCCTCTGCTCTGTACGATGTAGATCTGCTCTGTCCTCTGCTCTGTAGGATGTAGATCTGCTCTGTACTCTGCTCTGTAGGATGTAGATCCGCTCTGTCCTCTGCTCTGTAGGATGTAGATCTGCTCTGTCCTCTGCTCTGTAGGATGTAGATGTGCTCTGTCCTCTGCTCCGCAGGATGTAGATCTGCTCTGTCCTCTGCTCTTCAGGATGTAGATCTGCTCTGTCCTCTGCTCTCCAGGATGTAGATCTGCTCTGTCCTCTGCTCTGCAGGATGTAGATCTGCTCTGTCCTCTGCTCTGCAGGATGTAGATCTGCTCTAGATCTGCACTGTCCTCTGCTCTGCAGGATGTAGATCTGCTCTGTCCTCTGCTCTGCAGGATGTAGATCTGCTCTGTCCTCTGCTCCG
This sequence comes from Bufotes viridis, assembly GCA_033119425.1. Classification (NCBI taxonomy): domain Eukaryota; kingdom Metazoa; phylum Chordata; class Amphibia; order Anura; family Bufonidae; genus Bufotes; species Bufotes viridis. Next base: position 1,500,374 of record CM065595.1, on the reverse strand, counting down.
CAGGATGTAGATCTGCTCTGTCCTCTGCTCCGCAGAATGTAGATCTGCTCTGTCCTCTGCTCTGTAGGCTGTAGATCTGCTCCTTCCTCTGCTCTGTAGGATGTAGATCCGCTCTGTCCTCTGCTCTGTAGGATGTAGATCTGCTCTGTCCTCTGCTCTGTAGGATGTAGATCTGCTCCTTCCTCTGCTCTGTAGGATGTAGATCTGCTCTGTCCTTTGCTCCACAGGATGTAGATCCGCTCTGTCCTCTGCTCTGCAGGATGTAGATCTGCTCTGTCCTCTGCTCTGTAGGATGTAGATCTGCACTGTCCTCTGCTCTGCAGGATGTAGATCTGCTCTGTCCTCTGCTCTGTAGGATGTAGATCCACTCTGTCCTCTGCTCTGCAGGATAAACAGTAGATCTGCTCTGTCCTCTGCTCTGCAGGATGTAGATCCGCTCTGTCCTCTGCTCTGCAGGATGTAGATCTGCTCTGTCCTCTGCTCCGCAGGATGTAGATCTGCTCTGTAGGATGTAGATCTGCACTGTCCTCTGCTCTGCAGGATGTAGATCTGCTCTGTAGGATGTAGATCTGCACTGTCCTCTGCTCTGTAGGATGTAGATCCGCTCTGTCCTCTGCTCTGCAGGATAAACAGTAGATCTGCACTGTCCTCTGCAGGATGTAGATCTGCTCTGTCCTCTGCTCTGCAGGATAAACAGTAGATCTGCACTGTCCTCTGCAGGATGTAGATCTGCACTGTCCTCTGCTCTGCAGGATGTAGATCTGCTCTGTCCTCTGCTCTGCAGGATGTAGATCTGCTCTGTCCTCTGCTCTGTAGGATGTTTATCTGCTCTGTCCTCTGCTCTGTAGGATGTAGATCTGCTCTGTCCTCTGCTCTGCAGGATGTAGATCTGCTCTGTCCTCTGCTCCGCAGGATGGATAGCTGTTGTCTTTTGTATTTTGTCCTCTTTTTTTCCTCTCATTATATAATCTTTAATAATAAAGAATGATAAGATCCCGCAGCTGATGTGAATGAGCAAAGCAGCGAGCGGTGTGGCCTGTGCACCGAGCCGGCGTTGTTGCTGATGTTGTGTCCTGACAAAAGACAGGTCGACACAAGCCCCAGAATGTGGGGTGGGTGTGGGGTGTCTGACCCTCGCTAATCCCTACTCCACCCAGAGCTGGTCTAGGCACATAACATTCCCCTCACTCACAGCGACAGGATAACAGAGGATAACAGGTGAAGCCGACACAAGAGAGGATACTGGGAGCAGAGTCCACTTATTGGACAAAAGAGGTGGTACTGTGCAATACATCTATAGAGAGTAAGAGCAGATACTGAGGATAACACCCGGGATACAGGAGAAGTGGTACTGTGCAATATATCTATAGAGAATGAGAGCAGATACTGAGGATTACACCCGGGATACAGGAGAAGTGGTACTGTGCAGTGAATATATACAGAATAAGAGCAGATACTGAGGATTACACCCAGTATACAGGAGAAGTGGTACTGTGCAGTGTACATATATACAGAATAAGAACAGATACTGAGGATTACACCCAGTATACAGGACAGGAGAAGTGGTACTGTGCAGTGTGTATATATATAGAATAAGAGCAGATACTGAGGATTACACCCGGTATACAGGAGAGGAGAAGTGGTACTGTGCAGTGTATATATATACAGGATAAGAGCAGATACTGAGGATTACACCCAGTATACAGGACAGGAGAAGTGGTACTGTGCAGTGTATATATATACAGAATAAGAGCAGATACTGAGGATAACACCCGGGATACAGGAGAAGTGGTACTGTGCAATATATCTATAGAGAATGAGAGCAGATACTGAGGATTACACCCGGGATACAGGAGAAGTGGTACTGTGCAGTGAATATATACAGAATAAGAGCAGATACTGAGGATTACACCCAGTATACAGGAGAAGTGGTACTGTGCAGTGTATATATACAGAATAAGAGCAGATACTGAGGATTACACCCAGTATACAGGAGAAGTGGTACTGTGCAGTGTATATATATACAGGATAAGAGCAGATACTGAGGATTACACCCAGTATACAGGGCAGGAGAAGTGGTACTGTGCAGTGTATATATATACAGGATAAGAGCAGATACTGGAAAGACTCATCTGATCTCTGCTGTAAGGACAGCGTCCTGACAGCACCCCAAAAAGCCCTTATTAGGGCTGCAACATTAGTCTGCTTTTTTTCCTTTATATACATATTGCAGTTGCATGGCCTGCCTGTGTGTGAGGAGATGCAGGCCCACAGACTGTAGTGTGCCCACTGCCAGTGCCCACCCTGTCATCCCATGTGGCACAGGACTTTTGCATCAAAAAAGGCATTTCATTTTTACACTTTAATCTAAGGTTAGTTGCCTGCCAGTGTGTGTCAGGCTGACTTCCACTGACTGTAGTGTGCCCACTGCCAGTGTCCAACCACTGATACCGGGTGGCACAGGACTTTGCATAAAAAGGCATTTAATTTTTACACTTTAGTGTAATTTCAGCTGCTTGCCTGCTGCTAGTGTGTGTCAGGCCGACTTCAACTGACTGTAGTGTGCCCACTGCCAGTGCCCACCCCTGTCATCCCGTGTGGCACAGGACTTTGCTTAAAAAAGGCATTTCAATTTTTACACTTTAATCTAGGTTAGAGTTGCCTGCCAGTGTGTGTCAGGCTGACTTCCACTGACTGTAGTGTGCCCACTGCCAGTGTCCACCACTCATACCCGGCTGGCACAGGACTTTGCATAAAAAGGCATTTAATTTTTACACTTTAGTGTAATTTCAGTTGCTTGCCTGCTGCCAGTGTGTGTCAGGCCCGACTTCCACTGACTGTAGTGTGCCCACTGCCAGTGCCAACCACTGATACCCGGGTGGCACAGTAGCTTGCCGATAAATAAGGCATTTAATTTTTAGACAGTAGTCTAAATTCAGTTGCTTGCCTGCTGCCAGTGTGTGTCAGGCCCTCTTCCACTGACTGTAGTGTGCCCACTGCCAGTGCCAACCACTGATACCGGGTGGCACAGTAGCTTGCCGATAAATAAGGCATTTAATTTTTAGACAGTAGTCTAAATTCAGTTGCTTGCCTGCTGCCAGTGTGTGTCAGGCCCGCTTCCACTGACTGTAGTGTGCCCACTGCCAGTGCCAACCACTGATACCGGGTGGCACAGTAGCTTGCCGATAAATAAGGCATTTAATTTTTAGACAGTAGTCTAAATTCAGTTGCTTGCCTGCTGCCAGTGTGTGTCAGGCCCACTTCCACAGACTGTAGTGTGCCCACTGCCAGTGCCAACCACTCATACCGGGTGGCACAGTACCTAGCAGCGTGGTACCACTTATCTAAAAAAAATGACAGGCAGAGGCAGGCCACACTCGCAGGGGCCGTCGTGGTCGTGGTGCTGTGATTTCCACTGTCCCTGGAATAATGCCCAGTTTTCAGAGGCCACGTACCCTGAACCCGAAAAATTCAGAGGACGTAGTTGACTGGCTTAGACAGGACACCCAATCTTCAACAGCTTCCGCTAAGAACCTTGGCGCACCATCCTCCTCCAGCTCAGCTTCGGTCACCTGCTCTCAAGTTACCACGCACCCGCCCGTCGCCACCACCACCACTACCACCACAGCCACCACAGCCGCTTCACTTGATCCGTCAGAGGAGTTATTTACACATCAGTTGGATGCAATTAGTGATGCGCAACCATTATTGCCAGATGATGTAGATTACGGGGATATGTCTCAGTCAGGCAGGATTACACACATGGACGTACAGTGTGATGATGATGATGATGATGATGTACCCGCTGCTGCTTCCTTTGCTGAGGTGTCAGATACAAGTGAAGCGGTTGATGATGACGATGTGTCCACGGATGCCACGTGGGTGCCTGCTCGAAGAGAGAAGAGGGGAAAGTTCTGAAGGGGAGACAGAGAGAATGAGGAGACGAGTTGGAAGCAGGGGAAGGTCGTCGCAAGGAGTTAGTGGCACAGTCAGACAGCATGTATCGGCACCTGGGGTCAGCCAGACAGCACGCCAGTCAACGCATGCTGTTGCCACCACCAGAATGCCGTCATTGCAAAGCTCAGCAGTGTGGCATTTTTTTTGTGTGTCTGCCTCTGATAAAAGCAATGCCATTTGCAACCTGTGCCAAAAGAAACTGAGTCCTGGGAAGTCCAACACCCACCTTGGTACAACTGCTTTGCGAAGGCACATGATCTCACATCACAAACGCCTATGGGATCAACACATGAGTACAAGCAGCACACAAACTCAAAGCCACCATGCTCCTCCTGGTCCAGCATCTTCAGCCACGTCAACCACTGCTGTCCTCCCTGCCCCCTCTCAACCGCCCGACACTCCATCTCTCACCTTCAGCAGTTCCTGCTCATCTGCCCACAGTCAGGTGTCTGTCAAGGACATGTTTGAGCATAAGAAGCCAATGTCACAAAGTCACCCCTTGCCCGGCGACTGACAGCTGGCTTGACGGAACTCTTAGCCCGCCAGCTTTTACCATACCAGCTGGTAGAGTCTGAGGCCTTCAAAAAATTTGTCGCTATTGGGACACCACAGTGGAAGGTACCTGGACGAAATTTTTTTCAAAAAGGCAATCCCAAACCTCTACCATGTCATTGAAAAGGAAGTCATGGCATCTCTGGCATACAGTGTTGGGGCAAGGGTCCATCTGACCACTGATACCTGGTCTGCAAAGCACGGTCAGGGCAGGTATATCACGTATACTGCGCATTGGGTCAACCTGCTGACGGCTGACAAGCATGGAATGCGTGGCTCCGCAGCGGAGTTGGTGACACCACCACGACTTGCAGGCAGACCTACTGCCACCTCCTCTACTCCTACTCCATCCTCTTCAATATCCTCCTCGGCTGAGTCCTCTTCTGCTGCGGCGTCTGGCTGCACATCAACTGATTCCCCCAGCTCCCCAGGGGCTATTCCACATCCCGGATACGACAGTGTCACGCTATCTTAGGGTTGACTTGCCTGAAAGCAGAGAGCCACACAGGACCAGCACTCCTGTCCGCCCTGAACGCACAGGTGGATCAGTGGCTGACCCCGCACCAACTGGAGATCGGCAAAGTGGTGTGTGACAATGGAAGCAATCTGTTGGCGGCATTAAATTTGGGCAAGTTGTCACATGTGCCGTGCATGGCACATGTGTTGAATCTCATCGTACAACGTTTTGTGTCTAAGTACCCAGGCTTACAGGACGTCCTCAAGCAGGCCAGGAAGGTGTGTGGCCATTTCAGGCGTTCCTACACGGCCATGGCGCACTTTTCCGATATTCAGCGGCGAAACAACATGCCAGTGAGGCGCTTGATATGCGACAGCCCGACACGTTGGAATTCAACACTCTAATGTTCGACCGCCTGCTCCAACAAGAAAAGCCGTCAACGAGTATTTGTATGACCGGAGTGCTAGGACAGCCTCTGCGGAGCTGGGAATCTTTTGCCACGTTACTGGACACTCATGCGCAATGCCTGTAGGCTCATGCGTCCTTTTGAGGAGGTGACAAACCGAGTCAGTCGCACCGAAGGCACCATCAGCGACCTCATCCCATTTGTTTTCTTCCTGGAGCGTGCCCTGCGAAGAGTTCTGGATCAGGCTGTAGATGAGCGTGAAGAGGAAGAGGAAGAGTTGTGGTCACCATCACCACCAGAAACAGCCTTGTCATCATCGCTTGCCGGACCTGCAGCAACGCTGGAAGAGGAGTATGAGGAAGAGGAGTCAGAGGAGGAATGTGGTGGCTTTGAGGAGGAGGAAGACCAACCACAGCAGGCACCCCAGGGTGCTCGTTGTTGTCACCTATCTGGGACCCATGGTGTTGTACATGGCTGGGGGAAGAACAGACCGTCAATGACATCAGTGAGGACGAGGAACGGGAAATGAGTAGCTCTGCATCCAACCTTGTTCAAATGGGGTCTTTCATGCTGTCATGTCTGTTGAGGGACCCACGTATAAAAAGGATAAAGGAGAACGATCTGTACTGGGTGGCCACGCTACTAGACCCCGGTATAAGCAGAAAGTGGCAGAAATGTTACCAAATTACCGAAAGTCGGAAAGGATGCAGCAGTTCAAAACCAAACTAAAAAATATGCTTTACACAGCTTATAAGGGGGATGTCACAGCACAACGGGAATCTAACAGGGGAAGAGGTGAGTGTAATCCTCCTCCTACCACGGCGGCAAGGACTGGACGATTTACAGATGTGTTGTTGATGGAGGACATGCAGAGCTTTTTCAGTCCTACTCATCGCCACAGCCCTTCGGGATCCAGCCTTAGAGAACGACTCGACCGACAGGTAGCAGACTACCTCGCCTTAACAGCAGATATCGACACTCTGCGGAGCAATGAACCCCTTCACTACTGGGTGTGCAGGCTTGACCTGTGGCCTGAGCTATCCCAGTTTGCGATAGAACTTCTGGCCTGCCCTGCTTCAAGTGTCCTGTCAGAAAGGACCTTCAGCGCAGCAGGAGGCATTGTCACTGACAAGAGAAGTCGCCTCGGTCAAAAAAGTGTTGATTACCTCACCTTCATAAAGATGAATGAGGCATGGATCCCGAAGGGACTGACAGTGGGGATACGTTTTACTAACAAAAGGCCTGATTACATGCCTTGGCCTCAAAATGGTCCCCACACTGCTGTATTTAATGTCTGCATACCGGATGACTTTCGTGAATTCTCCACCACCAACTAGGGTTCAAGCCGCAATGTTTTAGTCACTTTTCTGCCTGGAAAACATAAATTTTTCCGGCCGCTGCTACAATAGCGGCTGCAACAGTGCAATTATTTTTCAGGCATGTGTACATGCCTAATTTTTCTGTCCTATGGTGCAGCACTGTGGCTGCAAAAACAAACCAAAAAAAGGCACATACAAGTGTCAATTCCCTTCGTGATCGTTACCTTGTTGTGGTGAAGGGGCTTGCGTATCACAATGAAGCAATCATCATCACCTCTATAAGTGTGTTGGCAATGTTGCCACACCCCAGATGATAAGGCCGTTGCTTCATTATGATCAGACCAAAAGCGATCGGGTGGCCACGCTACTAGACCCCGGTAGAAGCAGAAAGTGGCAGAAATGTTACCAAATTACCGAAAGTCGGAAAGGATGCAGCAGTTCAAAACCAAACTAAAAAATATGCTTTACACAGCTTATAAGGGGGATGTCAATGGGGGATTCGACAATGGTTAATCAATTCGACCGGATAGGGTCCGTAACAGGGATTAAACTGATAGCAATAGTACTAGTTAAGACACCACTCATATAGGGTGTCACAACACATTGCTCTGTGCACGCGCAGTGCCCCAATTTGGGAGTAAGAGGACCGACCAAGCTGCTTTTTCCATCTCCCGGTTCCTGAAATCAATTCAGTTTGGTGTATGAGAGTTTGGTCTGTCACTGTGAAGGCAGTCGAAGGTACCCGGCCTAAATTTTTTTCACAAAAGGCAATCCCTGATATGGGACGTAACAGGGATTAAACTGATGAGAATAATACTACAGAAAATACCACTCATATCGGGTGTGACAGTAAATTGCACGGCGCAGACGCAGTCACCGTGGTTTAAAACAGAGTGGAGGGAGCCAGCGTTTTTAACCATCTCCCGTTCGAAAAATCTATTCAATAAATGGCCCCCAGATTGGGGAGTCGGGACGTTAGAGGATTAAACTGATGAGAATAGTACTACAGAAAATACCACTCATATCGGGTGTGACAGTAAATTGCACGGCGCAGACGCAGTGACCGTGGTTTAAAACAGAGTGGAGGGAGCCAGCGTTTTTTAACCATCTCACCGTTCGAAAAATCAATTCAATTCATCTTTGGGGACCCTTGGTGTTGTACGTGGCTGGGTGGAGGAAGAAACCTTCAATGACATCACCGGGACGTGGCTAGCTTGGTATCCAACCTTGTGCAAATGGGGAGTTTGCGGTTGTGCAAATGAACTGTTTGCGGTGCATTAAAAGGGAGTTTGGTCTGTCAATGTCAGTGAAGCGGGTGTAACCCTTACACTACCTGATCGATACAACATCATACCTGATCGTATACACACACTGGATGTTTTAAAGCACGTTATTCCAAACAATTTAGGAATGTTAGGTGATTTATGCCCTTTATGGATTAAAACCCGACTCTGCGTCCACTACGTAATTTTCCATGGGAGTTTTGCCATAGATCCCCCTCCGGCATGCCACAGTCCAGGTGTTAGACCCCTTGAAACAACTTTCTCATCACTATTGTGGCCAGAAAGAGTCCCTGTGGGTTTTAAAATTCGCCTGCCAATTGAAGTCTATGGCGGTTCGCCCGGTTCGCCCGTTCGCGAACATTTGCAGAAGTTCGCGTTCGCTGTTCGCGAACTGAAAATTTTATGTTCGCGACATCACTATATACCTACAGTGAGGGGCACAATTTGGCTATAACTACAGTGAGGGGCACAATGCGGATATAACTACAGTGAGGGGCACAATGTGGATATAACTACAATGAGGGGCACAATGCGGATATAACTACAGTGAGGGGCACAATGTGGATATAACTACAGTGAGGGGCACAATGTGGATATAACTACAGTGAGGGGCACAATGTGGATATAACTACAGTGAGGGGCACAATACGGATATAACTACAGTGAGGGGCACAATGCGGATATAACTACAGTGAGGGGCACAATGTGGATATAACTACAGTGAGGGGCACAATGTGGATATAACTACAGTGAGGGGCACAATGTGGATATAACTACAGTGAGGGGCACAATGTGGATATAACTACAGTGAGGGGCACAATGTGGATATAACTACAGTATGCCGCTGCTATTGTCCATCTTTGTGAGTTTTAAAAGTTGGGGTTTTGATGATGCCTCCTGCTGCGCTGAAAACCCTCTCTGAGATGACACTGGAGACTAGGCAAGAAAGAACAGAGAGACCATGTACTGGGCCAGTTCCTGCCACTGGTCCAATCGGGCTGCCCAGAAGTCCATGGACTCTTAGCATTCGCCATGTGTCTCTGATGAGCTGCCACTGCCTGACCCCGAAACAACACATGCTCCGTGCCGAGGCTGTCTGGTACAAGTCTAAATCGTTCATGGCTTTTCACTGCTCGTACAGACGCTCAATAATGTGAGCTGGATTGTAGCGGTGTAGCGGTAAACCATTCTGTCGCTGCAAGTCCAGGACAGCGTTTCTCGCCATGTAAGAATGGCTGAAAAGGAGGACAGTCTCTCGGACCTTGCCCGCACATTCTGCAAATCTGTCGCATGACTAAACTGTGCATGTCTTATTTCCCTCAGATGCAGCACGACCACAATGTTCGGCCATTGTCTCCGACCACCTTGTCCAGTTGGAGTTAACGGGGTGACAACCAGCGGGATGTTTGCTGCTTGATGTACTTTATCAAGTGATCGGCTGTGTGGCTACTCTCTCCCAGGCCGATCACCTCCAACACTGCTTGGCAACACTTGGCTTGACACATGTCATACGAAAGAAGGGAAGTGGGAGCGACAGTCTGCCCTGCTGTTGTTGAGGATGGGAGCGTAACATGGAGGCGGAAGCGGATAAGCGACTGGTGTGGGAAGCAGACCGGCGCCAACAATCAGGTGTCAATAGGACTTGGCCTTGTTGCTGTGGTTCTTCCTTGTCACAAAAGCATTGACCCAGTGGACCCTGAAAGAAAGTTACTGTCCCTGCCCGTAAAAGCTGCTCCAGACATCTACGGTGAAGTGTACATGGTGTGCAGCACAGCAAGAATTTCAAAGTGCGGCCCATGTTCTCTGTCAGATAAGACCATAAGGCAGGGGTGGCTTTTGGGAGAAATAATGGTGGCTAGATATCTTCTAGCGAGGCTGAGCAAACACCATCAGCTCCTAAAGGCAGCAGACGCTACTAAATGGTAAAGCAGCGACTGCACCGCCAGCATATTAGCCAGGTGAGAATGAATCTTGCACCCAGTGGATTGCTGGGCATGTAGGGTTGTTTCCTGGCCACACATTCTGTTATTGATGGTTGACGATGGAGTGGATGACGAGGAGTCTGAGGGCGAGAAGCGGAAAGGGATGATAACAATATGACAAAGACACTGCCGCCCATAAATACTGCGTGGCGAAGAAGACCAGGAGAAGGAGGGAACTCGTGCTGCACTAGCTGGCGGACACTTTTGTTTTCCCACTGGATTGGGTGATGCCGCTTCATGTGGTTCAATAGACCTGTGGTGCCTACATCTGTGTTTGACTGCCCAGGCCTTATTTTATTCCTGCCGATCTTGCACATGGCAATGCTTCTGTCTTCTGGAACTGTGGAAAAAGCTTCCAGACAGGAGACAGCTAGCGGCAGCGGAGCCTAGGTCTGGCACATTTTGTGCCTGCGTCCACAGTATCAGCAGCTTCCCGGTTCCAGAGCTGACCACAATAGATGCAGATCTGGCCCTGGCAGATCTTTGGGAAGTTCTGGCTATTCACTGCTTCTGCTCATTGTTGCCTCTGCGGCTACCATCCTCCTCCTCTAATGTTACCTCCTCAACACCACCATCCTTCAGCACTCGATCTGGCCCCCAAGTCCCGTTCAACACACAATCATCCTCATTCTCCCCGCCACTTTTATCAAACTGTGATGTGTCATTGTGAGCTCCTTGGCTCCTCCCCGATTTCCTGCTCTGTATTTACTACGAGGACCACTGTCACTACCACTGCTCCTACTACCACCACTATGGCTACAAGTTCTACTAATACCACCACCACCATCACGGCTCTGCATGGGGTCCCCACCTTTTCCTCAAAACTTCTCCTCCTCCAATTATGAATAATAATGTTGCACCTTTCAGAAGCTAGGGATAACTGTCCTACTACTACTACTGGCTACATGGCTGGTGCCACTACTGCTGCTATTACCCAGATTCTGACTCTATGATGACAAGGCTGGTGGCACTGTTAAATGTCCTCCTCTTTTACAAACACACTGCACACGGGTGTCGACAATTTACTTTAGTAATATCGCAGTTTTTGCAGTAAAATGTGTTTGTACTGCATAGTCTGATGCAGTAATTTGTTCAGTATCATGGGTATAACAATGTAATTTTTGCAGTAAAATGCCTTTAAAGTTTGAGTTCACTAACACAGGTATAATAATGCAATGTTTGCACTGAAATATCTAAACTCCATGGTCTGATACAGTAATACAACATGTTATTTGCAGTAAAAATGAAATGCATTAAAAATGGGTATAAAAATGGTTTTACGGTAGTTTTACTTTAACTACCCGTTATCTTGCAACACCATGCAATTGGCACTAATGTATTGATACGTCCAATTACAAATGGTAAATTTAAACTGTTTTTAGGAGAAAAAAAGCACAATTCCTCAGTGTTTGCAGCATGGGGTGCTGCAAAATATTGAGGTGCTATCAATAAGCCCAATAAGTAGAAATGTTAGCTTTAAAAAATGAAAAGCTGGCTGTTCATATACAGAAAAAATGAGTTTTTTTCTTTCAAGATCTTGCTGTATTAAACATACTCAGTCCCTCACTCCCTATAAACTTTCTCAGGTCAAAGTCCCAAAAATCTCCCCAGTTATATCTCCTTATTCTTTCTGTATACTCTACTTTTAGTGTCACACTATATTAGTGGCAGGGACTGAAATAGCTTTTTGTCAGAATTTGCCATTTTACATAATTCCAGAATATCGTTCTATGACGTTGTTAACAATGGACCTTCCTTAATTCAGTGTTTTTTAACCACTGTGCCGTGGCACACTAGTGTGCCGTGAGATATTGTCTGGTGTGCCGTGTCTTTGTGAGCCGCTGCTAAGTTCAGAAGCAGTATGCAGCCGGGAATTGCGATTATTGCGGTTAGTCTGATCAGCGCTGCAGGGCTCGGGCAGGAGTGAGTATGGTGGTCGGCGTCAATCCTGCGAGACCTGCGATTTCTCGAGGTCGCGGCAGGTCTCGCGGGATTCAGTGCCCCTTACACTGTCTCTCTGCCTCTGTGTAATGTCACCCCTGCCCTTACACTGCCTCTCTGCCTCTGTGTAGTATGACCCCTGCCCCTTACACTGTCTCTCTGCCTCTGTGTAATGTCACCCCTGCCCTTACACTGCCTCTCTACCTCTGTGTAGTATGACCCCTGCCCCTTACACTCTCTCTCTGTAATGTCACTCCTGCTTCTTACACTGCCTCTGTGTAGTATCACCCCTGCCCCTTACACTGCCTCTCTGTAATGTCACCCCTGCTTCTTACACTGCCTCTGTGTAGTATCACCCCTGCCCCTTACACTGCCTCTCTGTAATGTCACCCCTGCTTCTTACACTGCCTCTCTGCCTCTGTGTAGTATGACCCCTGCCCCTTACACTGCCTCTCTGTAATGTCACCCCTGCCCCTTACACTGCCTCTCTGTAATGTCACCCCTGCTTCTTACACTGCCTCTGTGTAGTATCACCCCTGCCCCTTACACTGCCTCTCTGTAATGTCACCCCTGCTTCTTACACTGCCTCTCTGCCTCTGTGTAGTATGACCCCTGCCCCTTACACTGCCTCTCTGTAATGTCACCCCTGCTTCTTACACTGCCTCTCTGCCTCTGTGTAGTATGACCCCTGCCCCTTACACTGCCTCTCTGTAATGTCACCCCTGCCCCTTACACTGCCTCTCTGTAATGTTACTCCTGCTTCTTACACTGCCTCTGTGTAGTATCACCCTGCCCTTTACACCTCCTCTCTGTAATGTCACCCCATCCCCTTATACTGCCTCTATGCCTCTGTGTAATGTCACCCTGCCCCTTACACTGCCCCTCTGTAATGTCACCCCATCCCCTAACACTGCCTCGATGCCTCTGTGTGATGTCACCCCTGCCCCTTACACTGCCCCTCTGTAATGTCACCCCATCCCCTTACACTGCCTCTTTGTAGTGTTACCCCTGCCCCTTACACTGCCTCTGTGTAGTATCACCCCTGCCCCTTACACTGCCTCTGTGTAGTATCAACCCTGCCCCTTACACTGCCTCTGTGTAATGTCACCCCTGCTCCTTACACCTTCTCTCTGTAATGTCACCCCTGCCCCTTACACTGCCTCTCTGTAGTATCACCCCTGCCCCTTACACTGCCTCTTTGTAGTATCACCCTGCCCCTTACACTGCCTCTCTGTAATGTCACCCTGCCCCTTACACTGCCTCTCTGTAATGTCACCCATGCCCCTTACACTGCCTCTGTGTAATGTCACCCCTGCCCCTTACACTGCCTCTGTGTAGTATCACCCCTGCCCCTTACACTGCCTCTCTGTAATGTCACCCCTGCCCCTTACACTGCCTCTGTGTAATGTCACCCTGCCCCTTACACTGCCTCTGTGTAGTATCACCCCTGCCCCTTACACTGCCTCTGTGTAGTATCACCCCTGCCCCTTACACTGCCTCTCTGTAATGTCACCCCTGCCCCTTACACTGCCTCTCTGTAATGTCACCCCTGCCCCTTACACTGCCTCTGTGTAGTATCACCCCTGCCCCTTACACTGCCTCTGTGTAGTATCACCCCTGCCCCTTACACTGCCTCTGTGTAGTATCACCCCTGCCCCTTACACTGCCTCTGTGTAGTATCACCCCTGCCCCTTACACTGCCTCTCTGTAATGTCACCCCTGCCCCTTACACTGCCTCTCTGTAATGTCACCCCTGCCCTTACACTGCCTCTCTGTAATGTCACCCCTGCCCCTTACACTGCCTCTCTGTAATGTCACCCTGCCCTTACACTGCCTCTCTGTAATGTCACCCCTGCCCCTTACACTGCCTCTCTGTAATGTCACCCCTGCCCCATACACTGCCTCTCTGTAATGTCACCCCTGCTTCTTACACTGCCTCTCTGTAATGTCACCACTGCCCCTTACACTGCCTCTCTGTAATGTCACCCCTGCTTCTTACACTGCCTCTCTGTAATGTCACCCTGCCCTTACACTGCCTCTGTGTAATGTCACCCCTGCTTCTTACACTCCCTCTCTGTAATGTCACCCCTGCCCTTACACTGCCTCTGTGTAATGTCACCCCTGCCCCTTACACTGCCTCTGTGTAGTATCACCCTGCCCTTACACTGCCTCTCTGTAATGTCACCCTGCCCCTTACACTGCCTCTGTGTAATGTCACCCCTGCCCCTTACACTGCCTCTGTGTAGTATCACCCCTGCCCCTTACACTGCCTCTGTGTAGTATCACCCTGCCCCTTACACTGCCTCTCTGTAATGTCACCCCTGCCCCTTACACTGCCTCTCTGTAATGTCACCCCTGCCCCTTACACTGCCTCTCTGTAATGTCACCCCTGCCCCTTACACTGCCTCTCTGTAATGTCACCCCTGCCCCTTACACTGCCTCTCTGTAATGTCACCCCTGCCCCTTACACTGCCTCTCTGTAATGTCACCCCTGCCCCATACACTGCCTCTCTGTAATGTCACCCCTGCTTCTTACACTGCCTCTTTGAAATGTCACCCCTGCCCCTTACACTGCCTCTCTGTAATGTCACCCCTGCCCCTTACACTGCCTCTGTGTAGTATCACCCCTGCCCCTTACACTGCCTCTGTGTAATGTCACCCCTGCCCCTTACACTGCCTCTCTGTAATGTCACCCCTGCCCCTTACACTGCCTCTCTGTAATGTCACCCCTGCTTCTTACACTGCCTCTCTGTAATGTCACCCCTGCTTCTTACACTGCCTCTCTGAAATGTCACCCCTGCCCCTTACAGTGCCTCTCTGTAATGTCACCCCTGCCCCTTACACTGCCTCTGTGTAATGTCACCCCTGCCCCTTACACTGCCTCTCTGTAATGTCACCCTGCCCCTTACACTGCCTCTCTGTAATGTCACCCCTGCCCCTTACACTGCCTCTCTGTAATGTCACCCTGCTTCTTACACTGCCTCTCTGTAATGTCACTCCTGCTTCTTACACTGCCTCTCTGTAATGTCACCCTGCCCCTTACACTGCCTCTCTGTAATGTCACCCCTGCCCTTACACTGCCTCTCTGTAATGTCACCCCTGCCCCTTACACTGCCTCTGTGTAATGTCACCCTGCCCCTTACACTGCCTCTCTGTAATGTCACCCCTGCCCCTTACACTGCCTCTCTGTAATGTCACCCCTGCCCCTTACACTGCCTCTCTGTAATGTCACCCTGCTTCTTACACTGCCTCTCTGCCTCTTTGTAGTATAACCCCAAGTCTCTATGTGACATCAACATCCTGAGACGGTCTGGCCAGGTTCCTGCTCTGTATATCTTGTATAAAATGTCTTGTGTTTCTCTGTCTCCACAGGGTTCAATGACACAGGAGCCCTGTCCTCAATACACACCCAAGAATCACTGGGGCCGCCATGCCCATCTTCCTCAGGTGAATGTTGCTGCTGCTACTGTGCATGATATTGTATAATGATGCGGACGGGAGGATGGTGAGGTGAAGAAGGAGGAGGGGCTTATACTTTATGTTGTCACAAATCGTGTAGTGCTTGCCCCTCCCCTAATACATTACTTTGCCCCTCCTCAGCCCTTCCTCCTTATAATCCAGGTGGGAAGTAATTCTAATTTCCTTGGTCTTCCTGCACTGGAGGAGCAGCCATCTTCCTGGCCTTCTCCAGCCTACAGCACGAGGCAAGGCCATGTTCAGATTTGCCAGATATCCCCGCAGTACAATGCATGTGAATGGGGTCCTCAAAACAGTGTCAGGGGATGAAATCCATGCAGAAATCTGCGGAGACCTACTGTAAGGCTACATGCACACGTTGTTTTTTGCTGTCCACAAATCGCGGATCCGCCTTTTTTTCACATCCGTTCCTTGTGTCCACAAATTTTGAAGGTTGTGTTTCCGTGTGTCTTCCGTTTTTTTAGATCTGCAAAAAAAACTGAAGGCTTGAACCAGTTTCTTAAAGTACCTGTACAAGTCCCCTGGTTTCCAAGCAACCATCCGCAAAAAACCGATGCGGATGACAAACGGATGGCTTCTGTTGGTCATCCGCATTTTTGCTGGACCCATTGACTTCTATGGGTCTGCAAACCATTTTTTGCGGACTAGAATAGGACATTTTTTTGCGGACGTGAAATGCGGACAATGGAGGCCGCAAAAACCACTGCCGTGTGCATGTAGGCTAAGACGCAGCTGTAGACACTGAGTTCTGCAGATCACTCATTTTAGTGTAAGATTGTCGCAGTTTTTCTCCTTAGATTTCTTCATCTGCAGTAGTGAAATCGGTTCCTAAATCTGGGTTTCAATGTAGATCCTGCCACAGATTCATTGCTGCCACAAATGTTCCAAATCCATAGGGAAGCTCCGCCACGGCTGCACTGTAATTATGGCAGGGACTTTTCCCGTGGTTTTCTGGGACTGACACCATCTTTATTTCTCATTTTAGGGTCATTGGCATCCAGCGCTGGTAGGGACCTGAGAACAATGGGGGCCATCCTGATCATGGAGTCTCTGCTCCTCCTCCTGTGGTGACCCCCGGCTATCTGCTCCTTGTGGTTTATGATGCTCGTCTCGCCCTCGCCCCTCGCTGACTCACCCAACTCACTAATCATCACTGATCTCACAATTTGAGGTCGCCTGCCACTTCTTCATCGTGGATGGATGCAATGTGCAGATGCTCGCCTCTTCAGGATTTAGATTTGCTCTGCCCTCTGCTCTGCAGGATAAACAGTAGATCCGCTCTGTCCTCTGCTCTGTCCTCTGCTCTGTCCTCTGCGCTGTCCTCTTCTCTATAGGATGTAGATCTGCTCTGTCCTCTGCTCTGTAGGATGTAGATCTGCTCTGTCCTCTGCTCTGTAGGATGTAGATGTGCTCTGTCCTCTGCTCTGTAGGATGTAGATGTGCTCTGTCCTCTGCTCTGTAGGATGTAGATCCGCTCTGTCCTCTGCTCTGCAGGATAAACAGTAGATCTGCTCTGTCCTCTGCTCTGCAGGATGTAGATCTGCTCTGTCCTCTGCTCCGCAGGATGTAGATCTGCTCTGTCCTCTGCTCCGCAGGATGTAGATCTGCTCTGTCCTCTTCTCTATAGGATGTAGATCTGCTCTGTCCTCTGCTCTGTAGGATGTAGATCTGCTCTGTCCTCTGCTCTGCAGGATGTAGATCTGCTCTGTCCTCTGCTCTGCAGGATGTAGATCTGCTCTGTCCTCTGCTCTCCAGGATAAAGATCCGCTCTGTCCTCTACTCCGCAGGATTGTAGATCTGCTCTGTCCTCTGCTCTGTAGGATGTAGATCTGCTCTGTCCTCTGCTCTGCAGGATGTAGATCTGCTCTGTCCTCTGCTCTGCAGGATGTAGATCTGCTCTGTCCTCTGCTCTCCAGGATAAAGATCCGCTCTGTCCTCTACTCCGCAGGATTGTAGATCTACTCTGTCCTCTGCTCTGTAGGATGTAGATCTGCTCTGTCCTCTGCTCTGCAGGATGTAGATCTGCTCTGTCCTCTGCTCTGCAGGATGTAGATCTGCTCTGTCCTCTGCTCTCCAGGATGTAGATCTGCTCTGTCCTCTGCTCTCCAGGATGTAGATCTGCTCTGTCCTCTGCTTTCCAGGATGTAGATCTGCTCTGTCCTCTGCTCTCCAGGATGTAGATCTGCTCTGTCCTCTGCTCTGCAGGATGTAGATCTGCTCTGTCCTCTGCTCTGCAGGATGTAGATCTGCTCTGTCCTCTGCTCTCCAGGATGTAGATCTGCTCTGTCCTCTGCTCTCCAGGATGTAGATCTGCTCTGTCCTCTGCTTTCCAGGATGTAGATCTGCTCTGTCCTCTGCTCTCCAGGATGTAGATCTGCTCTGTCCTCTGCTCTGCAGGATGTAGATCTGCTCTGTCCTCTGCTCCGCAGGATGTAGATCTGCTCTGTCCTCTGCTCTGTACGATGTAGATCTGCTCTGTCCTCTGCTCTGTAGGATGTAGATCTGCTCTGTACTCTGCTCTGTAGGATGTAGATCCGCTCTGTCCTCTGCTCTGTAGGATGTAGATCTGCTCTGTCCTCTGCTCTGTAGGATGTAGATGTGCTCTGTCCTCTGCTCCGCAGGATGTAGATCTGCTCTGTCCTCTGCTCTTCAGGATGTAGATCTGCTCTGTCCTCTGCTCTCCAGGATGTAGATCTGCTCTGTCCTCTGCTCTGCAGGATGTAGATCTGCTCTGTCCTCTGCTCTGCAGGATGTAGATCTGCTCTAGATCTGCACTGTCCTCTGCTCTGCAGGATGTAGATCTGCTCTGTCCTCTGCTCTGCAGGATGTAGATCTGCTCTGTCCTCTGCTCCGCAGGATGTAGATCTGCTCTGTCCTCTGCTCCGCAGAATGTAGATCTGCTCTGTCCTCTGCTCTGTAGGCTGTAGATCTGCTCCTTCCTCTGCTCTGTAGGATGTAGATCCGCTCTGTCCTCTGCTCTGTAGGATGTAGATCTGCTCTGTCCTCTGCTCTGTAGGATGTAGATCTGCTCCTTCCTCTGCTCTGTAGGATGTAGATCTGCTCTGTCCTTTGCTCCACAGGATGTAGATCCGCTCTGTCCTCTGCTCTGCAGGATGTAGATCTGCTCTGTCCTCTGCTCTGTAGGATGTAGATCTGCACTGTCCTCTGCTCTGCAGGATGTAGATCTGCTCTGTCCTCTGCTCTGTAGGATGTAGATCCACTCTGTCCTCTGCTCTGCAGGATAAACAGTAGATCTGCTCTGTCCTCTGCTCTGCAGGATGTAGATCCGCTCTGTCCTCTGCTCTGCAGGATGTAGATCTGCTCTGTCCTCTGCTCCGCAGGATGTAGATCTGCTCTGTAGGATGTAGATCTGCACTGTCCTCTGCTCTGCAGGATGTAGATCTGCTCTGTAGGATGTAGATCTGCACTGTCCTCTGCTCTGTAGGATGTAGATCCGCTCTGTCCTCTGCTCTGCAGGATAAACAGTAGATCTGCACTGTCCTCTGCAGGATGTAGATCTGCTCTGTCCTCTGCTCTGCAGGATAAACAGTAGATCTGCACTGTCCTCTGCAGGATGTAGATCTGCACTGTCCTCTGCTCTGCAGGATGTAGATCTGCTCTGTCCTCTGCTCTGCAGGATGTAGATCTGCTCTGTCCTCTGCTCTGTAGGATGTTTATCTGCTCTGTCCTCTGCTCTGTAGGATGTAGATCTGCTCTGTCCTCTGCTCTGCAGGATGTAGATCTGCTCTGTCCTCTGCTCCGCAGGATGGATAGCTGTTGTCTTTTGTATTTTGTCCTCTTTTTTCCTCTCATTATATAATCTTTAATAATAAAGAATGATAAGATCCCGCAGCTGATGTGAATGAGCAAAGCAGCGAGCGGTGTGGCCTGTGCACCGAGCCGGCGTTGTTGCTGATGTTGTGTCCTGACAAAAGACAGGTCGACACAAGCCCCAGAATGTGGGGTGGGTGTGGGGTGTCTGACCCTCGCTAATCCCTACTCCACCCAGAGCTGGTCTAGGCACATAACATTCCCCTCACTCACAGCGACAGGATAACAGAGGATAACAGGTGAAGCCGACACAAGAGAGGATACTGGGAGCAGAGTCCACTTATTGGACAAAAGAGGTGGTACTGTGCAGTATACATCTATAGAGAGTAAGAGCAGATACTGAGGATAACACCCGGGATACAGGAGAAGTGGTACTGTGCAGTATATATATATAGAGAATGAGAGCAGATACTGAGGATTACACCCGGGATACAGGAGAAGTGGTACTGTGCAGTGTAATATATACAGAATAAGAGCAGATACTGAGGATTACACCCAGTATACAGGACAGAAGTGGTACTGTGCAGTGTATATATATACAGAATAAGAGCAGATACTGAGGATTACACCCAGTATACAGGACAGGAGAAGTGGTACTGTGCAGTGTGTATATATACAGAATAAGAGCAGATACTGAGGATTACACCCAGTATACAGGACAGGAGAAGTGGTACTGTGCAGTGTATATATATACAGAATAAGAGCAGATACTGAGGATTACACCCAGTATACAGGACAGGAGAAGTGGTACTGTGCAGTGTATATATATACAGAATAAGAGCAGATACTGAGGATTACACCCAGTATACAGGACAGGAGAAGTGGTACTGTGCAGTGTATATATATACAGAATAAGAGCAGATACTGAGGATTACACCCAGTATACAGGACAGGAGAAGTGGTACTGTGCAGTGTATATATATACAGAATAAGAGCAGATACTGAGGAACTCTTTATTAATTTTATACAAAAATACAAAAACTTTGCCATAAAAATTTCCAAACAAGATATAAAACAAGGAATAAAGTATATCCACTCACCCTACTGGCCCAGCTACACGCAGACTCTCATTCATACCTACTAAAAAGAGAAAATGAAACCTAGCCGAACCTAAACATCCGATCCGGCTGAACCCCGACTATATACAAATTTATACAAATTGTTTCTAACAGAAAATAAATGACAACTTGTCACAATAAATAATAATAAACAAAAATTAAACAATCATAATATAACAATACATTTTTTTTTT
The DNA here is from genome assembly GCA_033119425.1 of Bufotes viridis. Taxonomy (NCBI): domain Eukaryota; kingdom Metazoa; phylum Chordata; class Amphibia; order Anura; family Bufonidae; genus Bufotes; species Bufotes viridis. The sequence goes on along the minus strand of CM065595.1, from coordinate 1,479,917 downwards.
TTCCAATTTAATTTTATTTATTTTTTAATTTTTTTTTTTTTTTTTTTTTTTTTTTATTTTTTTTTTTTTTTTTTTAAACACACACATATTATAAGAAATTACAAACCTATACTACCCCTACCAATCTATCTATCCCATCACCTTCACCCAGGGCCAACCTCCGCCTCTTGTCCCTCCATGAGGCCAGCCCTTCCTCCACCACCCACACCCAGCCCCTCGCCTCATGTCCTCCTATGTCCGCATAGTCCAGGGCTGGATGCAGGCCTCCCCACACAAAAATATGACCCCCCCCCCCCCACCCCATCCCACCCAACCTAACTACACCCACTTACCCTATCATACAATATATACAACTTATACAAACAAACATAAATCTATACAAACCAATATCAAAATACACCCGAAGGCCCAAGTTCAGTCATTTGCAAACCTTTCTTCAAAAACTCATCTTAAATACAAAACAAAAACCTAGTGTGAAAGCCTCAGCCCGACACCAGGAAAAGTGCTACTGAGGCTAAGGCACATCGAAGGTGAAGCCTCTCCAGAGGTAAGAGACCCCATCCGTACCCACCCTTTCGCACTCGAGAGAGCGAACCTTCACCAGGTCACCGAGAATGTTCCTACACACCTCTTCCACAGGGAGGACTTTCTGCTGGGTTGAAACTAAACACCGTGCGTTCCATGTGAAGTACCTGACCACTATGCTAACTATAAAAGCTGTGCATGGGTCCCTTCTTCCCAAACCTTTGAATGCTCCATAAGCCCACTCCGCATAGGAGAGGTTGGCTAGCCTAGGCCAGCCAATGGATGCACCCACCCGTTTGTATACCTCTGCATTAAAGGGACACTGAAGCAGGAAGTGCTCCATACTTTCCAGTATGTCGCCACACTCCTCCCGGGGACAACCCCTTTCATCAGAGTTCCTATACCTCAAGTTGCCCCTTACATACAGCTTCCCGTGAAAGCAGCGCCAAGCCAAGTCCCAAAACTTCAAGGGGATCCTTGCCGAATTTAACAACTGTAACCCCTTGTCTAGATCCCGGCTTGGGCAATCCTTAAGGGCCAGGGGCTTTTGGAAGTGGGTCAACAAGACCCTCTCGTCAAGGGATCTCCTTGACTGGGTCCTGATCTCCCTCACTCCCAAACCCCACCGGCGGATCACCTTCAGAATCGGGGTGACATAAGCCGGAAGATATCCATGAGGTGTACGCAAATCCTTCACTTGCCCTCCTGTCTCCCACTCCTGGAAGAAAGGCCGAAACCAACCCCTGCAAGAGACTACCCACGGAGGAGCCCTCTCTTTCCAGAGGTTTGCCAGGTTGATCTTAACAAAGGTGTTCACAAGGAACACCACGGGGTTGACCATACCCAACCCCCTAGTCTCCTCGTACGGTATGTCACCTCTCTCTTGACTAGGTTCAGCCTATTCCCCCATAACAGTTGGAAGAACAGACTGTAAACCCGAGTCCAGAGAGGTTCTGGCAAGACACATACACTGGCCAAATAGATAAGCAAAGGGAGAAGGTAAGTCTTGATCAGGCTCACCCTTTCCCTGAGGGTCAAAGACCAACCCTTCCACTGGTCAACCTTCTGAGCGGCGATCTTAAGCCTGCTATCCCAATTTTGGGTGGGATAATCCCCATGGCCGAATTGAACGCCTAGGACTTTGGCTGACGACTGGGGCTCTGGGAGGGTGTCCGGGAGACCGAAAGATGGATCACCCTCCCAGCCAGAGACTCTCACACTTATCCCGGTTAATCACGGACCCGGAGACTTCCGAGTAGCGTTCTACCTCCGACATCACGTATTCCGCCTCCCTCCCGAGGACACGAAAACAGTGACGTCATCGGCATAAGCCACCACCCTCAGAGTGGCTTCTGGCTCCTCCAGACTCATCCTGACTCCCGCTAACGGCCCACGATCAATCCTCCTAATAAAAGGATCAATCGCAAACACGTATAAGAGCGGGCTCAATGGACAACCCTGGCGGACTCCAGACCCGACCTCAAAAGGGCTGCCAGACCAACCGTTCACCAGTGGGAAACTCTCTGCCCCTGAATACAAGATCTTTAACCAATCGACAAACCCCCGGCAGGCCATATTTCAGAAGGACTGACCAGAGGTACTCGTGGTTAACCCGATCAAAAGCCTTTGCCTGATCTAAGGCCAGCATGTACCCCTTCCAGTTACCCGCCCTACCCTGCTCCACTGCCTCTCGGACACCGAGTACAGCACTAAACGTGCTTCGGCCTGGAACTGAGCAATGTTGGGTCTCCGAAAGGAGCCGGGTGCAAACTGCACCAACCGATTAAACAGTATCTTGGCCAGGATCTTTCTGTCCGTACTGAGAAGCGCTATGGGACGCCAATTCTCAATACGGCTCGGATCTTTACCCTTTGATATAAGGATCAGAGCTGACCTCCTCATTGACCTCGGCAGAGCACCCGAGGATAGGCACTCATTTAATACCTTAGTCAAGAGGGGAACCAAGAAGTCCTTAAAGGTCTTATAAAACTCGGATGTTAAGCCATCCGGGCCTGGCGACTTCTTTAGGGCAAGCCCTTCGATCGCCAGGCTGACTTCCTCTTCTCTGATTTCTTCTATCAAAACGCCAAGAGAAAGGTCTACTCTTGACTCAGGGATGGTTTCAGCCAGGAAAGCCGAAATCCTGTCCCGATTCAGATCCTTCTTCCTCAAGAGGCACGAGTAGAAGGACTTGACGATTTCCAAGATCCCTGATCTGGACCTATCCAGAGATCCTGTACCATCGACCAGTCCCGTCACCAACTTACTTTTCACTGACATCTTACAGTTTCTGTAAGGGTCGGGCGAGCGGTACTTCCGAAATCCCTCTCAAAAACCAAAGATGTGTGCCTATCGTACTGGCACCTCTTAAGCAAAGATTTCACCCTGGAGATATCCTCTCGGCTACCTCCAGTCGAGACCAGTTGTTCGAGTTTCCTCCTCAGACCCTGATACAAGCGATACTTGTCCAGGGACCTGAGGCTCGAAAGCTGGCGGAAGAATTTTGCCACCCGATCTTTGAATATCTCCCACCACTCCGACTTAGTGTCACAAAGATCCAGCAACTCTACCTGAGTCTGAAGGAAGTCCTCAAAGGATTGTCTCACCTCTGCTTCCTCCAGGAGGGCCGAATTTAGCTTCCAATAGCCTCTTCCCATTTGGGGGATTCTGCAACATTCAAAGAGAACATAATCATACAGTGATCAGAGAATTCCACCTCTACCACCTTTAAAGGTGAAAAAGTAGTCTCCTCCTTTAAATAAAACCTGTCTATTCTAGACCTAATCTGACTACCTCTATAATAAGTGAAACCCCGTGGCCTGGGGTGTGCCTAATGTGGACATCCACCAGGCGAGCCTCGCTAGCTATGCTATTCAGGGATACACTATCATAAGCCAGCCGGTCTCTGGCGCCTCCCGGTCTTGGGACCTTGTGACTGTATTAAAGTCCCCGCCAAAGACCACCTGCCGACTCGTAAAAGGAAAGGTTTGATCCTCAAAAGAGATGCTTCCGATCCCGCTTGGTTTGGGGACCATAGATGTTTATCAGGCGAAGCTCTTGACCCTTCATGAGGACATCTAAAATCAAACACCTCCCCATTTCTAACTCAATCACTCGTCGGCTTTCTACTGGTGCGGTAAAAGGACCGCCACTCCGCTATACGGCTCAGCCGCAAGAGACCAATATGATGGACCACACCTCCACTCCTTTTTGCTTTATATACAGCCGCCAAATCTGGCAGCCTGGTCTCTTGCAAAAATAAAATATCAGCTTCAACCCGGCTGAGAAAAATCAAAGGCTGCAAACCTAGCCGCATCCGATTTAATACTGGCGACATTAATGGTCGCCAGGGTCAACGGAGTGAGTGCCGCCATACAGAGTGATTAAGTTAGACGGCCTTCTTCCTTCCCTTCCCATTCTTCTTCTTACCCCTCCCGGGCTACCCCCTAAGGTGGCACGATTTCTTTTGAGAGAGACAGTGGTGTCCATCTCATTAGTCACCACCGCCTCCCCCTTCGCACCACCCTTGTCATTCCCATTCGCAGTGTCTGGACCCGCCCCACCTCCCGAGGACCTTGCATCCTCACTGGAGGGGCGCGGGCCCTTCCAGAGGCTCCTTCTCTTGCCCTCCGGCTCCCCACCTTCGACCTCCTCCCCAGAAGAAGAGGAGGCGGAGATCTCATCCAAGATGAGGTACCGGTTGGAAAGATCCAGGGAAGAGAGTCAGGATTAGAGAGGTCCAGGGGGAGCTGGCTTCGCCTTCCGCAGCCACTCTGGTCGGGCTAGATTTTTTTGGTCAGACGTTTCCTTCTTGTTCTTTTAGACTCTGTCACACTCCCCTCTGTTGCACTCTCGTAGCAAGAGGACAGAGTCACCTCGGGACGGTCTAGTCTCCTGAGTTCCTCATTCACCTCGTTATCCCCCAGGGTCTCAGCTCTAGGAGAGGCATTCTCTTGGGAGGGCGCAGGCATCACCCCAGGACGGGGTTCCACCTGTCCCCTCTCCATTTGACGCCTCTCCCTCCGTCTCTGCTGGGACGGGCCGTCTTTCTCTTCATCGACCCCACTGCCCTGTCACCTTCGCCAGCACTCGCCTCGGCGGTGGGGGCCTCCCGGCTCACCTCCGCGCGTGCACGAGCCACGTTGGCGACAGAGCGTGGGCAACGACTGAACGGGTGCCCTAGCTCACCACACAGGTTGCATCTAATCTGCCCACAAGATGCAGCTAGATGACCTTCACCCCGCACAACGCGCACCTCTGCACTTGGCAGCTGGCGCTGAAGTGCGAAGGGCTGCCGCACTTGTAACACAGCTTAGGCTGCCCCTGTAGAACACCATGATCCTATCCCGACCAAGGAAAGCAGATGATGGTATGTGGGAAACCGACCCCCCTGAATGTTTCAACTTAATCTGAAACGTCCAGGCACCCGACCAGATGCCAAACTCATCCAGGTTCTTGCTAGGAAGACCCTGGATGTCCCCGTACCTGCTCAACCAGGTCAAGATGTCAACACAAGAAAGTGATTCGTTACGGGTCAGAACGGTCACTTTCTTGACCTCATTCTGGCGGGTTATCGCTTGCACGAAAAACCCCTGCCAGTCCGGCTGGTCTTTTGCCAGTTCATACCCAGACCAGAAAAGTTCAAGACCCTCTGGCCGGGCAAAACTGACATCAAACTCCCGGGTGCCATACGGATGTATCAGGGCAAAGATGTCACATGCCCTGATGCCCATCTGAAAGAGAAGCTCTGCCACCCTCTTTCTGGTAGGGCACGCTTCATTGCCTCTCCATTTCAGACAGACAACATTCCGTCTGGTTGACCCGGGGCCGGTTGTGGGTGAGGACCAGGTGGTCTCGCCCCGCCTTGCTCTCGGAAGGCACGCACGCCATGCCTGTCTATCCAGAAGGATAGATCCACCTGCTGCCCCCTACTGTAATGGAATTCTCCCTCTCCTTAGAGCCTCTAGAAGTTGCCGCTGCAAGTTACCGTCACCAGACATTGGTAATGGGGAGGACAATGGGGACCGCCCCTCCCCTGCGCCGGCGACCACACCAGCATAACCTCTGCCAGGCGTAACCGACGCAGGAGGGGCAGCCGAACCGGGCCCACCCCTCCCCCCAGACCTATCTACAGCAGGTGCCACTCCAGACCCCTCTAAAGGGGCTACATGAGGCGCACCAGCCACTTGTACAGTGGCCGGCCGACCTCCAACATTCACCCCTCCATTAGGGCCCGGAGCAACACCACTAACAGAAACAGTATTTACACTACTAGAAGTGAGCACTTCTTCAGTGGCCACTGACACACTCTCCCCTCCCCCCACACACACTACTGGGCCAGAGGGGACAGAGGTAACACTATTAGTTTTGTCCAGCATCTTCATGCTGGACACATTTTTAACAGTCTTTCCAGCCTCCATCTGGCACTTGTCCAGTGCACTAGCAGAGGTGGTTGGAGCCACCTGACCACCAGCCATGTCCCCTTCGCCGCCCGTCCTGGGAGCCTTCCTGTCTGACCCCTCCTGCGTCTCCTCACCGCCCCTGTTACCGCAAACAGGGACAGCGTCCTGCGCCATCTTTGTCGCATCTTTCTCCCCACTCCTACGCACCGGTCCCACAGCAGAGACCGGGCCAGGGAGGATGGTGGGGTTCGTGCCCTGAGCTGGCTTTTCACTTTGCCCAGGGCACGCAGGGTGGGTCACATAGACATACCTCACCTCTGGCTTCACTGGCTTTTTCTTCCTCCTCTTTCCCATCGGCTCATCTTCAGGTAATTCATTACCGAAGCAGATGTCATCACGTAGATGTCATCATCTGTATATATATACAGAATAAGAGCAGATACTGAGGATTACACCCAGTATACAGGACAGGAGAAGTGGTACTGTGCAGTGTATATACACAGAATAAGAGCAGATACTGAGGATTACACCCAGTATACAGGACAGGAGAAGTGGTACTGTGCAGTGTATATATATATACAGAATAAGAGCAGATACTGAGGATTACACCCAGTATACAGGACAGGTGAAGTGGTACTGTGCAGTGTATATATATACAGAATAAGAGCAGATACTGAGGATTACACCCAGTATACAGGAGAAGTGGTACTGTGCAGTGTATATATATATACAGAATAAGAGCAGATACTGAGGATTACACCCGGTATACAGGAGAAGTGGTACTGTGCAGTGTATATATACAGAATAAGAGCAGATACTGAGGATTACACCCAGCATACAGGAGAAGTGGTACTGTGCAGTGTATATATTGTGGTAAGGTGCAGGGTGCCGTCCTAGATGGCAGGTACGTGTCACCGAGGTTGCTGGCCTCGGTGAGGTGAGAGCCGGGTTTTTGTCTGCAGCAGCTAGTGCTGTTTGACTCTGTTAAATAGCATGGCTGCAAAGCCGATCCGGGCCGGCTCTTACTGGGAGCAGCTAAAGAGTAGGGTGGGTGGCTGCTCCCCACGGTCCAGTCCGAGTTTTGGGCTGGGTTTATAAACTCAGCCAGCACCACCAGCTGTGAGTTGTGATTATCCTGGAGCTGCTAACAGGGCTGGGAGTTCTCTGTCCTGGAGGAAAGAGCTCAGCAAGGAGGTGTTGTGTTCCTGGCTACCTGAAGCTGGATTCTCCTGCGGCTGGGCCGACAGCGTGGTGCGAACCTGCACCTACACCTCCCAGGTGACTGAACCTGTGTTGTCCTGTTTTTGTTTGGCCACATTATTTCTGTTGTGTGTGAACTGTCACCAAGAGACTGTTTTTAGTTTATGGTGTGCAAGTGTGAATAAAACACTGTTTGTTGCACAATCTGGACTCCTGGTTTTGCCTCTAAACTGCACCCGCACCGCTGTCTACCAGAGCGACTCCCCACAATATATACAGAATAAGAGCAGATACTGAGGATTACACCCGGTATACAGGACAGGAGAAGTGGTACTGTGCAGTGTATATATATACAGAATAAGAGCAGATACTGAGGATTACACCCGGTATACAGGACAGGAGAAGTGGTACTGTGCAGTGTATATATATACAGAATAAGAGCAGATACTGAGGATTACACCCAGTATACCGGACAGGAGAAGTGGTACTGTGCAGTGTATATATATACAGAATAAGAGCAGATACTGAGGATTACACCCAGTATACAGGACAGGAGAAGTGGTACTGTGCAGTGTATATATATACAGAATAAGAGCAGATACTGAGGATTACACCCGGTATACAGGACAGGAGAAGTGGTACTGTACAGTGTATATATACAGAATAAGAGCAGATACTGAGGATTACACCCAGTATACAGGACAGGAGAAGTGGTACTGTGCAGTGTATATATACAGAATAAGAGCAGATACTGAGGATTACACCCAGTATACAGGACAGGAGAAGTGGTACTGTGCAGTGTATATATACAGAATAAGAGCAGATACTGAGGATTACACCCGGTATACAGGACTGGAGAAGTGGTACTGTGCAGTGTATATATACAGAATAAGAGCAGATACTGAGGATTACACCCAGTATACAGGACAGGAGAAGTGGTACTGTGCAGTGTATATATACAGAATAAGAGCAGATACTGAGGATTACACCCAGTATACAGGACAGGAGAAGTGGTACTGTGCAGTGTATATATACAGAATAAGAGCAGATACTGAGGATTACACCCAGTATACAGAACAGGAGAAGTGGTACTGTGCAGTGTGTATATATACAGAATAAGAGCAGATACTGAGGATTACACCCAGTATACAGGACAGGAGAAGTGGTACTGTGCAGTGTATATATACAGAATAAGAGCAGATACTGAGGATTACACCCAGTATACAGGACAGGAGAAGTGGTACTGTGCAGTGTATATATACAGAATAAGAGCAGATACTGAGGATTACACCCGGTATACAGGAGAAGTGGTACTGTGCAGTGTGTATATACAGAATAATAGGTGATCTCATCGTGCTGATTGCTTCAGAACACCTGTCTTGATTTCCTTCTTGTCTCTTCTTTTGGTGCCGGTTCTTGTGCTGGAGGATCTTAGATGTTTATCTCTTTGTTACTTTGTGGTGTATGTTGGGTTGTGAGGTTTCTTACTCCTTCTTGGTTGAGGTCATGTAATGGTCTATGTGAAGACAGTGTTTCGGATTTAGAATTATATGAAGAGCACAGAACAGTGGAAAAAGGAAAAAAATTAAAACCAACAATAAAATTAGTTTTGAAAAGTGAGCTCTATCTATGGGAAAGAATTGTCAAGGTAGAGGTGCTGAAGATGACAGAGCACAATTGCCGTGGTCCTCCATCCCGATTCTGTCTCCTGTCTTTGGCCCGCCGCTGTGAGGTCCCGGACCTCTGTCAGGGAGTTTTCCTCTATAGATCGGGGTGAATCAGTCAGGGAGGAGAGACAGTAGGGCTTTATGAGGGGAGGAGGCTATAAGGGAGATGTATAGCATTGAGCTTCAGAGCAGGTTCTGTAAGCCCTCCATCAGGTGAGTGATCCTCTCATCAGCACTTCTGGAATAGAAACCTGCCTGTAGATACTTCCAGATAATTAGTAATCTGCTCCATTCACATTACTTCATCCTGATGCCCCATTCTTCATTTCCTCCGCACCGCGCTCTCTGAGCTGTGGAGGGGTCATTCTGCCAGACACAAACAGGACCTACAGCCTCCAATCTACAGGACCATGAGGAAGCATCAGATGTTGACTTTGCTGCTTCTTCTCTCCACAGGTGAGTAAAGAACATGGTGCTGATTGTGATCTTCTCTGCATGGGGTTCACGGTCATTGGTCATCTCATCAATCTCATGGCATTACCAGGGCCATTCCATAACCCTATGGGCCCATAAAGACGTAGAGGCCACTGGGAGAGATAGCTTCCAGAATTCTGGCTTCAAAAAAATCCCTAAATTGAGCTTTTGATTTGGCCAGTACAACATTTTTAAGCCTTTTTATGCTTTTTGTTCATTATCACACCACTTCAGTTCTGAAATATGGGTGGACACATGGCTATGCTTAGGAAAGTTTATGGGTTTCCAGATTTATCACTGAGACTTTTTTTAAAAATTGCAATCTCAGCGCACGAGGAGGTGGAGCAGGAAACCTGGAGCAGCTTTTCTAGGGAAAAGAGGTTTAAAGAGTAACTAAACTGAATACAATTTTAATGAGGTGTTCCTAACGCCCCAATAGTTTTTCTAATATACTTTACTAAGGCATTTTGTATTTTTATTACAGTTTACCCCCCCCCCCAAAGACAATATGCGCTCCTGCCCGTACTGACAGCGCTGCCGCGGCCCCATTAATAAATGTACAGTCCGCACTCTGGACCCTGAGCAGCCAGCGGTGTACAGAAATGTCAGGTTTAAGTGCAGAGGAAATGGTTAATTTTTAATGGAGGGGGGGGGGTCTAATACAAATACAAAATGCCTCAATAAAGTACATCAGATAAAGTCTTACTAGGGCATTAGGAACATCTTATTGAAATGTTAGACAAAAGTTTAGTTACTCTTAAGGATAAGATCAAACATGCGACATTTGATAACTAACATAAAACTCATGATAACTTCCCTCCTCACTCTTCACCTACTTCTTTATTCTTATTCTGTTTTTCTTTTTCTTACTCCTTTCATACTTACTCTTCTTTCCCTAACTCATCTCTTACTCTTCTTATTTTGTCTGTTCATCGTCTTCTTCTTCTCCTACTTACCCTTCTTCTTTGTCTTCTTTTTGCTCTCCTCCTTTTTTTCCTCTTCTCTTTCTCCGTCCTTTATCCCTTGTTCTTCTTCTGCTTTGTCTCATACTTCTTCTCCTTCCTCTTCTCCTACTTTTTCTTCTACTTCCTGTACTCCTGCTTACTCTTCTTCTTCCTCCTCTACTCCCTCTACTTCCTCTTCTCCTTCTTTTCACTAATCTTCTACCACATCTTCTTCCTCTCCTGCTTCTTACTGTACTCTTCTTTTTCTTACTCTATGTTTTACCCTTCTTCTCTCTCATTTTTTTTCTTACTTCTTCACTATTTATATTTCTTATTCTATTTTTTCACATTTCCTTCATTTTACTATGCTTTTTATTTCTCAAGTGTACTCTAAATCTTTTTACTTTTCCACTTTTTCCTCTACCTGTTTTTCTCACTCTACTTTTTACTCCATTTCCACTTACTCGTCAGTGTTGACTGTATATACATCTGCACATGGGGAGCTCCCCATAGTGTAAGTGTAAACATCTGTAGATAAGAAGCTCCCTTTAGTTGTGACTGTATAATCTACCAAGCCCCCCATAGTGCTGACAGCATAATCTAAAAACCGATAGCTACTCCAAATAGTGGCTGTATAATCTGCATGTAGTGAGCTCCCTCTAGTGGTGTTTGTATAATCTGTATGTAGTGAGCTCCCTCTAGTGGTGGCTGTATAATCTGCATGTAGTGAGCTCCCTCTAGTGGTGTCTGTATAATCTGTATGTAGTGAGCTCCCTCTAGTGGAGGCTGTATAATCTGCATGTAGTGAGCTCCCTCTAGTGGTGGCTGTATAATCTGTATGTAGTGAGCTCCCTCTAGTGCTGACAGCATAATCTAAAAACCGTTAGCTCCTCCAAATAGTGGCTGTATAATCTGCATGTAGTGAGCTCCCTCTAGTGGTGACTGTATAATCTGTATGTAGTGAGCTCCCTCTACTGGTGACTGTATAATCTGTATGTAGTGAGCTCCCTCTAGTGGTGACTGTATAATCTGTATGTACTGAGCTCCCTCTAGTGGTGGCTCCATAATCTGTATGTAGTGAGCTCCCTCTAGTGGTGACTGTATAATCTGCATGTAGTGAGCACCCTCTAGTGGTGGCTGTATATTCTGTATATAGTGAGCTCCCCCTAGTGGTGGCTGTATAATCTGTATGTAGTGAGCACCCTCTAGTGGTGGCTGTATAATCTGGATGTAGTGAGCTCCCTCTAGTGGTGACTGTAAAATCTGTATGTAGTGAGCTCCCTCTAGTGGTGGCTGTATAATCTGTATGTAGTGAGCTCCCTCTAGTGGTGATTGTATGATCTGTATGTAGTGAGCTCCCACCAGTGGAGGCTGTATAATCTGTATGTAGTGAGCTCACCCTAGTGGTGGCTGTATAATCTGTATGTAATGAGCTCCCTCTAGTGGTGACTGTATAATCTGTATGTAGTGAGCTCCCTCTAGTGGTGGTTGTATAATCTGTATGTAGTGAGCTCCCTCTAGTGGTGGCTGTATAATCTGTATGTAGTGAGCTCCCTCTAGTGGTGGCTGTATAATCTGTATGTAGTGAGCTCCCTCTAGTGGTGGCTGTATAATCTGTATGTAGTGAGCTCCCTCTAGTGGTGGCTGTATAATCTGTATGTAGTGAGCTCCCTCTAGTGGTGGCTGTATAATATGTATGTAGTGAGCTCCCTCTAGTGGTGGTTGTATAATCTGTATGTACTGAGCTCTCTCTAGTGGTGGCTGTATAATCTGTATGTAGTGAGCTTCCTCTAGTGGTGACTGTATAATCTGCATGTAGTGAGCACCCTCTAGTAGTGGCTGTATATTCTGTATATAGTGAGCTCCCCCTAGTGGTGGCTGTATAATCTATATGTAGTGATCTCCCTCTAGAGGTGGCTGTATAATCTGGATGTAGTGAGCTCCCTCTAGTGGTGGATGTATAATATGTATGTAGTGAGCTCCCTCTAGTGGTGGTTGTATAATCTGTATGTACTGAGCTCTCTCTAGTGGTGACTGTATAATCTGCATGTAGTGAGCTCCCTCTAGTGGTGGCTGTATAATAAGTATGTAGTGAGCTCCCTCGAGTGGTGACTGTATAATCTGTATGTAGTGAGCTCCCTCTAGTGGTGACTGTATAATCTGTATGTAGTGAGCTCCCCCTAGTGGTGGCTGTATAATCTGTATGTAGTGAGCTCCCCCTAGTGGTGGCTGTATAATCTATATGTAGTGAGCTCCCTCTAGTGGTGACTGCATAATCTGTATGTTGTGACCGCCCTCTAGTGGTGACTGTATAATCTGTAAGTAGTGAGCTTCCCCTAGTGGTGGCTGTATAATCTTTTTTATAGTGAGCGCCCTCTAGTGGTGGCTGTATAATCTGTATGTAGTGAGCTCCCTCTAGTGGTGACTGTATAATCTGTATGTAGTGAGCTCCCTCTAGTGGTGGCTGTATAATCTGTATGTAGTGAGCTCCCCCTAGTGTTGGCTGTATAATCTATATGTAGTGAGCTCCCTCTAGTGGTGGCTGTATAATCTGTATGTAGTGAGCTCCCTCTAGTGGTGACTGTATAATCTGTATGTAGTGAGTTCCCTCTAGTGGTGACTGTATAATCTGTATGTAGTGAGCTCCCTCTAGTGGTGACTGTATAATCTGTATGTAGTGAGCTCCCTCTAGTGGTGACTGTATAATCTGTATGTACTGAGCTCCCTCTAGTGGTGGATGTATAATCTGTATGTAGTGAGCTCCCTCTAGTGGTGGCTGTATAATCTGTATGTAGTGAGCTCCCTCTAGTGGTGGCTGTATAATCTGTATGTAGTGAGCTCCCTCTAGTGGTGGCTGTATAATCTGTATGTAGTGAGCTCCCTCTAGTGGTGGCTGTATAATCTGTATGTAGTGAGCTCCCTCTAGTGGTGGCTGTATAATCTGTATGTAGTGAGCTCCCTCTAGTGGTGGCTGTATAATCTGTATGTAGTGAGCTCCCTCTAGTGGTGGCTGTATAATCTGTATGTAGTGAGCTCCCTCTAGTGGTGGCTGTATAATCTGTATGTAGTGAGCTCCCTCTAGTGGTGGCTGTATAATCTGTATGTAGTGAGCTCCCTCTAGTGGTGGCTGTATAATCTGTATGTAGTGAGCTCCCTCTAGTGGTGGCTGTATAATCTGTATGTAGTGAGCTCCCTCTAGTGGTGGCTGTATAATCTGTATGTAGTGATCTCCCTCTAGTGGTGGCTGTATAATCTGTATGTAGTGAGCTCCCTCTAGTGGTGGCTGTATAATCTGTATGTAGTGAGCTCCCTCTAGTGGTGGCTGTATAATCTGTATGTAGTGAGCTCCCTCTAGTGGTGACTGTATAATCTGTATGTAGTGAGCTCCCTCTAGTGGTGGCTGTATAATCTGTATGTAGTGAGCTCCCTCTAGTGGTGGCTGTATAATCTGTATGTAGTGAGCTCCCTCTAGTGGTGGCTGTATAATCTGTATGTAGTGAGCTCCCTCTAGTGGTGGCTGTATAATCTGTATGTAGTGAGCTCCCTCTAGTGGTGGCTGTATAATCTGTATGTAGTGAGCTCCCTCTAGTGGTGGCTGTATAATCTGTATGTAGTGAGCTCCCTCTAGTGGTGGCTGTATAATCTGTATGTAGTGAGCTCCCTCTAGTGGTGGCTGTATAATCTGTATGTAGTGAGCTCCCTCTAGTGGTGACTGTATAATCTGTATGTAGTGAGCTCCCTCTAGTGGTGGCTGTATAATCTGTATGTAGTGAGCTCCCTCTAGTGGTGGCTGTATAATCTGTATGTAGTGAGCTCCCTCTAGTGGTGGCTGTATAATCTGTATGTAGTGAGCTCCCTCTAGTGGTGGCTGTATAATCTGTATATAGTGAGCTCCCTCTAGTGGTGGCTGTATAATCTGTATATAGTGAGCTCCCTCTAGTGGTGGCTGTATAATCTGTATGTAGTGAGCTCCCTCTAGTGGTGGCTGTGTAATCTTTACGTAGTGAGCTCCCTCTAGTGGTGGCTGTATAATCTGTATGTAGTGAGCTCCCTCTAGAGGTGTCTGTATAGTCTGCATGTAGTGATCTCCCTCTGGTGGTGGCTGTATAATTTGTATGTAGTGAGCTCCCTCTAGTGGTTGTATAATCTGTATGTAGTAAGCTCCCTCTAGTGGTGGCTGTATAATCTGTATGTACTGAGCTCCCTCTAGTGGTGGCTGTATAATCTGTATGTAGTGATCTCCCTCTAGTGGTGGCTGTATAATCTGTATGTAGTGCGCTCCCTTTAGTGGTGACTGTATAATCTATATGTAGTGAGCTCCCTCTAGTGGTGGCTGTATAATCTGTATGTAGTGAGCTCTCTTTAGTGGTGACTGTATAATCTGTATGTAGTGAGCTCCCTCTAGTGGTGGCTGTATGATCTGTATGTAGTGAGCTCCCTCTAGTGGTGGCTGTATAATCTGTATATAGTGAGCTCCCTCTAGTGGTGGCTGTATAATCTGTATATAGTGAGCTCCCTCTAGTGGTGGCTGTATAATCTGTATGTAGTGAGCTCCCTCTAGTGGTGGCTGTGTAATCTTTACGTTGTGAGCTCCCTCTAGTGGTGGCTGTATAATCTGTATGTAGTGAGCTCCCTCTAGAGGTGTCTGTATAGTCTGCATGTAGTGATCTCCCTCTGGTGGTGGCTGTATAATTTGTATGTAGTGAGCTCCCTCTAGTGGTTGTACAATCTGTATGTAGTGAGCTCCCTCTAGTGGAGGCTGTATGATCTGCATGTAGTGAGCTCCCTCTAGTGGTGGCTGTACAATCTGTATGTAGTGAGCTCCCTCTAGTGGAGGCTGTATAATCTGTATGTAGTGAGCTCCCTCTAGTGGTGGCTGTATAATCTGTATGTAGTGAGCTCATTCTAGTGGTAGTTGAATAATCTGTATGTAGTGAGCTTCCTCTAGTGGTGACTGTATAATCTGTATGTAGTGAGCTCCCCCTAGTGGTGGCTGTATAATCTGTATGTAGTGAGCTCCCTCTAGTGGTGGCTGTATAATCTGTATGTAGTGAGCTCCCTCTAGTGGTGGCTGAATAATCTGTATGTAGTGAGCTTCTTCTAGTGGTGGCTGTATAATCTGTATGTAATGAGCTCCCTCTAGTGGTGGCTGAATAATCTGTATGTAGTGAGCTCTCTCTAGTGGTGGCTGTATAATCTGTATGGAGTGATCTCCCTCTAGTGGTGGCTGTATAATCTGTATTTAGTGAGCTTGTTCTAGTGGTGGCTGAATAATTACTATATACTGAGGTCCCTTTAGTGGAGATCACAAGCTCCCTCTAGTGGTGGTTGTATATACATAAGGAGCTTATCCTAGTGGTGACTGTATATATATCTGTATGTGAGGAGCACGCCCTAGTGGTAGTTGTGTATCTATACATATAAAGAAAGACGTATATATGTATGTTCCGCGATCACACAAAAACGCAATCATCGATTTCAACAAAACTTGGTATACACTTGCTACCTAGAAAGAAATCTTGTGGGGGTCACAGCTCTCTTAGACGTACCGTTGCTAAGATATTCCCAAAAAATGACCTGTTTTAGCCAATACAGCCTGCAAGGCTTTCTCTTCATATCCCAACTACCATACACACGGTCACATGCCCCTTATCAGCCAATAGAAGCTCGCACACCCTTAGTCTTCACATCCACACAGTTGTACTCCAGGTTTCCCTAACAACCCAGCTATTTTTCTTCACTGCTGTAGGTCAGCTTTTAGGCTTGGGCTACACGACGACATGTGTCACGTGACAATAAGTCGTACGACACATAGGGCACGACTACAATGCTACATGTGTCGCGCAATGGATTTTTCGCACCTGTCTTGTCGCCGCATGTCACATGTGGCAGTGCGATACTAAAACCTATAAAATGTTGCGCAACACATGTCGTCATGTAGCCCTAGCATTAAAGAGATAGGGCACTGTGAAGGTCACTGTTAAAGGGGCGGGCGCAGTTAATGTCATTATTAAATAGGCGTTCACTGTGGATGTTAATGTTAAGGGGGCAGGCCGCTATGGAGGTCACTGTTAGGGAGCAGGGGCCACTATTAAAAGAGCAACTGCTGTGGGGGTCACTGGTAAGGCAGCAGGGTATTGTGAGGTCACTGTTAAGGGGGCGGACTCCTGAGGAGGTCACTGTCAAGGGGGTGGGGTGCTGTGACACTCACTGTTAAAGGGCGGGCTGCTATGAAGGTCAAAGTTAAGGGGATAGGCTGCTGTGGAGGTCCAATTTTAAAGTGGCGGTGCACTGGGGGGGGGGGTCAGTGTTAAGGGGTGAGGGACTGTGGAGTTCAATGTTAAAGGGGCGAGGTACTGTAGAGGTCACTGTTATGGGGGATACTGTCGATATCTTTTAACGACACACACAAACATTAAATAAAATAGATGAAATATACCCGGGCGAAGCCGCGTCCTTCTGCTAGTACATCTATACATAAGGAGCTTATCCTAGTGACTGCAGTATATACATATGGACATAAGGAGTTCCCCCTAGTGGTGACTGTATATGCATCTATCCATAAGGAGCTCACCCTAACTCCACATAGCTTTACCTGCTATCACGCTTCTGTGACCAGACACCTCCTCCGCGAATCTGGGTCAAGGTTGGTTTAGAGCAAGTTTGGCTTATTGAGCTTTGGTAGTAATGATGCTCCATCTGTAGCTGGTGGTAACGATGCTCGATCTGTAGCTGGTGGTAACGATGCTCCATCTGTAGCTGGTGGTAACGATGCTCCAACTGTAGCTGGTGGTAACAATGCTATATCTGTAGGTGGTGGTAACGATGCTCCATATGTAGCTGGTGGTAACGATGCTCCAAGTGTAGCTGGTGGTAACGATGCTCCATCTGTAGCTGGTGGTAACGATGCTCCATCTGTAGCTGGTGGTAACAATGCTATATCTGTAGGTGGTGGTAACGATGCTCCATATGTAGCTGGTGGTAACGATGCTCCAAGTGTAGCTGGTGGTAATGATGCTCCATCTGTAGCTGGTGGTAACGATGCTACATCTGTAGCTGGTGGTAACGATGCTCCATCTGTAGCTGGTGGTAACGATGCTCCATCTGTAGCTGGTGGTAACGATGCTCCATCTGTAGCTCGTAATAACAATGCTCCATCTGTAGCTGGTAGTAACAATGCTCTGTCTGTAGCTGGTTGTAACGATGCTCCATCTGTAGCTGGTGGTAACGATGCTCCATCTGTAGCTCGTTATAACAATGCTCCATCTGTAGCTGGTGGTAATGATGCTCCATCTGTAGCTCGTTATAACAATGCTCCATCTGTAGCTGGTGGTAACGATGCTCCATCTCAAGCTGGTGGTAACGATGCTCCATCTGTAGCTGGTGGTAACGATGCTCCATGTGTAGCTGGTGGTAACGATGCTCCATCTGTAGCTGGTGGTAACGATGCTCCATCTGTAGCTGGTGGTAACGATGCTCTGTCTGTAGCTGGTGGTAACGATGCTCCGTCTGTAGCTGGTGGTAACGATGCTCCATCTGTAGCTGGTGGTAATGATGCTCCATCTGTAGCTGGTGGTAGCAATGCTCCATCTGTAGCTGGTGGTAACGATGCTCCATCTGTAGCTCGTAATAACAATGCTCCATCTGTAGCTGGTGGTAACGATGCTTCATCTGAAGCTGGTGGTAACGATGCTCCATCTGTAGCTGGTGGTAACAATGCTCCATCTGTAGCTGGTGGTAACGATGCTCCATCTGTAGCTGGTGGTAACGATGCTCCATCTGTAGCTGGTGGTAGCAATGCTCCATCTGTAGCTGGTGGTAACGATGCTCCAACTGTAGCTGGTGGTAACTATGCTCCATCTGTAGCTGGTGGTAACGATGCTCCATCTGTAGCTGGTGGTAACGATGCTCCATCTGTAACTGGTGGTAACGATGCTCCATCTGTAGCTGGTGGTAGCAATGCTCCATCTGTAGCTGGTGGTAACGATGCTCCATCTGTAGCTGGTGGTAACAATGCTCCATCTGTAGCTGGTGGTAACAATGTTGCACCTGTTGCTAGGATCTTAGGGTCTGGGGGTCATCTTTACATGTTGCACACAATCGGGGTCATAGTCTGCAGGTGGCTTCACCCCCAGGGTGACTGATGGACGACTTACTGACACTGAGCAGATTTAATGGCCAGTAACTAGACAGCACACACAGTGCTCAGCAAATACTCTGTCTACCGGCCAAAATCCCACCCGGTCCTAGTCCCTCAGGCAGGTTGTTATCACCGAGACATTAAATATGTTTTCTCTCCTGCAGGTTTCCAGACTGCACTGACTTATGCAGGTAAGTACCTTCTTCTCCTTTTCTTTCCATATTAAGTGGCATTACCAGTAGGTGACCGGTCGCCGCTTGTCTATAGGTTGTGGAAAGCCGATGACATCGGATCGCATTGTGGGTGGACAGGACGCCTTCTATGGGGAGTGGCCTTGGCAAATAAGCTTGAGAAAAAATGGGTTCCATATCTGCGGTGGAGTCATGATTGACAGCCAGTGGGTGCTAAGTGCGGCCCACTGCTTCATCCGGTAAGAGGGGCCACAGTCCTATCAATAAGGATCTGTGGCCAGAGAGTTCTCAGGCTCAAACACTGTTCACACTCACTCCACTTTCTCCCCCCCAGGCCTTACTCAACCTCAGATTATATGGTGAATCTGGGAGCATACCAGCTGTCAGTACCCACAGGCATCATGTCTGCTGTCAGCGCCATTTATATCCACCCAATATATCAACGTGCAGGGTCCAGCGGTGACATCGCCCTGATCAAGCTTCGGAACCCAGTGGAGTATTCAGA
Organism: Bufotes viridis; assembly: GCA_033119425.1. Classification (NCBI taxonomy): domain Eukaryota; kingdom Metazoa; phylum Chordata; class Amphibia; order Anura; family Bufonidae; genus Bufotes; species Bufotes viridis. The sequence continues at coordinate 1,460,869 of CM065595.1, read as the reverse complement.
CTATGTGTTGCCCATCTGCATCCCCACCCAAGACGTCCAATTCCCCAGTAACCTCAACTGCTTTGTGACCGGCTGGGGATCCATCAAATCCGGAGGTAATGATGACAAATAATATTGTGTCAACGGGTGTCATTGTGATTAGATATTGGACATGTTGAGTCCATCTCCCGTGTGAGCAATTTTTAGTGTTTGGATCTTCAAACAAGTCATAAAGATGTTCTTCAAAAACCGAAGCACCATCCAGTCCAGGGCATCAGTGTCGTGTAAGCTGGACAGTAATGAGAAGCAAAAAAAAAGTAAACCCTGGACCTAATCCGGATCAAGCTTCTCTAAAGCAGAAATGAAGGTCAGTTATGGAGAAGAAGAGGAGGATGGCCAGAGTCATTAGCCATTGGCAAGCCTGAAGCCCTAAATATAAGACTCTCTGGAGAAAAGTGAGGCACATGGGAGACAACAGTTCAGAACATCCACCTTACCGTCCTCGTCTACCTTTCTGGTCTTCTCATGACCAGAACAGGATAAAGCTTTGGTCTGGTCAGTCATGTCAGTGGGAAGGTTCTGCCTGATTTAGCCAAGAATCCACTCACTTTTTTTATTTTTCATCACCTGGAGATACAGAAGTCTGCGACAATCAAAGTTGAAAGGTGTCAGCTCTTCTTAGATCTTGTCGTCCATGAAGAGTACAGATGTTGTTATTCAGTCCAGAATACTGTACGTGCAGAACCCTGCGCATAGTCTCTACTGAAGATATCATTAAAAAATGTCTTCTGAGGAGTCTTAGGTTAGTGAGAAAGAAAAGATGTCACAAGTGAGTGGCAGTATTCTGTCTTTTTGGATGTGGGACGCCTTCCCTAGACAAGAGCACGACAAGTTCTAACGGTGTGCCGCATAGCTTTTTTGTACGTAGTCTGAGGCTAGGAGTTATTTATCCTTTTCAGTTTCTATCTATAGTTACTTATGGTCAGTTACCATAGAAGAAGGACGGGTCAGTGGACTTTCTGAGATCTAACCAGGCTGATGTGTTTTTCTAGTGAGCTTGCCAGCACCTCAAACACTACAGAAGGTCCAGGTCCCCATCATAGACCGTGCAGGGTGTGATGCCATGTACCACATCAATAACCCCTCAACACCTGCCAACGTCACCTTAATACAGTGGGATATGGTCTGCGCTGGATACAAGGATGGTCAGAAGGATGCCTGCCAGGTAAGCATCTTCTGACACATTATTCAAGATGTAGACTCTCTCGGTATGACCACCAAAGAGAACAGTGGATCCCACAATGCCCCTCAGCCCTGAAAGGGCCTCACTCACACAGGTCTCATGTCTACAAAGGCCAAAAAGAACATTTATCTCTCACCATAAACTGTATACACTAAATAGATCTCTTGACCTGATGATGAGGCTGGTGTACTTTAAAAATCCGAAAGTCAGAATGAGTGCAGAATCATTTCTGAAAGTTATCCTGCAAATTGGTAAAATGAACATTTCATGAATCCAGCACCGGCATTTCATGAGTCCAGTTCTGGTATTTGGAGTTCAGGTCCATCCCAGCTCTAGTATTTCATGAGTCCAGCTCTAGTATTTGGAGTTCAGGTCCATCCCAGCTCTAGTATTTCATGAGTCCAGCTCTAGTATTTCATGAGTCTAGCTCTGGTATTTCGAGTTCAGGTCCCTCACAGCTCTAGTATTTCATGAGTCCAGCTCTGGTATTTGGAGTTCAGGTCTATCCCAGCTCTAGTATTTCATGAGTCCAGCTCTGGTATTTGGAGTTCAGGTCCATCCCAGCTCTAGTATTTCATGAGTCCAGCTCTGGTATTTGGAGTTCAGGTCTATCCCAGCTCTAGTATTTCCTGAGTTTAGCTTCAGTATTTGGAGTTCAGGTCCATCCCAGCTCTAGTATTTCATGAGTCTAGCTCTGGTATTTTGAGTTCAGGTCCCTCACAGCTCTAGTATTTCCTGAGTCTAGCTCTGGTATTTGAAGTTCAGGTCCATCCCAGCTCTAGTATTTCATGAGTCCAGCTCTGGTATTTGGAGTTCAGGTCCATCCCAGCTCTAGTATTTCATGAGTCCAGCTCTGGTATTTGGAGTTCAGGTCTATCCCAGCTCTAGTATTTCCTGAGTCTAGCTCTGGTATTTGGAGTTCAGGTCTATCCCAGCTCTAGTATTTCATGAGTCCAGCTCTGGTATTTGGAGTTCAGGTCCATCGCAGCTCTAGTATTTCATGAGTCCAGCTCTGGTATCTGGAGTTCAGGTCCATCCCAGCTCTAGTATGTTATGAGTCCAGCTCTAGTATTTGAGTCACAGCTCAAGTATTTCATGAGTCCAGCTCTGGTATTTGGAGTTCAGGTCCATCTCAGCTCTAGTATTTCATGAGTCCAGCTCTAGTATTTCCTGAGTCTAGCTCTGGTATTTGGAGTTCAGGTCTATCCCAGCTCTAGTATTTCCTGAGTCTAGCTCTGGTATTTGGAGTTCAGGTCTATCTCAGCTCTAGTATTTCATGAGTCCAGTTCTGGTATTTGGAGTTGAGGTCCCTCCCAGCTCTAGTATTTCATGAGTCCAGCTCTGATATTTGGAGTTCAGGTCCATCGCAGCTCTAGTATTTCATGAGTCCAGCTCTGGTATTCGGAGTTCAGGTCCATCCCAGCTCTAGTATTTCATGAGACTAGCTCTGGTATTTGGAGTTCAAGTTCATCGCAGCTCTAGTATTTCATGAGTCCAGCTCTGGTATTTGGAGTTCAGGTCCATCGCAGCTCTAGTATTTCATGAGTCCAGCTCTGGTATTTGGAGTTCAGGTCCATCGCAGCTCTAGTATTTCATGAGTCCAGCTCTGGTATCTGGAGTTCAGGTCCATCCCAGCTCTAGTATGTTATGAGTCCAGCTCTAGTATTTGAGTCACAGCTCAAGTATTTCATGAGTCCAGCTCTGGTATTTGGAGTTCAGGTCCATCTCAGCTCTAGTATTTCATGAGTCCAGCTCTGGTATTTGGAGTTCAGGTCCATCCCAGCTCTAGTATTTCATGAGTCCTGTTCTAATATTTGGAGTCCCTCTCTAGATCTATAGAAAATGTTTATTCTATATCAGGCATGATAACTTTTAAAAAGCATTATACAGTCACTCTTACTTGGAGTATCAACCTAAGAACTTGAACCGTTTCATGGGAGCAGGAAGACATAGGCCACAACCACCCCATAACCGCATGTATACATGTCTCTCAGCTGTCCAATAACTGCACCGCTCCACTCTGCACATGTAATATCTACACATTCTGCTCGTAGTGTAACGTGATATATAGAGGTCACAACTTCGGGCAGAGTCCTCGGTGGACCGTCCCTTCCTGCTTCAGACAGCAGTTATTTCTGCATTTTATTGCCAAATTTCCAGATTGCATAAATGTGTCCTGGCAAGTTCCTCACCCAACCAAAGTCTTTGGACCTCAAGCTCTATGAGTCTCTGTAATCCTCACAGCCATATCGCTCTTCTCTTTCATAGGGTGATTCTGGTGGCCCATTGGCTTGTCGATGGGATGGATCTTGGCTCTTGGCTGGACTGGTCAGTTGGGGTTTCGGCTGTGCAATTCCAAACCGCCCAGGTGTATACACCAGAGTGACTGCATATTCCGACTGGATTAAGCAATACGTCCCACAATTTCAGCTGACACCTGCTGTGATCACCGAACCAAATCCCACCAATGGCTCAGTGGGGCCATCTTCAGACCTCACCCTTCTCCTCTTCCTTGTTGCTCTGTTGTTGCACAAGCTCTGGTAGACCGGTAACATGGTGCAGTCTTCTACTTACACTAGACATTAGTGTGAATCATTCATCTTTCTGGGTTATGAGACATTTAGACAGTGGACACTCTGTCATAGTGTCCACTCAGTGATGGTCATTGCTATGAGGTCACCTCCACATAGAGCCCTCCATGATACTCAACTGTTGTCTATGAAGCCTTCTATTATTAATAAATGTGTATGAAATAAACCTATATTATGCCCACAAAATCTCCATGCTCTGTCCACATATACTGCCCACTATATCCACGTGCTCTGTCCACATGTCACATGAGAGTGACAGCTCCATACCATGCAGTAGTGGAGACGCTGGTCATGTGAGACGGTAAGTCAGTGCACCTGCAGAGTGCAACCGGAGAGGACATCAGCTGCTCAGTGCACAGGCCTGAAAAAGAGTCACGTCTACCGGAGAAGAGTGAGTTATTCATGAGCTCCTGCCCGACTGACCGTCTTCTCCTTACTTTTCTCCCTAGAAGAGAGCTGATAACTGGACGGCGAGAGCAGGGCATGATGACTCTTCTCCGGTAGCTGTGACTCCTTTGCAGGCCTCTGCTGCGATGATTATGATGCTGGTCCTCGACAACCATTTTCTTTTATTTTCTGGTTGTCACACTGCTCAAATCGGTGCGTCCGTCACTACTTTATGCTGTCCTCGATGAGTTGCTCATAAAGTTGATGACAGGTTAAGGACGCCGTCACACCTTCTAACCATGAATTTTGAGCTTTTTATTTGCTGTATTTGTCACATACAGGTTTTCTGTCATTTTCCCAGTTCCTATAAAGATGCCAGAAAAAATGCCAGACCAAAAGCAAACTGCGCTTTTAAAAAACGCCACTTATCCCAAAAAAGTTGTGTGAAATTACATATTTCTGTAATGTAACGTGGTGTGCTTCAGCTAAATGCTGGGCGTGAAACTGGCGTCATAGACATATAATGAGTGGAAACAGGACCCAAAGCGCGTGGAGACACAACACCAGATATTACTGTGGGCCCCTAGGGCGTCTCGGGCACTAGACCTGTACACCGCGTGACACCGCGTATTGTGAGCGGCAGACCTCATCACTGGACAAAGCCACCGCTCCGCTGGTCAGTGTCAGGAGCTCCAGAGGTCACTGAGGGGATCAGTAATGAGACCAGGGAATGACTGAGCGTCTGTCACCTATACTTGCGAGGCTGGACCCCCACACACCCTATGACACGGACCACTACACGTCCCATGACCCGGACCCCCCCATGACATGGACCACCACACGCCCCATGACACGGACCACCACACGCCCCATGACACGGACCCCCACACGCCCCGTGACCCAGACCCCCACACTCCCCATAACACGAACCTCCCAATGACACAGACCAACACACACCCCATGACACGGACCACCACACACCCCATGACACAGACCAACACACACCCCATGACACAGACCCCCACACGCCCTATGACATGGAACCCCCATGACACGGACCCCCACACGCCCCATAATATGGAACCCCCATGACACGGACCCCCACACGCCCCATAATATGGAACCCCCATGACATGGACCACCACACACCCCATGACACGGACCGCCACACACCCCATGACACAGACCCCCACACGCCCCATGACATGGAACCCCCATGACACGGACCCCCACACACCCCATGACACAGTGTCTTTGGTCACCCACAAGAATCTACATTATTGAATGACTGCGATTGTTCAGTGTGGGTCCAGGGACCCCGACGTGCCCTTTGCAGAGGGGTCTATGGGAGCAATCAAGCACCAGGGCCCAGGGTGCTGCCTCTGCACCCCCTGTAGCTGCACTGATAAGATCAGTCACAGCAGAGATGATTTTGCAATGACAGGGGGTGAATACTTTTTAATGGGTGTGGAGATATCTGAAGCCCTGGTGCAAGGTCTAGAGCCAGTGACCTTTGCCCAGTATCAGGGCTGGGAGGAAGGTTCCCATCAGCAGATTCCGTCCTTTGGTTTACTGCGGATCTTTCCGGAGTTGTCTCCGTATCTAGGATTTGTGCAGTCTTGCACATACCCCGGGTCAGAATGCAGCAGTCTATTTGTGGTGACCTCCGTGGGGGTAATATTCTTAATACTGAATGTTTAACATGTTATTTGTACAAAGAGAAGGGAAACAACAATTTAGTGTCAATGCCTCCAATAATATCAAACGACATCAGTGCAGTCCATCATATATTATTTCCGTGTCTGGTAAAGCTGGGTAGCAGCCATCATTACTCCTGCCTCCGCACACCGAAGCTTCCCTTCTTCTGAGTCACAGGAAACATCAACTGCTTGTTCATTTTATCCAAGATTTGCAAAAGTTCATTTGGGAACATCTGATGTGCAAGTGTATCCCCCTCCGAGCTATATGAACCTGTCTGGACGTAGTCCATAGGGCCCCGGTGGGCACCGATCCAGAGACTCATTGTCTGTCCACAGTGTGACATTTCACGGTCCTCGGGTTCTTTGGAATAATATTTATCCAGTGATGGGTTCTGACTGTACACCACATTCTTCTCTCTGGTTAAGCATATGCGATTGAGCTCGCCATGTTCTAATCCACAGACGGTGGGAAATCATGGACTTATCTTGGAAGGAGAAGATTCACTGTGCCTGCCCAACAGAGATTCATTTTGCCCACTGAAATGTGGCACAGGAGGACAGACTGAGTCTCCAGAGCGACGCGTCCACAGAGGTTTTGGACTGGTTCCAGACAGATTCATAGCAGCTCCAGAACCCTATGAACTTTGCCTTCTGAGATGATAAACCAGATGTTGCTTCATGGATCTGCAATACCTTATAGAAATGACTAAGCAGCACAGATTGTGACTTACATGACGGTAATGCTGAGCAGAGCCGGCCATCCCACCACCACACCTGGACTAGACATCATCATTCCGGCTGCTCGGATGAACTTTCTACCTGAGAATAAGATTTCTCACCAACATGATCATGAGAAGGAAACAATATCTCCATAGAGAGAAGTAGAGAGAAGTAATGTCTCCAGGGAGAGAAGTAGAGAGAAGTAATGTCTCCATAAAGAGAAGAGTAGAGAGAAGTAATGTCTCCATAGAGAGAAGTAGAGAGAAGTAATGTCTCCATAGAGAGAAGTAGAGAGAAGTAATGTCTCCAGGGAGAGAAGTAGAGAGAAGTAATGTCTCCATAGAGAGAAGTAGAGAGAAGTAATGTCTCCAGGGAGAGAAGTAGAGAGAAGTAATGTCTCCAGGGAGAGAAGTAGAGAGAAGTAATGTCTCCATAGAGAGAAGTAGAGAGAAGTAATGTCTCCAGGGAGAGAAGTAGAGAGAAGTAATCTCTCCATAGAGAGAAGTAGAGAGAAGTAATCTCTCCATAGAGAGAAGTAGAGAGAAGTAATGTCTCCAGGGAGAGAAGTAGAGAGAAGTAATGTCTCCATAAAGAGAAGAGTAGAGAGAAGTAATGTCTCCATAGAGAGAAGTAGAGAGAAGTAATGTCTCCATAGAGAGAAGTAGAGAGAAGTAATGTCTCCAGGGAGAGAAGTAGAGAGAAGTAATGTCTACAGGGAGAGAAGTAGAGAGAAGTAATGTCTCCATAGAGAGAAGTAGAGAGAAGTAATGTCTCCAGGGAGAGAAGTAGAGAGAAGTAATGTCTCCATAGAGAGAAGTAGAGAGAAGTAATGTCTCCAGGGAGAGAAGTAGAGAGAAGTAATCTCTCCATAGAGAGAAGTAGAGAGAAGTAATGTCTCCAGGAGAGAAGTAGAGAGAAGTAATGTCTCCAGAGAGAGAAGTAGAGAGAAGTAATGTCTCCAGGAGAGAAGTAGAGAGAAGTAATGTCTCCAGAGAGAGAAGTAGAGAGAAGTAATGTCTCCAGGAGAGAAGTAGAGAGAAGTAATGTCTCCATAGAGAGAAGTAGAGAGAAGTAATGTCTCCATAGAGAGAAGTAGAGAGAAGTAATGTCTCCATGGAGAGAAGTAGAGAGAAGTAATGTCTCCATAGAGAGAAGTAGAGAGAAGTAATGTCTCCATAGAGAGAAGTAGAGAGAAGTAATGTCTCCATAGAGAGAAGTAGAGAGAAGTAATGTCTCCAGGGAGAGAAGTAGAGAGAAGTAATGTCTCCAGAGAGAGAAGTAGAGAGAAGTAATGTCTCCATAGAGAGAAGTAGAGAGAAGTAATTTCTCCATAGAGAGAAGTAATGTCTCCAGAGAGAGAAGTAGAGAGAAGTAATGTCTCCATAGAGAGAAGTAGAGAGAAGTAATGTCTCCATAGAGAGAAGTAGAGAGAAGTAATTTCTCCATAGAGAGAAGTAATGTCTCCAGAGAGAGAAGTAGAGAGAAGTAATGTCTCCATAGAGAGAAGTAGAGAGAAGTAATGTCTCCATGAGAGAAGTAGAGAGAAGTAATATCTCCATAGAGAGTAGAAGTAATGTCTCCAGAGAGAGAAGTGTGAGAGAAGTAATGTCTCCAGAGAGAGAGAGTAGAGAGAAGTAATGTCTTCATAGAGATAAGAGTAGAGAGAAGTAATGTCTCCATAGAGAGAAGTAGAGAGAAGTAATGTCTCCAGAGAGAGAAGTAGAGAGAAGTAATGTCTCCATAGAGAGAAGTAGAGAGAAGTAATGTCTCCAGGGAGAGAAGTAGAGAGAAGTAATGTCTCCATAGAGAGAAGTAGAGAGAAGTAATGTCTCCAGGGAGAGAAGTAGAGAGAAGTAATGTCTCCAGGAGAGAAGTAGAGAGAAGTAATGTCTCCAGGGAGAGAAGTAGAGAGAAGTAATGTCTCCAGGGAGAGAAGTAGAGAGAAGTAATGTCTCCATAGAGAGAAGTAGAGAGAAGTAATCTCTCCATAGAGAGAAGTAGAGAGAAGTAATGTCTCCAGGAGAGAAGTAGAGAGAAGTAATATCTCCATAGAGAGAAGTAGAGAGAAGTAATGTCTCCATAGAGAGAAGTAGAGAGAAGTAATATCTCCATAGAGAGAAGTAGAGAGAAGTAATGTCTCCATAGAGAGAAGTAGAGAGAAGTAATGTCTCCATAGAGAGAAGTAGAGAGAAGTAATGTCTCCAGAGAGAGAAGTAGAGAGAAGTAATGTCTCCACAGAGAGAAGTAGAGAGAAGTACTTCTCCATAGAGAGAAGTAATGTCTCCAGAGAGAGAAGTAGAGAGAAGTAATGTCTCCATAGAGAGAAGTAGAGAGAAGTAATGTCTCCATAGAGAGAAGTAGAGAGAAGTAATATCTCCATAGAGAGAAGTAATGTCTGCAGAGAGAGAAGTGTGGAGAGAAGTAATGTCTCCAGAGAGAGAGAGAGGTAGAGAGAAGTAATATCTCCATAGAGAGAAGTAATGTCTCCAGAGAGAGAAGTGTGGAGAGAAGTGATGTCTCCAGAGAGAGAGAGGTAGAGAGAAGTAATGTCTTCATAGAGATAAGAGTGGCGAGAAGTAATGGCTCCATAGAGAGAAGTAGAGAGAAGTAATGTCTCCAGGGAGAGAAGTAGAGAGAAGTAATCTCTCCATAGAGAGAAGTAGAGAGAAGTAATGTCTCCAGGGAGAGAAGTAGAGAGAAGTAATGTCTCCAGGGAGAGAAGTAGAGAGAAGTAATGTCTCCAGGAGAGAAGTAGAGAGAAGTAATGTCTCCAGGGAGAGAAGTAGAGAGAAGTAATGTCTCCATAGAGAGAAGTAGAGAGAAGTAATCTCTCCATAGAGAGAAGTAGAGAGAAGTAATGTCTCCAGGGAGAGAAGTAGAGAGAAGTAATATCTCCATAGAGAGAAGTAGAGAGAAGTAATGTCTCCATAGAGAGAAGTAGAGAGAAGTAATGTCTCCATAGAGAGAAGTAGAGAGAAGTAATGTCTCCAGGGAGAGAAGTAGAGAGAAGTAATGTCTACAGGGAGAGAAGTAGAGAGAAGTAATGTCTCCAGGGAGAGAAGTAGAGAGAAGTAATGTCTCCATAGAGAGAAGTAGAGAGAAGTAATGTCTACAGGGAGAGAAGTAGAGAGAAGTAATCTCTCCATAGAGAGAAGTAGAGAGAAGTAATGTCTCCAGGGAGAGAAGTAGAGAGAAGTAATGTCTCCAGGGAGAGAAGTAGAGAGAAGTAATGTCTCCAGGGAGAGAAGTAGAGAGAAGTAATGTCTCCAGGGAGAGAAGTAGAGAGAAGTAATGTCTCCATAGAGAGAAGTAGAGAGAAGTAATCTCTCCATAGAGAGAAGTAGAGAGAAGTAATGTCTCCAGGGAGAGAAGTAGAGAGAAGTAATATCTCCATAGAGAGAAGTAGAGAGAAGTAATGTCTCCATAGAGAGAAGTAGAGAGAAGTAATATCTCCATAGAGAGAAGTAGAGAGAAGTAATGTCTCCATAGAGAGAAGTAGAGAGAAGTAATGTCTCCATAGAGAGAAGTAGAGAGAAGTAATGTCTCCAGAGAGAGAAGTAGAGAGAAGTAATGTCTCCACAGAGAGAAGTAGAGAGAAGTAATTTCTCCATAGAGAGAAGTAATGTCTCCAGAGAGAGAAGTAGAGAGAAGTAATGTCTCCATAGAGAGAAGTAGAGAGAAGTAATGTCTCCATAGAGAGAAGTAGAGAGAAGTAATATCTCCATAGAGAGAAGTAATGTCTCCAGAGAGAGAAGTGTGGAGAGAAGTAATGTCTCCAGAGAGAGAGAGAGGTAGAGAGAAGTAATATCTCCATAGAGAGAAGTAATGTCTCCAGAGAGAGAAGTGTGGAGAGAAGTAATGTCTCCAGAGAGAGAGAGGTAGAGAGAAGTAATGTCTTCATAGAGATAAGAGTGGCGAGAAGTAATGTCTCCATAGAGAGAAGTAGAGAGAAGTAATGTCTCCAGGGAGAGAAGTAGAGAGAAGTAATGTCTCCATAGAGAGAAGTAGAGAGAAGTAATGTCTCCAGGGAGAGAAGTAGAGAGAAGTAATGTCTCCAGGGAGAGAAGTAGAGAGAAGTAATGTCTCCAGGGAGAGAAGTAGAGAGAAGTAATGTCTCCAGGGAGAGAAGTAGAGAGAAGTAATGTCTCCATAGAGAGAAGTAGAGAGAAGTAATCTCTCCATAGAGAGAAGTAGAGAGAAGTAATGTCTCCAGGGAGAGAAGTAGAGAGAAGTAATATCTCCATAGAGAGAAGTAGAGAGAAGTAATGTCTCCATAGAGAGAAGTAGAGAGAAGTAATGTCTCCATAGAGAGAAGTAGAGAGAAGTAATGTCTCCAGGGAGAGAAGTAGAGAGAAGTAATGTCTCCAGGGAGAGAAGTAGAGAGAAGTAATGTCTCCAGAGAGAGAAGTAGAGAGAAGTAATGTCTCCATAGAGAGAAGTAGAGAGAAGTAATTTCTCCATAGAGAGAAGTAATGTCTCCAGAGAGAGAAGTAGAGAGAAGTAATGTCTCCATAGAGAGAAGTAGAGAGAAGTAATATCTCCATAGAGAAAAGTAATGTCTCCATAGAGAGAAGTAGAGAGAAGTAATGTCTCCATAGAGAGAAGTAGAGAGAAGTAATGTCTCCAGGGAGAGAAGTAGAGAGAAGTAATGTCTCCAGGGAGAGAAGTAGAGAGAAGTAATGTCTCCAGAGAGAGAAGTAGAGAGAAGTAATGTCTCCAGGGAGAGAAGTAGAGAGAAGTAATGTCTCCATAGAGAGAAGTAGAGAGAAGTAATTTCTCCATAGAGAGAAGTAGAGAGAAGTAATGTCTCCAGGGAGAGAAGTAGAGAGAAGTAATGTCTCCAGGGAGAGAAGTAGAGAGAAGTAATGTCTCCAGGGAGAGAAGTAGAGAGAAGTAATGTCTCCATAGAGAGAAGTAGAGAGAAGTAATTTCTCCAGAGAGAGAAGTAATGTCTCCAGAGAGAGAAGTAGAGAGAAGTAATGTCTCCATAGAGAGAAGTAGAGAGAAGTAATATCTCCATAGAGAAAAGTAATGTCTCCAGAGAGAGAAGTGTGGAGAGAAGTAATGTCTCCAGAGAGAGAGAGGTAGAGAGAAGTAATGTCTTCATAGAGATAAGAGTGGCGAGAAGTAATGGCTCCATAGAGAGAGAAGTAATGTCTTTATAGAGAGAAGAGTGGAAGGAAACAATATCTCCATAGAGAGAAGTGTGGAGAGAAGTGATGTCTCCAGAGAGAGATGTAACACGTATATTGGAGGTTCCTATTCACTTTCTCCAACTCCTACACTCAGTGGCATCAAAATTGTTTACTTAAATAAGAGTGTACCTTATTAAAATATAACCTTTATTAGGACTTAATAAAATAAACAAGAACGGACACTCTTACACTAAATAGTCCCCAAAGATCTATAGGGTGTACTGTATCAATTATAGGGGAGGTCCTAAATATGGTAATGATGGGCTTGGGGGGGTCCCTCTGACTGACTACAGGTGCTATCTCTCCATACACTGACCCTTCAAGGCCCTCACTAGTAAGTGTGATACCCTAAAGCGGCCGTAGTCGGAGCACCCGCCCCGAGAAGGGCGACCCCCAGCCTCTCGAACCTCGGACCTATCTAGTTAACCCTATAGACAGTCACTATCCTATGGATCCTAGCGTAAGTATATTAAATCTCCGACGCGTTTCGCCATATACAGTTCAATGGCTCTTCAGGGATTCTTTCTGAAGCAGGGGAGCGCTCTGCGCAGTGGCAGCGCTTCCCCCTGAAATTGTGTGTGGCAGTGGCAATAGGTAGCGGTGAGTGCCGTATATTTATACCGCTTTTAGTCCCGCCTCCACTCCGATAGCCAGTCCTAGTGTATAATTCTGGCCCATTGTGAGGCGGGCCAAAGGTTAAACTGGGCGTAACGCCCACCACGTCACCCTACACTCCTCACCTGTCATTGGCACGGAGATCCGTCGTCAAGTTATCCCCTCTACTCAGGGTGCGACGCGATGCTCCGTGCCTACCGGAAGTGCGTCATGTAGGGGGGGCGTCCGTTGTCATGGGGACCTTACACCGCGTCCCCGGCTCGGCTCCCTGGCCGTGGTAAATCACAGAAGCATGCGATTCTCATTGTACACATTGCTAATTTTCAATGTGGAACCGTTCAAACAGATACAGTCCACTTACATCTGGCATTTATATTTTATGGGACAGCACAATGAGTTGATGTTTATAGCAAAAAGCTACCCGATCAACTCTAATGTGCTGAAATCTGAATCAAATACCACAAAAGGAGGTAGTGAGTGAGGTCTCCTCCTCTGAGGCAGAAGGATCAGAAACCGAACAAGGGCACTTCACAAGAGGGGGAGGTAGAGGACAGAGAAATAGGGGTAGAGGAGGTAGAGGTCAAACACGAGGACATAGGAGGTACAATACTGAAGGGGCTTCAACATGCGAGTCAATAGGGCTAACTTCAAGTACCTCTGGCTCACGTCCTGTCTCCTCTCCATCTCCTTTTTTAGCCCAAAAATCCATGGAACCCCCATACTCCCTAAGGAACAAAACATAGGGGAACATGGAGGGCTAAACAAGCTACAAATTATAAATCTGTCCTCATATACCCTTACCCCGGAGGATATATCCTTACTCAATAAGGGACTTTCATTTGTACCGACGGTCCCCTATGATCCTTTTGATTGGAGTAAGGATATAGCCCTTTTTACCAGAAAGCTACTCTGGCGCAAATATTTTGCTGTGCAGAAAAGAAAAGAATGTGCAGAATATAATATGAGTTCCCAAGAATTGGAAGCCATGAAGACACTGGCGAATCTGATTGAGGAGGGGGAACGGGACAGGGCACATGGTCCCTTTACACAACTTAAACTTAAAAGCTCACAAATGCCCCCACCCCTACCAGATTCCAGTGTCTCTATATTCCACAAATTAGTCCTGAGGGACCTTGAGAAAATAACAAGGCCCAAAGGGGATTCCAATCTCAAAGAGGCAGAATATATGGCCCTGAGGAAACTAGAGAGTGACCGTGGTTTGGTCATTAAACCCTCTGATAAGGGGGGTAACCTGGTGTTGATGGACCAAGGTTCATATAAAAGAATGTGCTTGGACATCCTGGAAGACAGTATGTAACGGACCGTTACGCACACAACTCCGTTTAGGCGATATTCCCTTTTCCGGATAGACCAGCAGCTACTGCAATCCCCAACTTCCCGAACTGCAAACCACACGAATTCACCAACTTCCGAACAAGAGACACACGAACGCTGGAAGCAGCCGAACAGGAAAAGCAATATGAACAGCTTACACTCCTGGCAATCAGCATACCGTCAAATCCCCCCAATAACGAGACGACACTTCGTTTTGAGGGTCAAGCAGGAACTCTCCTTTACTGGCCCATACAGCCTCTTTTATTCCCAATGCCCAAACACATTACAGCCCACAGGGTTTTGCAGAACAACCAATAAACACATTACAACACATACAATGCAAGTACAGCAGCCAATCAGATACAATGGCACAATACAGACACTCAGCATATCCCTCACCTCTGCTTAGGAGATAATGGAGTCAATTACTGGGTCTACTCAATTATCTCCAAGCTGAAAGTTACATTTTTTTATACATTTTAATAACTCCCTGATCTTACATCACATACGGATAAAACTTATATTTCTGTGATCAGCATAACTTGGGGAGCAACATATGTAAAAATCACATGAATCCGTCCGGGGGTTACAAGGTTAGGTGAGGTCCCTTTATTATCCCTTGGCAGCATGGCTTTACCTGTCCAAACAGTTTCCATGTGTCCGTAAACTGTTTTTAAAAGGGCCAGCGCTGTACAATAAAAGTCCATAAGTCCAAATCAGTTCTTAACGGGCAATACATCCCAGGGCCATAGTCAGAAGGCAAGAGGCAGGCGACGAGACTTCTCCAGTTCACTGTGGCGAGGTTGGTTTCGCCACACTTCTCCCCTTTACCAACTAGACTAACAGAGTATCTGACCTCCTGCCGGTCAGTGCCCTGGTTAGTCCAGCAACCCACCCACGAAGCACAAACAGCAGTACAGCCCACGCACAATAAATAGTTACTACACCTGGATAAAGTAGCAACTTGTCCATGTCCAGGTGCCTCACCACGGCTGTGCGGGGGACTGGTAGACTGCCTTGGTGGGTTGCTGAGTGGGCAGAGACCCGCGGTACTCTGGCCTGGGGCCAGCGCTACCACGGAAGAAGCCTGGTTGGAGCCTGGTTGTGGGAGGGGGAGACCGACTGTCTCCCCTCTGGATAAACTGCTCTGTGGCTGGGGGACAGGACCGACCGTCCTTGCCCCTTGTGCTGCAAGTGCAGAGACCACGGTCCCATCTGCACCGTTGGGGGGCGTAACATCTCCCCTTGGTGGGTTAGGCTGCCGCTGGAGAGAGGGTGTAACAAGCCCCTCTCTCTGAACTATAGACTGCTGCTGGGGAGAGGGGGTAGCAGGCTCCTCCCCCTGACCCTCTCTCTGCTGGTGGAGGGGGGGACCAACTGTCTCCCCTTTCAATATTTTGTCCTGCTGCTGGGGTACACACTGCAGATGGGGAGGAAGGATGACACCTTTAGCTCCCTGGGGTACACACAGCCGCTGGGGAGGGAGGACGGCACCTTCAGCTCCCTGGGATGCACACTGCCGCTGGGGAGAAGGGACGGCACCTTCAGCTCCCGGGGGTACACACAGCCGCTGGGGAGGAAGGGAAACACCTTCAGCTCCCGGGGGTACACACAGCCGCTGGGGAGGAAGGGAAACACCTTCAGCTCCCTGGGGTACACACTGCCGCTGGGGAGGGAGGACGGCACCTTCAGCTCCCGGGGGTACACACTGCCGCTGGGGAGGAAGGACGACACCTTCAGCTCCCTTGGGTACACACAGCCGCTGGGGAGGGAGGACGGCACCTTCAGCTCCCTGGGATACACCCTGCCGCTGGGGAGGAAGGACGACACCTTCAGCTCCATGGGGTACACACTGCCGCTGGGGAGGAAGGACGACACCTTCAGCTTCCTGGGGTACACACTGCCGCTGGGGAGAAGGGACGGCACCTTCAGCTCCCGGGGGTACACACAGCCGCTGGGGAGAAGGGACGGCACCTTCAGCTCCCGGGGGTACACACAGCCGCTGGGGAGGAAGGGAAACACCTTCAGCTCCCTGGGGTACACACTGTCGCTGGGGAGGAAGGATGGCACCTTCAGCTCCCTGGGGTACACACAGCCGCTGGGGAGGGAGGACGGCACCTTCAGCTCTCCGGAACGCACTCAGCCGCTGGGGAGGGCGGACGATACCATCTGCCATGAACTGCAGGTACTCTGCTGTTAACCTCCTCACGAACTGCACAGATTTCTCCGGGGGGTTGGGTCCGAAGAAAATCAGCCGTGATCTCAGCTCTCTGTCAAATTCCTCCTGCGTGTAGCTGGGTGCCATGCTTGTTCTCCTGAAGTTCTTTCTTTTGTAGATAGGGGCGCTGTACGGGTACTGGCGTTGCCCTCACTTTGTAATCCAAGGAATGGTGTTGCCCTGTAGATGTCCTTCTGGGCTGTGGAAATGATCCCGCCGCTTGCCACCAAATGTAACGGACCGTTACGCACACAACTCCGTTTAGGCGATATTCCCTTTTCCGGATAGACCAGCAGCTACTGCAATCCCCAACTTCCCGAACTGCAAACCACACGAATTCACCAACTTCCGAACAAGAGACACACGAACCCTGGAAGCAGCCGAACAGGAAAAGCAATATGAACAGCTTACACTCCTGGCAATCAGCATACAGTCAAATCCCCCCCAATAACGAGATGACACTTCGTTTTGAGGGTCAAGCAGGAACTCTCCTTTACTGGCCCATACAGCCTCTTTTATTCCCAATGCCCAAACACATTACAGCCCACAGGGTTTTACAGAACAACCAATAAACACATTACAGCACATACAATGCAAGTACAGCAGCCAATCAGATACAATGGCACAATACAGACACTCAGCATATCCCTCACCTCTGCTTAGGAGATAGTTGAGTCAATTACTGGGTCTACTCAATTATCTCCAAGCTGAAAGTTACATTTTTTTATACATTTTAATAACTCCCTGATCTTACATCACATACGGATAAAACTTATATTTCTGTGATCAGCATAACTTGGGGAGCAGCATATGTAAAAATCACATGAATCCGTCCGGGGGTTACAAGGTTAGGTGAGGTCCCTTTATTATCCCTTGGCAGCATGGCTTTACCTGTCCAAAAAGTTTCCATGTGTCCGTACACTGTTTTTAAAAGGGCCAGCGCTGTACAATAAAAGTCCATAAGTCCAAATCAGTTCTTAACGGGCAATACATCCCAGGGCCATAGTCAGAAGGCAAGAGGCAGGCGACGAGACTTCTCCAGTTCACTGTGGCGAGGTTGGTTTCGCCACACAGTAACACATATGAACGTTTACCAAATGACCCAGGCCCCGGGTACCTACATGAACTGAAGGAAATCCTGAATAGAGGTAGGAGAGCAAAAATAATCAGTGGAGAGGAATTTGATTTTCTCTTACCGCAACACCCGGTCACTGCCACTTTTTACTCTCTGCCCAAAATACATAAGGGCACAAAACCCCTTAAGGGCCGCCCAATTGTGTCAGGGGTAGGGAGTATAGGTCAGAATGTGGGCATCTATGTAGATAAAATTATAAGAACTTTTGTGGAATCGCTCCCATCATATATACGGGACACATCAGATTTGCTGCTACGTCTGAACGGTGTGAGTCTGGATGAGGGTATCATTTTTGCATCTATCGATGTAGAGGCATTATATAGCTCAATACGTCACGAACTCGGTCTAAAAGCGGTTGAAATGTATCTTTCAATGAGGGATAAAAGACTGGAACCTCATAACAGCTTTGTGATAGAGCTGTTGAACTTTAGCCTTACAAGGAACCACTTTGTCTTCTGCAACCGCTTCTACCACCAGCTCAGGGGTACCGCGATGGGCAGTTCCTGTGCGCCATCCTATGCAAACTTACTCCTGGGCTGGTGGGAGGCCAAGTACATCGGGTCTGAGGAGATGGATTGCTGGCAGGACAAAGTGGTTCTCTGGCTAAGGTTCATTGATGATATTTTTGTACTATGGAGGGGGACGGAGGTGGACTTTTCTAACTTTGTAGAGACCATCAATAACAATGACTTAGGTCTCAGGTTCACCTCAGAGTGTGATCGAAATAGAATATCCTTTCTAGATGTCCTCATTGAACGAGGCCTAGACAACAGCATCATCACCTCAGTGTACCGCAAGAAAACAGCGACAAACAGTCTTCTCCACTGGGAGAGCGCCCACCCGTATTCCCTCCGTAGAGGGATCCCAAAAGGCCAATATCTAAGGTTGCGACGTAATTGTTCAACCATGAGAATATATAAAAGCCAGGCCAGGGACCTCAGGTTGAGATTTAGGGATAGGGGCTACCCAGATGGTGTTCTGCGTAAAGCATATAAGGAGGCTTGTACGAGACCTAGGGATACACTTTTAATCCCTAAGGTACATATGAAAGATGAACCCTCAGAACCAGACAAATTCCGGATTATAGGCACCTTTGATACTGCACATCAGGAAATTAAAAAGATCTTAAGTAAGCATTGGGACATTCTGCGAGCCGATCCTGACTTGGAAGAGTACCTGGCACCCTATCCTCAGGTTACCTATAGGAGAGGGAGAAGTCTAAAAGACAGACTAGTGAATAGTCATTTTCGAACACCAGAGACCCCGGGTAACTGGCTATCTAGACGCCCCATGGGTACATTTAAATGTGGGAACTGCCTCGCTTGTAATCAGATACACAGAACAAAAACTTTCTCCAGTTCATGTACTGGGAGGACCTACACCATCAGAGACTTTATCAACTGTCTCAGTATGGGTGTAGTGTATCTGATACAATGTTCTTGCCCACTTGATTATGTGGGCAAGACAAAAAGGGAATTTAGGCGGCGGATCAGGGACCACGTAAATGATGTCCTAAACAAAAAGGACACCCCCGTTGCGCGTCATGTAAACCAGCATCATGATGGAGATATAAGTTGCCTGAGATTCATGGGGATCCAGCAGGTCCCACTACCACCCAGAGGTGGAAATTGGGACAATAAGATTCTGAGAATAGAGGCTAGATGGATTTATAGAATGGGCTCGGTGACACCCAAGGGACTGAATAATGAAGTCCTGTCCTATAAACCATTTTTGCAGACCTAGATTTTAAACAGCCATCTAGATCGCTATATATCTATAAATGTCCCTTCGATTTCAGCACATTAGAGTTGATCGGGTAGCTTTTTGCTATAAACATCAACTCATTGTGCTGTCCCATAAAATATAAATGCCAGATGTAAGTGGACTGTATCTGTTTGAACGGTTCCACATTGAAAATTAGCAATGTGTACAATGAGAATCGCATGCTTCTGTGATTTACCACGGCCAGGGAGCCGAGCCGGGGACGCGGTGTAAGGTCCCCATGACAACGGACGCCCCCCCTACATGACGCACTTCCGGTAGGCACGGAGCATCGCGTCGCACCCTGAGTAGAGGGGATAACTTGACGACGGATCTCCGTGCCAATGACAGGTGAGGAGTGTAGGGTGACGTGGTGGGCGTTACGCCCAGTTTAACCTTTGGCCCGCCTCACAATGGGCCAGAATATTACACTAGGACTGGCTATCGGAGTGGAGGCGGGACTAAAAGCGGTATAAATATACGGCACTCACCGCTACCTATTGCCACTGCCACACACAATTTCAGGGGGAAGCGCTGCCACTGCACAGAGCGCTCCCCTGCTTCAGAAAGAATCCCTGAAGAGCCATTGAACTGTATATGGCGAAACGCGTCGGAGATTCAATATACTTACGCTAGGATCCATAGGATAGTGACTGTCTATAGGGTTAACTAGATAGGTCCGAGGTTCGAGAGGCTGGGGGTCGCCCTTCTCGGGGCGGGTGCTCCGACTACGGCCGCTTTAGGGTATCACACTTACTAGTGAGGGCCTTGAAGGGTCAGTGTATGGAGAGATAGCACCTGTAGTCAGTCAGAGGGACCCCCCCAAGCCCATCATTACCATATTTAGGACCTCCCCTATAATTGATACAGTACACCCTATAGATCTTTGGGGACTATTTAGTGTAAGAGTGTCCGTTCTTGTTTATTTTATTAAGTCCTAATAGAGGTTATATTTTAATAAGGTACACTCTTATTTAAGTAAACAATCTCCAGAGAGAGAGAGGTAGAGAGAAGTAATGTCTCCATAGAGATAAGAGTGGCGAGAAGTAATGGCTCCATAGAGAGAGAAGTAGAGAGAAGTAATGTCTTTATAGAGAGAAGAGTGGAAGGAAGTAATGTCTTTATAGAGAGAAGAGTGGTGAGAAGTAATAGCTCCATAGAGAGAGTACATAAAAATGTCTCTATAGAGAGAGCAGTGAAAAGTAATGTCTTCAGAGAGAGAAGAGTGGCGAGAAGTAATGGCTCCATAGAGAAGAGGGAAGTAATGTCCCATAAAGAGAAGAGTGGAAGGAAGTAATCTCTCCATAGAGAGAAGTAGAGAGAAGTAATGTCGCTATAGAGAGAGAAGAGTGGAGAGTATTAATGTCTCTGTAGAAGGTGGTAGAGAATGAGATAAGTAGAGAGAAGTTCAATGTCTCCATAAAGAGAAGAGTAGAGAGAAGTAATGTCTCCATAGAGAGAAGTAGAGAGAAGTAAAATCTCCATAGAGAGAAGTAGAGAGAAGTAAAATCTCCATAGAGAGAAGTAATGTCTCCAGAGAGAGAAGAGTGAAAGGAAACAATATCTCCATAGAGAGAAGTGTGGAGAGAAGTGATGTCTCCAGAGAGAGAGAGGTAGAGAGAAGTAATGTCTTCATAGAGATAAGAGTGGCGAGAAGTAATGGCTCCATAGAGAGAGAAGTAGAGAGAAGTAATGTCTTTATAGAGAGAAGAGTGGAAGGAAGTAATGTCTTTATAGAGAGAAGAGTGGTGAGAAGTAATAGCTCCATAGAGAGAGTACATAAAAATGTCTCTATAGAGAGAGCAGTGAAAAGTAATGTCTTCAGAGAGAGAAGAGTGGCGAGAAGTAATGGCTCCATAGAGAAGAGGGAAGTAATGTCTCTATAAAGAGAAGAGTGGAAGGAAGTAATGTCTACATAGAGAGAAGTAATGGCTCTATAGAGAGAGGGGTAGAGCAGTAATGTCTCCATTGAAAGAGTAGAGAGGAGTAATGTCGCTATAGAGAGAGAAGAGTGGAGAGTATTAATGTCTCTGTAGAAGGTGGTAGAGATAAGTAGAGAGAAGTTCAATGTCCCATAAAGAGAGAAGTAGAGAGAAGTAATGTCTCCATAGATAAATGAGTAGAAAAACACAATTGAGGAAAATTATCATTGCTCCAATACTTCTTTTTGTCATGCAAAAGCCACAAAAGCATCGGATTTTGGACTTTTCAATGAATTTTTTACTTTTCTGGTCGCAATCTGCATTTTACACCACGATCATCAAGGTTACAAAAGTGTGGGGGTAAGGGGATGGAGGTAAGCAGTGTCTCCATAGAGAGAGGGATGGAGGTAAGCAGTGTCTCCATAGAGAGAGGGATAGAGGGAAGCAGTGTCTCCATAGAGAGAGGGATGGAGGGAAGCAGTGTCTCCATAGAGAGAAGGATGGAGGGAAGCAGTGTCTCCATAGAGAGAGGGATGGAGGGAAGCAGTGTCTCCATAGAGAGAGGGATAGAGGGAAGCAGTGTCTCCATAGAGAGAGGGATGGAGGGAAGCAGTGTCTCCATAGAGAGAGGGATGGAGGGAAGCAGTGTCTTCATAGAGAGAGGGATGGAGGGAAGCAGTGTCTCCATAGAGAGAGGGATGGAGGGAAGCAGTGTCTCCATAGAGAGAAGGATGGAGGGAAGCAGTGTCTCCATAGAGAGAGGGATGGAGGGAAGCAGTGTCTCCATAGAGAGAGGGATGGAGGGAAGCAGTGTCTCCATAGAGAGAGGGATGGAGGGAAGCAGTGTCTCCATAGAGAGAGGGATGGAGGGAAGCAGTGTCTCCATAGAGAGAGGGATGGAGGGAAGCAGTGTCTCCATAGAGAGAGGGATGGAGGGAAGCAGTGTCTCCATAGAGAGAGGGATGGAGGGAAGCAGTGTTTCCATAGAGAGAGGGATGGAGGGAAGCAGTGTCTCCATAGAGGGAGGGATGGAGGGAAGCAGTGTCTCCATAGAGAGAGGGATGGAGGTAAGCAGTGTCTCCATAGAGAGAGGGATGGAGGGAAGCAGTGTCTCCATAGAGAGAGGGATGGAGGGAAGCAGTGTCTCCATAAAGAGGGATGAAGGGAAGCAGTGTCTCCATAGAGAGAGGGATAGAGGGAAGCAGTGTCTCCATAGAGAGAGGGATAGAGGGAAGCAGTGTCTCCATAGAGAGAGGGATAGAGGGAAGCAGTGTATACATAGAGAGAGGGATAGAGGGAAGCAGTGTCTCTATAGAGAGAGGGATGGAGGGAAGCAGTGTCTCTATAGAGAGAGGGATGGGGGGAAGCAGTGTCTCCATAGAGAGAGGGATGGAGGTAAGCAGTGTCTCCATAGAGAGAGGGATAGAGGGAAGCAGTGTCTCCATAGAGAGAAGGATGGAGGGAAGCAGTGTCTCCATAGAGAGAGATGGAGGGAAACAGTGTCTTCATAGAGAGAGGGATGGAGGGAAGCAGTGTCTCCATAGAGAGAGGGATAGAGGGAAGCAGTGTCTCCATAGACAGAGGGATGGAGGGAAGCAGTGTCTCCATAGAAAGAGGGATAGAGGGAAGCAGTGTCTCCATAGAGAGAGAGATGGAGGGAAGCAGTGTCTCCATAGAGAGAGGGATAGAGGGAAACAGTGTCTCCATAGAGAGAGGGATGGAGGGAAGCAGTGTCTCCATAGAGAGAGGGATAGAGGGAATCAGTGTCTTCATAGAGAGAGGGATGGAGGGAAGCAATGTCTCCATAGACAGAGGGATGGAGGGAAGCAGTGTCTCCATAGAGAAAGGGATGGAGGGAAGCAGTGTCTCCATAGACAGAGGGATGGAGGGAAGCAGTGTCTCCATAGAGAGAGGGATAGAGGGAATCAGTGTCTTCATAGAGAGAGGGATGGAGGGAAGCAGTGTCTCCATAGACAGAGGGATGGAGGGAAGCAGTGTCTCCATAGAGAGAGGGATGGAGGGAAGCAGTGTCTCCATAGAGAGAGGGATAGAGGGAAGCAGTGTCTCCATAGAGAGAGGGATGGAGGGAAGCAGTGTCTCCATAGAGAGAGGGATGGAGGGAAGCAGTGTCTCCATAGAGAGAGGGATGGAGGGAAGCAGTGTCTCCATAGAGAGAGGGATGGAGGGAAGCAGTGTCTCCATAGAGAGAGGGATGGAGGGAAGCAGTGTCTCCATAGAGAGAGGGATGGAGGGAAGCAGTGTCTCCATAGAGAGAGGGATGGAGGGAAGCAGTGTCTCCATAGAGAGAGGGATGGAGGGAAGCAGTGTCTCCATAGAGAGAGGGATGGAGGGAAGCAGTGTCTCCATAGAGAGAGGGATGGAGGGAAGCAGTGTTTTCATAGAGAGAGGGATGGAGGGAAGCAGTGTATCCATAGAGAGAGGGATGGAGGGAAGCAGTGTCTCCATAGAGAGGGATGGAGGGAGGCAGTGTCTCCATAGAGAGAGGGATGGAGGGAAGCAGTGTCTCCATAGAGAGAGGGATGGAGGGAAGCAGTGTCTCCATAGAGAGAGGGATGGAGGGAAGCAGTGTCTCCATAGAGAGAGGGATGGAGGGAAGCAGTGTCTCCATAGAGAGAGGGATGGAGGGAAGCAGTGTCTCCATAGAGAGAGGGATGGAGGGAAGCAGTGTCTCCATAGAGAGAGGGATGGAGGGAAGCAGTGTCTCCATAGAGAGA
Source organism: Bufotes viridis (assembly GCA_033119425.1). Lineage (NCBI taxonomy): Eukaryota > Metazoa > Chordata > Amphibia > Anura > Bufonidae > Bufotes > Bufotes viridis. The sequence continues at coordinate 1,437,333 of CM065595.1, read as the reverse complement.
GGGATGGAGGGAAGCAGTGTCTCCATAGAGAGAGGGATGGAGGGAAGCAGTGTCTCCATAGAGAGAGGGATGGAGGGGAAGCAGTGTCTCCATAGAGAGAGGGATGGAGGGAAGCAGTGTCTCCATAGAGAGAGGGATGGAGGGAAGCAGTGTCTCCATAGAGAGAGGGATGGAGGGAAGCAGTGTCTCCATAGAGAGAGGGATGGAGGGAAGCAGTGTCTCCATAGAGAGAGGGATGGAGGGAAGCAGTGTCTCCATAGAGAGAGGGATGGAGGGAAGCAGTGTCTCCATAGAGAGAGGGATGGAGGGAAGCAGTGTCTCCATAGAGAGAGGGATGGAGGGAAGCAGTGTCTCCATAGAGAGAGGGATGGAGGGAAGCAGTGTCTCCATAGAGAGAGGGATGGAGGGAAGCAGTGTCTCCATAGAGAGAGGGATGGAGGGAAGCAGTGTCTCCATAGAGAGAGGGATGGAGGGAAGCAGTGTCTCCATAGAGAGAGGGATGGAGGGAAGCAGTGTCTCCATAGAGAGAGGGATGGAGGGAAGCAGTGTCTCCATAGAGAGAGGGATGGAGGGAAGCAGTGTCTCCATAGAGAGAGGGATGGAGGGAAGCAGTGTCTCCATAGAGAGAGGGATGGAGGGAAGCAGTGTCTCCATAGAGAGAGGGATGGAGGGAAGCAGTGTCTCCATAGAGAGAGGGATGGAGGGAAGCAGTGTCTCCATAGAGAGAGGGATGGAGGGAAGCAGTGTCTCCATAGAGAGAGGGATGGAGGGAAGCAGTGTCTCCATAGAGAGAGGGATGGAGGGAAGCAGTGTCTCCATAGAGAGAGGGATGGAGGGAAGCAGTGTCTCTATAGAGAGAGGGATGGAGGGAAGCAGTGTCTCCATAGAGAGAGGTTTAGAGGGAAGCAGTGTCTCCATAGACAGAGGGATGGAGGGAAGCAGTGTCTCCATAGAGAGAGGTATAGAGGGAAGCAGTGTCTCCATAGAGAGAGGGATGGAGGGAAGCAGTGTCTCCATAGACAGAGGGATGGACGGAAGCAGTGTCTCTATAGAGAGAGGGATGGAGGAAAGCAGTGTCTCCATAGAGAGAGGGATGGAGGGAAGCAGTGTCTCCATAGAGAGAGGAATGGAGGTAAGCAGTGTCTCCATAGAGAGAGGGATGGAGGGAAGCAGTGTCTCCATAGAGAGAGATGGAGGGAAGCAGTGTCTCCATAGAGGGAGGGATGGAGGGAAGCAGTGTCTCCATAGAGAGAGGGATGGAGGGAAGCAGTGTCTCCATAGAGAGAGGGATGGAGGGAAGCAGTGTCTCCATAGAGAGAGGGATGGAGGGAAGCAGTGTCTCCATAGAGAGAGGGATGGAGGGAAGCAGTGTCTCCATAGAGAGAGGGATGGAGGGAAGCAGTGTCTCCATAGAGAGAGGGATGGAGGGAAGCAGTGTCTCCATAGAGAGAGGGATGGAGGGAAGCAGTGTCTCCATAGAGAGAGGGATGGAGGGAAGCAGTGTCTCCATAGAGAGAGGGATGGAGGGAAGCAGTGTCTCCATAGAGAGAGGGATGGAGGGAAGCAGTGTCTCCATAGAGAGAGGGATGGAGGGAAGCAGTGTCTCCATAGAGAGAGGGATGGAGGGGAAGCAGTGTCTCCATAGAGAGAGGGATTGAGGGAAGCAGTGTCTCCATAGAGAGAGGGATGGAGGGAAGCAGTGTCTCCATAGAGAGAGGGATGGAGGGAAGCAGTGTCTCCATAGAGAGAGGGATGGAGGAAAGCAGTGTCTCCATAGAGAGAGGGATGGAGGGAAGCAGTGTCTCCATAGAGAGACGGGTGGAGGGAAGCAGTGTCTCCATAGAGAGAGGGATAGAGGGAAGCAGTGTCTCCATAGAGAGAGGGATGGAGGGAAGCAGTGTCTCCATAGAGAGAGGGATGGAGGGAAGCAGTGTCTCCATAGAGAGAGGGATAGAGGGAAGCAGTGTATCCATAGAGAGGGATGGAGGGAGGCAGTGTCTCCATAGAGAGAGGTATGGAGGGAAGCAGTGTCTCCATAGAGAGGGATGGAGGGAGGCAGTGTCTCCATAGAGAGAGGGATGGAGGGAAGCAGTGTCTCCATAGAGAGAGGGATGGAGGGAAGCAGTGTCTCCATAGAGAGAGGGATGGAGGGAAGCAGTGTCTCCATAGAGAGAGGGATGGAGGGAAGCAGTGTATCAATAGAGAAAAGAAGCTCTCCATAGATTAAGGGGTGGAGGAGGAGGAGGAACTGTCAGGAGGAGGAGGGATTGTCAGGTGGAGGAGGAGGGGAGGGACTGTCAGGAGGAGGAGGAGGAGGGACTGTCAGGAGGAGGAGGAGGAGGGATTGTCAGGAGGAGGTGGAGGAGGAGGAGGGACTGTCAGGAGGAGGAGGAGGAGGAGGGACTGTCAGGAGGAGGAGGAGGAGGAGGGACTGTCAGGTCGAGGAGGAGGAGGAGGAGGGGGAGGGACTGTCAGGTGGAGGAGGAGGAGGAGGGGGAGGGACTGTCAGGTGGAGGAGGAGGAGGAGGAGGGGGAGGGACTGTCAGGAGGAGGAGGTGGAGGAGGAGGAGGGACTGTCAGGACGAGCAGTTTTTTTGAAATTCACTGATTTGGAAAATTTGAGGATCTGAGTTGGATGTGACTGGAATAATCACTGCAGAGAGAGAGACAGAGACTGCAGCAGAGACAGACCGCAAAGGGACAGCACAGAGAGACAGACCGCAGAGAGACGGCCGGTGGGATGGAGATGAGACGGCTGCTGATCAGTGACAGCCTGGCTCCGGCCTGCGCTCAAATTCTGCGCTCTGCCGGCATCGAGGTGACCGAGAGCCCGGGCCTGAGCCCCGAGGACCTCCGCTCCTGCATCCCGGTGAGCGCGACAGTCTGCAGGGAGAGTCCTGGGTGATGGGAGGAATAGTCTGCACGGGGAGAGACCCGGATGGTGGGAGCGACAGTCTGCAGGGAGAGTCTCGGATGATGGGAGCGACAGTCTGCAAGGAGAGAGCCCCAGATAATAGGAGCGAGTCAGCGATAGTCTGCAGGGAGAGCCCCGGATGATGGGAGCGATACTCTGCACAATGTGCCCCCATAATGGGAGCGATAAGCTGCAGGGAGAGCTCTGGGTGATGGGAGCGATAGTCTGCAGGAGGAACCACTAGAGCCTTATACTATGGCAGCAATAGTCTGCAGGCACAGAGCCCTGGATGATGGCAGCAATAGTCTGCAGAGACAAGTGCCCAGTAGTGAAATGTGTGCAGTGCAATACTCTGCAGATCACAGCTCCAGCTGATGCAAGACGAGCACAAGGTTTCAGGACGCGGGGAGGGGCCAACGTGAAAGGGGCGGAGCCAGATCACACGGGGGCGGAGTAACACCAGAGGAGTTCTAACTGTTCCTGCACAGAGGCAGAGACAGGAGGAGGGGTCCTGAGTGCAGCCCCTGTATGTACAGGAGGAGGGGCCCCGAGTGCAGCCCCTGTATGTACAGGAGGAGGGGCCCCGAGTGCAGCCCCTGTATGTACAGGAGGAGGGGTCCCGAGTGCAGCCCCTGTGTGTACAGGAGGAGGGGTCCCGAGTGCAGCCCCTGTGTGTACAGGAGGAGGGGTCCCGAGTGCAGCCCCTGTGTGTACAGGAGGAGGGGTCCCGAGTGCAGCCCCTGTATGTACAGGAGGAGGGTCCCGAGTGCAGCCCCTGTGTGTACAGGAGGAGGGGGTCCCGAGTGCAGCCCCTGTGTGTACAGGAGGAGGGGTCCCGAGTGCAGCCCCTGTGTGTACAGGAGGAGGGGTCCCGAGTGCAGCCCCTGTGTGTACAGGAGGAGGGGTCCCGAGTGCAGCCCCTGTGTGTACAGGAGGAGGGGTCCCGAGTGCAGCCCTGTGTGTACAGGAGGAGGGGTCCCGAGTGCAGCCCCTGTGTGTACAGGAGGAGGGGTCCCGAGTGCAGCCCCTGTGTGTACAGGAGGAGGGGTCCCGAGTGCAGCCCCTGTGTGTACAGGAGGAGGGGTCCCGAGTGCAGCCCCTGTATGTACAGGGAGGAGAGGGTCCCGAGTGCAGCCCCTGTGTGTACAGGAGGAGGGGTCCCGAGTGCAGCCCTGTGTGTACAGGAGGAGGGGTCCCGAGTGCAGCCCCTGTGTGTACAGGAGGAGGGGTCCCGAGTGCAGCCCCTGTATGTACAGGAGGAGGGGTCCCGAGTGCAGCCCCTGTATGTACAGGAGGAGGGGTCCCGAGTGCAGCCCCTGTATGTACAGGAGGAGGGGTCCCGAGTGCAGCCCCTGTATGTACAGGAGGAGGGGTCCCGAGTGCAGCCCCTGTGTGTACAGGAGGAGGGGTCCCGAGTGCAGCCCCTGTGTGTACAGGAGGAGGGGTCCCGAGTGCAGCCCCTGTGTGTACAGGAGGAGGGGTCCCGAGTGCAGCCCCTGTGTGTACAGGAGGAGGGGTCCCGAGTGCAGCCCCTGTATGTACAGGAGGAGGGGTCCCGAGTGCAGCCCTGTGTGTACAGGAGGAGGGGTCCCGAGTGCAGCCCTGTATGTACAGGAGGAGGGGTCCCGAGTGCAGCCTCTGTGTGTACAGGAGGAGGGGTCCCGAGTGCAGCCCCTGTGTGTACAGGAGGAGGGGTCCCGAGTGCAGCCCCTGTGTGTACAGGAGGAGGGGTCCCGAGTGCAGCCCCTGTGTGTACAGGAGGAGGGTCCCGAGTGCAGCCCCTGTGTGTACAGGAGGAGGGGTCCCGAGTGCAGCCCCTGTGTGTACAGGAGGAGGGGTCCCGGAGTGCAGCCCCTGTATGTACAGGAGGAGGGGTCCCGAGTGCAGCCCCTGTGTGTACAGGAGGAGGGGTCCCGAGTGCAGCCCCTGTGTGTACAGGAGGAGGGGTCCCGAGTGCAGCCCCTGTGTGTACAGGAGGAGGGGTCCCGAGTGCAGCCCCTGTATGTACAGGAGGAGGGGTCCCGAGTGCAGCCCCTGTATATACATGACATGAGGGAGCAGTCGGATGCATTGTTTGGCTGTATTTCGGCACATTTCGGGGCGCCTCTCTTCTACCTCGAGCCTCCATATTCTGGGTAGCGCTGCTCTGTAGTTTTTTACGCTAGTGGTGTTAATTGAGGATGAACCTCTTCTGCGTTTTTAACGGAACGCAGGCCCCATAGAAGTGAATGGGGATGCGGGAAAATCGCAATCATCCGCAATCATGTGCGGATGCGTTAGGATTTTCCCGCATGGTTGCTATGCAACCATCGGGATGTGTAACCGGTTCTGTATTATTTCACATTATAACACAGTTATAATGTAAAATAACACCCTTGGCCATCTTCCTAATGTTTAAACTGGTGCAGAATGTGGTTAAAATAATAACCAATATAACTATCTGGTCCATTTGATCGCAAAGCTCGGCCTCCTCTCCGCTAGCTTGCTGTAGGAAAGGACCTGATGATGTCACAGCATCACATGGCCCATCACCTGCTCCATCACTATGGTGATGGAGCATGTGATTGGTCCATGTGACCATGTGACATCATCACAGGTCCTTTTCCTACTAGCAAGCTAACGGAGAGGAGGCCGGGCTTCACGATCAAATGGAACAGGTAAGTTAATATTAGTTTATTATTTTAACCCATTCTGCACCGGTTTAAACATTAGGAAGATGGCCAAGGGTGTTATTTTACATTATAACTATGTTATAATGTGAAATAATACCAGCGGGACAATTTCTGACCCAATCATGCACTTCTGTGAAGAAGTGCAGGTTCGGGTCTGGGTACCAAAAGTTCCAATTTTTCTCCCACGCCTGCAAAACGCATGACAGCGCTTTGCACTCGCAGGGAAAAATCGCGGCGACTCCCGCAACGCACCCGCCTCTTATCCGGGCGTCAAACATGACGCCCGTGTGCAGGAGGCCTTATTCTTGGTTCTTGCCTTTCATGAATGTAGCGGCCGGTGAGGCCTCATCCTCCGTCACTGGGGCGGTGTCCGCCTCTGTATACTGGCCGAGGACCTCACTTCCCCCAGTCTTATTGGTTTTCATTTCTCTTCAACGCTCAGGACTACGATGGTCTGATTGTCCGTTCTGCCACTAAAGTCACCTCAGATGTCCTGACTGCAGGGACAAGGCTGAAGGTAGTGGGGCGAGCCGGGACTGGCGTGGACAATGTGGATGTGGACGCTGCCACAAAGAATGGGATCATTGTGATGAAGTAAGAATCTCCTGGTGTTCTGGCGAGGTATTACACTCCAGAGCTGCACTCACTATTCTGCTGGTGCAGTCACTGTGTACATACATTATTTATCCTGTACTGATCCTGAGTTACATCCTGTATTATACTCCAGAGCTGCACTCACTATTCTGCTGGTGGAATCACTGTGTACATACATTACTTATCCTGTACTGATCCTGAGTTACATCCTGTATTATACTCCAGAGCTGCACTCACTATTCTGCTGGTGCAGTCACTGTGTACATACATTACTTATCCTGTACTGATCCTGAGTTACATCCTGTATTATACTCCAGAGCTGCACTCACTATTCTGCTGGTGCAGTCACTGTGTACATACATTACTTATCCTGTACTGATCCTGAGTTACATCCTGTATTATACTCCAGAGCTGCACTCACTATTCTGCTGGTGCAGTCACTGTGTACATACATTACTTATCCTTGTACTGATCCTGAGTTACATCCTGTATTATACTCCAGAGCTGCACTCACTATTCTGCTGGTGCAGTCACTGTGTACATACATTACTTATCCTGTACTGATCCTGAGTTACATCCTGTATTATACTCCAGAGCTGCACTCACTATTCTGCTGGTGCAGTCACTGTGTACATACATTACTTATCCTGTACTGATCCTGAGTTACATCCTGTATTATACTCCAGAGCTGCACTCACTATTCTGCTGGTGCAGTCACTGTGTACATACATTACTTATCCTGTACTGATCCTGAGTTACATCCTGTATTATACTCCAGAGCTGCACTCACTATTCTGCTGGTGCAGTCACTGTGTACATACATTACTTATCCTGTACTGATCCTGAGTTACATCCTGTATTATACTCCAGAGCTGCACTCACTATTCTGCTGGTGCAGTCACTGTGTACATACATTACTTATCCTGTACTGATCCTGAGTTACATCCTGTATTATACTCCAGAGCTGCACTCACTATTCTGCTGGTGCAGTCACTGTGTACATACATTACTTATCCTGTACTGATCCTGAGTTACATCCTGTATTATACTCCAGAGCTGCACTCACTATTCTGCTGGTGCAGTCACTGTGTACATACATTACTTATCCTGTACTGATCCTGAGTTACATCCTGTATTATACTCCAGAGCTGCACTCACTATTCTGCTGGTGCAGTCACTGTGTACATACATTACTTATCCTGTACTGATCCTGAGTTACATCCTGTATTATACTCCAGAGCTGCACTCACTATTCTGCTGGTGCAGTCACTGTGTACATACATTACTTATCCTGTACTGATCCTGAGTTACATCCTGTATTATACTCCAGAGCTGCACTCACTATTCTGCTGGTGCAGTCACTGTGTACATACATTACTTATCCTGTACTGATCCTGAGTTACATCCTGTATTATACTCCAGAGCTGCACTCACTATTCTGCTGGTGCAGTCACTGTGTACATACATTACTTATCCTGTACTGATCCTGAGTTACATCCTGTATTATACTCCAGAGCTGCACTCACTATTCTGCTGGTGCAGTCACTGTGTACATACATTACTTATCCTGTACTGATCCTGAGTTACATCCTGTATTATACTCCAGAGCTGCACTCACTATTCTGCTGGTGCAGTCACTGTGTACATACATTACTTATCCTGTACTGATCCTGAGTTACATCCTGTATTATACTCCAGAGCTGCACTCACTATTCTGCTGGTGCAGTCACTGTGTACATACATTACTTATCCTGTACTGATCCTGAGTTACATCCTGTATTATACTCCAGAGCTGCACTCACTATTCTGCTGGTGCAGTCACTGTGTACATACATTACTTATCCTGTACTGATCCTGAGTTACATCCTGTATTATACTCCAGAGCTGCACTCACTATTCTGCTGGTGCAGTCACTGTGTACATACATTACTTATCCTGTACTGATCCTGAGTTACATCCTGTATTATACTCCAGAGCTGCACTCACTATTCTGCTGGTGCAGTCACTGTGTACATACATTACTTATCCTGTACTGATCCTGAGTTACATCCTGTATTATACTCCAGAGCTGCACTCACTATTCTGCTGGTGCAGTCACTGTGTACATACATTACTTATCCTGTACTGATCCTGAGTTACATCCTGTATTATACTCCAGAGCTGCACTCACTATTCTGCTGGTGCAGTCACTGTGTACATACATTACTTATCCTGTACTGATCCTGAGTTACATCCTGTATTATACTCCAGAGCTGCACTCACTATTCTGCTGGTGCAGTCACTGTGTACATACATTACTTATCCTGTACTGATCCTGAGTTACATCCTGTATTATACTCCAGAGCTGCACTCACTATTCTGCTGGTGCAGTCACTGTGTACATACATTACTTATCCTGTACTGATCCTGAGTTACATCCTGTATTATACTCCAGAGCTGCACTCACTATTCTGCTGGTGCAGTCACTGTGTACATACATTACTTATCCTGTACTGATCCTGAGTTACATCCTGTATTATACTCCAGAGCTGCACTCACTATTCTGCTGGTGCAGTCACTGTGTACATACATTACTTATCCTGTACTGATCCTGAGTTACATCCTGTATTTCTTTTATTAAAATTTTAAAACAAAACAGATAAATAAATATATAAAAACAGAGACCAAACCAACCATACAGGACACGATGCTCCTCAGCGCGGCGCAGACAGCACCGGTCCAGCCCATTACTCGCCACAGAACACCAGCTATGTACAATATATACAATATTTACAATATCTATGTACATGTACTAACCTTCCTGATCCGGTTGCACCTACCTACACTTAACAAATACAGAAATTTAACAAACTTACAAAAAGCCCAACACACAATTTTTATTTATTTTTTTATACATATACACATATATATAAATACACACATATACATATATATATATATATATATATATACATATATATACACACACGCACATTTTTTTTAAAATTTTATTTTATTTTTTTTTTTTTGGTCCCTGAGCTGGTCCCGCATCCCATGCCCCCAGTACATGATAACAGACGTCCATGAACCAGCCCAGGATTTTCTTATATGTCCCAAAGTCCCCAATGTTCCATGGAACCCTCCCCCCATTTACCCACCACCCAACCTAACACTACACCCGACAACTCAACCTACACAAATACAAATATACATATAAACTACATTACATAGTAGACCTTAACCTCACCACTCCACCTCGTGAGGCTTCTCAGCCACACACAACCATTAAAGCCTAAGTTCGGCGCCTGCAAGCCCTATGTCCTCATACAGCCACCAAAACAAAACAAAAATCTACAGTGTCAGCTTCAGCCCACCACCGGGAGGGGAGACAACAGGCTAGGGTACCCTAAAGGCAAAACCCTCCAGAGGAGAGAGGCTCTACCCGCCCCAACCTCTCGTACTCCAGAGAGCGCACCTTCACCAGGTCTCCGAGAATGTTCCTAACCACCTCATCCACGGGAGGATTTTGCGCTAGCGTCGAAACTAAACACCGTGCATGCCACGTGTAGTACCTGACCACTGAGCTGACTAGGAATAAAGTGCAGAGGTCCCTACCGCCCAGGTGTCTGAATGCTCCATAGGCCCATTCCGCATAGGAAAGAGTGACCAGCCTAGGCCAGCCAATGGAGGTCCCCACCCTGGTGTAAACCTCTGTGTTAAAGGGACAATGAAGCAGGAAGTGGTCCATGCTTTCCAGCACACCACCGCACTCCTCACGGGGACACCCCCTGTCCTCAGAGCTCCTACACTTCAGATTGTCCCTCACACACAGTTTCCCATGGAAGCAGCGCCAAGTCAAGTCAAAGAACTTCAAGGGGATCCTATTGGAATTTAAAAGTCAGTAACCCGACCCTCAGATCCCGACCTGGGCAGTCCCTGAGGGCCAGAGGTTTCTGGAAATGGGTCAACAGAACCCTCTGGTCAAGGAGTCTCCTTGACTGAGTCCTGATTTCCACATCCCCAGACCCCACCGACGTAATACCTTCAGAACCAGGGCAGCATAAGCCGGGAGATGCCCATGTGGTGTGCGGAGATCCTTCACTTGCCCCCTGTCTCCCATTCCTGGAAGAAAGGCCGAAACCATCCCCGACAGGAGGCTACCCACGGAGGAGCCCTCTTTCCAGAGGTTCGAGAGATTAATCTTAATAAAGGTGTTCACCAGGAACACCACAGGGTTGACCATACCCAACCCTCCTAGTCTCCTCGTACGGTAAGTAACCTCCCTCTTGACAAGGTTCAGTCTGTTTCCCATAACATCTGGAAGAACAGACTGTAGACCCGAGTCCAGAAAGGTTCCGGCAAGACGCACACACTGCCCAGATATAACAGCAAAGGGATCAGATAGGTTTTGATAATGTTCACCCTTTCCTGAGGGTCAAAGACCAACCCTTCCACTGGTCCACCTTCTGAGCGGCAATCTTAAGCCTGCTATCCCAATTTTGATGGGGGTAATCCCTGGCCAAATTCAATGCCGAGGACTTTTGTAGATAACTGGGGCTCTGAAGGGTGTCCGGGAGATCGAAACCAGGATCTCCACTCTCCCAGCCAGAGACTCTCACACTTATCCCGGTTGATCTTGGACCCAGATGACTCTGAGTAGCGCTCTACCTCAGACAGTACCCACTCTGCCTCCCCTCTCGAAGACACAAAGATAGTTACGCCATCAGCATACGCCACCACTCTCAGTGTGGTCTCCGGAGCCGCCCGGTCCATCCTGATGCTCCGCCAACGGCCCACGATCAACCCTCTAAGGAAGGGATCAATCGCGAACACGCACAAAAGCGGGCTCAGAGGACAACCCTGGCGAACCCCAGATCCCACCCCAAAAGGACGGCCAATCCAACCATTCACAAGCTGGAAACTCTCTGCCCCTGCATACAAGGTCTTAAGCCAATCAACAAACCCCCGGGCAGGCCATATCTCAGAAGGACAGACCAGAGGTACTCGTGGTTAACACGATCAAATGCTTTTGCCTGATCCAAGGACAGCATGTACCCCTTCCAGTGACCTGCCCTGCCCTGCTCCACGGCCTCCCGGACACTGAGCACAGCACTAAAAGTACTGTGGCCGGGAACAGAGCAATGCTGGGCCCCAGAAAGGAGCTGGGGTGCAAACTTCACCAGCCGATTAAATAGCACCTTTGCCAGAATCTTTCTGTCCACACTGAGGAGCGCTATGGGACGCCAATTCTCAATGTGGAAAGGATCTTTACCCTTTGACAGGATGATCAGGGCCGACCTCCTCATTGACTTTGGTAGAGTACCCGAGGAAAGACACTCATTTAATACCTCAGTCAAGAGGGGAACTAAGGTGTCCTTAAAGGTCTTATAAAACTCAGATGTTAAGCCATCCGGACCAGGTGATTTTTTGGGAGCAAGCCCTCAATCACCAGACTGACTTCCTCTTCACTGATCATTTCCGCCAAAACGTCAAGAGAGGGTCTACCCCTGGTTCAGGGACAGTTTCAGTCAGGAAAGCCGATATCTTATCACGATCAAGATCCCTCCTTGCCATGAGATGTGAGTAAAAGGATCTGACAACCTCCAGGATCCCTGATCTGGACCTTCTCAGAGAACCCGTACTATCAATCAGTCCTGACACAATCTTACTACTCACTGACATCCTGCAGTTTCTGTAAGGGTCGGGCGAGCGGTATTTCCCGTAATCCCTCTCAAAACCAAAGATGCGTGCCTATCGTACTGACACCTCATAAGCAAAGACTTCACTCTGGAGATCTCCTCACGGCTACCCCCAGTCGAGACAAGACGCTCGAGTTTCCTCCTCAGGCCCTGATACAGGCGATACTTACTCAGACTCCTGAGGCTCGAGAGCTGGCGGAAGAATCTCCCCACCCTTTCCTTGAAGATCTCCCACCACTCAGACTTACTGCTGCAGAGATCCAGCAATGGTACCTGGCTCTGAACGAAATCCTCAAAGGACTGTCTTATCTCCGCTTCTTCCAAGAGAGACGAATTGAGCCTCCAGTAGCCCCTTCCCATTCGGGGGTCTCTGTAACATTCAGAGAAAACAAAATCATACAGTGGTCGGAGAACTCCACCTCCACAGCGGAAACGGCTGAAGAGACGGCTTCCTCCTTTAAATAAAACCTGTCTATTCTAGACCTACAACTACCCCTATGATAGGTGAACCCTGGGTGGCCTGGGGTGTGCCGAATGTGGACATCCACCAGGCGAGCCTCACTAGCTATACTATTAAGCGCGACGCTGTCGTAAGTCAGCTTGTCCCTGGAACCTCCCCTATCCTGGGGCCTCGTGACAGTATTAAAGTCCCCTCCAAAGACCACCTGCCGACTTGTAAAAAGATAGGGCTTGATCCTCATGAAGAGACACTTCCGGTCCCACTTGGACTGGGGACCATAGATGTTAATTAGACGAAGTTCTTGTCCCCTCATGAGGACATCCAGGATCAGGCACCTCCCCATTTCTAATTCAATAACCCGTCGGCATTCTACCGGTGCAGTAAAAAGGACTGCCACTCCCGCTTATACGGCTCGGCCGCAAGAGACCAGTAGGAGGATCCGCGCTCCACTCCCTTTTAGCTTTAAATACAGATGCCAAATCTGGCAGCCTGGTCTCCTGCAAAACAAAATGTCAGCTTCAACCCGGCTGAAAAATCAAAGGCCGCAAATCTAGCCGTATCTCGACTTAATGCTGGCGACATTAATGGACGCCAGCGCCAACGGAGTGAGTGCCGCCATCATGGGTGATTGAATTAGATGGCTTTCTTTTCCCACTGCCCCCACCATCTTTTGCATCAGATGATGGCTTACCCTTTTCAAACACACAGATGTGTCCATTTCACCTCCGTCCTTGTGCTCTGACTCCAGGCCAGCCCCCACCCCTGAGGACATGTTTTCCCAGTAGAAGGAGGCTCGGCGTCCCCGCAGGCCCAGGTGTCACCGCAACTCCCGGAACCTCCCCACCGGCTCCCTCCCTGAGGAGGGGGAGGTGTCACCAATGGCTTGGAACCGGTTTGAGAGACTAATCAGAGGGGGTTGGTTGTACCTTCCTTTGGCATCTGGTGGGTGGGAGAAGATCTTAAATCTCCCTTTTCCCTGTACGTTTTTTACCCTGCTTTTGCCATCCCCCACTTCCCCTGTCATGGGGGATAATGAGGAGATGGCACCTTCCTCTTCCTGGATCCTCCTAACTTCCTCATCCAGCTCACTGTCCCTTTGGGCCTCAGCAGTAGCAGCAGTCTCAGGGGTGAGATCAGAGGTCATCCCAGCTTCCCCAGTTGCCTGAGGTTCCCGGGATTCGCCCATCTCCCTCTCCCTTCGGGCGATTTTCCTGACGCCTCAGTTGGGCAGGCGTCTTTGCTTACTTTTCTTCCCTGGCCCCTCTGTTCCTTCACTTCTGCCAGCCCCTGCCCCAGTAGAATTGGCCTCACGGCTTCCTCCCGCCGGGGCATTGACCGCATTGGCAAAGGAATGAGGGCAGCGACTGAATGGGTGACCTAAGTCACCACACAGGTGACACCTAATCTCTGCACATGATGCAGCGAGGTGGCCAATCTCCCCACACAGCGAGCACTTCTGTACAGTGCAGTTAGCACTGAAGTGTGTGGGCTGCCGCATCTGTGACAGAGCTTCGGCTGACCCTGGTAGAAAATCTGATGCGATCCCTTCCAAGGAAGGTGGCAGATGGTATGTGAGTAACTGTGTTTCCTAAAAGCCTAAGTTTTACCATAAACGTCCAGGCCCCAGACCAGATGCCATGTTCATCCCTGTTCTTCTTGGGAACCTCCACCACCTCCCCATATCGGCCGAGCCACGCCATGATGTCAATACACGAGAGTGACTCGTTACGGGTTAGAACGGTCACCCTCTTCACGTTGTTCTGACGAGACACTGCCTGGACGGCAAAATCTCGCCAGCTGGGCCTCGTCCTTTGCCATCTCATAGTTCGACCAGAAGAGCTCAAGTCCCTCCGGCCGAACAAAGCTGACATCGAACTCAGGGGTCCCATAGGGATGTATCAAGGCGTAGATGTCTGTCGCCTTGAAGCCCATCTTTAGAAGGAGCTCAACTACTTCTGATCTTGAAGGACATGTATCACTGCCCCTCCACCTCAGACGGACCACATTCCTACGGAGAGCACCCTGCCCAGTTGTCGGGAGGGACCACGTGGTCTCCCCGCTCCTTTGCTCGGAAGGCTGAGAGGCTATGCCTATCTATCCAAAAGGATAGATCAACCTCCCTCCCCTCTACATTGATTGTGCTCTCCTCTCTTTAGAGCTCTCCAGAAGACGCCGCTGCAAAACGCCGTCCCCAGAGCCAGAGGACAAGGAGGGCCCCCTACTCACCCCGGCTGTGACAGTAGCAAAGCTGCGCACAGGGGCTGCCACAGCCGGGGGCAACCGGACCAGGTTCCACACCCTCCCCACTTACCAAAGACCCTCCACCGCCCACTTCCATATCTTCCATCCCCAAACCAGCCTTACTTACAACAGATTCTGCGACCTCCCTTCCTTCCCTCCTAACACCATTCACTCCACCATCCAAACCCCCAGACATATTTTTATTAACAAAACTTTCTGCCCCCCACCTGCTCCCTCACTCATACTGGCTGAACCGGTGTGTTCTGGTGTAATGATTGGTACCTCAGCATCACTGGGCTCCTGGGGCCGGAGCTGCCCTCGAAAGACAGGACACAGCCCCAACCCCACTTTTATCATTGCCCTCCGCTTCCTCAGTACTGTTATTTACAACTTTTGGGCGCCGCTGATCCATTACTGGGCGCCGCTGATCCAAACGTTGCTGATCTGTTCTTTCATGGCGCCGCTCATCTGGACCAGCAGCGCCAATACAAAACAAAGGCTTTGGCCTCAGTTCTTGTCCTTCATTGGGAGGCGTAACCGCCATAGCTCCGACAACTCCTTTCATGCCTCTGCTGTCCCGAGGAACAGCGTCATCAGCGGTTGGAGCCATCGGAGCTCCCGCAGCCATCTGTGGCGTGGAGCCACCCCTCCTCCCATCAGGGAGCAAGCTCCAGCGCCAGAGATTTTCCTCTCATCCCCCGCAGTAACCTTCCTGTCCGGCTTTTCAGCCGGTGCCGCACCAGCTCCATCCCCATTACTGCAAACAGAGACGGAGCTCACCACCATATCAGATACCTCGCTCTCCCTCTTCTCCTGCACCGAGTCCACTGCAGGACACGGGCTGGGCTGAGAAGAGGGGCTAATACAGTGAGCCGGCCCTGCGGTCGACCCGGGGTCCCAGGGAGGGGGTGTATACATATCTTACCTGCTCCTGGAGCTTGGTCTTCTTAGCCTTTTTCTTTCCCTCCCCAGGCGTCTCCGGTGGCAACTCATCACCAAAGCACAAGTCCTGGAAACGCACTGGGGACTCCAGGAGCTGGATCTCCTCCATTAGGGCCCCTCCCGGGCTGCAGGTCTCATACTCATCCCCCGAGCCGCAGCTGGGTGACCTTGCTATTTGGCGTGCAGGGGGCCCACTGTACGGATTCTGCTCCTGCAGGCTGCCAGGTGGATCTTGCTGGTCATCATCATCATCATCCTCCTCCTGCTCGACTGGTTCCTTCTCCACCTGGCTGTCAGGCTGCAGCCCCATCTGCCCCTTCTCCTCCGCCATCTTCCGAAAACGCCTCGCTTAGGAGTTTTTCCTTAAACGGGCCGCTTTCTCTCGGAGTACAGTCCGTCTTTGCTCAATCTCTCCAATGTCAGCTTGTAGCTGCTTTATTTGGTTCTGCAGCCCCTGCTTCTTCCTCTTTGGGGCCACTCCAACACAAGACCTCAAGCCGCGCAGCTCCTCCCGGAGCCTCCTCAGGGTCTTAGTCGCGCCTTCGTACTCACGGAGGTGGCTCATGACCCGGGATCCGTAGGTGGAAATGGACTCCCGGGCCCTCAGTACGCCCCAGCCTTCCTCCTCAAGATCTGCTTCACCTCCGTGAGCACTCGGCTTTTGCTGGGCCCCGGAAGGGCCACTCACCCATGCTGGCATTCGGGTCCTCCTTAATGGATCCAGCCTTGCGGCTCTTCCTTCGGTCCACAGACTCAGGGGAGACAGAAGCCACATTACTGCGACTCCTGCCAGATCTTCTTACCCCTGAGTCCTCCATGCAGGCCAAACGCTGGCTTCTCCTGTCCCCTGAAGGCCTGCCGCTGGGAACAGGAGCCTGGGGCTTGCTTCCTCGCTCATGCCTGAGAACCCACTCTCCCCTGGGGAGGAGAGAGCCGGCCTCAGGTGGATAGGTTTTCCTCCAAACGCTCAGGAGCAGCAGCAGCACACAGCCACAGGCGACCACACCCACAGGTAATTGCAGCTCAGGAACAGCTGGTCCAGAGCTGCACTCACTATTCTGCTGGTGCAGTCACTGTGTACATACATTACTTATCCTGTACTGATCCTGAGTTACATCCTGTATTATACTCCAGAGCTGCACTCACTATTCTGCTGGTGCAGTCACTGTGTACATACATTACTTATCCTGTACTGATCCTGAGTTACATCCTGTATTATACTCCAGAGCTGCACTCACTATTCTGCTGGTGCAGTCACTGTGTACATACATTACTTATCCTGTACTGATCCTGAGTTACATCCTGTATTATACTCCAGAGCTGCACTCACTATTCTGCTGGTGCAGTCACTGTGTACATACATTACTTATCCTGTACTGATCCTGAGTTACATCCTGTATTATACTCCAGAGCTGCACTCACTATTCTGCTGGTGCAGTCACTGTGTACATACATTACTTATCCTGTACTGATCCTGAGTTACATCCTGTATTATACTCCAGAGCTGCACTCACTATTCTGCTGGTGCAGTCACTGTGTACATACATTACTTATCCTGTACTGATCCTGAGTTACATCCTGTATTATACTCCAGAGCTGCACTCACTATTCTGCTGGTGCAGTCACTGTGTACATACATTACTTATCCTGTACTGATCCTGAGTTACATCCTGTATTATACTCCAGAGCTGCACTCACTATTCTGCTGGTGCAGTCACTGTGTACATACATTACTTATCCTGTACTGATCCTGAGTTACATCCTGTATTATACTCCAGAGCTGCACTCACTATTCTGCTGGTGCAGTCACTGTGTACATACATTACTTATCCTGTACTGATCCTGAGTTACATCCTGTATTATACTCCAGAGCTGCACTCACTATTCTGCTGGTGCAGTCACTGTGTACATACATTACTTATCCTGTACTGATCCTGAGTTACATCCTGTATTATACTCCAGAGCTGCACTCACTATTCTGCTGGTGCAGTCACTGTGTACATACATTACTTATCCTGTACTGATCCTGAGTTACATCCTGTATTATACTCCAGAGCTGCACTCACTATTCTGCTGGTGCAGTCACTGTGTACATACATTACTTATCCTGTACTGATCCTGAGTTACATCCTGTATTATACTCCAGAGCTGCACTCACTATTCTGCTGGTGCAGTCACTGTGTACATACATTACTTATCCTGTACTGATCCTGAGTTACATCCTGTATTATACTCCAGAGCTGCACTCACTATTCTGCTGGTGCAGTCACTGTGTACATACATTACTTATCCTGTACTGATCCTGAGTTACATCCTGTATTATACTCCAGAGCTGCACTCACTATTCTGCTGGTGCAGTCACTGTGTACATACATTACTTATCCTGTACTGATCCTGAGTTACATCCTGTATTATACTCCAGAGCTGCACTCACTATTCTGCTGGTGCAGTCACTGTGTACATACATTACTTATCCTGTACTGATCCTGAGTTACATCCTGTATTATACTCCAGAGCTGCACTCACTATTCTGCTGGTGGAGTCACTGTGTACATACATTACTTATCCTGTACTGATCCTGAGTTACATCCTGTATTATACTCCAGAGCTGCACTCACTATTCTGCTGGTGCAGTCACTGTGTACATACATTACTTATCCTGTACTGATCCTGAGTTACATCCTGTATTATACTCCAGAGCTGCACTCAGTCATCTGCCTGTCTCTTCTTGCAGCACTCCCACAGGGAACAGTATCAGTGCCGCTGAGCTGACGTGTGGCCTCCTCCTCAGTCTCTCCAGGTGAGTGCTGGGTGGTGCGGTGCTGAACTCCATGGTTATGGTGGGGACGTGCTCTGTGACATCACTAGTTCAGGACCGAGCAGGCTGTGGAGGTTCATCCCCCATTCCTTGTCGGGGGGACTGGGCCGTCTTCCAGATGTACCCACGGCGTCCTCTCTCCTTCACTCGTATTCTTTGTTTCCCAGGCAGATCCCTCAAGCAGCATCATCCATGAAGCAGGGGAGATGGGACCGGAAGAAGGTATGGAGCACCAGCTTGGTTTCAGGGATGCTCTTAGTCATGAGGGCGAGGCGGAGCAGAATGTTGAGAAGATGTCTTATAGGGGGAGAACGAAATATAAAACAAGTAAAAGAGAGGTTAGGGAGTTTCTGTCAAGGCAGAAAACAACTTCGGACAAGAGGCGCCAAAGGGCGGAGTGGGTGAAAGTGAAGAAAAATATATAAAATATAATTTATAAATATATAATTATATAAAAATATATAAAATATAATTTATAAATAGATTAAAAGGTAGAATTACTCAATTAGATAAAAATAATAATAATAATAATAATAAACGTAGCGTACATGTGAAATGGAATGTAGACATAGAAAAAAGGCAGCGCAGGTGTTTAGGGGATTAGACACGAATCTATCCCCTAAAGTGGATGAGACGGAAAGGGAGGGTGACCACAAATCGAAGGATCTGTACAAGGTCACCGAAAAAAATATAACACCAATGGAGGCGCCAATTTTCAAAGATTGAGAATGGTATATTATGTGATGGATAGAAGAAATATTAATGGTATAGATGTATAGTGAGCAAACGATGGTAAAAGTGCTCTGGGAAGAGAACAATGGGGAGAGACCCAAGTGAGCGGTCAGTGGTATAGAGATGGGGGTATGATATCTCTACAAAGATGACTCGTACTCACTTCACGAGGGGGGTGGACACAGGATAAAGCTCAAGACACCTGTGTCTAAAACCCCCCTGGCCAGGGTCGCATGTAAGAAATGTCCAAGTAACGGTAGCCAAGGCAGGCGTCTGGTCAAAAGGATTTTATTGGAGAAAAAACACTGGCCCAACGCGTTTCGGAGGTTAATAAGCCTCCTTCATCAGGGGTCTTCAGGGGTCTCTTGGAGTCTTCCGAAAATCTTTGGGAGGAGTTCTCAGTGACCTTGGCCAGGGGGGTTTTAGACACAGGTGTCTTGAGCTTTATCCTGTGTCCACCCCCCTCGTGAAGTGAGTACGAGTCATCTTTGTAGAGATATCATACCCCCATCTCTATACCACTGACCGCTCACTTGGGTCTCTCCCCATTGTTCTCTTCCCAGAGCACTTTTACCATCGTTTGCTCACTATACATCTATACCATTAATATTTCTTCTATCCATCACATAATATACCATTCTCAATCTTTGAAAATTGGCGCCTCCATTGGTGTTATATTTTTTTCGGTGACCTTGTACAGATCCTTCGATTTGTGGTCACCCTCCCTTTCCGTCTTATAGGGGGAGCACAGGGAAATGTCTGCTACTTACAATGCAGTTCTGGAGGTCAGCCCAAAGGGCCTAGATATAGTGGTAGTGAGCAGTATTACCAGTCAGACATACTGGGAGGAGAGAGATCCCAGTAAGAACCAGCAGTAACCATCCACTGTCCCTCAGTACATGGGCTCTGAGCTGCATGGGAAGACTCTGGGAATCCTGGGGCTCGGTCGGATCGGCAAAGAAGTGGCGATAAGGATGCAGTCATTCCAAATGAAGGTGAGAACGTAGTGAAACTTCTCTGAGACCCTCTCCCCAAATATCATATCCTCGCCCCTCTCAGGTCTCCTCATCCATTATTTCTTCTTTCCACACAGTCTCCTCACCGCTCTCCATGCATAGTCTCCTCACCTCTCTCCACACAAAGGTCCAACATCTCTGTCCATCCATCGTGTCTTCTGTCCACGAATGGTCTCCTCACCTCTCTTCATCCATTGTCTCTTCTCTCCACATGTGGTTTCCTCACCTCTCTCCACACAAAGGCTCCTCACCTCTCTCCATCCATTGTCCTATCTCTCTACTCATAGTCTTCCCACCTCTCATCACACATAGTCTTCTCATCTCTCTCTATGGTCTGCTCACCCCTCTCCAAACATAGTCCCCTCACCTCTCTCCACACAAATGCTCCTCACCTTTCTCCATCCATGGTCTTCTCACTTCTCTGCATACATAGTCTCCTCATCTCTCTCCATCCATGGTCTCCTCGCCTCTCTCTCCATCATGGTCTCCTCCATGGGCTCCTCGCCTCTCTCTCCATCCATGGTCTCCTCGCCTCTCTATCCATCCATGGTCTCCTCCATGGGCTCCTCGCCTCTCTATCCATCCATGGTCTCCTCCATGGGCTCCTCGCCTCTCTATCCATCCATGGTCTCCTCCATGGGCTCCTCGCCTCTCTATCCATCCATGGTCTCCTCCATGGGCTCCTCGCCTCTCTATCCATCCATGGTCTCCTCCATGGGCTCCTCGCCTCTCTATCCATCCATGGTCTCCTCGCCTCTCTATCCATCCATGGTCTCCTCGCCTCTCTATCCATCCATGGTCTCCTCGCCTCTCTATCCATCCATGGTCTCCTCGCCTCTCTATCCATCCATGGTCTCCTCGCCTCTATCCATCCATGGTCTCCTCCATGGTCTCCTCGCCTCTCTATCCATCCATGGGCTCCTCCATGGTCTCCTCGCCTCTCTATCCATCCATGGTCTCCTCGCCTCTCTCTCCATCCATGTTCTCCTCCATGGGCTCCTCGCCTCTCTCTCCATCCATGTTCTCCTCGCCTCTCTCCATCCATGGTCTCCTCGCCTCTCTCTCCATCCATGGTCTCCTCGCCTCTCTCTCCATCCATGGTCTCCTCGCCTCTCTCTCCATCCATGGTCTCCTCGCCTCTCTATCCATCCATGGGCTCCTCACCTCTCTCTCCATCCATGGGCTCCTCCATGGTCTCCTGTCCTCTCTATCCATCCATGGTCTCCTCGCCTCTCTATCCATCCATGGGCTCCTCACCTCTCTCGCCATCCATGGGCTCCTCCATGGGCTCCTCGCCTCTCTGTCCATCCATGGTCTCCTCGCCTCTCTCTCCATCCATGGTCTCCTCCATGGTCTCCTCGCCTCTCTCTCCATCCATGGGCTCCTTGCCTCTCTCTCCATCCATGGGCTCCTCGCCTCTCTCTCCATCCATGGGCTCCTCGCCTCTCCATTCATGGGCTCCTCGCCTCTCTCTCCATCCATGGGCTCCTCGCCTCTCCATCCATGGGCTCCTCGCCTCTCTATCCATCCATGGGCTCCTCACCTCTCTATCCATCCATGGTCTCCTCCATGGGCTCCTCTCCTCTCTATCCATCCATGGTCTCCTCTCTATCCATCCATGGTCTCCTCACCTCTCTATCCATCCATGGTCTCCTCCATGGGCTCCTCGCCTCTCTATCCATCCACGGTCTCCTCCATGGGCTCCTCGCCTCTCTATCCATCCATGGTCTCCTCCATGGTCTCCTCGCCTCTCTCTCCATCCATGGTCTCCTCGCCTCTCTCTCCATCCATGGTCTCCTCGCCTCTCTCTCCATCCATGGTCTCCTCGCCTCTCTCTCCATCCATGGTCTCCTCGCCTCTCTATCCATCCATGGTCTCCTCGCCTCTCTATCCATCCATGGGCTCCTCGCCTCTCTCTCCATCCATGGGCTCCTCGCCTCTCTCTCCATCCATGGGCTCCTCGCCTCTCTCTCCATCCATGGGCTCCTCGCCTCTCTCTCCATCCATGGGCTCCTCGCCTCTCCATTCATGGGCTCCTCGCCTCTCTCTCCATCCATGGGCTCCTCGCCTCTCTCTCCATCCATGGGCTCCTGCCTCTCTCTCCATTCATGGGCTCCTCGCCTCTCTCTCCATCCATGGGCTCCTCGCCTCTCTCATCCATGGGCTCCTACGCCTCTCTATCCATCCATGGGCTCCTCGCCTTCTATCCATCCATGGTCTCCTCCATGGGCTCCTCTCTCTCTATCCATCCATGGTCTCCTCTCTATCCATCCATGGTCTCCTCACCTCTCTATCCATCCATGGTCTCCTCCATGGGCTCTCGCCTCTCTATCCATCCATGGTCTCCTCCATGGCTCATGCTCTCTCGCCTCTCTATCCATCCATGGTCTCCTCCATGGTCTCCTCGCCTCTCTCTCCATCCATGGTCTTCTCGCCTCTCTCTCCATCCATGGTCTCCTCGCCTCTCTCTCCATCCATGGTCTCCTCGCCTCTCTATCCATCCATGGTCTCCTCGCCTCTCTCTCCATCCATGGTCTCCTCGCCTCTCTCATCCATCCATGGTCTCCTCGCCTCTCTATCCATCCATGGTCTCTCTCGCCTTCTCTCTCCATCCATGGTCTCTCGCTCTCTCTCTCCATCCATGGGCTCTTCGCCTCTCTCTCCATCCATGGCTCTCGCTCTCTCTCCATCCATGGTCTCTCGCTCTCTCTCCATCCATGGGCTCTTCGCCTCTCTCTCCATCCATGGGCTCCTCGCCTCTCATCCATCCATGGTCTCCTCGCCTCTCTCTCCATCCATGGGCTCTCGCCTCTCTCTCCATCCATGGGCTCCTCGCCTCTCTCTCCATCCATGGGCTCCTCGCCTCTTCTCTCCATCCATGGGCTCCTCGCCTCTCTCTCCATCCATGGTCTCGCTTTCCATCCATGGCCTCGCTCTCTCTCCATCCATGGCTCTCGCCTCTCTCTCCATCCATGGGCTCCTCGCCTCTCTCTCCATCCATGGGCTCCTCGCCTCTCTCTCCATCCATGGGCTCCTTGCCTCTCTCTCCATCCATGGGCTCCTCGCCTCTCTCTCCATCCATGGGCTCCTCGCCTCTCTCTCCATCCATGGTCTCCTCCATGGTCTCCTCGCCTCTCTCTCCATCCATGGTCTCTCCATGGTCTCTCGCCTCTCTCTCCATCCATGGTCTCCTCCATGGTCTCCTCGCCTCTCTCTCCATCCATGGTCTCCTCCATGGTCTCCTCGCCTCTCTCTCCATCCATGGTCTCCTCCATGGTCTCCTCGCCTCTCTCTCCATCCATGGTCTCTCCATGGTCTCTCTCTCTCCATCCATGGTCTCCTCCATGGTCTCTCGCCTTCTCTCCATCCATGGGCCTTGCCTCTCTCTCCATCCATGGGCTCTCCATGGTCTCCTCGCCTCTCTCTCCATCCATGGGCTCCTCCATGGGCTCCTCGCCTCTCTCTCCATCCATGGGCTCCTCGCCTCTCTCTCCATCCATGGGCTCCTCCATGGGCTCCTCGCCTCTCTCTCCATCCATGGGCTCCTCGCCTCTGCCCACCGCTGCAGCTTCCTCACCTTTGTTCATCACTGTTCTCCGCACCAGGACTCCGAGCTCCCTCCATGCTGACTTCTTCCATTCCTTTCTTACCATGGTGCTCAGACTTTGTCTCCTCCAGCTCCTCAGCTCTTTCTTCAGGTAGTTTATGATATTCTGTATCCCACAGACCATCGGATATGACCCCATCATCCCCCCAGAAGTTACAGCCGAATTTGGGGTTCAACAGTTTCCACTAGAAGAAATCTGGAGACAGTGCGATTACATCACTGTGCACACCCCTCTCCTCCCGTCTACCACAGGTATACACAGCGCTGCACACCCCTCTCCTCCCGTCTACCACAGGTATACACAGCGCTGTACGCCCCTCTCCTCCCGTCTACCACAGGTATACACGGCGCTGTACACCCCTCTCCTCCCACCTACCACAGGTATACACAGCGCTGTACGCCCCTCTCCTCCCGCCTACCACATGTATACACAGCGCTGTACACCCCTCTCCTCCCTTCTACCACAGGTATACACGGCGCTGTACGCCCCTCTCCTCCCGTCTACCACAGGTATACACGGCGCTGTACGCCCCTCTCCTCCCGTCTACCACATACCACAGGTATACACAGAGCTGTATGCCCCTCTCCTCCCGTCTACCACATACCACAGGTATACACAGCGCTGTACGCCCCTCTCCTCCCGTCTACCACAGGTATTCACGGCGCTGTACGCCCCTCTCCTCCCGTCTACCACAGGTATACACGGCGCTGTACGCCCCTCTCCTCCCGTCTACCACAGGTATACACGGCGCTGCACACCCCTCTCCTCCCGTCTACCACAGGTATACACGGCGCTGCACACCCCTCTCCTCCCGTCTACCACAGGTATACACGGCGCTGCACACCCCTCTCCTCCCGTCTACCACAGGTATACACGGCGCTGCACACCCCTCTCCTCCCGTCTACCACAGGTATACACGGCGCTGTACACCCCTCTCCTCCCACCTACCACAGGTATACACAGCGCTGTACGCCCCTCTCCTCCCGCCTACCACATGTATACACGGCGCTGTACGCCCCTCTCCTCCCGTCTACCACAGGTATACACGGCGGTGTACGCCCCTCTCCTCCCGTCTACCACAGGTATACACGGCGGTGTACGCCCCTCTCCTCCCGTCTACCACATACCACAGGTATACACAGAGCTGTATGCCCCTCTCCTCCCGTCTACCACATACCACAGGTATACACAGCGCTGTACGCCCCTCTCCTCCCGTCTACCACAGGTATACACGGCGCTGTACGCCCCTCTCCTCCCGTCTACCACAGGTATACACGGCGCTGTACGCCCCTCTCCTCCCGTCTACCACAGGTATACACGGCGCTGTACGCCCCTCTCCTCCCTGTCTACCACAGGTATACACGGCGCTGTACGCCCTCTCCTCCCGTCTACCACAGGTATACACAGCGCTGTACGCCCCTCTCCTCCCGTCTACCACAGGTATACACAGCGCTGTACGCCCCTCGCCTCCCGTCTACCACAGGTATACACAGCGCTGTACACCCCTCTCGTCTACCACAGGTATACACAGCGCTGTACACCCCTCTCGTCTACCACAGGTGTACACAGCGCTGTACACCTTTCCCGTCTACCACAGGTATACACAGTGTTGTTCCTTTCTCCAGGTCTCATTGACGATGCCGCATTCTCGAAGTGCAGACGCGGGGTCCAGGTCATTAACTGCGCCCGGGGGGGGATCATAGATGAGGCGGCATTGCTGAGGGCCCTGGAGAGCGGGCAGTGCGGAGGAGCGGGGCTGGATGTCTTCACCGAGGTGAGCCGCCTGACGACTAAGACACCTCACCCAGTGACTGCAATGATGTCTGACAACTGAATCACCTCAACAATGAGGCCTGACAACTGAGACACGACACAGACTGACATAGAAGAGGACAGTGAGATACTTCAGACCTGAGCCCCGACACAGACTGATGATCTCTCCGTTTTTCAGGAGCCTCCTCGGGATCGGGCCCTCATAGACCATCCTCTGGTGATCAGCCTCCCGCACCTCGGGGCCAGCACACACGAGGCCCAGAACCGCTGCGGGGAGGAGATTGCTCTGCAGATTGTGGATCTGGTGAAGGAGCGGGCTCTTGTGGGGGCGGTGAGTATTTGGGGGTGCCCTGAGCCCCCCTTTACTTAAATCTCTCTGTATCACAGCTTTTCCAGGAGAGGGCGACGGATCCCCTGCGCTGCTGTAGTGTCACCAGACAGGAAACAGATGATGCACCCAGGGCACGCCCACCAGACCTGCAATCTATGGGTTAATCATCATCCTGTGGCCGTGCTCGCTTTCATGCTGTCTGGGCAGTGATGTGTTAATCGTCGTCCTGTGGCCACGCTCGCTTTCGTGTTGTCCTGTGGCCACGCTCGTTTTCGTGCTGTCTGGGCAGTGATGGGTTCATCGTCGTCCTGTGGCGCTCTCTCTTTCGTGTTGTCATGTGGCCGCGCTCTCTTTCATGCTGTCTGGGCAGTGATGTGTTAATCGTCGTCCTGTGGCGCTCTCTCTTTCGTGTTGTCATGTGGCCACGCTCTCTTTCGTGTTGTCTTGTGGCCGCGCTCTCTTTCATGCTGTCTGGGCAGTGATGGGTTAATCGTCGCCCTGTGGCCGCGCTCTCTTTCATGCTTAATCTGTTCTTGCTCCCCCCTACGGTCTCGCGTACACGCGGTATATGCGCTCACGCTCTGTGATCTGTCTCCTGAAGGTCATGGTGTCTCTTTCCCTTCAGGTCAACGCTCCGGCCCTAACCAAGGCCTTCTCCGCAGAGACCAGACCCTGGATCAGGTTGGGTGAGGCTCTTGGTCGCCTTCTTCACTCCCTGTTACCAGATGTCCGCGGTGAGGTCCACGTGACCACTGCAGGTGAGATGGCGGTATCACCCGTCCTAAAGAAGGGACAAGTCCTGAAATGCGTTAACCCTTAGAGGCAGTTATTGATGTCCTGACTTCCAGTGGGTGGATGTTGATCAGTGGCGCCCCTCCATCGGCCGACATTCTCGTGTATATCGGTGAGAGGCAGCCACGAATGAACGAGGAGATCGAAGCTCCTGGGTCACCATTGTCCGATTCATTCACCCATTGAATTCTAGGGTCAGTTGTCCACATATTTCCCCATCTGTCCTCTACACTAGGGGGCGCTCTGAAGAACTGCGGCTCCTTCCTCTGCTCAGCTGTTGCCATCGGACTTCTCCAAAATGCAGACAAGAAAGTCAATTTGGTCAACTCGTGCTTCTTTGCCAAGGAAGTTGGAATCCAGGTGATGTCTCTCTACAGTCTAATGTGGTAACGTCTCTTGGGGTCATATGGCCTGAGACCCAAAATACCCCCTGACCTGCCCCAGGGGGGCAACTTGTGGCGTTTGATGGCACTTAGTCCTCCATCATCTATCTCCATTCTCCCTCGTTCTTCAGGTAACTTCCCGCTGCTCCTTGGACTCTGCAGAGACGAGGTTGGAAGTGTCGGGAGGAGGACTGAGTGTAATCGGGGGGCTGAGTGGTGACACCCCCGGCCTGATCCAGATTGGACACTCCCATTTCAGATGTCCAGTGTCATTGAATGGGACGGTACTGCTGTGGACGGGTGAGACGAATCTCCCAAAACTTGTAGGTGAGTCCTAACCTGATATGTCTGGCCTCCTGGTCCTCCTCTTGCCTTGTGCCTGTCCACCGTCACTCTCCAGTGTAGCCTCAAATCTTAGACCAATTTCCGGAGGTTTAGGATTTCTGATATGGGACTGATCGGATCACGTCCTCCTCGCCGCACCCCTGATGCCCTCAGAGATCTGTCTCTTTCCTCACAGACTTCTCTTATGTTCCAGACGTTCTTGCAGCAGCCGGGAGTCGACTCCAGACATTCCATGTGTCAGAGGGGTACAGTGTGGCCGAAATCTCTGCGCCTCTGTCAGATCTGTCAGCCCTGGGGTCCTGCCTCCAGATCACTCTGCCCGCCTGAATTGTCTGCTCTGATCCCTCATAACCAGACTGTCTGCTGTATTAGATGCAATAAACATGAAGCTTCTGGTTTCTCATTCTCATCATCCGTTTCCTCACAGTGTGTGGCTGGACGGGTCTAGAATGGCCCTTATTATACTAGAGTGACACGGGCGTGTGTCGGGGGCCGACGCGGGCGTCTCTACGGTGTCGGGGGCCGACGCGGGCGTCTCTACGGTGTCGGGGGCTGACGCGGGCGTCTCTACGGTGTCAGGGGCCGACGCGGGCGTCTCTACGGTGTCAGGGGGGGGGGGCGACACGGGCGTCTCTACTGTGTACGGGGGCGACACTGAGGTCTCTACGGTTTACAGGGATCGGCAGAATGAGAAGCATCCAGCTGGTATAGACTGCCTGTGTGGCGGCCTCATCCATGGATACGTTTTCTCTGGAGGCCTGTACTTGTACACATGTAGCCATACACGTCTGAACTTCAGATGGTCATGTGTCTTCTGTTCTGCCAAGTAATTAGACCTCATGTAAGCTCCACTACTTCAGGCCACCCTAACCCAAAATCCACATGTTGCTGAGACCAGGACTCCATACTACCTCTATAGCAGGGCTGCCCAACCTGCGGCTCTCCAGCTGTTGTAAAACTACACTACCCACCATGCCCTGCTGTAGGTTAATAGTCCATAAATCTACATACTATTATAACCAGGGCTCCGAGACTTCACTGTCACTCTGGATAGTCCTTACATCCACAATCTACTAAGACCAGGGCTCCGAGACTCCACTGTCACTCTGGAGAG
This sequence comes from Bufotes viridis, assembly GCA_033119425.1. Classification (NCBI taxonomy): domain Eukaryota; kingdom Metazoa; phylum Chordata; class Amphibia; order Anura; family Bufonidae; genus Bufotes; species Bufotes viridis. The sequence goes on along the minus strand of CM065595.1, from coordinate 1,408,920 downwards.
TCCTTACATCCACAATCTACTAAGACCAGGGCTCCGAGACTCCACTGTCACTCTGGAGAGTTCTTACATCCACAATCTACTAAGACCAGGGCTCCGAGACTCCACTGTCATTCTGGAGAGTCCTTACATTCACAATCTACTAAGACCAGGGCTCCGAGACTCCACTGTCACTCTGGAGAGTCCTTACATCCACAATCTACTAAGACCAGGGCTCCGAGACTCCACTGTCACTCTGGAGAGTTCTTACATCCACAATCTACTAAGACCAGGGCTCCGAGACTCCACTGTCATTCTGGAGAGTCCTTACATTCACAATCTACTAAGACCAGGGCTCCGAGACTCCACTGTCACTCTGGAGAGTCAGCTCCACATGCTACTAAGGCCAGGTCTTCTAGGATGCCACAATATCTCTGCAGACTCCATGCACCCACAACTACCAAGGCTGGGGCTCCAAGACTTCACTGTTGCTCTAGAGCAGTGATGGGCAACGTGCGGCTCTCCAGCTGTTGCAGAACTACAGCTCCCAGCATGCAAAGCCTGTCTATAGCTATCAGCCTACTGCAGGGCATGGTGGGAGTTGTAGTTTAGCAACAGCTGGAGAGCCACACTTTGCCCATTACTGCTCTAGAGCAAGGATCAGCAACCTTCGGCACTCCAGCTGCTACAACTCCCACCATGCAAACATGTTTGTATAACTCCCATAGAAGTGAATGGAGCATTCTTGGAGTTGTAGTTTCAGAACAACTGGAGTGCCGGAGGTTGCTGATCCCTGCTCTAAGGGCTAGATCTCTCTCTACAGAGTCCAATATGCCCCAAACTACTAAGGACAGGACTTGCCATGTTTAGTCCTGACCACCTGGCACCCCAACAATAAAGGGTAAGCAGGACAGAGAAGTCCAGCAGCAGGAGACGAGTTGTTGGTGCAGTGGATGCCACTGGTAGTAGAACAGGCCTTACAGCGAATTTATGGCGAATATTCGGCCCAAAATATGCTGCTCATCACTATTTGTCAGGGTATTCAGATGAGCATTAACATTATACAAGTATCATAGTATTTGCTCTTGGCGTTTCCGTTGCTTAGCCATTTGCTCTAATAGTTCAGTAAGGCTCCTCGGGTTTAGGTCAGCGAGGTCCATGGCCTGACCTTCCTCTAATGGAGAGTGGATGTGAGCCCACTGTGCCAACTAACCAGCGCTTCTCTGGTATTCCCCCTTTAAACCCTGTGCAAGGATCTGGACTTTGCTGCTGGGAACCAACCAGGTCACTACCTCCTTGAATAGTCCTTGTGTAGTTAACTGCTGACCTATGGGAGTCAGAGACACCAGTGCGAAGCAACAAGGACTCAGGCAAAAAGTGTAGTCTGAACACAGTCCAAAGTCAAGGCAGGCTGAGTACTTGCATATTTCAAACAACAATTCTAAGGTCAGGGCAGGCAGAGTACGTCACGTGTATAGTCCGGGTCATAGTTGGGGCAGACAGCGTATGAGTGTAGTCAAAGTCACAGTCCAAGGTCTGGGCAGTCTGCAGGTAGAGTACGCACGTACTAGCTCTCTCTCCCTCTCTCTTGCTCTCTTTATCTCTCTCTCTCGCTCTCTCTGTCTCTCTCGATATCTCTCTCTCTCTCTCTATCTCTCTCTCTGTCTCTCTCTCGTGCACTCCATGACCCTGATGACACATTTTGCAGTCACATCTCGCTGACCTCCAGACCCCACCCTGTACGGTCCCGATGAGGGGGAAGTTGGTGACTTTGTGGTGTCATTGCTGGTGCTGAATGATTCTCAGGGTCAGATGTTCGGCCTCGTTTCCTTCCTGTTGTGAGGTTGTGGGTGCGATACTCCACGCTCCCCCCACCTATAGCTTCTTCTGTGCCGACCATGCACAATCGAAGGCACAGATGAGGCAGAATCCGCCCTACCCCAGGTTATCTACAGGAGGAGGGTGGCTGTGCCCGCGTGGTCCATTCGTCTCGTCCTCCACCCCTCGCTGAATCCACGTTACCTCACAAGCGAGGACTAGAAACTCTGGGGAGATCGAGAAAACCCAAACCCAGAGAGATCTGGAGCAGGGAGTCGTCGTCTGGTCCAGATCCGGCTCCATCTTGTAACTGAACCCCTTCCTATTACGACTGCGGCGCGGTGAGGACTCGATGCCTTCAAATGTGTGTAAAGCACTGACCGCAGTGATAATGCCGTATGCCGTCACATGGCCGTGCCCAAGAACAATTAAAATCGTTAAAAATAGGCCAAATCCTGTAAATGTAGTACCCAGAGGGGGCACTACCATCTTTATACCCAGAGGGGCACTACCATCTTTATACCCAGAGGGGGCACTACCATCTTTATACCCAGAGGGGGCACTACCATCTTTATACCCAGAGGGGGCACTACCATCTTTATACCCAGAGGGGGCACTCCCATCTTTATACTACCATCTTTATACCCAGCGACCATCTTGTGCATTCCTTTCTAGGTCTTCTTATTCAGTGTCATTATGCCACAGTTGAAGGGGTTATCCGACCCCTGAAATGCAACCCCGTAAGGCCGGACCCCTCACACACAATGTACTTACCTAGCTCCCTGGCACCCGCGTCGCTCCTGGTCCCCGCACTGCCGCCGCTGCTTCTCCCTGTACACGGATGAAAACATCTGGTGTCAGGGACGAGCAGCTAATGGAAGGTGGTGACAGGGACGAGCCTCCCTAGTGTCACCCACGATGCTTGAAAGCTCGTCCCCGTCAGCGCCTGCCATTGGCTTTCACCCTCCATAAAACCAGATGTTTTCACCCGCACATGGGGAGAAGCTGCGGTGGCCACATGGGGATCAGGAGCGACGCGGGTGCCGGGGAGCCAGGTAAGTACATCGTGTGTGAGGGGCCCGGGAATAAGGGGTGGCATTTCAGGGGTCAGGTAACCCCTTTAATGTATTTCTGGTAATATGGCTGGTTCACCAGCAGGTAGCATTGTATCTGGCAGAAAGAGTACCTTTCCATTCTCCCCCTTTTGAGCAGAAGTGGGCCAGTTCCATTTTCCACAAAGGTAGGGGTTTCAGGAATCTGTGGTAGTAGAGGGAGAGTGAAGTGTGTGGAGGAGCCCACCAGGCGAATGAGGGAGCAGTTCACCCTTAGGCCTCATGCACACAAATGTGTGCTGGCCAGGCCCATGCTGCAACGCAGAGCGCCTCCAACTGGTGGAGAGGCGCAACTGAGGCCCCGTGCAGACCATATGCAAAGCACCTCCAACCGGTGGAGAGGCGCAACTGAGGCCCCGTGCAGACTATATGCAAAGCACCTCCAACCGGTGGAGAGGCATAACTGAGGCCCCGTGCAGACTATATGCAAAGCACCTCCAACCGGTGGAGAGGCATAACTGAGGCCCCGTGCAGACTATATGCAAAGCACCTCCAACCGGTGGAGAGGCATAACTGAGGCCCCATGCAGACCATATGCAGAGCGCCTCCAACCAGTGGATAAGCACAACTCAGGCCCCCTTGCAGACCATGCGCAAAGCGCCTCCAACCAGCGGAAAGGCACAACTGAGGCCCCATGCAGACCATATGCAGAGTGCCTCCAACCGGTGGAGAGGCATAACTGAGGCCCCATGCAGACCATATGCAGAGCGCCTCCAACCGGTGGAGAGGCATAACTGAGGCCCCATGCAGACCATACGAAAGGCGCCTCCAACCAGCGGAAAGGCACAACTGAGGTCCCATGCAGACCATATGCAGAGCGCCTCCAACCGGATGAGAGGCATAACTGAGGCCCCATGCAGACCATATGCAGAGCGCCTCCAACCGGTGGATAAGCACAACTCAGGCCCCCTTGCAGACCATGCGCAAAGCGCCTCCAACCAGCGGAAAGGCACAACTGAGGCCCCATGCAGACCATATGCAGAGCGCCTCCAACCGGTGGAGAGGCATAACTGAGGCCCCATGCAGACCATATGCAGAGCGCCTCCAACCGGTGGAGAGGCATAACTGAGGCCCCATGCAGACCATATGCAGAGCGCCTCCAACCGGTGGAGAGGCATAACTGAGGCCCCATGCAGACCATACGCAAGGCGCCTCCAACCAGCGGAAAGGCACAACTGAGGTCCCATGCAGACCATATGCAGAGCGCCTCCAACCGGATGAGAGGCATAACTGAGGCCCCATGCAGACCATATGCAGAGCGCCTCCAGCCGGTGGAGAGGCATAACTGAGGCCCCATGCAGACCATATGCAGAGCGCCTCCAACCGGTGGAGAGGCACAACTGAGGCCCCATGCAGACCATAGACAGACAGGGCACCCCTGACTAAAGTACAGATGATGAGTGATGCGGTCTAATGTACATGTGGAGTGACCCCAATCTCTGTAATTAATCTCTAATAATACCTCCATTCTCCCAGACATACCGGGGAGATTGTCTTCTGCCCTGGTCACTGACAGAATGGAGGCAGTGAGGCGGTGGACGCCATCCAGATCATGGCTTCTCTGTGTCTATTGTAGGATCCAGAAGTGAATCGACCTTCAGAGTGCAGCCAAAAAACAGAAAATGACTCCTGCTCTACTGAGAGTACTGAAGATGGTCTGACTGTATCGGAGCCGTCCTTCATGACACTGGAGGCACAGCAATGGCCTTCTGCCCAGAATGTCACCCCCGGCCTTTATATCAGTGACCCCAAAAAATCCTGGACGCAGGAAGGAGTTGTATCTGTGTATGGCCTCTAGCCTGGATACAAGATGAGATACGGCCTCTAGCCTGGATACAAGATGAGATACGGCCTCTAGCCTGGATACAAGATGAGATACAGCCTCTAGCCTGGATACAAGATGAGATACAGCCTCTAGCCTGGATACAAGATGAGATACGGCCTCTAGCCTGGATACAAGATGAGATACAGCCTCTAGCCTGGATACAAGATGAGATGCAGCCTCTAGTCTGGATACAAGATGAGATACGGCCTCTAGCCTGGATACAAGATGAGATACGGCCTCTAGCCTTGATACAAGGCGAGATATGGCCTCTAGCCTGGATACAAGATGAGATACGGCCTCTAGCCTGGATACAAGATGAGATACGGCCTCTAGCCTGGATACAAGATGAGATACGGCCTCTAGCCTGGATACAAGATGAGATACAGCCTCTAGCCTGGATACAAGATGAGATACGGCCTCTAGCCTGGATACAAGATGAGATACGGCCTCTAGCCTGGATACAAGATGAGATACGGCCTCTAGCCTTGATACAAGGCGAGATATGGCCTCTAGCCTGGATACAAGATGAGATACGGCCTCTAGCCTGGATACAAGATGAGATACGGCCTCTAGCCTGGATACAAGATGAGATGCAGCCTCTAGCCTCGATACAAGATGAGATACGGCCTCTAGCCTGGATACAAGATGAGATACGGCCTCTAGCCTGGATACAAGATGAGATACGGCCTCTAGCCTGGATACAAGATGAGATACGGCCTCTAGCCTGGAGACAAGATGAGATACAGCCTCTAGCCTGGATGCAAGATGAGATACGGCCTCTAGCCTGGATACAAGATGAGATACGGCCTCTAGCCTGGATACAAGATGAGATACGGCCTCTAGCCTGGATACAAGATGAGATACGGCCTCTAGCCTGGAGACAAGATGAGATACAGCCTCTAGCCTGGATGCAAGATGAGATACGGTCTCTAGCCTTGATACAAGGCGAGATACGGCCTCTAGCCTGGATACAAGATGAGATACAGCCTCTAGCCTGGATACAAGGCGAGATACGGCCTCTAGATACGGCCTCTAGCCTGGATACAAGGCGAGATACGGCCTCTAGATACGGCCTCTAGCCTGGATACAAGGCGAGATACGGCCTCTAGATACGGCCTCTAGCCTGGATACAAGGCGAGATACGGCCTCTAGATACGGCCTCTAGCCTGGATACAAGGCGAGATACGGCCTCTAGATACGGCCTCTAGCCTGGATACAAGGCGAGATACGGCCTCTAGATACGGCCTCTAGCCTGGATACAAGGCGAGATACGGCCTCTAGATACGGCCTCTAGCCTTGAGAAGAAGTCTGGAATCCAAATGCGTAAAAATGGCCTGTGAAATCCTAAAGGTACTCATTGGTTTTAGGGCCCCTTTGCGCACCTTGGCTGCAAAAAAGTGTCACACATGTGGCATCGCCGTACTCAGGAGAAGTAGGGCAATGTGTTTTGGGGTGTATTTTTACATATACCCATGTTGCGTGTGAGAAATATTACTGTAAACGACAACTTTTTACATTTTTTTATTCAAAGTTGTCAATTTACAGAGATATTTATTTCACCCAACATGAGTATATGTAAAAATACACCCCAAGACACATTGCCCTACTTCTCCTGAGTACGGCGATACCACATGTGTGACACTTTTTTGCAGCCAAGATGCGCAAAGGGGCCCTAAAACCAATGAGTACCTTTAGGATTTCACAGGCCATTTTTACGCATTTTTCTTCTCACGCTTTAGGGCCCCTAAAATGCCAGGGCAGTATAAATACCCCACATGTGACCCCATTTTGGAAAGAAGACATCCCAAGGTATTCCGTGAGGGGCATGGCGAGTTCATAGAAGATTTTTTTTTTGGCACAAGTTAGCGGAAATTGATTTTTTATTGTTTTTTCTCATAAAGTCTCCCTTTCTGATAACTTTTGACAAAAAGTAAAATTTTTCATGGACTCACTATGCCCCTCAGTGAATACCTTGGGGTGTCTACTTTCCGAAATGGGGTCATATGTGGGGTGTGTTTACTGTTCTGGCATTTTGGGCGGGGCTAAATTGTGAGCCGCCATGTAAAGCCTAAAGGTACTCGTTGGAATTTGGGCCCCTTTGCGCACCCAGGCTGCAAAAAAGTGTCACTCATGTGGTATCGCCGTACTCAGGACAAGTAGGGCAATGTGTTTTGGGGTGTATTTTTACATATACCCATACTTTGTGTGAGAAATATCTCTGTAAATTGACAACTTTGAATAAAAAAATTTAAAAAGTTGTCAGTTACAGCGATATTTCTCACACCCAGCATGGGTATATGTAAAAATACACCCCAAAACACATCGCCCTACTTCTCCTGAGTACGGCGATACCACATGAGTGACACTTTTTTGCAGTCAAGATGCGCAAAGGGGCCCTAAAACCAATGAGTACCTTTAGGATTTCACAGGCCATTTTTACGCATTTGGATTCTCACGCTTTAGGACCCCTAAAATGCCAGGTGAGTATAAATACCCCACAAGTGACCCCATTGTGGAAAGAAGACACCCCAAGGTAGTCCGTGAGGGGCATGGCGAGTTCACAGAAAAAAAAAATTTTTGGCACAAGTTAGAGGAAATTGATATATATATATTTTTTTTTACAGTCTCATATTCCATTAACTTGTGACAAAAAATAAAATTTTGCATGAACTCGCCATGCCCCTCACGAAATACCTTGGGGTGTCTTCTCTCTAAAATGGGGTCACATGTGGGGTGTTTGTACTGTCCTGGCATTTGAGGGTCTCCGCAATCATTACACGTATGGCCAGCATTAGGAGTTTCTGCGATTCTCCGTATATTGAGCAGACGGGGAATGAGATTTTTTTTCCCGTTCAGACTCTGCGCTGAAAAGAAAAAAAATGAACGGCGCAGATTTCTTCATTCGCAATGTGGATAAAAAAACACGTCCGCAAAAATGTCTGCATCTATTCCGCAATTCTGAGGAATAGATGCGGACCCATTCAGTGTGAATGGGGCTGGCGGTGATGCGGAGAGCTGCAGGCCGCAAACTTCCGGGTTTCGGCCCCCAAACAGCGTCTGATATGCCATTTTTTTAAACTTCTACAGCCTGCCAGTGTACGATCAGCGCTGGCAGGCTGTAGTTTACCTTGTCCCTGATGTGATCCTGTGAACGTGCACACGCGCGCGCGTTCACAGGAAATCTCACCTCTCGCGAGATGACGCGCCCACGCGTCAAGGAGGAATGAACCGACCGCCCGCAGGACGCATTCCTGCGTGAGGCGGTCGGCAAAAAGTTAAACAGCAACAATATAACAAGGTCCAATAGGACCAGAGTCTTCGAGAAGCTATATGGTAACTTCTGGGAGGGTGGAGTAAGAAAACGGATTACAGAGCGGTTAGAAGAATGTCAATGGGCTACCAACGCGGGCCCGGCTGGTATGAACATGGCCGCTGTTGCCACCAAGTAGTAGAAAGGTAATACGCCAGCCATAGTATCAAGCAATATTCAGCCTACTTTAGACCATTCGTGAGACAGATTTGAGATCTTTTTCCTCGGAGGTGAGTCAGCAAACCTCGTCTCCTGGGGATCTTTGCGGATGCTTTTATTCTTATGCTCTTATGCTTTCTATTCTCTTACAGTCAACATCTAGACCAACAGAAACCACCCCTATAATGCAACGTGTGAACACTGCCAGACAACTGCAGCTCCACTGCTCGCCTGGGGTGTGTTCAGGGCAGCACCAACTGAAAGTATGGACATCTCTGAGTCAGGCATGTCAACATTTCCTTGGACCCTCCGCTCGGGGACAGATATCGGCCTTGATGGTCACCCCCTAACTGCTGGTGTATCCTGGACGGATATTTACATCATCAGTCACATTTACTTCCTCCACAAGTCCCAGAAGAGTGGGAGGTCTCTCCTCACGTAACAGGATCTTCATGTCCCACAAGATGTCTCAAGTGTGATCTAAGCTGTTGGGTCATTTTCAGTTTCCCCCTGAAGACGTTAGACCCAAAGACAAAGAACCTCTTAGCTCGCAGCTCTGGGCGTCCTGGCCATTTCCATATAGATACACTTTTCGGTGTTCTCCGTAGTCCTCTACATCATCCATGAAGTCATTTTCCGCGGCCCACGTGGTCTGTGGTTGGACTCTCCATGCACTTCCTCATGCTAGCTTCTAGCAGAGACTTATTTCAGGCTTGTTGCAGTTACATTTTGGAGACTCGCGTAATTTAGTCTGAAGAAACTGTTTAAGCAACTACTTCATTTTGTAACAGCAAAATCCTTTCAATTAGTGTGTTTTTCCTTAAAATGATTGAGGGTGGCACACCAAGCTCAGGATGGGGGCCCAAGAGATGGCGTCCAGAAGAAGAGTGATACTTGTGTCCAGATTAGGCAGAAACAGACGTGTGAATGGACCCTTACATGCAGTGATCTCCTCCACAGTATGGGGAGCAGTGATCACTAATGCCATCGCGCCATCGCTCTCCTTCATACTGTCTTGTTGTTTCCCGGCAGCAGATAGAGTTTATGCAGCCCGCGCTGTCACCAGGAAACAAGGATATTCTGTGCTGCACGGACAATCCGTGTGCAGATCAGTCAGTGTATTATCAGCAGGAGGGTAACGTACAATCACCCTGAGGTCTGGTAACCTGTGTCCATACACTACATGTCTTACAATGTTATGTCTGATGAGCCGGTGCACTGTGTGCAGATCAGTCAGTGTATTATCTGCAGGATAACGTACAATCATCCTGAGGTCTGGTAACCTGTGTCCATACATTACATATTCTTACAATGTTATATCTGATGAGCCGGTGCACTGTGTGCAGATCAGTCAGTGTATTATCTGCAGGAGGATAACGTACAATCATCCTGAGGTCTGGTAACCTGTGTCCATACATTACATCTTCTTACAATGTTATGTCTGATGAGCCGGTGCACTGTGTGCAGATCAGTCAGTGTATTATCAGCAGGAGGATAACGTACAATCATCCTGAGGTCTGGTAACCTGTGTCCATACACTACATGTCTTACAATGTTATGTCTGATGAGCCGGTGCACTGTGTGCAGATCAGTCAGTGTATTATCAGCAGGAGGGTAACGTACAATCACCCTGAGGTCTGGTAACCTGGGTCCATACACTACATGTCTTACAATGTTATGTCTGATGAGCCGGTGCACTGTGTGCAGATCAGTCAGTGTATTATCAGCAGGAGGATAACGTACAATCACCCTGAGGTCTGGTAACCTGTGTCCATACATTACATATTCTTACAATGTTATATCTGATGAGCCGGTGCACTGTGTGCAGATCAGTCAGTGTATTATCAGCAGGAGGATAACGTACAATCACCCTGAGGTCTGGTAACCTGTGTCCATACATTACATATTCTTACAGTGTTATGTCTGATGAGCCGGTGCACTGTGTGCAGATCAGTCAGTGTATTATCTGCAGGAGGATAACGTACAATCATCCTGAGGTCTGGTAACCTGTGTCCATACATTACATCTTCTTACAATGTTATGTCTGATGAGCCGGTGCACTGTGTGCAGATCAGTCAGTGTATTATCAGCAGGAGGATAACGTACAATCATCCTGAGGTCTGGTAACCTGTGTCCATACATTACATATTCTTACAATGTTATGTCTGATGAGCCGGTGCACTGTGTGCAGATCAGTCAGTGTATTATCAGGAGGAGGATAACGTACAATCACCCTGAGGTCTGGTAACCTGTGTCCATACATTACATATTCTTACAATGTTATGTCTGATGAGCCGGTGCACTGTGTGCAGATCAGTCAGTGTATTATCTGCAGGAGGATAACGTACAATCATCCTGAGGTCTGGTAACCTGTGTCCATACATTACATCTTCTTACAATGTTATGTCTGATGAGCCGGTGCACTGTGTGCAGATCAGTCAGTGTATTATCAGCAGGAGGATAACGTACAATCATCCTGAGGTCTGGTAACCTGTGTCCATACACTACATCTTCTTACAATGTTATATCTGATGAGCCGGTGCACTGTGTGCAGATCAGTCAGTGTATTATCAGGAGGATAACGTACAATCATCCTGAGGTCTGGTAACCTGTGTCCATACATTACATATTCTTACAATGTTATGTCTGATGAGCCGGTGCACTGTGTACAGATCAGTCAGTGTATTATCTGCAGGATAACGTACAATCACCCTGAGGTCTGGTAACCTGTGTCCATACATTACATATTCTTACAATGTTATGTCTGATGAGCCGGTGCACTGTGTGCAGATCAGTCAGTGTATTATCTGCAGGATAACGTACAATCACCCTGAGGTCCGGTAACCTGTGTCCATACACTACATCTTCTTACAATGTTATGTCTGATGAGCCGGTGCACTGTGTGCAGATCAGTCAGTGTATTATCTGCAGGAGGATAACGTACAATCACCCTGAGGTCTGGTAACCTGTGTCCATACACTACATGTCTTACAATGTTATGTCTGATGAGCCGGTGCACTGTGTGCAGATCAGTCAGTGTATTATCTGCAGGAGGGTAACGTACAATCATCCTGAGGTCTAGTAACCTGTGTCCATACACTACATGTCTTACAATGTTATGTCTGATGAGCCGGTGCACTGTGTGCAGATCAGTCAGTGTATTATCTGCAGGAGGATAACGTACAATCATCCTGGGGTCTGGTAACCTGTGTCCATACACTACATATTCTTACAATGTTATGTCTGATGAGCCGGTGCACTGTGTGCAGATCAGTCAGTGTATTATCAGCAGGAGGGTAACGTACAATCACCCTGAGGTCTGGTAACCTGTATCCATACACTACATGTCTTACAATGTTATGTCTGATGAGCCGGTGCACTGTGTGCAGATCAGTCAGTGTATTATCTGCAGGAGGGTAACGTACAATCATCCTGGGGTCTGGTAACCTGTGTCCATACACTACATATTCTTACAATGTTATGTCTGATGAGCCGGTGCACTGTGTGCAGATCAGTCAGTGTATTATCTGCAGGAGGATAACGTACAATCATCCTGGGGTCTGGTAACCTGTGTCCATACATTACATGTCTTACAATGTTATGTCTGATGAGCCGGTGCACTGTGTGCAGATCAGTCAGTGTATTATCTGCAGGAGGATAACGTACAATCACCCTGAGGTCCGGTAACCTGTGTCCATACATTACATCTTCTTACAATGTTATGTCTGATGAGCCGGTGCACTGTGTGCAGATCAGTCAGTGTATTATCTGCAGGAGGATAACGTACAATCATCCTGGGGTCCGGTAACCTGTATCCATACACTACATCTTCTTACAATGTTATGTCTGATGAGCCGGTGCACTGTGTGCAGATCAGTCAGTGTATTATCTGCAGGAGGATAACGTACAATCATCCTGAGGTCTGGTAACCTGTGTCCATACACTACATCTTCATACAATGTTATGTCTGATGAGCCGGTGCACTGTGTGCAGATCAGTCAGTGTATTATCAGCAGGAGGGTAACGTACAATCATCCTGAGGTCCGGTAACCTGTGTCCATACACTACATGTCTTACAATGTTATGTCTGATGAGCCGGTGCACTGTGTGCAGATCAGTCAGTGTATTATCTGCAGGATAACGTACAATCACCCTGAGGTCCGGTAACCTGTGTCCATACACTACATGTCTTACAATGTTATGTCTGATGAGCCGGTGCACTGTGTGCAGATCAGTCAGTGTATTATCTGCAGGAGGATAACGTACAATCACCCTGGGGTCTGGTAACCTGTGTCCATACATTACATACTCTTACAATGTTATGTCTGATGAGCCGGTGCACTGTGTGCAGATCAGTCAGTGTATTATCTGCAGGAGGATAACGTACAATCACCCTGAGGTCCGGTAACCTGTATCCATACACTACATGTCTTACAATGTTATGTCTGATGAGCCGGTGCACTGTGTGCAGATCAGTCAGTGTATTATCAGCAGGAGGATAACGTACAATCACCCTGAGGTCTGGTAACCTGTGTCCATACATTACATGTCTTACAATGTTATGTCTGATGAGCCGGTGCACTGTGTGCAGATCAGTCAGTGTATTATCTGCAGGAGGATAACGTACAATCATCCTGGGGTCCGGTAACCTGTGTCCATACACTACATGTCTTACAATGTTATGTCTGATGAGCCGGTGCACTGTGTGCAGATCAGTCAGTGTATTATCAGCAGGAGGGTAACATACAATCACCCTGAGGTCTGGTAACCTGTGTCCATACATTACATACTCTTACAATGTTATGTCTGATGAGCCGGTGCACTGTGTGCAGATCAGTCAGTGTATTATCTGCAGGAGGATAACGTACAATCATCCTGAGGTCTGGTAACCTGTGTCCATACACTACATGTCTTACAATGTTATGTCTGATGAGCCGGTGCACTGTGTGCAGATCAGTCAGTGTATTATCTGCAGGATAACGTACAATCACCCTGAGGTCTGGTAACCTGTGTCCATACACTACATATTCTTACAATGTTATGTCTGATGAGCCGGTGCACTGTGTGCAGATCAGTCAGTGTATTATCAGGAGGAGGATAACGTACAATCACCCTGAGGTCCGGTAACCTGTGTCCATACATTACATCTTCTTACAATGTTATGTCTGATGAGCCGGTGCACTGTGTGCAGATCAGTCAGTGTATTATCAGGAGGATAACGTACAATCACCCTGAGGTCTGGTAACCTGTGTCCATACATTACATATTCTTACAATGTTATGTCTGATGAGCCGGTGCACTGTGTGCAGATCAGTCAGTGTATTATCAGGAGGATAACGTACAATCACCCTGAGGTCTGGTAACCTGTGTCCATACATTACATCTTCTTACAATGTTATGTCTGATGAGCCGGTGCACTGTGTGCAGATCAGTCAGTGTATTATCTGCAGGATAACGTACAATCACCCTGAGGTCCGGTAACCTGTGTCCATACACTACATCTTCTTACAATGTTATGTCTGATGAGCCGGTGCACTGTGTGCAGATCAGTCAGTGTATTATCTGCAGGAGGATAACGTACAATCACCCTGAGGTCTGGTAACCTGTGTCCATACACTACATGTCTTACAATGTTATGTCTGATGAGCCGGTGCACTGTGTGCAGATCAGTCAGTGTATTATCTGCAGGAGGGTAACGTACAATCATCCTGAGGTCTAGTAACCTGTGTCCATACACTACATGTCTTACAATGTTATGTCTGATGAGCCGGTGCACTGTGTGCAGATCAGTCAGTGTATTATCTGCAGGAGGATAACGTACAATCATCCTGGGGTCTGGTAACCTGTGTCCATACACTACATATTCTTACAATGTTATGTCTGATGAGCCGGTGCACTGTGTGCAGATCAGTCAGTGTATTATCAGCAGGAGGGTAACGTACAATCACCCTGAGGTCTGGTAACCTGTATCCATACACTACATGTCTTACAATGTTATGTCTGATGAGCCGGTGCACTGTGTGCAGATCAGTCAGTGTATTATCAGCAGGATAACGTACAATCATCCTGGGGTCCGGTAACCTGTGTCCATACATTACATATTCTTACAATGTTATATCTGATGAGCCGGTGCACTGTGTGCAGATCAGTCAGTGTATTATCAGCAGGAGGATAACGTACAATCACCCTGAGGTCTGGTAACCTGTGTCCATACACTACATGTCTTACAATGTTATGTCTGATGAGCCGGTGCACTGTGTGCAGATCAGTCAGTGTATTATCTGCAGGAGGATAACGTACAATCATCCTGGGGTCTGGTAACCTGTGTCCATACATTACATCTTCTTACAATGTTATGTCTGATGAGCCGGTGCACTGTGTGCAGATCAGTCAGTGTATTATCAGCAGGAGGATAACGTACAATCACCCTGAGGTCTGGTAACCTGTGTCCATACACTACATGTCTTACAATGTTATGTCCAGTGGCGGATTAACATAGGGGCGTTCGGGTCGGCAGCCCCGGGCCCGGCATCACTGGGGGGCCCAATGCCGACCCGAGCACCCACATACTGCGGCGGGGCACGGGAGCATATAGTTCCCTGCCCCGCCGCCTATCACCGCCATAGGCTTCAGGCCTAGTAGGCCTGAGGCCTATGTGGTGGTATAAGCCCGGCGTGCGCGATGACATCATCGTGCGGCGCGCGTGATGACGTCATTGTGCGCCTGTATAGTGGCGCGCGCACGCTCTGATGTACGCGCGCCTGCCACACCATTCAGCATACAGGTAAGTATTAGCTCTTTATTTTTTTGTGTGTGTGCTAACTTGGGGGGGACAGTGGGGCATGTTTCCATGGGGGCAAATTAGTTAATGGATGGCAGTTGTGGGGGCAAATTAATGAATGGCAGTTGTGGGGGCAGATTAATGAATGGCAGTTGTGGGGGCAAATTAATGGATGGCAGTTGTGGGGGAAAATTAATAATGGATGGCAGTGTGGGGGCAAATTAATGGATGGCAGTTGTGGGGGAAAATTAATAATGGATGGCAGTGTGGGGGCAAATTAATGGATGACCGTGTGGGGGCAAATTAATGGATGACAGTGTGGGGGCAAATTAATGGATGACAGTGTGGGGGCAAATTAATTAATAGATGGCAGTCTGGGGAAATTACTATATGGGGACAGTGTGGGGAAATTACTGTATGGGGGCAGTGTGAAGGGAAAATACTATATGGGGGTAGTGTGGGGTATTGGGGGACACTATACAGGGATTATTACCTGGAGCACAATATAGGATGTTATTATTATTGGGGGCACTTTGGGGACATTATAACTGCTGTAGACACTATAGGGATCTTTGGGGTCATTTATCAAACTGTTGTAGTAGACCTGGCTTAGTTGTCTATAGCAACAGATTCCACCTTTCATTTTTGACAGCTCCTCTGGAAAATGAAAGGTGGAATCTGATTGGTTGCTATGGGCAACTAAGCCAGTTCTAATTTACACCAGTTTGATAAATGACCCCAATTATGAGAAATCTAACGTGTCTGTGTAACAAACTCTGTAGGGACGAGATGCGGCGGGAGGAATTAGTCATGGCGGTCTGGGTCAAACGGAGGAGAAGAGGAAAGAGAAGAGCTACATGACAGGAGAAGTCCCTGGATGTAAGACGTATGTGATGCTGTATTCTCCGATATGTAGAGCTGCTCATTACTGTGACCTGCGTCTCATCTTCTCCTCCAAGTCTTTATCATAATCATATGTATTTTAAATTTGTCACCTGCAGTCCTATGTAACAGCCCAGATAACAGTGATAACTTTCTGTGTGCAGATAATGTACATGTTCCCTGCAGTCCTAGGTAACACCCCACATAACACAATAATTCACTGTGTTATGTGGGGTGTTACATAGGACTGCAGGAAACATCTATGACATCTGTACTCAGAGAGTTATGAGATGGTGGGGGTCTGACTCCTGGCAGCCCCGCCAATCAGCTGTTAGAGGAGACCGCGATGTTCCAGTGAGCGCCGCAGCCTCTTTGCTCCTTACCAAGCACGGCGCTGTCCATGTGATAGCACTGCGCTTGGTATTGCAGCTCAGCCCCAATCATTCAGATAGGACAGAGCTGCAGATAGGCCATGTGAACGATGAATGTGATGTCATATGGCCTAGGAAGAGACTGTGACGCTCACAAAGCACCGCAGCCTCTTTATACAGAAAAAAAAACTGAAACCTAAAATGGAGTGGGGGGGGGGGCCCAAGTTGGGTAGACAGCCCCGGGCCTATCATGCACTTAATCCGCCCCTGGTTATGTCTGATGAGCCGGTGCACTGTGTGCAGATCAGTCAGTGTATTATCTGCAGGATAACGTACAATCATCCTGAGGTCCGGTAACCTGTGTCCATACACTACATCTTCTTACAATGTTATATCTGATGAGCCGGTGCACTGTGTGCAGATCAGTCAGTGTATTATCTGCAGGAGGATAACGTACAATCATCCTGAGGTCTGGTAACCTGTGTCCATACATTACATATTCCTACAATGTTATGTCTGATGAGCCGGTGCACTGTGTGCAGATCAGTCAGTGTATTATCTGCAGGATAACGTACAATCACCCTGAGGTCTGGTAACCTGTGTCCATACACTACATCTTCTTACAATGTTATATCTGATGAGCCGGTGCACTGTGTGCAGATCAGTCAGTGTATTATCTGCAGGAGGATAACGTACAATCATCCTGAGGTCCGGTAACCTGTGTCCATACATTACATATTCCTACAATGTTATGTCTGATGAGCCGGTGCACTGTGTGCAGATCAGTCAGTGTATTATCTGCAGGATAACGTACAATCACCCTGAGGTCTGGTAACCTGGGTACATATACTACATCTTCTTACAGGAGACTTATAGGACATACATGCTTCTCTGGAAATCTGGGAAGAAAGGGATGCAAATGAGCTCTTAACAAGCTCCGCCTCTAATGTCACCAGATTTAAGGCCGTTATCCTTTAAGTCAATGTTCAACCTTTTAAAAGGCCTTGAAACATGACTTGGATAAAAACTAAGCCAGCATCTCATCTGCAGACAGCTGATTCAGGGTGATTGTCCCTCATCAGTGCAGAGTAGATATGAGCAAACCACCCGACATTCGGTTCTCTTCAGGTTTGACGATTTTTCCAAATGTTCTATTCAGAAATGAATTAATACGGACCAAAGAGGCTCCATTTGCCCTAAAATTGGTACATGACCCCCTACAGTCTCCTAGGATTCAGCGTTATTTTTATGAACTATGTTGTCCAGTAGTATTAGTGTTAGCAGTAGTGGGGGTGACTCTGCAGGGGGCAGAGAGGGGCTTCCCTTCACTGAAAGCTGCGCACACACAGTTTCCTGATAATAATGTCATCTGGCCTCCGTTTCTGCAGGAAGAAAACATTCCCCCATTTTGCCCGGGGACCGAGAGTCTAAAACCACGGCGTCCAGTAATCATCAGACTGCTTGATGTCAATGATAGGACTGTGTCCGCGGTGGAGGAGGATCGGTGCCTGCTGCGGGAGCCAGTCCCATGATATGGTGGGAGGAGGTCAGAAGGACGCGGCCATGTTACCGGGGCGCTGCCTCTCCACTGCAGCACCAAACAGTCACCCGGTGAAAGACATGTATTACAGCACAGCGGTGCACTGGTCTTATGAGAGGCCACAGATGTGAAGGCGCCTCCCAGCAGCACAGAGTATTTCAGGACAGGGGTGCACTGGTCTTATGAGAGGCCACAGATGTGAAGGCGCCTCCCAGCAGCACAGAGTATTTCAGGACAGGGGTGCACTGGTCTTATGAGAGGCCACAGATGTGAAGGCGCCTCTCAGCAGCACAGAGTATTACAGAACAGGGGTGCACTGGTCTTCTGAGAGGCCACAGATGTGAAGGCGCCTCCCAGCAGCACAGAGTATTACAGGACAGGGGTGCACTGGTCTTCTGAGAGGCCACAGATGTGAAGGTGCCTCCCAGCAGCACAGAGTATTACAGCACAGCGGTGCACTGGTCTTATGAGAGGCCACAGATGTGAAGGCGCCTCTCAGCAGCACAGAGTATTACAGAACAGGGGTGCACTGGTCTTCTGAGAGGCCACAGATGTGAAGGCGCCTCCCAGCAGCACAGAGTATTTCAGGACAGGGGTGCACTGGTCTTATGAGAGGCCACAGATGTGAAGGCGCCTCCCAGCAGCACAGAGTATTACAGAACAGGGGTGCACTGGTCTTCTGAGAGGCCACAGATGTGAAGGCGCCTCCCAGCAGCACAGAGTATTTCAGGACAGGGGTGCACTGGTCTTATGAGAGGTCATAGATGTGAAGGCACCTCCCAGCAGCACAGAGTATTACAGGACAGGGGTGCACTGGTCTTCTGAGAGGCCACAGATGTGGAGGCGCCTCCCAGCAGCACAGAGTATTACAGGACAGGGGTGCACTGGTCTTATGAGAGGCCACAGATGTGAAGGCGCCTCCCAGCAGCACAGAGTATTACAGGACAGGGGTGCACTGGTCTTATGAGAGGCCACAGATGTGAAGGCGCCTCTCAGCAGCACAGAGTATTACAGGACAGGGGTGCACTGGTCTTATGAGAGGCCACAGATGTGAAGGCGCCTCCCAGCAGCACAGAGTATTACAGGACAGGGGTGCACTGGTCTTATGAGAGGCCACAGATGTGAAGGCGCCTCTCAGCAGCACAGAGTATTTCAGGACAGCAGTGCACTGGTCTTATGAGAGGCTACAGATGTAAAGGCGCCTCTCAGCAGCACAGAGTATTACAGGACAGCGGTGCACTGGTCTTCTGAGAGGCCACAGATGTGAAGGCGCCTCCCAGCAGCACAGAGTATTTTAGGACAGGGGTGCACTGGTTTTATGAGAGGCCACAGATGTGAAGGCGCCTCCCAGCAGCACAGAGTATTTTAGGACAGGGGTGCACTGGTTTTATGAGAGGCCACAGATGTGAAGGTGCCTCCCAGCAGCACAGAGTATTACAGGACAGGGGTGCACTGGTCTTATGAGAGGCCACAGTTTTGAAGGCGCCTCCCAGCAGCACAGAGTATTACAGGACAGGGGTGCACTGGTCTTCTGAGAGGCCACAGATGTGAAGGCGCCTCTCAGCAGCACAGAGTATTACAGGACAGGGGTGCACTGGTCTTCTGAGAGGCCACAGATGTGAAGGCACCTCCCA
The DNA here is from genome assembly GCA_033119425.1 of Bufotes viridis. Lineage (NCBI taxonomy): Eukaryota > Metazoa > Chordata > Amphibia > Anura > Bufonidae > Bufotes > Bufotes viridis. The sequence goes on along the minus strand of CM065595.1, from coordinate 1,389,512 downwards.
GCAGCACAGAGTATTTCAGGACAGCGGTGCACTGGTCTTATGAGAGGCCACAGATGTGAAGGCGCCTCCCAGCAGCACAGAGTATTACAGGACAGGGGTGCACTGGTCTTATGAGAGTCCACAGATGTGGAGGCGCCTCCCAGCAGCACAGAGTATTTCAGGACAAGGGTGCACTGGTCTTATGAGAGGTCACAGATGTGAAGGCGCCTCCCAGCAGCGCAGAGTATTACAGGACAGGGGTGCACTGGTCTTATGAGAGGCCACAGATGTGAAGGCGCCTCCCAGCAGCACAGAGTATTACAGGACAGGGGTGCACTGGTCTTATGAGAGGCCACAGATATGAATGCGCCTCCCAGCAGCACAGAGTATTACAGGACAGGGGTGCACTGGTCTTATGAGAGGCCACAGATGTGAAGGCGCCTCTCAGCAGCACAGAGTATTACAGGACAGGGGTGCACTGGTCTTATGAGAGGCCACAGATGTGAAGGCGCCTCCCAGCAGCGCAGAGTATTACAGGACAGGGGTGCACTGGTCTTATGAGAGGCCACAGATGTGAAGGCGCCTCTCAGCAGCACAGAGTATTTCAGGACAGCAGTGCACTGGTCTTATGAGAGGCTACAGATGTAAAGGCGCCTCTCAGCAGCACAGAGTATTACAGGACAGCGGTGCACTGGTCTTCTGAGAGGCCACAGATGTGAAGGCGCCTCCCAGCAGCACAGAGTATTTTAGGACAGGGGTGCACTGGTTTTATGAGAGGCCACAGATGTGAAGGCGCCTCCCAGCAGCACAGAGTATTTTAGGACAGGGGTGCACTGGTTTTATGAGAGGCCACAGATGTGAAGGCGCCTCCCAGCAGCACAGAGTATTTCAGGACAGCAGTGCACTGGTCTTATGAGAGGCCACAGATGTGAAGGTGCCTCCCAGCAGCACAGAGTATTTCAGCACAGCGGTGCACTGGTCTTATGAGAGGCCACAGATGTGAAGGCGCCTCCCAGCAGCACAGAGTATTTTAGGACAGGGGTGCACTGGTTTTATGAGAGGCCACAGATGTGAAGGCGCCTCCCAGCAGCACAGAGTATTTCAGGACAGCGGTGCACTGGTTTTATGAGAGGCCACAGATGTGAAGGTGCCTCCCAGCAGCACAGAGTATTTCAGCACAGCGGTGCACTGGTCTTATGAGAGGCCACAGATGTGAAGGCGCCTCCCAGCAGCACAGAGTATTTTAGGACAAGGGGTGCACTGGTTTTATGAGAGGCCACAGATCGGAAGGCGCCTCCCAGCAGCACAGAGTATTTCAGCACAGCGGTGCACTGGTCTTATGAGAGGCCACAGATGTGAAGGCGCCTCCCAGCAGCACAGAGTATTTCAGGACAGTGGTGCACTGGTTTTATGAGAGGCCACAGATGTGAAGGCGCCTCCCAGCAGCACAGAGTATTACAGGACAGGGGTGCACTGGTCTTATGAGAGGTCACAGATGTGAAGGCGCCTCCCAGCAGCACAGAGTATTACAGGACAGGGGTGCACTGGTCTTTTGAGAGGCCACAGATGTGAAGGCGCCTCCCAGCAGCACAGAGTATTTCAGGACAGCGGTGCACTGGTCTTCTGAGAGGCCACAGATGTGAAGGCGCCTCCCAGCAGCACAGAGTATTACAGGACAGGGGTGCACTGGTCTTATGAGAGGCCACAGATGTGAAGGCGCCTCCCAGCAGCACAGAGTATTACAGGACAGGGGTGCACTGGTCTTATGAGAGTCCACAGATGTGGAGGCGCCTCCCAGCAGCACAGAGTATTTCAGGACAGGGGTGCACTGGTCTTATGAGAGGTCACAGATGTGAAGGCGCCTCCCAGCAGCACAGAGTATTACAGGACAGGGGTGCACTGGTCTTCTGAGAGGCCACAGATGTAAAGGCGCCTCCCAGCAGCACAGAGTATTTCAGGACAGGGGTGCACTGGTCTTCTGAGAGGCCACAGATGTAAAGGCGCCTCCCAGCAGCACAGAGTATTACAGGACAGGGGTGCACTGGTCTTCTGAGAGGCCACAGATATGAAGGCGCCTCCCAGCAGCACAGAGTATTACAGGACAGGGGTGCACTGGTCTTCTGAGAGGCCACAGATGTGAAGACTCCTCTCAGCAGCACAGAGTATTACAGGACAGGGGTGCACTGGTCTTCTGAGAGGCTACAGATGTGAAGGCGCTTCCCAGCAGCACAGAGTATTACAGGACAGGGGTGCACTGGTCTTCTGAGAGGCTACAGATGTGAAGGCGCCTCTCAGCAGCACAGAGTATTACAGGACAGGGGTGCACTGGTCTTCTGAGAGGCCACAGATGTGAAGGCGCCTCTCAGCAGCACAGAGTATTACAGGACAGGGGTGCACTGGTCTTCTGAGAGGCCACAGATGTGAAGGTGCCTGGGGATTTTCGGTTTGTTCTCGGGGTGGTTTCGGGGTGATTTCGGGCTCAGTGTGTGCACACCTTGTGAGCTGCTTCTGATGGTGGCCACTTCTGCTTCTCCAATGGGCTGGGACCTGCTTTGAGGAAGTCACCGTCCTGCCGGCAGCACTCAGTCTGGGAGGGCGGCATTCGTCTAACGGTTGTTGTGCTGGACACTGCAGCGGCGGACATGGCGGCTCCTCTGTGCTGGTTCCTCCTGGGTCTGGGTGAGTGATTCTCATGGGTCAGCACAATGTGAACAGGGCGCTGTGATACTGTGTGCAGAGGCTGGCACAGATACAATGAAGGGTATTCTGCCAGTTATGGTCTACAGATAGGACTCCGTTCAGACAGTCGTCTTGTTATATACTGACTGCTCTCCCATCCTGTGCGGTACAACCATTGATACCTATTATGTAGAAATCGCTGATGATTGCATGAAAATTATACAAGAACATCATGTGTCTTATATCTGCTCCGAGGTTGCTGGATTTATTCATCTATTCTTTGTCTCCAGTGGTGTGTGTATGAAGAGTAAGGGTCAGTGTATGAAGAGTAAGGGTCTGTGTATGAGGAGTAAGGGTCTGTGTATGAGGAGTAAGGGTCAGTGTATGAGGAGTACGGGACAGTGTATGAGGAGTAAGGGTCAGTGTATGGGAGTAAGGGTCAGTGTATGGGAGTAAGGGTCAGTGTATGAGGAGTAAGGGTCAGTGTATGGGAGTAAGGGTCAGTGTATGAGGAGTAAAGGTCAGTGTATGAGGAGTAAGGGTCAGTGTATGAGGAGTAAGGGTCAGTGTATCGAGAGTAAGGGTCAGTGAATGGGGAGTAAGGGTCAGTGTATGAGGAGTAAAGGTCAGTGTATGAGGAGTAAGGGTCAGTGTATGAGGAGTAAGGGTCAGTGTATGAGGAGTAAGGGTCAGTGTATGAAGAGTAAGGGTCTGTGTATGAGGAGTAAGGGTCAGTGTATGGGAGTAAGGGTCAGTGTATGAGGAGTAAGGGTCAGTGTATGAAGAGTAAGGGTCTGTGTATGAGGAGTAAGGGTCAGTGTATGGGAGTAAGGGTCAGTGTATGAGGAGTACGGGTCAGTGTATGGCAGTAAGGGTCAGTGTATGAGGAGTACGGGTCAGTGTATGAAGAGTAAAGGTCAGTGTATGGGAGTAAGGGTCAGTGTATGAGGAGTAAGGGTCAGTGTATCAAGAGTAAGGGTCTGTGTATGAGGAGTAAGGGTCAGTGTATGAGGAGTAAGGGTCAGTGTATGAGGAGTAAGGGTCAGTGTATCAAGAGTAAGGGTCAGTGTATGAGGAGTAAGGGTCAGTGTATGAGGAGTAAAGGTCAGTGTATGAAGAGTAAGGGTCAGTGTATGGGAGTAAGGGTCAGTGTATCAAGAGTAAGGGTCAGTGTATGAGGAGTAAGGGTCAGTGTATGAGGAGTAAGGGTCAGTGTATGAAGAGTAAAGGTCAGTGTATGAGGAGTAAGGGTCAGTGTATGAGGAGTAAGGGTCAGTGTATGAGGAGTCAGGGACAGTGTATGAGGGGTAAAGGTCAGTGTATGAGGAGTAAGGGTCAGTGTATGAAGAGTAAAGGTCAGTGTATGGGTGTAAGGGTCAGTGTATGAGGAGTAAGGGTCAGTGTATGAGGAGTACGGGACAGTGTATCAAGAGTAAGCGTCTGTGTATGAGGAGTAAGGGTCACTGTATGAGGAGTAAGGGTCAGTGTATGAGGAGTAAGGGTCAGTGTATGAGGAGTAAAGGTCAGTGTATGAGGAGTAAGGGTCAGTGTATGAGGAGTAAGGGTCAGTGTATGAAGAGTAAGGGTCAGTGTATGAGGAGTACGGGACAGTGTATGAGGAGTAAAGGTCAGTGTATGAGGAGTAAGGGTCAGTGTATGAGGAGTAAAGGTCAGTTTATGAGGAGTAAGGGTCAGTGTATGAGGAGTAAGGGTCAGTGTATGAAGAGTAAGGGTCAGTGTATGAGGGGTAAGGGTCAGTGTATTGAGAGTAAGGGTCAGTGTATGAAGAGTACGGGTCAGTGTATGAGGAGTAAGGGTCAGTGTATGAGGAGTAAAGGTCAGTGTATGAGGAGTAAGGGTCAGTGTATGAGGAGTAAGGGTCAGTGTATGAAGAGTAAGGGTCAGTGTATGAGGAGTACGGGACAGTGTATGAGGAGTAAAGGTCAGTGTATGAGGAGTAAGGGTCAGTGTATGAGGAGTAAAGGTCAGTTTATGAGGAGTAAGGGTCAGTGTATGAGGAGTAAGGGTCAGTGTATGAAGAGTAAGGGTCAGTGTATGAGGGGTAAGGGTCAGTGTATTGAGAGTAAGGGTCAGTGTATGAAGAGTACGGGTCAGTGTATGAGGAGTAAGGGTCAGTGTATGAGGAGTAAGGGACAGTGTATGAGGAGTAAAGGTCAGTGTATGAGGAGTAAGGGTCAGTGTATGAGGAGTAAAGGTCAGTTTATGAGGAGTAAGGGTCAGTGTATGAGGATTAAGGGTCAGTGTATGAGGAGTAAGGGTCAGTGTATGAAGAGTAAGGGTCAGTGTATGAGGAGTACGGGACAGTGTATGAGGAGTAAAGGTCAGTTTATGAGGAGTAAGGGTCAGTGTATGAGGAGTAAGGGTCATTGCATGAGGAGTAAAGGTCAGTGTATAAGGAGTAAGGGTCAGTGTATGAGGACTAAAGGTCAGTGTATGAGGAGTAAGGGTCAGTGTATGAGCAGTAAGGGTCAGTGTATGAGGAGTAAGGATCAGTGTATGAGGAGTAAAGGTCAGTGTATGAGGAGTAAGGGTCATTGTATGAGCAGTAAGGGTCAGTGTATGAGGAGTAAGGATCAGTGTATGAAGAGTAAGGGTCAGTGTATGAGAGGTAAAGGTCAGTGTATGAGGAGTAAGGGTCAGTGTATGAGGAGTAAGGGTCAGTGTATGAGGAGTAAAGGTCAGTGTATGAGGAGTAAGGGTCAGTTATGAGGAGTAAAGGTCAGTGTATGAGGAGTAAAGGTCAGTGTATGGGAGTAAAGGTCAGAGTATGAGGAGTAAGGGTCAGTGTATGAGGAGTAAAGGTCAGTTATGAGGAGTAAAGGTCAGTGTATGAGGAGTAAAGGTCAGTGTATGAGGAGTAAGGGTCAGTGTATGAGGAGTATAGGTCAGTGTATAAGGAGTAAGGGTCAGTGTATGAGGAGTAAGGGTCAGTGTATGAGGAGTAAAGGTCAGTGTATGAGGAGTAAGGGTCAGTTATGAGGAGTAAAGGTCAGTGTAAGAGGAGTAAAGGTCAGTGTATGAGGAGTAAGGGTCAGTGTATGAGGAGTAAGGATCAGTGTATGAGGAGTAAGGGTCTGGGTATGAGTAGTAAGGGTCAGTGTATAAGGAGTAAGGGTCAGTGTATCAAGAGTAAGGGTCAGTGTATCAAGAGTAATGGTCAGTGTATGAGGGGTAAGGGTCAGTGTATTGAGAGTAAGGGTCAGTGTATTGAGAGTTAGGGTCATTGTATAAGGAGTAAGGGTCTGTGTATGAGGTGTAAGGGTCAGTGTATGAGGAGTAAGGGTCAGTGTATCGAGAGTAAGGGTCTGTGTATGAGGAGTAAGGGTCAGTGTATCGAGAGTAAGGGTCTGTGTATGAGGAGTAAGGGTCAGTCTATGAGGAGTAAGGGTCATTGTATGAGGAGTAAAGGTCAGTGTATGAGGAGTAAAGGTCAGTGTATGAGGAGTAAGGGTCAGTGTATGAGGAGTAAGGGTCTGTGTATGAGGAATAAATGTCAGTGTATGAAGAGTAAGGGTCTGTGTATGAGGAGTAAGGGTCAGTTATGAGGAGTAAGGGTCAGTGTATGAGGAGTGAAGGTCAGTGTATGAGGAGTAAAGGTCAGTGTATGAGGAGTAAGGGTCAGTGTATGAGGAGTAAGGGTCAGTGTATAAGGAGTAAGGGTCAGTGTATCAAGAGTAAGGGTCAGTGTATCAAGAGTAAGGGTCAGTGTATGAGGAGTAAGGGTCAGTGTATGAGGGGTAAGGGTCAGTGTATTGAGAGTAAGGGTCAGTGTATGGGAGTAAGGGTCAGTGTATCAAGAGTAAGGGTCAGTGTATCAAGAGTAAGGGTCTGTGTATGAGGAGTAAGGGTCAGTGTATGAGGGGTAAGGGTCAGTGTATTGAGAGTAAGGGTCAGTGTATAAGGAGTAAGGGTCAGTGTATGAGGAGTAAGGGTCAGTGTATGAGGGGTAAGGGTCAGTGTATTGAGAGTATGGGTCAGTGTATAAGGAGTAAGGGTCAGTGTATGAGGAGTAAGGGTCAGTGTATCGACAGTAAGAGTCAGTGTATGAGCAGTAAGTCAGTGTATTAGGAGTAAGGGTCAGTGTATCGAGAGTAGGGGTCAGTGTATCGAGAGTAAGGGTCAGTGTATGAGGAGTAAGGGTCATTGTATTGAGAGTAAGGGTCAGTGTATCGAGAGTAAGGGTCAGTGTATGAGGGTTAAGGGTCAGTGTATTGAGAGTAAGGGTCAGTGTATGAGGAGTAAGGGTCATTGTATTGAGAGTAAGGGTCAGTGTATCGAGAGTAAGGGTCAGTGTATGAGGGTTAAGGGTCAGTGTATCGAGAGTAAGGGTCAGTGTATGAGGATTAAGGGTCATTGTATTGAGAGTAAGGGTCAGTGTATCGAGAGTAAGGGTCAGTGTATGGGGAGTAAGGGTCGGTGTATGGGGAGTAAGGGTCGGTGTATGAGGAGTAAAGGTCAGTGTATGAGGAGTAAGGGTCAGTGTATGAGGAGTAAGGGTCAGTGTATAAGGAGTAAGGGTCAGTGTATCGAGAGTAAGGGTCAGTGTATGAGGAGTAAGGGTCAGTGTATCGAGAGTAAGGGTCAGTGTATGAGGAGTAAGGGTCAGTGTATGAGGGGTAAGGGTCAGTGTATGTAGAGTAAGGGTCAGTGTATGGGAGTAAGGGTCAGTGTATCAAGAGTAAGGGTCAGTGTATCAAGAGTAAGGGTCTGTGTATGAGGAGTAAGGGTCAGTGTATGAGGGGTAAGGGTCAGTGCATTGAGAGTAAGGGTCAGTGTATGAAGAGTAAGGGTCAGTGTATAAAGAGTAAGGATCAGTGTATGAGGAGTAAGGGTCAGTTATGAGGAGTAAGGGTCAGTGTATCGAGAGTAAGGGTCAGTGTATGAGGAGTAAGGGTCAGTGTATGAGGGGTAAGGGTCAGTGTATTGAGAGTAAGGGTCAGTGTATGAAGAGTAAGGGTCAGTGTATGAAGAGTAAGGGTCAGTGTATAAGGAGTAAGGGTCAGTGTATAAGGAGTAAGGGTCAGTGTATGAGGAGTAAGGGTCAGTGTATCGACAGTAAGAGTCAGTGTATGAGGAGTAAGTCAGTGTATTAGGAGTAAGGGTCAGTGTATCGAGAGTAGGGGTCAGTGTATCGAGAGTAAGGGTCAGTGTATGGGGAGTAAGGGTCATTGTATTGAGAGTAAGGGTCAGTGTATCGAGAGTAAGGGTCAGTGTATGGGGAGTAAGGGTCGGTGTATGGGGAGTATGGGTCGGTGTATGAGGAGTAAGGGTCAGTGTATGAGGAGTAAGGGTCAGTGTATAAGGAGTAAGGGTCAGTTATGAGGAGTAAGGGTCAGTGTATCGAGAGTAAGGATCAGTGTATGAGGAGTAAGGGTCAGTGTATGAGGGGTAAGGGTCAGTGTATTGAGAATAAGGGTCAGTGTATGAAGAGTAAGGGTCAGTGTATTGAGAGTAAGGGTCAGTGTATGAAGAGTAAGGGTCAGTGTATGGGGAGTAAGGGTCGGTGTATGGGGAGTAAGGGTCGGTGTATGAGGAGTAAGGGTCAGTGTATGAGGAGTAAGGGTCAGTGTATGAGGAGTAAGGGTCAGTTATGAGGAGTAAGGGTCAGTTTATAAGGAGTAAGGGTCAGTGTATCTAGAGCAGGCATCCTCAAACTGCGGCCCTCCAGCTGTTCTTCTCTATCTGCACCCTTCGGCCTGGGACAGCTTATACAGTCCCACAAGGCTCCGTCCTAGGACCCCTGCTCTTCTCTATCTACACCCTCGGCCTGGGACAGCTCATAGAGTCCCACAAGGCTCTGTCCTAGGACCCCTGCTCTTCTCTATCTACACCTTCGGCCGGGGACAGCTCATAGAGTCCCACAAGGCTCCGTCCTAGGACCCCTGCTATTCTGTATCTACACCTTTGGCCTGGAACAGCTTATAGAGTCCCACAAGGCTCTGTCCTAGGACCCCTGCTCTTCTCTATCTGCACCTTCGGCCTGGGACAGCTTATAGAGTCCCACAAGGCTCTGTCCTAGGATCCCTGCTCTTCTCTATCTACACCTTCGGCCGGGGACAGCTCATAGAGTCCCACAAGGCTCCGTCCTAGGACCCCTGCTCTTCTCTATATACACCCTCGGCCTGGGACAGCTCATAGAGTCCCACAAGGCTCTGTCCTAGGACCCCTGCTATTCTGTATCTACACCTTCGGCCTGGGACAGCTCATAGAGTCCCTCAAGGCTCTGTCCTAGGACCCCTGCTATTCTGTATCTACACCTTCGGCCTGGGACAGCTCATAGAGTCCCTCAAGGCTCTGTCCTAGGACCCCTGCTCTTCTCTATCTGCACCTTCGGCCTGGGACAGCTTATAGAGTCCCACAAGGCTCCGTCCTAGGACCCCTGCTCTTCTCTATCTGCACCTTCGGCCTGGGACAGCTTATAGAGTCCCACAAGGCTCCGTCCTAGGACCCCTGCTCTTCTCTATATACACCCTCGGCCTGGGACAGCTCATAGAGTCCCACAAGGCTCTGTCCTAGGACCCCTGCTATTCTGTATCTACACCTTCGGCCTGGGACAGCTCATAGAGTCCCTCAAGGCTCTGTCCTAGGACCCCTGCTATTCTGTATCTACACCTTCGGCCGGGGACAGCTCATAGAGTCCCACAAGGCTCTGTCCTAGGACCCCTGCTCTTCACTATCTGCACCTTCGGCCTGGGACAGCTTATAGAGTCCCACAAGGCTCCGTCCTAGGACCCCTGCTCTTCTCTATCTACACCCTCGGCCTGGGACAGCTCATAGAGTCCTGCAAGGCTCTGTCCTAGGACCCCTGCTCTTCTCTATCTACACCTTCGGCCTGGGACAGCTCATAGAGTCCCACAAGGCTCTGTCCTAGGACCCCTGCTCTTCTCTATCTACACCCTCGGCCTGGGACAGCTCATAGAGTCCCTCAAGGCTCCGTCCTAGGACCCCTGCTATTCTGTATCTACACCTTCGGTCTGGGACAGCTCATAGAGTCCCTCAAGGCTCTGTCCTAGGACCCCTGCTATTCTGTATCTACACCTTCGGCCGGGGACAGCTCATAGAGTCCCACAAGGCTCTGTCCTAGGACCCCTGCTCTTCACTATCTGCACCTTCGGCCTGGGACAGCTTATAGAGTCCCACAAGGCTCCGTCCTAGGACCCCTGCTCTTCTCTATCTACACCCTCGGCCTGGGACAGCTCATAGAGTCCCACAAGGCTCTGTCCTAGGACCCCTGCTCTTCTCTATCTACACCCTCGGCCTGGGACAGCTCATAGAGTCCCTTCAGGCTCCGTCCTAGGACCCCTGCTCTTCTCTATCTACACCCTCGGCCTGGGACAGCTCATAGAGTCCCTTCAGGCTCCGTCCTAGGACCCCTGCTCTTCTCTATCTACACCCTCGGCCTGGGACAGCTCATAGAGTCCCACAAGGCTCCGTCCTAGGACCCCTGCTCTTCTCTATCTACACCTTCGGCCTGGGACAGCTTATAGAGTCCCACAAGGCTCCGTCCTAGGACCCCTGCTCTTCACTATCTGCACCTTCGGCCTGGGACAGCTTATAGAGTCCCACAAGGCTCCGTCCTAGGACCCCTGCTCTTCTCTATCTACACCCTCGGCCTGGGACAGCTCATAGAGTCCCACAAGGCTCTGTCCTAGGACCCCTGCTCTTCTCTATCTACACCCTCGGCCTGGGACAGCTCATAGAGTCCCTTCAGGCTCCGTCCTAGGACCCCTGCTCTTCTCTATCTACACCCTCGGCCGGGGACAGCTTATAGAGTCCCACAAGGCTCCGTCCTAGGACCCCTGCTCTTCACTATCTGCACCTTCGGCCTGGGACAGCTTATAGAGTCCCACAAGGCTCCGTCCTAGGACCCCTGCTCTTCTCTATCTACACCCTCGGCCTGGGACAGCTCATAGAGTCCCACAAGGCTCTGTCCTAGGACCCCTGCTCTTCTCTATCTACACCTTCGGCCGGGGACAGCTCATAGAGTCCCTTCAGGCTCCGTCCTAGGACCCCTGCTCTTCTCTATCTACACCCTCGGCCTGGGACAGCTCATAGAGTCCCTTCAGGCTCCGTTCTAGGACCCCTGCTCTTCTCTATCTACACCCTCGGCCTGGGACAGCTCATAGAGTCCCACAAGGCTCCGTCCTAGGACCCCTGCTCTTCTCTATCTACACCTTCGGCCTGGGACAGCTTATAGAGTCCCACAAGGCTCCGTCCTAGGACCCCTGCTCTTCACTATCTGCACCTTCGGCCTGGGACAGCTTATAGAGTCCCACAAGGCTCCGTCCTAGGACCCCTGCTCTTCTCTATCTACACCCTCGGCCTGGGACAGCTCATAGAGTCCCACAAGGCTCTGTCCTAGGACCCCTGCTCTTCTCTATCTACACCCTCGGCCTGGGACAGCTCATAGAGTCCCTTCAGGCTCCGTCCTAGGACCCCTGCTCTTCTCTATCTACACCCTCGGCCGGGGACAGCTTATAGAGTCCCACAAGGCTCCGTCCTAGGACCCCTGCTCTTCACTATCTGCACCTTCGGCCTGGGACAGCTTATAGAGTCCCACAAGGCTCCGTCCTAGGACCCCTGCTCTTCTCTATCTACACCCTCGGCCTGGGACAGCTCATAGAGTCCCACAAGGCTCTGTCCTAGGACCCCTGCTCTTCTCTATCTACACCTTCGGCCGGGGACAGCTCATAGAGTCCCTTCAGGCTCCGTCCTAGGACCCCTGCTCTTCTCTATCTACACCCTCGGCCTGGGACAGCTCATAGAGTCCCTTCAGGCTCCGTCCTAGGACCCCTGCTCTTCTCTATCTACACCCTCGGCCTGGGACAGCTCATAGAGTCCCACAAGGCTCCGTCCTAGGACCCCTGCTCTTCTCTATCTACACCTTCGGCCTGGGACAGCTCATAGAGTCCCATGGCTTTAAGTATCACTTTTATGCTGATGACACACAAATCTACCTCTCTGGTCCAGACATCACCACCTTACTATCCAGAATCCCACAATACCTATCTCGCATATCCTCCTTCTTCTCCTCTCGCTTTCTAAAACTTAACATGGATAAAACAGAATTCATCATCTTTCCCCCATCTTGCTCACCCCCCCAACAGACCTATCTATCACAATCAATGACTGCACACTCTCCCCGGTCAACCAAGTCCGCTGCCTTGGAGTGACCTTGGATTCTGCCCTCTCCTTCCGACCACACATCCAAGCCCTTTCCACCACCTGCCGTTTCCAACTCAAAAACATCTCCCGCATCCGCCCTTTCCTCAACTTTAAATCGGCAAAAATGCTTGTACATTCCCTCATCATCTCCCGCCTAGACTACTGCAACATTCTCCTCTGTGGCCTTCCATCTAGCTCTCTCGCACCCCTACAATCTATCCTCAACTCTGCTGCCCGACTAATCCACCTCTCCCCCCGTTACTCCTCTGCCTCTCCCCTCTGCCAGTCCCTGCACTGGCTCCCCATTGCCCAGCGAATTCAGTTTAAAATACTAACCGACACATACATGGCCGTCCACAATCGGTCCCCTCCCTACATCTCTGAGCTTCTTTCCCGATACATCCCCACACGCAATCTCCGACCCTCACAGGACTCCTTCTCTCCTCTTATCACCTCTTCCCACACTCGCCTCCAGGATTTCTCCCGTGCATCCCTTATACTCTGGAACTCGCTACCCCAACATATCAGACTCTCATCTACAGTGGAATCCTTCAAAAGAAACCTGAAAACCCACCTCTTCAGACAAGCCTACGACCAGGGACACTGCTGCTTCTATACCGCCATGACCAGCTTTACCCCCCACCTACTGTCTCCATCCCCCATACCATGTAGATTGTAAGTCTCCCGGGCAGGGCCCTCTATCCTTCTGTACCAGTCTGTAACTTGTCTCCTTCATGCTTAATGCAATTGCCTGTATTATGTATGTGCACCGCTTATTATATGTACAGCGCTATGGAATGAATGGCGCTCTAAAAATAAATAATAATAATAATGACGGTTTTGTGTGTGCACTGTATTACGGTTTTTTATTTACACTACATGGCTCCTTTGTGTGTGCACTGCATGGCTGCTTTGTGTGTGCACTGTATGGCAGTGTTATGATTACATTACGTGGCTCTATTGTGTGTGTGTACTGTATGGCGGTGTTATATGTGAAGTGTCGGTTATTTGGTTCTTAGATAAGATGATCGGAGCTTCTTAGGAGGTGTTGTGTGAGCCATCAGGAAGCTGCAGACACCACCACTGGTCAAAGTCCATTACTGGCTTCCTGTCTCAGTGACAGCTCAGCACCTACCTCCAGCCATTACAAGGAGGAAGGTTCCTCTGCTCCCTCATGCCGGGAACGCCGTCCTCCAGGGTGTACAGAGAAGATAGAGCCGCTGCTCTTCCTGCGGTGGGGAGAAGATGCTGTAAATATACCCTGATCTGCTCCTCTACTTCCTGAGCATCAGTAATCAGATCTGCTCAAAGTTATCAAGAGCCCACCAAGTGTTCGGCACCAGGCCCTCAAGACTCCTGCTGTGTGCATGTCTCAGAAGGGGCCACTTCTGGTCCCACTACCCAATCAACCCACACTGCCCAACCCACTTCCCAATTCCCCCCACTTCACTTCCCTCTCCCCAGTCCACTTCCCTTCCCTCTTCCCATTCCTTTTCTTCAGTGCCTCCCCCCCAAGACTTTGTGTTCCTCGTCCCAGTCCCCCAATTTTAAGTCCCTCTCCCCAGTTCGCCTCCACTTCCAGTTCTTCTTCCCAGTCTATCCCCACATCCCATCCCTCTCTCCAGTCCACCTTCACATCCAGTTTCTCTGCAGTCCACCTCCACTTCCAGTCCTTCTACCCAATCCACCTCCACTTCCAGTCCTTCTACCAAGTCCACCTTCACTTCCAGTCCCTCTCCCCTATACCCCTCCAAATCCAGTCCTTCTCCCGAATCCACCCCCACTTCCCATTCCTCTCCCCAGTCCACCTTTACTTCCCATTCCTCTCCCCAGTCCACCTTTCCTTCCCATTCCTCCCTCAATCCACCTCTACTACCCATTCTTCTCCCCAGTCCACCTTCACTTTGCAGTGCTTTCCCCTGTCCACCTCAACCTTCTGTTCTCCCCCAGTCCACCTCTACTTCCAGTTCCTCCCCTCAGTACACCTCCACTTCCTGTTCCTCTCCCCAGTCCACCTCTACTTCCAGTTCCTCCCCTCAGTGCACCTCCACTTCCCGTTCCTCTCCCCAATCCACCTCCACTTCCTGTTCCTCCCCCCAGGCCACCTCCACTTCCTGTTCCTCCCGCCAGTCCACCTCTACTTCTCATTCCTCTCCCCAGTCCACCTACACTTTCTATTGTTCCTCCCAGTCCACTTCCTCTCCCCAGTCCACTTCTACTTCCAGTCCCTGTCCCCAATCCACCCCCACTTTCAGTCCAATAAGAGTTCAATGCAATTAGAGTAACTTATTTATACCTCCTGTACCTGGAAGAAATCTAGTTGATGGGTGTCTGAGACATAGTCCCTCATCAGCAGCAGGGTCTGAGACGCTGACTCTGACTGGTCAATCTGCTGATTATATCCACTGTATCTTCTGGGAAAGTTGTATCTTGACTCTGGCAATCTTCCAGGACTAAAGATCTCACAGGAGAAGTGAATGCGGTCCCTTGGAGTAGGAGCTCTGACATGTGCTTCCTTCCTACCACTCTGTCTGGACTCACATTTTCCCTCCTGGTAGGAAACAGGTCCAGGGAAGGGAGGAACCATTGCCAAGCACACCTCTTCTGCTGGAATGTTCTTACTGAACCTCTTTCTCCTTGCAGTCCTGTCCTCGACCAGCGCCTCTTTTCTGGACACGGAGCAGCCAGTCTTCTTCCTGAACCGCGACCGCAGCTTTGGACACCAGGTCGCACACCTGGAAGACAGGTGAGAACATCTGCTGCATCCAGGAACGCTCCATCGTGCTTCTTGGATGAGGGGACCTCACATGACACGTCTGAGCTTTGGTGTGACCTCCACCGTTCATCTAACGCCCAGTGACTGTTAACCCCTTCCTCTCCTTATCCTGCACTGATGATGAGTGCCATCATGTGCTGCAGTGACATCCAGAGCACCACCTGCTTGTTCAGTGTCTGCTCTGGAAGTGCAGTGCAGTCTTCTGATGTGGGAGAAACGAACGATGCCAGAATGCAGAGCTCTACATTTATACGCGTGGCTGGTACCACTAGACGCAGGAGAATTATGAATGCAGCTCTGCAGGCTTTCTTGTGTTATTCACAGAGGATACTTGTGCACTTGGCTCTGTCTCATGACCACAAGGAACGTCCATCGCTTTCTAAAGATTTTCACTTTACATTTGATTTTTAAATTTTCAAGTTTCTAAACAATTTTGTTTTACCGTAAAGGATGACGTGTGTGGCGGTGGCGGTGTGAATACTTTCTGTGGATGCTGCGGGCACACTATTTACAGTTCCTCTATGACCTCAATGTCTCATTACAGGGTGATCGTCAGCGCCCCCCGCTATGCAGAGGTGGCCAATAAAAGCGGTCAGATATACAGCTGCAGTCCCCGCACCTCCCGCTGCAGGCCGATCCCCGTCACCGGTAAGAAGTACTAGAGTGCGGGATTTATATAAAGTGTATATAACGTATATATGTAGAGCTGTCAGAACGGGTGACGCGAGGTTACCCTAAACAGGTGTCAAGATAGTTCCCATTTATAGGACGACAGCCACAGATGTAGCAGAGCGAAGAGTCACGGCCATAACGCATTAACTAGATGTGATAACTCACCAAGTGCGACTGTCAACTCTGCTACATCTGTACAACAGGACCTAGCAATGATACAGAGGTAGTGCTGCTATATCACAACCATACATAGTACCGCTATACCACACACATATACATATACATAGTACCGCTATACCACACACATATACATAGTACCGCTATTCCATACACATACATATACCGATATACCACACACATACATAGTACCGCTATACCACACACATACATAGTACCGCTATACCACACACATACAAAGTGGCACTATAGCAAACACATATACATAGTACCGCTATACCACACACATATACATAGTACCGCTATACCACACACATACATAGTACCGCTATACCACACACATACATAGTACCGCTATACCACACACATACACACTGTGTCTCTATACCACACACATACATAGTACCGCTATACCACACACATACACACTGTGCTTCTATACCACACACATACATAGTACCGCTATACCACACACATACACACTGTGCTTCTATACCACACACATACATAGTACCGCTATACCACACACATACACACTGTGCTTCTATACCACACACATACATAGTACCGCTATACCACACACATACATAGTACCGCTATACCATACACAATAGTACCGCTATACCACACACAGCTATGATATTGTGGAGGTCCTTTCTGAGCTGTCAAGGCCTGGTCTCAGGAAGTCCTCTGAGGGGCAGAAGACGGTTATAGTCCTGCAGGTTGAGACCTCCGTGAATCGCTTATCCGCTGAGGTTTTACCGCCAGCCTTCGTACACGGGGTCGGTAGGAGGACATCCAGGAAAACACCAGAGATGGTCCTGCAGGCCTGCCTGGGACCTATGACCATATGTCCTCCCGTATAGAAGCACGTCCATCACCTAATACATAGAACGGGAGATCCGGGGCGGCCGACATGGTCGGACCGTAGAGTCTGCGGAGTGTATGTCCCGTACGGAGGGACTGTCTGTCCTAGTAGGGTCCTCATCAGGCCTTTGAGGGAAATAAGCCCGTTTGTAGCCGTGAATTTCCTTAGGGCCCCGCACGGCGTCTCATGTGATGGAGCACGTGGAGAAGGTAGGACCAGGAGGATCTTACATCAGGACCTCCAGTATGGACGGCCGAGCACTGTCCTATGACTTCTGCTGTTTCATCTACGTCAGGCTGTCCTCTGCTCTGCGCCCATGTGCTCTGATCCTTGGAGTGTGATGTCCCCCATGTAGCAGCGGGACCAAAGATAACCCTGCTACAGGACTCCCCCCAGATGGTGGTTGAGGTGCACTTGGTGGAATTGTTTAAGGTGCCACGGAGGCAGGGTCCCTGGTGTTCGGGACGCCAGCCCCGTCAACTGTAAAGGAAGGTGGGAGAAAGGACGAGGAGTCAATGGTTGTGAACAACGGAACTTTTACTGAAACCGTTGTCTCAGGGCAATCAGTACAGGTCATCTATATGGAAAAAGTAATAATCCGAATATTGGCTGAGCTGTAATCCCTGTAACAGGCGAGTCACTGGTGCGGTGGAGTCACTGGTGCGGTGGAGTCACTGGTGCGGTGGAGTCACTGGTGCAGTGGAGTCGCTGGTGCAGTGGAGTCACTGGTGCGTTGGAGTCACTGGTGCGGTAGAGTCACTGGTGCGTTGGAGTCACTGGTGCGGTGGAGTCACTGGTGCGGTAGAGTCACTGGTGCGGTGGAGTCACTGGTGCGGTGGAGTCCATAAGCTAATACTGCTTCTATCTCCACTGGACTTTCTCTATATCCATGCATTCGCTCTCTGGTCCGTGCTCGGCTGCTGTGAGGAATTTGCCACACTCCCTCGGCTTGGCCTTAGCCAAGGGGCTAAAGTGGCCGCTACATCCTGGACTTGTGCTGCTCCACACCTCCATCAACCTTCTCCCAGCTAACCTCCTTCCTCCTCCCCTGCCTAAGATATATATCTGTGGCACCAGCACCACCTAGGGGTGAACAGAGGTATTGACACGAACAGGCTGTTCTGAGGAATTCCAGCTATATACAGAAATACATCAGATAGGCATACTGAAGTTATGCAGGGCCCCACGACCATCACTTATGCAGGGCCCCACGACCATCACTGAGTGGGACACTGCACATGAACAAGCAGAAGACAATGGAAAGAACATGAACAAGCAGAAGACCGTGACCAGACTATGAATGAACGTGAGTTCCTCTGTCCGTGTAGGCTTGGAATATTTTCTTAAGGACCGTGGATCTCTGATGGCAAATCTTTCAGATGGTGAGATGTTTGGCAGCTTTCTCATCAGGTTGGAGTGTACAGCGCCAGGTAGACTGATGTCATATGTGGTCGGCTTCACTCAGTGTCCTCCATGTGCTTGAATTGCAGAGTCTGATGAAGACATCAATATTTCACTGGGATTCTCACTGGTGGCTTCAGAAGATCGTGATCGGTTACTGGTAAGTCTAGTGTGTTCTTCACATTAGGTCTCACCACCTGCACGCTGCCCGTATCTGGGGTAGCGGGCTGTATAATGACTGGGCAGCCAAACATGGTTCTGGCAATAACGATGATGATGGTGGTGGTGGTAATGATTGTGGCTGTGATTATGATGATGGTGGTGGTGATGATGATGGTGGTGGTGATGATGATGGTGGTAATGATAATGATGATGGTGGTGATGATGGTGGCCGTGATGATGATGGTGGTGGTAATGATTGTGGCTGTGATTATGATGATGATGGTGGCTGTGATGATGATGGTGATGATGATAATAATGATGGTGGTGATGATGGTGGCCGTGATGATGATGGTGGTGGTAATGATTGTGGCTGTGATTATGATGATGATGGTGGTGATGATGATGGTGGCTGTGATGATGATGGTGATGATGATAATAATGATGATGGTGAGGATGGTGGCCGTGATGATGATGGTGGTGGTAATGATTGTGGCTGTGATTATGATGATGATTGTGGCTGTGATTGTGAGGATGGTGGCTATGATTATCATGATGGTGTTGATCATGATGGTCGCTGTGATGATAATGATGCTGGTGATGGTGGCTGTGATGATGATGGTGGCTATGATTATCATGATGGTGGCTGTGATGATAATGATGGTGGTGATGATGGTGGCTGTGATGATGATGGTGGCTGTGATTATCATGATGGTGGTGATGATTGTGGCATTGATTATCATGATGGTGGTGATGATGATGGTGGCTGTGATGATAATGATGGTGGTGATGATGGTGGCTGTGATTATCATGATGGTAGTGATGATTGTGGCATTGATTATCATGATGGTGGTGATGATGGTGGCTGTGATGATGATGATGGTGGTGATGATGGTGGCTGTGATGATGATGATGGTGGTGATGATGATGGTGGTGATGATGGTGGCTGTGATGATGATGGTGGTGATGATGATGGTGACTGTGATTATCATGATGGTGGTGATGATGCAGAGATTTATAAAAGAAATATAACATTTTTAGGAAAATGTTAAAATATTCTTCACCTGTTTCCCAGGCTTGTGGACCGACCTTACAGAGACTCTGCGGACAGAACATCTATGTCAATGGACGCTGCTACCAGCTAGACCGGACCCTGAGCGTAGTGGGCAGTCTGTCCGCACCTCCCCCAGGTAACACCCCCTCGTCCACAATTGGTACCTTGTGTTAGTGTTCACAGAACCACCTACCCCTGAAAAGGATAGAAAACAGAAACTGGGACATGCTTTCACGGTGGGGAGTGGGGAAAAAAAAACCACTGCACAATGTTTATCTAGACCATGCCACTAGGCCTCGAAGCCAGGATAAGCAGGTCACCTCCTATACATCACTAAATACAATCCCTGACCTCCTGACTGTATGAGCCAACCCTTATGGTGGGAGGGCTCATACCCGGAACCAAGGACCCTAATTCACCCTGATGATCCCTGATAGTCAGGAGCAAGAGACGACCGGTTCCTCCAAGACACGGAAAAACCTGAGTCTCCCACAGGCCTAGCAACAAGGAAGGAACAGAAAGCAAGCATAAACACATAACAGCAGGTAAGAGCCCAGTGCAAACAACACGCACTGGAACAACCAGCACTTACCTGCCACAACAACTGGGTGGAAACAACTACAGCTTGCTGACTTGTGGTTCACCCCTCCGGGAAACCATGGAGCCCACTTCCGCAGGAACAGACAGACAAGGGAAATGTCAAACAACCATGCTGGACCACAAACACCAAATAGACCAGACATGGAACACCAAATAACATACAACAAACACCCTGTACATAAACCCACACCAAACATAACAACAGGTAAGGTTGGAAGGGAACATAGAAACACGGGGTGACAAGGTATTCCCCCTGAGCTACAAGGTCAGGAATGACATAACTAGACATATATCTTCACAGTTTTATGTACTTAGTACATAATCCAATAGTGAATGCTATGCCATAATCCAGCTAATAAGTATATTTAATATCAATGCCCATATTAGCCAAGAGGATCCAGGTCCACTTGGGAACTCACCCCTAAACATGTAATACAATAATAGGTTCACAAATCACAACCAATGAGGCCACAGAATAATAATCAATATATCATAAACTAACAACGCTGGTATGTCATACAGACCGAGAGTGCAGCAGGAACACTAACCCCGACGCGCGTTTCGCTAACGCTTCCTCCTGGGGGCGTACATCCAGAGAGGAGCAAAGCTCCTTCTCATACAAAGGCAGACATACCAACACTCTCAGGTATAAGTAGAGCCATGAGGCCACGCTCAGCTCCATCTTGCACACACCTAAACCCCGTACACACCAAAATGGGAAGGAACACTAGACTTAAAGGGGAAGTGACCACACATGCTAAAACAACCTGTTACCACCGGCAACAAGCATGCTCGGCACAAGTTTCACAGTCCACTACCACCAGACCATGACACAGCGGTGACACCTGCCGTGTTAGGGATGTATTATACTATACTAAAAGTAATCGTTACTGATGATCCCAGATCTTCTCCACAGAGTGCGGACTGATTGTTTTTGTCATTGATGGTTCTGGAAGTGTCGGAGAAAATAACTTTAAAATAATGATGGATTTTGTCAAACAAATGATTTCATCCTTCAGCAAGACAGAAACAAAGGTAATATCCCAAAAACAGGCAGACCCATAAATAACCATGCTGATACGAGACACATACACTGGGAATACACCGAGAGAAGACACATACACTGGGAATACACCAAGAGAAGACACATACACTGGGAATACACCGAGAGAAGACACATACACTGGGAATACACTGAGAGAAGACACATACACTGGGAATACACCGAGAGAAGATACATACACTGGGAATTTCCCCCGAGAGAAGACACATACACTGGGAATACACCAAGAGAAGACACATACACTGGGAATACACCGAGAGAACTCACATACACTGGGAATACACTGAGAGAAGACACATACACTGGGAATACACCGAGAGAACTCACATACACTGGGAATACAACGAGAGAAGATACATACACTGGGAATACACCGAGAGAAGACACATACACTGGGAATACACCGAGAAAAGACACATACACTGGGAATACACCGAGAGAACTCACATACACCGGGAATACACCGAGAGAAGACACATACACTGGGAATACACCAAGAGAAGACACATACACTGGGAATAGACTGAGAGAAGAGACATACACTGGGAATACACCGAGAGAAGACACATACACTGGGAATACACTGAGAGAAGACACATACACTGGGAATACACCGAGAGAACTCACATACACCGGGAATACACCGAGAGAAGACACATACACTGGGAATACACTGAGAGAAGATACATACACTGGGAATAGACTGAGAGAAGACACATACACTGGGAATAGACTGAGAGAAGACACATACACTGGGAATAGACTGAGAGAAGACACATACACTGGGAATACACCAAGAGAAGACACATACACTGGGAATACACCAAGAGAAGACACATACACTGGGAATACACAGAGAGAAGACACACTGGGAATACACCGAGAGAAGACACATACACTGGGAATACACTGAGAGAAGAGACATATACCGGGAATACACTGAGAGAAGACACATACACCGGGAATACACCGAGAAAAGACACATACACCGAGAATACAACGAGAGAAGACACATACACTGGGAATACACCGAGAGAAGACACATACACTGGGAATAGACTGAGAGAAGACACATACACTGGGAATACACCGAGAGAAGACACATACATCGGGATTCAGGAATACACTGAGAGAAGACACATACACTGGGAATACACCGAGAGAAGACACATACACTGGGAATACACCGAGAGAAGACACATACACTGAGAATACACCGAGAGAAGACACATACACTGGGAATACAACGAGAGAAGACACATACACCGGGAATACACCGAGAGAAGACACATACACTGGGAATACACCGAGAGAAGACACATACACTGGGAATACACCGAGAGAAGACACATACTCTGGGAATACACCGAGAGAAGACACATACACCGGGAATACACCGAGAGAAGACACATACACCGGGAATAAACCGAGAGAAGACACATATACCGGGAATACACTGAGAGAAGACACATACACTGGGAATACACTGAGAGAAGACACATACACTGGGAATACACCGAGAGAAGACACATACTCTGGGAATACACCAAGAGAAGACACATACACCGGGAATACACTGAGAGAAGACACATACTCTGGGAATACACCAAGAGAAGACACATACACTGGGAATACACCGAGAGAAGACACATATACCGGGAATACACCGAGAGAAGACACATATACCGGGAATACACTGAGAGAAGACACATATACCGAGAATAGACTGAGAGAAGAGACATACACCGGGAATACACCGAGAGAAGACACATACACTGGGAATACACCAAGAGAAGACACATACACCGGGAATAAACCGAGAGAAGACACATACACGGGAATACACCGAGAGAAGACACATACACTGGGAATACACCGAGAGAAGACACATACACTGGGAGTACACCGAGAGAAGACACATACACTGGGAGTACACCGAGAGAAGACACATACACTGGGAATACACCGAGAGAACATACACTGGGTACACGAGAAGACACATACACTGGGAATACACCGAGAGAAGACACATACACTGGGAATACACTGAGAGAAGACACATACACTGGGAATACACAGAGAGAAGACACATACACTGGGAATACACCGAGAGAAGACACATACACTGGGAATACACTGAGAGAAGACACAAACACTGGGAATACACCTAGAGAAGACACATACACTGGGAATACACAGAGAGAAGACACATACACTGGGAATACACCGAGAGAATACACGTACACTGGGAATACACCGAGAGAAGACACATACACTGGGAATAGACTGAGAGAAGATGGATGGTTGGTGATGTGATGGATGATTGTTGGTATTTTGATGGATGATGGGTGGGGATGTGATGGATGATGGGTGTGAATGTGATGGTTGATGATGTTCTTGGTTTCTTTGTGGAGGTCCCATTATTTATAATTGTCTCTTTTCATTTCCAGTTTGCTCTCTTACAATACTCTGCACTGGTTACTGTTGAATTTACCTTCAGAAGATTTTCCACTAGTTCAGACCTAAATGCTGTGAGCAATGTCAAATATCAGTATGGAGGGAACACGAGAACCGCGACTGCCATCCGTGCAGCTGTGTAAGTAGCACATGGACATGGACTGTTTGAGCTCACGTTCACTAACCATGTCCTGGTGTCTCTTTAGACTGCTCTGTTATGAATTCAGACTTTAGGACCTTTATGTACTGTGGATACAACTATGGCGTCTGTAGATTTTCCAGGTTCTGACTTCCTCTGCAGACTCCACTTTTACATGTTATGTCTTCTGAAGACATCTTCACTCCACACTAACTAACTAGCCCAACTAACTGAGTTGGCTTTGGGTTACACCTTAGGGAATGTTATCTCAGCGCTTCCCTTTTAACCCCTGTAAAGGGATCTGGACTTTGCTGCAGGGAAGCAGGCAACTACCTCCTGGGATAGTCCCAGTTGAGTTGGCAGCTGACCCATTAGGGTCAGGGTCATTGGTGCAAGCACCAGGAGCGCTAAGCACAGAAAACACAGAGGTGGAGACTGTAGGAAACTTGGTTGGATGGCTGAGATGCAGGGAATTTGCACCACAATCACAGAAGCTGTCTGAACAGTCTCTAGTACTGGAACTGCAGATAACGGCAGCACTGATCGGAGAGCTTGCAGTAGTAGTGGATGCAGGATCCAAGACTAGAGCTCTAGCGCTTTCTGTGCCGGTCTTGCTATCCCCAGCACTACCGGAGGATGCACCTAGTTTAAGGCGAGGTGCAGGCCTTGTCAGTAATTAGGTGCATCTTCCTGCAGTCCGTGCACCTAACTAAAATATGTGACAGCCCAGAGCTGCTGTACATTTCTGGCTTCATTTACGCCAGAAAACTAGTGTAAATTAAGATAAATTTGTTGGGGTGACTGACCACGTCCCTTCCCACCCTTGCCACGCCTCCTTTAAGGAAAGTGTGAACGGCAGCGTAAAAGCCTTTAAAGAACTCATAGTTTGCGACTTTTTAACACCACTTTTTGGGCACAAGCGAGGTGATAAATCTCCCCAAAGTCTTCTAAACACCTTTCCTGGTCACAGGAAACCTTATAGCTCCGACATCCTCTGCCTGGAGGTTGCCTCACATACCCAGGGACCCTCAGCCACTGGCTGGTGAGGGTTTAGTGAGCATGTGTGTTGACCCTTTAAAGGCCGAATGGAAGCACGTGTGCCATAGGGCACCCTAGGCAAGATGAAGGCTGCAACATGGAGAGGATGGCGGCGATGAGCTTGACAGATGGCTTGGTGTGTGGTGCAGCATTCGCGCCCACCAGGGATGGCAGAAGGGCGGTGGGCACAAACCTAACAGTTATTATAATGTGAGTCTCCATTATTAGGCTTGTCTGCACAATCTTCCATGTTTCCTGTTTCTGCAGGCGGGATCTTTTCATCCCTCTATCCCAGAAGGACTCCATGAAGCTTCTCATTGTCATCACAGATGGACAATCAAATGGCGAAAGTATTAAGATTGCGGATTCTGCATTGGAGGCTGAGAAAGAAGGCATTCAGCGCATCTCTATTGGGGTAAACATCTGGAATATGTCACTTGTGATCTGGAGATTCAGTGGAGACTGAAAGGTTTAAGGAGCACCACCAAAACTGATAAGAACATGGCTTAAATGATTGATTATAAGCTATAAGGAAGTCAAAGATAAGGGATATACATGACCCGCCAGGAGTTCAGAAGCAAGGGCTACCCATGAGCCATTAGGAGTTCAGAGACATGGGCTACCCATGAGTCGTCAGGAGTTCAGAGACATGGGCTACCCATGAGTCGTCAGGAGTTCAGAGACATGGGCTACCCATGAGCCATCAGGAGTTCAGAGACATGGGCTACCCATGGCCTGCCAGGAGTTCATAGACTATGGCTACACATGAACCGCCAAAAGTTGAGAGACAAGGGCTACCCATGTGTCTGTTGTAGTTCAGGGACAAGGGCTACCTATGAGCCATCAGGAGTTCAGAGACATGGGCTACCCATGAGCCATTAGGAGTTCAGAGACATGGGCTACCCATGAGTCGTCAGGAGTTCAGAGACATGGGCTACCCATGAGCCATTAGGAGTTCAGAGACATGGGCTACCCATGAGTCGTCAGGAGTTCAGAGACATGGGCTACCCATGAGTCGTCAGGAGTTCAGAGACATGGGCTACCCATGAGCCATCAGGAGTTCAGAGACATGGGCTACCCATGGCCTGCCAGGAGTTCATAGACTATGGCTACACATGAACCGCCAAAAGTTGAGAGACAAGGGCTACCCATGTGTCTGTTGTAGTTCAGGGACAAGGGCTACCTATGAGCTGTCAGGAGTTTAGGGACAAGGGCTACCTATGAGCTGTCAGGAGTTTAGGGACAAGGGCTACCTATGAGCTGTCAGGAGTTTAGGGACAAGGGCTACCTATGAGCTGTCAGGAGTTTGGGGACAAGGGCTACCTATGAGCTGTCAGGAGTTTGGGGACAAGGGCTACCTATGAGCTGTCAGGAGTTTGGGGACAAGGGCTACCTATGAGCTGTCAGGAGTTTGGGGACAAGGGCTACCTATGAGCTGTCAGGAGTTTGGGGACAAGGGCTACCTATGAGCTGTCAGGAGTTTGGGGACAAGGGCTACCTATGAGCTGTCAGGAGTTTAGGGACAAGGGCAACCTATGAGCTGTCAGCAGTTTAGGGACAAGGGCTACCTATGAGCTGTCAGGGCTTCTCTCTGATGGGGCCAATACCCCTTTTTTGCAATGACCGGGGAACACTCACTGCACTTCACTGATCCTTGGCACCTGCGTCCGATATGACCTGTAAATGGGTGTTTGTACCAATAGTAGATGATACGTGGGTGTGATGCTGTATAGGGGACATGGATGTCTGTCCCTGGTTAAGCCCTCAGCTACACCTCAGCCCAGGAATCTCCCCTGATGGTGGGGACTCCCTGTCCTCGTACCTCGTCTATATATCCCTATTAGTCCCTATCAGGACCACTCAGGCTACATACAGGACGCAAGTGGCAGGTACCAGGTTAGCAGAACCCGGTGCAAATTCACATATTCTGTCACCAGTATTTAGGGTTGGACTGAATTACATCAGTCTCATATGGTTCCTACTGTGACACTGAGACACCAGATTTATCACATAAAATCACCCCTGTGGCGATATACCATCTAGGGTGGGTTCGGCATATAGGATGACAGCCCAAGGCTTAATGAGCCCGTGTATATTACAGAAAAAAATACTCGAAACCTCAAATGAGGTACTGAAAAGCCTCAACGCGTTTCTCCCTTGTGATCAAACAAGGGTTCATCAGGAGGACAAGATTCTGTTATATGGTGTCAGACAGATCGGGCAGTCTTAGTGCGGAGTGCTGTACGGGGGCGCGCTGTCGATAGGGCACATCTCACAAAAAACAATGGTGTCTAGAACCTTTAAAGGGAATGTGTCACTGATTTCGATCATATGATGTTATCATATGACATTTCAGGTCATTGCCCCTGTACCCTCTCTCACATTCCCCTCTTTGAGGTTCACACCATTAGACTCTTACATCCACTCCCCCTGAGAGTTGCAGTTGTCTACCGTCCCCCAGGCTCCCCCACCAATTTCTGGATCACTTTGCAGCTTGGCTTCTTCACTTCTCATCTTCTGAATCACCAACTTATTATGGGTGATTTTAATATCCCATTGATGATCCTTCCCCCCCATCATCTTTCTCTTTCTATAACCTCCTCTCTTGGCCTATCACAACTTACTTCCTCTGCCACGCATGAACAGGGCAATACAGTAGATCTAGTCTTCATCCGTCGCTGCTCAGTCTCAGACTTTAGTAACTTATCCTTCCCACTCTCTGACCACAATCTACTTTCATTGACCTCTTACTTTTCTCAGGACAATCCTACTTCTCACACTTACGGAAACCTACACACCATTACCTGCCAGCAACTTATTGACAACTTATTGACACCCTACAACTAGCTCTTACCCCAATCTCTTCCCTCCCCTGTCCAGACTTGGCTGCCAATCATTACAACCAGACCCTGAAGACCACCCTAGATGAAGTTGCTCCAATATCAATCCAACCTTCCCGACACAGAACACGGCAACCCTGGTACAGACCTGAAACGCGTTTTCTCCAGCGCTGCTCCAGATGTGCAGAACGCTTATGGAGAAAATTGTGAATATCAGCAGACTTGCTCCATTATAAATGTATGCTCAAAACATACAATTTGGCTCTCAACATTGCCAAACAAAAGTACTTCACCTCTCATCTCCTCACTCTCAAATAACTCAAAACGACTCTTCGACACTTTTCACTCCCTTCTAAGCCCTAAAGTTCCAGAACCTGGCCACTTACTTCAGAGACAAGGTTGGCAGCATCCGGCAGGAAATAATCTCCCAGGCCCCAAATAATTTAAATCCTCCTCCCCCCCATTCCTCCACATGCTCTCTCTTTCGACCCTATAATGGCAGAAGAAGTCTCCAGGCTTCTCTCTTCCTCTCGACCCACGACCTGTACCAGTGATCCTATTCCATCACACCTCCTCCAGTCCCTCTCCCCGGCTGTCATCACTCACCTTACTACAATTTTTAACCTTTCTCTCTCTTCTGGTATCTTTCCCTCCTCCTACAAACACTCTATTATAACCCCACTACTAAAGAAACCATCTCTTGACCCGACCTGTGCTGCTAACTACAGACCTGTTTCCAACCTCCCCTTCAACTCCAAACTCCTTGAATGTCCTCCTTGTCTACTCTCGCTTAATAATCTTTCTCTGCAAACTCTCTTCTTGACCCCTTACAATCTGCCTTTCACCCTCTTCACTCCACAGAAACTGCCCTTACTAAAGTGTCCAACGATCTCCTAACAGCAAAAAGAAATGGTGATTATTCTCTACTAATTCTGCTGGATCTCTCTGCAGCGTTTGATACCATAGACCAGGGATGCCCAACCTGCGGCCCTCTAGCTGTTGCAAAACTACAACTCCCAGCATGCTTGGATAGCCTATAGTTATCAACCTACAACAGGGCATGATGGGAATTGTAGTTTTACAACAGCTGGAGGGCCACAAGTTGGGCATCACTGCCATAGACCATAAACTTCTCCTCTCCATACTCCACTCATTGGCCTTAAGGACACTGCTCTCTCTTGGCTCTCTTCCTATCTCTCTGGCCGCTCCTTTAGTGTATCATTCACTGGTTCTTCTTCTTCTTCTCCTCTTCCTCTTGATGTTGGAGCTCCTCAGGGCACAGTACTAGGTCCTCTACTCGTCTCCCTCTATACAGCCCCCATCGGACTATCAGTAGATTTGGCTCTCGATACCATCTCTATGCTGACGACACCCAACTATACACTTCATCCCCTGACATCACCCCTGCTTTACTCCAAAACACCAGTAATTGTCTGGCAGCGGTCTCTAACATCAGGTCCTCTCTGTGTCTAAAACTGAACCTCTCAAAAACTGAGCTTCTTGTCTTTCCCCCATCTTCTAACCCACCGAACCTTGATATTTCAATTTTGGTCTGCAGCACTATCATAACTCCTGAGCAGCATGTCAGCTGTCTTGGGGGCACATTTGACTCAGATCTCCCCCATCTCCATCTACCACCCTACTCGTTCTCTCCACAGTGCTGCACCTCCATACATCTCCACCCCATCTCCATCTACCACCTGACCTGTTTAGTCAGATTGTTGGTGCCAAGGTGTTCTCCAAGTTGGACTTAAGGGGGGCATATAATCTGGTCAGGATCAAGGAAGGGGATGAATGGAAGATGGCGGTTAATACCCCAGAGGGTCATTGTGAGAGTCTGGTCATGCTGTTTGGGTTAACTAATGCTCCTGGGGTTTTCCAGCATTTTGTTAATGACATCTTTCATCATCTGGTGGGGAGGTTTGTTGTTGTATATCTGGATGACATACTATTTTATTCTCCAGACATGGAGACTCATTAGGATCACGTGAGACAAGTGTTACAGATCCTAAGGGATAATAAATTGTATGCTAAGATGGAGAAGTGTGTATTTGCTGTTCAGGAAGGGCAATTCCTGGGTTATCTACTCTCATCTTCAGGTTTTCGGATGGATCCTGAGAAGGTCCTTGCTGTGTTGGACTGGGATCAACCCGAAAATCTAAAAGCGCTTATGCGGTTTTTGGGGTTTACCAAATACTACCGTAAATTCATTTTGAACTACTCAACTGTGGTTAAACCTTTAACGGACATTACTAGGAAAGGTTCGGATGTCTTAGTCTGGTCTGATGAGGCATTACAAGCTTTGTTTCCAAATTCTGGAAGGCGTTCTGTACTGTCTGGGGGTCCAATTGTCCTTCACTTCGGCCTTTCACCCCCAGTCGAACGGACAGACTGAACGCACTAATCAGAATCTGGAAACTTACTTGAGATGTTTTGTCTCGGTGAATCAGGAGGAGGGGTCTTCATTTTTGTCTTTAGCTGACTTTTCCATAAATAACTGTAGACAGGAGGATAAGTTGCCGTTTTTTGGGGTATATTGGTTCCACCCACAATTTGGCACATTTTCTGGTACTGAGACTTCTGGTATACCTGAAGAGGAACGACTTTCCTCTTAGTTGTCATCTATTTGGCGGAAGATTGAAAATAATCTGAAAAAAATGGGCAACAAGTATAAACGTAGACGTATGAATGGTCCGGAAGAGTGGGTGATTCTGTGTGGCTGTCCACAAGAAACATTAAGTTGAAAGTATTTTCTTGGAAGTTGGGTCCAAGGTTTATTGGTCCATATAAGATCACTGCCATTATTAACCCGGTTGCCTTTCATCTTGACCTTTCTCAGGCTTTAAAGATTCATAATGTGTTCCATAAGTCGTTATTGAAGAGATATGTCAAACCTGTTGAACGGTCCTCCTTGCCTCCTTCTCCTGTCATGGTGGACGGTAATCTGAAATTTCAGATCGCCAGGATAGTGGACTCCCGAGTTCTCTGTAGATCCCTCCATCATCTCGATCAATGGAAGGGTTACAGACCAGAGGAGAGGATGTGGGTTCTAATGGCCGACGTTAATGCTAGTCCTCTGGTGAAAGCCTTTCACAGAGCTCATCCGGATAAAGATGGTCCTGGATGTCCGGAGGCCACCTGTAGAAGGGGGGTACTGTCACGGTCTCTCCTGTGAAAGGGGTCAGAAGATCTAAGAGACTGGCTACACATGCCTCTTTGGTTTCACTTGTTTCAGTGTTGTTGCTGGTTATGACCTCACCTCTTGTCTCAGGTGTAGTTTAGTGGTTATTCCAACTCCTCTATTTAGTCTGGTCTCACCCATCATGCTATGTGGTTGATAGCTCCATTCTGGTTGTGGAAGTGCTGGTTTTTGGATCTCCACTGAGTTCCTGCTCGTCCACGTACTTATCAGAGTTAAGGGTCTTTTTCCTATTTCTAGTTTGTTGTATTCCCTATCTTTTGGTCTTAGGCCTGAGGGAGTCTCCTGTTCTGTAGCAAACCGGACCGCAGGGGCAATCTGTAAGCGCAAGGTAGGCTGATGGGGGTAGTAGTCGTATTTACGATATTTGTAGCTCCCTGGACCGGCGTGCAGTGATGGGGAAGACAGCACTAAATCCTCCGGGACACTCTTTAGTACAGGGATCACCAGCCAGATGGTGTTGGGGTGCCCTTGATGGTATAGGTGTTTAGGGTGCTTCTGAGGCTGGGACCCCTGTTATCCGTGACGCCAGCACCGGTAGGTGCAAATGAAGGTTGGTGGTGGAAAAGATGAGGAGTCGGTTGTAGTAAAACAGTTGAACTTTTACTTAAATCATTTGTCTACAGGTCGTCAGGACAGGTCATTTATATGACATAAAGATAGGACTCAGATATTGGTTCAGCTGTAATCCTTGTAACAGGCTGGACAGTTGTCAGTTAAGGAGTTTTCCTAAGACTTTTACCTTAAAAGGCAAGAATAAGGCTCCTTCTTCTATAAGTCTGCACTAAGTCCGCGCTCTAGCGCTCAGGTACTGGATATAATACTCTTACTGGTCAGTACAATCCACAGGGCGGTCTCCCTAACAGCCGGCATCAGCCTTCTGCTCCATTCTTTGGAAAGGATGCTCACTGAAGAATTACGCTCCACTATGTCCATAGAGGCATGCGGTAAAGGATAAATCTGCGCATTAATCATCCGGCGGTGTCCATGAACTTTTAGGTTCCTCCTGGTCACTGGGGCTTGTGAAGTCCATTGACTAATTTATCTCCAACCTCCACTAGACTTTCTCTATATCAGACGTGGACTCACTGGTCTGTGCTGCTCGAATTCTGTTCTCTATACCCCCTTAGCCTGGCCACAGCCAAGGGGGTAACATGGCAGCTACATGGTGGACGAGGCCTGTTCTGCTCCTCCATTAACTTCCTACCTTCTCCTCTGTTTTCCTCTTAACAACCACCAACTTAATTAGCAAACCCCAGGCTATTTATATAAGTGGTGCCAGCACCACCTAGGGGTGAATAAATGAAATGACACTGCCAGCTTGTTACAGAGAATTATAAATACATTCAATACATATGCAAAAGTTTAAAGTGTCTCCATTTCACACAGAATGGGACACTGCATTCCCCACTGCTTTTAAATAAGCCGTCCCCGGCTTTTGTCTTGATGGACGCTGTGGATCTCTACGCCGTCACCTGAAAAACAGAAAACATATGCCGCAAACACAAATATGTATAAAATTATTGCAAAGCAGTATTATGTTACTTCGATAACCTTCTATAAGCAAAGTGTTATGCATAACAATACACTTTATAATATATCACATTTATATCTCTCTTGTTTGGTTCATATGAAGCAAAAAAAAAAAAGGACATGAGGATGATTGGACATAATGAGTGTAATATCCATGAAGGTATAATCATCTCTGTTCTGTAATCAGCCACCATTGTGTCTGTGACTTTCTCCAAGGTGGGAAACGCCTTCACTGTTAGAACTGCATATGACGAGATGCGTGCAATTGCCTCCTCCCCTGACAACATCTTTCAAGTCAATGACTTTTCTGCCCTGAATGAAATTCAGAAGATCCTGCAGCAGAAGATCTTCGCTATTGAAGGTTGGTCGCAATATGGTGCATGGTGCTATCATTGTGCCTCCTCCGCCACCCTCCTCCTCTACCCACTCCCTACACACACTTACTGCACTCTCTTCCGCCAATGTCTCCTTCCACCCTCTCCCTCCACACTCCGTCTCCACACTCTTTCTTCAACTGTTTTCCTTCACCCTGTTTTTCTGCCTTCTATCTCCATCCAATTCCTCCAACCTTTCCTTTCACCCTCACCCTCTACCCTTTTCCCTGAGGCTTTTCCTCCACCCTCTTTCTCTCCCCTTTTCCTTCACTCTCCTCATCCACCCTTCCTTCATCCTTTTCCTAAACTCTTTTCTTCTATCCTCTTCTCCTGCTGTTTTCCTTCACTCTCTCTCTCTTCACCCACTTCCTCCACCCTTTTCCTTTACCCTCGACCTTCACCCTTTTCTTCTGTACCCTTCCTCCACCCTCTTCCCTCCACCCTCTCTCTTCATCCTCTTTCTCCACCTTCCTACTTCAGCCTTTCCATTTGCTCTCTTCCTCCACCCTCTTTCTGCTTTTGCTCTGTCTCTTCACCTTCTTCCTTCACCCTCTTCCTGCTCTTGCTCGGTCTCTTCACCTTCTTCCTCCACCCTCTTCCTGCTCTTGCTCTGTCTCTTCACCTTCTTCCTCCACCCTCTTCCTGCTCTTGCTCTGTCTCTTCACCTTCTTTCTCCACCCTCTTCCTGCTCTTGCTCAGTCTCTTCACCTTCTTCCTCCACTCCTCTTCCTGCTCTCTTGCTCTGTCTCTTCACCTTCTTTCCTCCACCCTCTTCCTGCTCTTGTGCTCTCTTCACCTTCTTCCTCCACCCTCTTCCTGCTCTTGCTCTGTCTCTTCACCTTCTTTCTCCACCCCACTCCTCTGCTCTTGCTCGGTCTCTTCACTTTCTTCCTCCACCCTCTTCCTGCTCTTGCTCTGGTCTCTTCACCTTCTTCCTCCACTCTCTTCCTGCTCTTGCTCTGTCTCTTCACCTTCTCTTTCCTCCACCCTCTTCTTGCTCAGCCTCTTCACCTTCTTTCTCCACCCTTCTTCTTGCTCGGTCTCTTCACCTTCTTCCTCCACCCTCTTCCTGCTCTTGCTCTGTCTCTTCACCTTCTTCCTCCACCCTCTTCCTGCTCTTGCTCTGTCTCTTCACCTTCTTCTTCCACCCTCTTCCTGCTCTTGCTCTGTCTCTTCACCTTCTTTCTCCACCCTCTTCTTGCTCTTGCTCAGTCTCTTCACCATCTTCCTACATCCTCTTCTTGCTCTTGCTCTGTCTCTTCACCTTCTTCCTCCACCCTCTTCTTGCTCTGTTTCTTCACCTTCTTCCTCCACCCTCCTCCTGCTCTTGCTCTGTCTCTTCACCTACTTCCTCCACCCTCTTCTTGCTCATGCTCGGTCTCTTCACTATCTTCCTCCATCCTTTTCTTGCTCTTGCTTTGTCTTCACCTTCTTTCCCCACCCTGTTCCTTCTATTGCTCTGTCTCTTCACCTTCTTCCTCCACCTTCTCCCTCCACCCTCTTCTTACTCTTGCTCTGTCTCTTCACCTTCTTTCTCCACCCTCTTCCTGCTCTTGCTCTGTCTCTTCACCTTCTTCCTCCACCCTCTTGCTTCTCTTGCTCTGTCTCTTCACCTTCTTCCACCATCCTCTTCCTGCTCCTCCTCTGTCTCTTCACCTTCTTCCTCCACCTTCTTCTTGCTCTTGCTCTGTTTCTTCACTTTCTTCCGCCACCCTCTTCCTGCTCTTGCTCGGTCTCTTCACCTTCTTCCTTCACTCTCTTCCTGCTCTTGCTCGGTCTCTTCACCTTCTTCCTTCACACTCTTCCTGCTCTTGCTCAGTCTCTTCACTTTCTTCCTCCACCCTCTTCCTGCTCTTGCTCGCTCTCTTCACCTTCTTCCTCCATCCTCTTCCTGCTCTTGCTTTGTCTCTTCACCTTCTTTCTCCACCCCACCCTCTTCTTGCTTGGTCTCTTCACTTTCTTCCTCCACCCTCTTCCTGCTCTTGCTCGGTCTCTTCACCTTCTTCCTCCACTCTCTTCCTGCTCTTACTCAGTCTCTTCACCTCCTTTCTCCACCCTCTTCTTGCTCAGCCTCTTCACTTTCTTTCTCCACCCTCTTCTTGCTCGGTCTCTTCACCTTCTTTCTCCACCCTCTTCCTGCTCTTGCTCAGTCTCTTCACCTTCTCCCTCCACCCTCTTCCTGCTCTTGCTCAGTCTCTTCACCTTCTTCCTCCACTCTCTTCCTGCTCTTGCTTGGTCTCTTCACCTTCTTCCTCCACTCTCTTCCTGCTCTTGCTCAATCTCTTCACCTTCTTTCTCCACCCTCTTCTTGCTCGGCCTCTTCACCTTCTTCCTCCACTCTCTTCCTGCTCTTGATCGGTCTCTTCACCCTCTTTCTCCACCCTTTTCCTGCTCTTGCTCGGTCTCTTCATCTTCTTCCTCCACCCTCTTCCTGCTCTTGCTCGGTCTCTTCACCTTCTTCCTCCACTCTCTTCCTGCTCTTGCTCTGTCTCTTCACCTTCTTTCCCCACCCTCTTCCTGCTTTTGCTCTGTCTCTTCACCTTCTTCCTTCACCCTCTTCCTGCTCTTGCTCGGTCTCTTCACCTTCTTCCTCCACCCTCTTCCTGCTCTTGCTCTGTCTCTTCACCTTCTTCCACCATCCTCTTCCTGCTCCTCCTCTGTCTCTTCACCTTCTTCCTCCACCTTCTTCTTGCTCTTGCTCTGTTTCTTCACTTTCTTCCGCCACCCTCTTCCTGCTCTTGCTCGGTCTCTTCACCTTCTTCCTTCACTCTCTTCCTGCTCTTGCTCGGTCTCTTCACCTTCTTCCTTCACACTCTTCCTGCTCTTGCTCAGTCTCTTCACTTTCTTCCTCCACCCTCTTCCTGCTCTTGCTCGCTCTCTTCACCTTCTTCCTCCAACCTCTTCCTGCTCTTGCTTTGTCTCTTCACCTTCTTTCTCCACCCCACCCTCTTCTTGCTTGGTCTCTTCACTTTCTTCCTCCACCCTCTTCCTGCTCTTGCTCGGTCTCTTCACCTTCTTCCTCCACTCTCTTCCTGCTCTTACTCAGTCTCTTCACCTCCTTTCTCCACCCTCTTCTTGCTCAGCCTCTTCACTTTCTTTCTCCACCCTCTTCTTGCTCGGTCTCTTCACCTTCTTTCTCCACCCTCTTCCTGCTCTTGCTCAGTCTCTTCACCTTCTCCCTCCACCCTCTTCCTGCTCTTGCTTGGTCTCTTCACCTTCTTCCTCCACTCTCTTCCTGCTCTTGCTTGGTCTCTTCACCTTCTTCCTCCACTCTCTTCCTGCTCTTGCTCAGTCTCTTCACCTTCTTTCTCCACCCTCTTCTTGCTCGGCCTCTTCACCTTCTTCCTCCACTCTCTTCCTGCTCTTGATCGGTCTCTTCACCCTCTTTCTCCACCCTTTTCCTGCTCTTGCTCGGTCTCTTCACCTTCTTCCTCCACCCTCTTCCTGCTCTTGCTCGGTCTCTTCACCTTCTTCCTCCACTCTCTTCCTGCTCTTACTCTGTCTCTTCACCTTCTTCCTCCACCCTCTTCCTGCTCTTGCTCAGTCTCTTCACCTTTTTCCTCCACTCTCTTCCTGCTCTTGCTCGGTCTCTTCACCTTCTTCCTCCAGCCTCTTCCTGCTCTTGCTCGGTCTCTTCACCTTCTTCCTCCACCCTCTTCCTGCTCTTGCTCTGTCTCTTCACCTTCTTTCCTCCACCCTCTTCCTGCTCTTACTCTGTCTCTTCACCTTCTTTCTCCACCCTCTTCCTGCTCTTGCTCAGTCTCTTCACCTTTTTCCTCCACTCTCTTCCTGCTCTTGCTCGGTCTCTTCACCTTCTTCCTCCACCCTCTTCCTGCTCTTGCTCGGTCTCTTCACCTTCTTCCTCCACTCTCTTCCTGCTCTTGCTCAGTCTCTTCACCTTCTTTCTCCACCCTCTTCTTGCTCGGCCTCTTCACTTTCTTCCTCCACCCTCTTCCTGCTCTTGCTCTGTCTCTTCTGGACCTGTATCAGTTGATGATTCTGCTCACATGGTGTGACAGTAAAACTCCATAATTGTACTTGCCTGATGGACAGTGATCCCTCTGAATATCTGCAGCCTCCTGGCAGGGTGTCTTCTAGTCCCTCAGATGAGGCACCCTCTGTACACCCTGTGCACCTTACACCATACTGTACCCCCCATGACAGTAGTCATCCCTCTGACCGCTGCTCTTGTCTCTCCAGGCACTCAGTCTCTTACTGGACAATCATTTCAAATGGAATTTTCCCAGGAGGGGTTCAGTGCAGCTCTAAGTCCGGTGAGTAAGCACTGCCAGATATCATGAGGAGGAATCCAGAAAATACCTAATACCCACACTGTCCTCCCCCTATAATACCCACAGGTCACTGTCCTCTCCTGTATAATATCCGCAGGTCACTGTCCTCTCCTGTATAATATCCGCAGGTCACTGTCCTCTCCTGTATAATATCCGCAGGTCACTATCCTCTCCTGTATAATATCCGCAGGTCACTGTCCTCCCCTATATAATATCCACAGGTCACTGTCCCCCCCTATATAATATCCACAGGTCACTGTCCTCTCCTGTATAATACCCACAGGTCACTGTCCTCTCCTGTATAATACCCACAGGTCACTGTCCTCCCCTATATAATATCCACAGGTCACTGTCCTCCCCTATATAATATCCACAGGTCACTGTCCTCCCCTATATAATACCCACAGGTCACTGTCCTCCCCTATATATTATCCACAGGTCAATGTCCTCCCCTATATAATACCCACAGGTCACTGTCCTCCCCTATATAATACCCACACAGGTCACTGTCCTCCCTATATAATACCCACAGGTCACTGTCCTCCCCTATATAATATCCACAGGTCACTGTCCTCCCCTATATAATACCCACAGGTCACTGTCCTCCCCTATATAATACCCACAGGTCACTGTCCTCCCCTATATAATACCCACAGGTCACTGTACTCCCCTATATAGTATCCACAGGTCACTGTCCTCCCCTATATAATACCCACAGGTCACTGTCCTCCCCCTATAATACCCACAGGTCACTGTCCTCCCTATATAATATCCACAGGTCACTGTCCTCCCCTATAATACCCACAGGTCACTGTCCTCCCTATATAATACCCACAGGTCACTGTCCTCCCTATATAATACCCACAGGTCACTGTCCTCCCCTATATAATACCCACAGGTCACTGTCCTCCCCTATATAATATCCACAGGTCACTGCCCTCCCCTATATAATATCCACAGGTCACTGTCCTCCCCCTATAATACCCACAGGTCACTGTCCTCCCCTATATAATATCCACAGGTCACTGTCCTCCCCTATATAATATCCACAGGTCACTGTCCTCCCTATATAATACCCACAGGTCACTGTCCTCCCTATATAATATCCACAGGTCACTGTCCTCCCTATATAATACCCACAGGTCACTGTCCTCCCTATATAATACCCACAGGTCACTGTCCTCCCTATATAATATCCACAGGTCACTGTCCTCCCCTATATAATATCCACAGGTCACTGTCCTCCCCTATATAATACCCACAGGTCACTGTCCTCCCTATATAATACCCACAGGTCACTGTCCTCCCTATATAATACCCACAGGTCACTGTACTCCCTATATAGTATCCACAGGTCACTGTCCTCCCTATAATACCCACAGGTCACTGTCCTCCCCTATAATACCCACAGGTCACTGTCCTCCCCTATATAATATCCACAGGTCACTGTCCTCCCCTATAATACCCACAGGTCACTGTCCTCCCTATATAATACCCACAGGTCACTGTCCTCCCCTATATAATACCCACAGGTCACTGTCCTCCCCTATATAATACCCACAGGTCACTGTCCTCCCCTATATAATATCCACAGGTCACTGCCCTC
Source organism: Bufotes viridis (assembly GCA_033119425.1). NCBI lineage: Eukaryota > Metazoa > Chordata > Amphibia > Anura > Bufonidae > Bufotes > Bufotes viridis. Next base: position 1,351,420 of record CM065595.1, on the reverse strand, counting down.
CCCTATATAATATCCACAGGTCACTGTCCTCCCCCTATAATACCCACAGGTCACTGTCCTCCCCTATATAATATCCACAGGTCACTGTCCTCCCCTATATAATATCCACAGGTCACTGTCCTCCCCTATATAATACCCACAGGTCACTGTCCTCCCCTATATATTATCCACAGGTCACTGTCCTCCCCTATATAATACCCACACAGGTCACTGTCCTCCCTATATAATACCCACAGGTCACTGTCCTCCCCTATATAATATCCACAGGTCACTGTCCTCCCCTATATAATATCCACAGGTCACTGTCCTCCCCTATATAATACCCACAGGTCACTGTCCTCCCCTATATAATACCCACAGGTCACTGTCCTCCCCTATATAATACCCACAGGTCACTGTACTCCCCTATATAGTATCCACAGGTCACTGTCCTCCCCTATATAATACCCACAGGTCACTGTCCTCCCCCTATAATACCCACAGGTCACTGTCCTCCCCTATATAATATCCACAGGTCACTGTCCTCCCCCTATAATACCCACAGGTCACTGTCCTCCCCTATATAATACCCACAGGTCACTGTCCTCCCCTATATAATACCCACAGGTCACTGTCCTCCCCTATATAATACCCACAGGTCACTGTCCTCCCCTATATAATATCCACAGGTCACTGCCCTCCCCTATATAATATCCACAGGTCACTGTCCTCCCCCTATAATACCCACAGGTCACTGTCCTCCCCTATATAATACCCACAGGTCAGTGTCCTCCCCTATATAATACCCACAGGTCACTGTACTCCCCTATATAGTATCCACAGGTCACTGACCTCCCCTATATAATATCCACAGGTCACTACCCTCCCCTATATAATATCCACAGGTCACTGCCCTCCCCTATATAATATCCACAGGTCACTGTCCTCCCCTATATAATATCCACAGGTCACTGTCCTCCTCTATATAATATCCACAGGTCACTGTCCTCCCCTATATAATATCCACAGGTCACTGTCCTCCCCTATATAATATCCACAGGTCACTGTCCATTCCCTATATAGTATCCACAGGGAACAGTCCTCACCTATATAATATACACAGGTCATTGTGCTCCCTTTGTAATATCCACAGGTCATTGTCCATCCCCTATATAATATCCACAGGTCATTGTGCTCCCCTATATAATATCCACAGGTCATTGTGCTCCCCTATGTAATATCCACAGGTCATTGTCCATCCCCTATATAATATCCACAGGTCATTGTGCTCCCCTATGTAATATCCACAGGTCATTGTCCATCCCCTATATAATATCCACAGGTCATTGTGCTCCCCTATGTAATATCCACAGGTCACTGCCCTCCCCTGTATAATATCCATAGTTCATTCTTCTCCCCTATATAATACCCATAGGTCACTATCCTCTATATAATACCCATAGGTCACTATCCTCTTCTGTATAGTATCCACAGGTCACTGTCCTAACCTATATAATATCCACAGGTCACTGCCCTCCCCTATATAATATCCACAGGTAATTCTCCTCACTGATATAATGCCCACAGATGATTCTCCTCTTCTATATAATGTACACAGGTCACTCTCATCCCCTATTTAATATCCACAGGACATCCACTACCATTCTTCTCCCCTCTGTATAATATTTTCAGGATGGCGTGCTCCTCGGAGCGGTGGGTGCCTTTGGCTGGACTGGTGGAGCGTATCACTACAGAACAGGGCAGGAGACGGCCACTTGGATCAATGTCACGAAGTTTGAGTCTGACCTGAAGGACTCCTACATGGGTAACTTCATATCCCCATCCTTGGTTTTTTTGGTGATCTATTCCATGGTTAATGCATAAATATCCTTCACACTTGAGAGAAGATGAGTAGTGTTGAGCGCGAATATTCGAATAGCGAATTTTAATCGCGAATATTGCAACTTCGATAATTCGCAAATATTTTGAATATAGTGATATATATTTGTAAAAACAAATATTCATCAAATTTTTTTTCATCTGAACCCATTACCTGCCTGCTTCTTGCTTGTGCGCCAATGTGAGAAGGCTGCAATATCCAGTGAATTAGAATATTCTTCATTGTTTAATTTATTTTAGCTTATGCGAAAAATCTGAAATGTAATATGCACGTTAATCGAGTAGGGGCGGGTAATAGGCAACTTTCCAATTGGGTTGGCTTGCTAGAAATCGCGAATATGTAGAATATAGTGTGAAATATATTCATAAAGACGAATCTACGTTTTTACGAATATATATCACACTATATTCTACATATTTGCGATTTCTAGCAAGCCAACCCAATTGGAAAGTTGCGTAAAACCCGCCGTTACTCGATTAACGTGCATATTACATTGCCGATTTTTCGCATAAGCTAAAATAAATTAAATAATGAAGAACTTTCTAATTCAGTCAGGATAAAGTCAGGAAACTTCTAGCAGCTTGAAAAATGTAGCCAAAGTGACCTACGCCTGTATTTCGCATTACGAATTTGTATTATGCGATTTTTACATTGCCGATGTTTTGCAATCAAGAGAATAATCTCGAATATTCGCGAATAGATGACAAATATTCTACCGAATATTCGCGAAATATCGTGAATTCGAATATTGCCCCTGCCGCTCATCACTAATGGTGAGATGTCATCTTACATGTGAATATTTTTTCACCTGGAACTATTTCTTTTCAGGTTACTCTGTGCTTCAAATGCAATCCGACATCGTCGCCATGGGGGCCCCGAGATACCAGCATACAGGAAGGGTCTTTGTCTTTAGCTGGGACTCACAACGCAAACAGTGGAATCCAGTAGCCAGTGCTCACGGTGAACAGGTGATTTGGATTCACCATGATGAAGTGTGGAGGGTGTGATGTGCCCGGTCTCAGCAGTGTAGGGGGTGATGTGCCCGGCCCCAGCAGTGGAGGGTGTGATGTGCCCGGTCCCAGCAGTGTAGGGGGTGATGTGCCCGGCCCCAGCAGTGGAGGGGGGTGATGTGCCCGGTCCCAGCAGTGGAGGGGGTGATGTGCTGGTCCCAGCAGTGGAGGGGGGTGATGTACTGGTCCCAGCAGTGGAGGGTGTGATGTGCCCGGTCCCAGCAGTGTAAGGGGTGATGTGCCCGGTCCCAGCAGTGGAGGGTGTGATGTGCCCGGCCCCAGCAGTGGAGGGTGTGATGTGCCCGGCCCCAGCAGTGTAGGGGGTGATGTGCCCGGCCCCAGCAGTGGAGGGGGGTGATGTACTGGTCCCAGCAGTGGAGGGGGTGATGTGCCCGGTCCCGGCAGTGGAGGGTGTGATGTGCCCGGTCCCAGCAGTGGAGGGTGTGATGTGCCCGGTCCCAGCAGTGGAAGGTGTGATGTGCCCGGTCCCAGCAGTGTAGGGGGTGATGTGCCCGGCCCCAGCAGTGGAGGGGGGTGATGTACTGGTCCCAGCAGTGGAGGGGGTGATGTGCCCGGTCCCAGCAGTGGAGGGTGTGATGTGCCCGGCCCCAGCAGTGTAGGGGGTGATGTGCCCGGCCCCAGCAGTGGAAGGTGTGATGTGCCCGGTCCCAGCAGTGGAGGGTGTGATGTGCCCGGTCCCAGCAGTGGAGGGGGTGATGTGCCCGGTCCCAGCAGTGTAGGGGTTAATGTGCCCGGTCCCAGCAGTGTAGGAGGTAATGTGTCCGGTTCCAGCAGTGGAGGGGGTGATGTACTGGTCCCAGCAGTGGAGGGGGTGATGTGATCAATCCCAATGTGTGAATGTGGCAGCCTAATGGGTGTAGCAGTTGGTATTCACATTTCTGCAGCTCCCTGGGCCAGTGTGCAGTGGGTTAGGGTGTAGTGCCCTGGAGCAGGGGGTACTTGCACGTTTGGATATTTGTGGACATTTGCACATTTGCCCTATGAAAAGTTAAAACTTCTCACTTTATTTCTCTTGAAAGGGTTAACTTATACTGTTTAATACTGTGAAACTGCATTTTATATGTATGTTGTGATATATATTCTGTTCATTATCACTGTATTTGCAAGGCTCTGTGGAAAGGGTTAATGAACACTGAGAAACTGCTAGGAGTCAGTGACTGAGAAGCTGATAATTTTTCAGAACTGTCCTAGAGGTTAAATAAGAGCATGTTTTGGAGGGAAAAAGCCAGACGTTTACCACCAAAAGCAGACAGACTGACCTTTGAATGTCTGGTTTAGCTCTGATGTTTTGTTTGGAAACCTGTTTTTGTCTGGAAAACCTGCTGTGTCATTGCCATTGAGTATCATTGAAGCTGTAATGTAAGTCTATGAGATACGGAAAGTGTAACATTGTATCTGTTTGTGCTGAGCTTCTCCACCCCTCCCACAGAAGGTTCTAGTCTAGCAAAAACTGTATATAAGGAGAGCAGTCAGAGCCCCTAGTGTGCTGCAGTTAGAAAACAGGGCTTCGAGTGGAGACTCATGCCAACCTGCATGAGTGACCAGGAGACCCTTAACCAGGATGCCAGCCTTCTGAGAGAAAGGGACAGCTAGCTAAGGCCTTTCCTCAGCATCAAACTCTTCTTGTGCCAGGGAGGAGACTGGAGAAGCCAGCCCTATGCCTCGCCTCATGGAGGAGACTGGAGAAGCCAGCCCTATGCCTCATCTCAGGGAGGAGACTGGAGAAGCTAGCCCTATGCCTCGTCTCATGGAGGAGACTGGTGAAGCCGGCCCTATGCCTCGTCTCAGGGAGGAGACTGGAGAAGCCAGCCCTATGCCTCGCCTCATGGAGGAGACTGGAGAAGCCGGCCCTATGCCTCGTCTCAGGGAGGAGACTGGAGAAGGCAGCCCTATGCCTCGCCTGTATTGTTTTGCACCTGAATCCCTCCAGTAAAGAAGCACCCTGGGTTACTGTAGACCCTGACTCTCTGGACTTATTTTCCATTGGGGTGCGCCACGCCTTACCATCCCTTCAGGAGAGGAGCAACACGTGGTAATACCTCCACGGCCCGGGGGACCCAGCATAGCGTTGGGCTCACCCCAAACCCGGCCACTGCAGAAGGAAGGTTCCAGATTCTTTCGGGGCACTCACGGGTGTTGAGGGGTCTAGATTCTGCAACCACTGTGGTGGGCTGCCAGAAAATGTTAAGGCCTGTAAACGTGGCTCGGTTTTGGTACAGGTATCCACTGTTGCTCTAGGGTTCGATTTGCCCAGCTCCGATTCTAAGTCGGCCTCAGATTCCTCCCACTTTTCTTATTCGGGGGACAGTCTCCTGACAACTGAGGCGTATGGGCCTCTCAGGCCCCCAGTAGGGGTAAACTTAACAATTTCTTCCACTAACAGATTGTGGAGACGTTGCTGCAGATATGATCAGTCCCAGCAGTGGAGGGGGTGATGTGCCCTGTCCTAGCAGTGTAGGATGTGATGTGCCCGTTCCCAGCAGTGTAGGGGGTGATGTGCCCGTTCTCAGCAGTGGAGGGTGTGATGTGCCCGGTCCCAGCAGTGGAGGGTGTGATGTGCCCAGTCCCAGCAGTGGAGGGGGTGATGTGCCGGGTTCCAGCAGTGGAGGGTGTGATGTGCCCAGTCCCAGCAGTGTAGGATGTGATGTGCCCTGTCCCAGCAGTGGAGGGGGCGATGTGCCCTGTCCCAGCAGTGGAGGGGGTGATGTGCCCTGTCCCAGCAGTGTAGGATGTGATGTGCCCGTTCCCAGCAGTGTAGGGGGTGATGTACTGGTCCCAGCAGTGAGGGTGTGATGTGCCCGTTCTCAGCAGTGGAGGGGGTGATGTGCACTGTCCCAGCAGTGGAGGGGGTGATGTGCCCGGTTCCAGCAGTGGAGGGTGTGATGTGCCCAGTCCCAAAAGTGGAGGGGGTGATGTGCCAGCAATGGAGGATGTGCTATGCCTGGTTCCAGCAGTGAAGGGTTTGATGTGCCCGTTCCCAGCAGTGAAGGGTGTGATGTGCTCGGTCCCAGCAGTGTAAGGTGTGATGTGCTCGGTCCCAGCAGTGGAGGGGGTGATGAGCCCGGTACCAGCAGTGGAGGGTGTGATGTGCCCGGTCCCAGCAGTGGAGGGTGTTATGTGCCCGTTCCCAGCAGTGAAGGGTGTGATGTGCCCGGTCCCAGCATTGGAGGGTGTTAAGTTGCCCTTTCCCAGCAGTGGAGGGTGTGATGTGCCCGGTCCCAGCAGTGGAGGGTGTGATGTGCCCGGTCCCAGCAGTGGAGGGTGTGATGTGCCCGGTCCCAGCAGTGGAGGGTGTTAAGTTGCCCTTTCCCAGCAGTGGAGGGGGTGATGTGCCCGGTTCCAGCAGTGGAGGGTGTGATGTCCCTGGTCCCAGCAGTGGAGGGTGTTAAGTTGCCCTTTCCCAGCAGTGGAGGGGGTGATGTGCTGGTCCCAGCAGTGGAGGGTGTGATGTGCTCGATCCCAGCAGTCGAGGGTGTGATGTGCTCGATCCCAGCAGTGGAGGGTGTGATGTGCCCGGTCCCAGCAGTGGAGGGGGTGATGTGCTGGTCCCAGCAGTGGAGGGGGTGATGTTTCCGGTCCCAGCAGTGGAGGGGGTGATGTGCTCGTTCCCAGCAGTGGAGGGGGTGATGTTTCCGGTCCCAGCAGTGGAGGGGGTGATGTGCCCTGTCCCAGCAGTGGAGGGGGTGATGTGCTGGTCCCAGCAGTGGAGGGGGTGATGTGCTGGTCCCAGCAGTGGAGGGGGTGATGTGCTGGTCCCAGCAGTGGAGGGGTGATGTGCCCGTTCCCAGCAGTGGAGGGTGATGTGCTGGTCCCAGCAGTGGAGGGGTGATGTGCCCGTTCCCAGCAGTGGAGGGGGTGATGTGCTGGTCCCAGCAGTGGAGGGGGTGATGTTTCCGGTCCCAGCAGTGGAGGGGGTGATGTGCTGGTCCCAGCAGTGGAGGGTGTGATGTGCCCGGTCCCAGCAGTGGAGGGGGTGATGTGCTGGTCCCAGCAGTGGAGGGGGTGATGTGCTCGATCCCAGAAGTGGAGGGTGTGATGTGCCCGGTCCCAGCAGTGGAGGGGGTGATGTGCTGGTCCCAGCAGTGGAGGGTGTGATGTGCCCGGTCCCAGCAGTGGAGGGGGTGATGTGCTGGTCCCAGCAGTGGAGGGTGTGATGTGCCCGTTCCCAGCAGTGGAGGGGGTGATGTGCTGGTCCCAGCAGTGGAGGGGGTGATGTGCCCGTTCCCAGCAGTGGAGGGGGTGATGTGCTGGTCCCAGCAGTGGAGGGGGTGATGTTTCCGGTCCCAGCAGTGGAGGGGGTGATGTGCTGGTCCCAGCAGTGGAGGGGGTGATGTGCCCGTTCCCAGCAGTGGAGGGTGTGATGTGCCCTGTCCCAGCAGTGGAGGGGGTGATGTGCCCGGTCCCAGCAGTGGAGGGTGTGATGTGCCGTTCTCAGCAGTGGAGGGGGTGATGTGCTGGTCCCAGCAGTGGAGGGGGTGATGTGCTGGTCCCAGCAGTGGAGGGGGTGATGTGCTGGTCCCAGCAGTGGAGGGGGTGATGTGCTGGTCCCAGCAGTGGAGGAGGTGCTATTCTGGTCCCAGTTGTCTCACCATATTGTCGCATTTCCGATATGAGAAACCCAATTAATGATTCCAAGTATCTGAGGACAATATAGAGAAGATCTTCTCTCTGTGACACCTCTATGTTGTCCTCAGCCCTGGGGGTTTCCTGCAGCTTTCAGTTGTACGCATTCATCTATGACATCTGCTTTCTTTGCAGATTGGATCGTACTTTGGGTCAGCCTTGGGTGTGGTCAAGATAACAACTTCTACATTTGTCTTGGTGGTGGGAGCCCCCACATACTACTCCCCACTAGGTCCAGGCGGACGGGTCTACCTGTGCCCCATCTCTTCCCAGGTGAGATAGCCATATGAGTGTATAGATCAGATCTGATGTATGTTATGCTGGTTCTCATGGAGAGTCTGGGTGATGTGTGGAGCGAGGTCAAGAGCTAATTTCCATACCAGTGGCACCACTGTTTTCCCAGACACGTCTCCACGTCACATATACACACACATGTACACAGGGCTTCCTAAAGCTCTGTTCACTTACAATATAAAGTCTCTCACATGATTGTTGGTCCCATCAGGAGATGAACCCTCCACGTACCACCTTCACCTGCCCAGAGATTCTTCAGGGAGAGAGCAGTCAACCTATGGGCCATTTTGGCTCTGCCCTCGCCATTCTTCCAGACCTGACTGCCGATCAGCTCCCTGACCTAGCTGTTGGGGCCCCCTTTGAAGACAATGGTCAAGGAGCTCTATATATCTTCCCAGGAAAAGATGGTGGCTTCAGGACTTCTTACATACAGGTAAACTGGAGTAATGCATCGATAAGCATGATGTGGAAGCAATTCTCAGAAACGTCTGGTGTAAGGAAGGCAGGCAACAGCAAAGCCGGGTGCATTCATAAACTGCCCTGTAGTCATGAATGTAGCACCACAGTACCACCCCGTAGCCTCACCATTACAGCCCCACAAAACGAAGGCCAGCTGTAAGATCAAACACCTACTCCCCCCCCGCATACAATGTCTGAGAGTGGTACCATGAAGGACCCCACCCTGGAGGGATGCTTCTGTAGGTTGTCAGGTATGTATCATCACTTGGTGGATAAGAGTTGTCAGAGCAGCTACAGAGGTGAGTGTTATGTCGGATGGTCTTATTCCTGGACATGACGACCTCATTTATCTCAGGATCAGCCCTTTTCCCTCTGGGGTGAATCATTCTAGTCATCCTGTACCTTTGCCCCTTGGGTGAGACAGCAGTAATACTACATCTACACCGAGCCTGTAGAGGTGGTGGATTCTGTGGAGATGGTGTCAGATCCTTCATACATGGGGGTGATAAATGAGGTGATCTCCATGTCACTGCCCGTGCTGATAGCCCGTGTTTAATACCTTGACTTTCACGTTACATTCTCCAGCGCGTGGCCGGACGTCTACTGGGAGGTGGAATTCAGTTCTTTGGAAGGTCGTTGGCTAGTAACTTAGACTTGACGAATGATGGACTGCCAGATGTGACGGCGGGCGGTGAAGGTGTCGCAGTCATACTGAGGTAAGGAGGCTGACAGTCCTGGGGAGTTGCATCTTGAGCAGAAGGTAGTCCCTGCTGTCATGTCTTCTACAACACTTGGGTTCATAGAGATCTGCTCAGATGGGTTTTCCTTGGGAAAATATTAGCTGCAGTGAATTGGGCACTTCACATGGAGGATTATGGACATAAAATACAGATTCTTCTCTCTGTTAGCGCCCCCTGCTGTTCATCCTTGTGGTCCACTTCTCCTGTATTCAGTGGTGGACACACATGCTCAGTAGCTTCCTACCTCAGCGCCAATGTAGTGATGTCATAGTAAATCGGACACCTTTCATTCTCTCCTCCCTGAATACAGAGAAGTGTATGGCTGCATCTTTCTTCAGACAGGGGAGAAGGTAGTGGGGGTCAGTATATATGCTATGTATAAGTAAGGGGAAGGAAGAGGTTAACAAGTGGACTTCTGGGAGATGCAGGTGCTTGATGGTCACACTTGGGATCAGCTTTTGTCTACCCTCAGAAAGGGAGGCGACCAGAGCTGCAGAGGGGTGAGGAGGGTGGCAGTGACTATACTGGTGTGCATTACTGCAGATATTTGTAATACGTTTTTGAGATAGCCCATGTGAGCAGACGTGGGGCAGACTTGGGTGACATCTCCTGTGGCAGCCATAATTGGTGGCCCCCAAATTTACCAGAAATACATAACTGGTTAATGGAAGCTTTAACCACTTGGTAGAAGAGGACGACTACACAACTGGTATCAGTGAGGGGTTTCTTGCCTTCTGAAGGAAATGTCCTCTGAAGCTCATGTGTGTTCCTTGTTGGTAATGTTTCTCCTGCTCAGATCCCGGCCAGTGGTCCAGGTCTCAGTGGTCATGAGCTTCAGCCACCGCGAGTTTCCACTTTCCGCATATGAATGTCCAGATAAAATACCGCAGACTACAGAAATTCGTGTGTGTTTCTACAAGAATGTGAAGAGCCGCGGAGTGACAGGTAAGGCAGGCACCATGGGAGGATGGGTAGCCTATACAAATGCCATGTACAGGTGTGTGAGGTCCTAGAATACATAGGAGATGGAAACCAGCAACGGCTCAGCATGGGGGCCATTCAGCAAGTAATTTATAGCTCATCGGCAGAAAGTATCCCACAGATGTGAAGGAAAGTTCTCACCAATAAGATCAGAGTTCAGAGGATCCTCCACTGTGGAACTGGGAATGTAATGAGGTCAGGGTCGGAGACGTCCAGAGGATCCTCCACAGTGGAAGTGGGAATGTAATAAGGTCAGGGTCAGACGAGTCCAGAGGATCCTGCACTATGGAAGTAGGAATGTAATGAGGTCAGGGTCAGAGGAGTCCAGAGGATCCTCCGCTGTGGAACTGGGAATGTAATGAGGTCAGGGTCAGAGGAGTCCAGAGGATCCTCCGCTGTGGAACTGGGAATGTAATGAGGCCAGGGTCAGAGAAGTCCAGAGGATCCTTCACAGTGGAACTGGGAATGTAATGAGGTCAGGGTCAGAGAAGTCCAGAGGATCCCCCACAGTGGAAGTGGGAATTTAATGAGGTCAGGGTCAGAGGAGTCCAGAGGATCCTCCACTATGGAAGTGGGAATGTAATGAGGTCAGGGTCAGAGAAGTCCAGAGGATCCTCCACTGTGGAACTGGGAATGTAATGAGGTCAGGGTCAGACGAGTGCAGAGGATCCTCCACTGTGGAAGTGGGAATGTAATGAGGCCAGGGTCAGAGGAGTCCAGAGGATCCTCCACTGTGGAACTGGGAATGTAATGAGGTCAGGGTCAGACGAGTGCAGAGGATCCTCCACTGTGGAAGTGGGAATGTAATGAGGCCAGGGTCAGAGGAGTCCAGAGGATCCTCCACTATTGAACTGGGAATGTAATGAGGTCAGGGTCAGAGGAGTCCAGAGAATCTTCCACTATGGAACTGGGAATGTAATGAGGTCAGGGTCAGAGGAGTCCAGAGGATCCTCCGCTGTGGAAGTGGGAATCTAATGAGGTCAGGGTCAGAGGAGTCTAGAGGATCCTCCACTATGGAACTGGGAATGTAATGAGGTCAGGGTCAGAGGAGTCCAGGGGATCCTCCACTATGGAAGTGGGAATGTAATGAGGTCAGGGTCAGAGAAGTCCAGAGGATCCTCCGCTGTGGAAGTGGGAATGTAATGAGGTCAGGGTCAGAGAAGTCCAGATGATCCTCCGCTGTGGAAGTGGGAATCTAATGAGGTCAGGGTCAGAGGAGTCAAGAGGATCCTCCACTGTGGAACTGGAAATGTAATGAGGTCAGGGTCAGAGGAGTCCAGAGGATCCTCCACTGTGGAAGTGGGAATGTAATTGGGTCAGGGTCACACATGTCCAGAAGATCCTCCACTATGGAACTGGGAATGTAATGAGGTCAGGGTAAGATGAGTCCAAAGGATCCTCCACTATGAAAGCGGAAATGTAATAAGGTCAGAGTCAGAGAAGTCCAGAGGATCCTCCACTGTGGAACTGGGAATGTAATGAGGTCAGGGTCAGACGAGTGCAGAGGATCCTCCACTGTGGAAGTGGGAATCTAATGAGGTCAGGGTCAGAGGAGTCCAGAGGATCCTCCACTATGGAAGTGGGAATGTAATGAGGTCAGGGTCAGAGGAGTCGAGAGGATCCTCCGCTGTGGAAGTGGGAATGTAATGAGGTCAGGGTCAGAGAAGTCCAGAGGATCCTCCACTATGGAAGTGGGAATGTAATGAGGTCAGGGTCAGAGGAGTCGAGAGGATCCTCCGCTGTGGAACTGGGAATGTAATGAGGTCAGAGTCAGAGGAGTCCAGAGGATCCACCACTGTAGAAGTGGGAATGTAACGAGGTCAGGGTCAGACGAGTCCAGAGGATCCTCCGCTGTGGAAGTGGGAATGTAATGAGGTCAGAGTCAGAGGAGTCGAGGGGATCCTCCACTGTGGAAGGCTCGGACAGTTCTAACATTAGATTCTGCACTGGGCTCACTCTCTGACAAAATAATGGGCCCAATGAGGTCCATAAGTGGAGAAGTTGGATGGGGGTTTTGGGTTATGTCACAATCATAATTGCCGCAAGTAAAAATGCTGCTCATTCATCCGTTGATTTTCTATTTCATGCAGCCAGTATAATCACCATTTTGTTGGACGCACATTGCGCTGTGTGAACAGGGATGTGCTGCCGACAAACCATGAATACATATGGGGACAGCAGTCACAGCAGTGATCATTCATCCTCTTTCAGAGGGATTACTTCTGCCTGTGAATGCAGCAAGAGGGCAATGATGGAGAGTAGACTCCTTTAAGGGGCCATGCACATATCCCGTGGGGTGGGCCTTTGGTGTTCCTATCTTTCCTACACCAGAGTCCCTAAACTGATTCCACTTTTATTTTAGGTGCAACCGCAGCTTCAGTGCACTACACCCTTGTGTTGGATGCGGGGCGTACACAGAGCCGTGCTGTCTTCTCTGGAACCCCACAAAATATCACTCGTGTGATATCCTCATCTCAGGAGCTCATCAGACCTGAAGAATGCGTCAGCTACAGGATCACTCTTCCCGTTAGTATCCACTGCCCTCCAGGCCATCACCCCCCCCCCCCCATTACTTATACAGAGGGCATTGCTTGGCCCAAAGCTCAACCAAAAACACCCCAATTACAAGTGCAACCCAAAACACCTCCCGAGGGCCAAGGAGGGCAGGAGTGGTGGAGTACAGAGTTCATGGTTGTATCCCATCACTGCTATTTGCTATTAATGTATGAGAGTTATATATGGAGACACTGTACGGTATGAGCAGTGATGTGTGGGAGCACTGTACGGTATGAGCGGTGATGTATGGGAGCACTGTACGGTATGAGCGGTGATGTGTGGGACACTGTACGGTATGAGCGGTGATGTATGGGAGCACTGTACGGTATGAGCGGTGATGTATGGGAGCACTGTACGGTATGAGCGGTGATGTGTGGGAGCACTGTACGGTATGAGCGGTGATGTGTGGGAGCACTGTACAGTATGAGCGGTGATGTGTGGGAGCACTGTACAGTATGAGCGGTGATGTATGGGAGCACTGTACGGTATGAGCAGTGATGTGTGGGAGCACAGTACGGTATGAGCAGTGATGTGTGGGAGCACTGTACGGTATGAGAGGTGATGTGTGGGAGCACTGTACTGTATGAGCAGTGATGTGTGGGAGCACTGTACGGTATGAGCGGTGATGTATGGGAGCACTGTACAGTATGAGCAGTGATGTGTGGGAGCACTGTACGGTATGAGCGGTGATGTATGGGAGCACTGTACGGTATGAGCAGTGATGTGTGGGAGCACAGTACGGTATGAGCAGTGATGTGTGGGAGCACTGTACAGTATGAGCGGTGATGTATGGGAGCACTGTACGGTATGAGCAGTGATGTATGGGAGCACTGTACGGTATGAGCAGTGATGTGTGGAAGAGACTGTACGGTATGAGCGGTGATGTGTGGGAGCACTGTACTGTATGAGCAGTGATGTATGGAAGCGGATGTGTGGGAGCACTGTACGGTATGAGAGGTGATGTGTGGGACACTACTGTATGAGCGGTAATGTGTGGGAGCACTGTACGGTATGAGCAGTGATGTGTGGGACACTGGTGGTATAAGCAGTGATGTGTGGGACACTGTACGGTATGAGCGGTGATGTATGGAAGCGGATGTGGGAGCACTGTACTGTATGAGCAGTGATGTGTGGGAGCACTGTACGGTATGAGAGGTGATGTGTGGGACACTACTGTATGAGCGGTAATGTGTGGGAGCACTGTACGGTATGAGCAGTGATGTGTGGGACACTGGTGGTATAAGCAGTGATGTATGGGAGCACTGTACGGTATGAGAGGTGATGTGTGGGAGCACTGTACGGTATGAGCAGTGATATGTGGGAGCACTGTACAGTATGAGCAGTGATGTATGGGAGCACTGTACGGTATAAGCGGTGATGTGTGGGAGCACTGTACGGTATGAGCGGTGATGTGTGGGAGCACTGTACGGTATGAGCAGTGATGTATGGGAGCACTGTACGGTATGAGCGGTGATGTGTGGGAGCACTGTACGGTATAAGCGGTGATGTGTGGGACACTGGACAGTATGAGCAGTGATGTGTGGGAGCACTGTACGGTATGAGCAGTGATGTATGGGAGCACTGTACGGTATGAGCGGTGATGTGTGGGAGCACTGTATGGTATGAGCGGTGATATGTGGGACACTGTACGGTATGAGCAGTGATGTATGGGAGCACTGTACGGTATGAGCAGTGATGTGTGGGAGCACTGTACGGTATGAGCGGTGATGTATGGGAGCACTGTACGGTATGAGCGGTGAGAAGATGTAGGTTAGGACTATATTCTGCTCTCACAGTTCTTCCCTTTTTCTTCCCGTCTCTTTGAACCCTCAGAATTGTGTGGACGACCCTCTAACGCCTCTCCGTGTCAGTCTCAACTTCTCTTTGAGTGGGATTCCTATTCTTAGCGAGGACTCACGAACCAACCAGTCAGGAGAGGTAAGTAGGCAGCGGCGGGTCCAGTCATCACTGGTGAAGGTCCTGGCTGGAGGTCAGGCCTGGATTCTCTCTTCCTCTGTGACATCTGTATTGTAGATCCTGTTTGAGAGGAACTGTGGTAGTGACGGGGTGTGCGAGGACGACCTGAGGCTAAACCTCTCCTTCAGTGGGTAAGGCGCGCTCTCCTCGTGGCTGTGATTGTTGAACACATGTGGTGACGGTCTCTCCTCTCTCTCGCGCTCTCCTTGTGGCTGTGATTCTTGAACACACGTGGTGACAGTCTTTCCTCTCTCTCGCGCTCTCCTCGTGGCTGTGCATGTTGAACACACGTGGTGACTGTCTCTCCTCTCTCTCGCCCTCTACTCGTGGCTGTGATTGTTGAACACACGTGGTGACGGTCTCTCCTCTCTCTTCTTGTGGCTGTGATTGTTGAACACACGTGGTGACGGTCTCTCCTCTCTCGCGTGCTCTCCTCGTGGCTGTGATTCTTGAACACACGTGGTGACAGTCTCTCCTCTCTCTCCTCGTGGCTGTGATTCTTGAACACACGTGGTGACAGTCTCTCCTCTCTCGTGCTCTCCTTGTGGCTGTGATTGTTGAACACACGTAGTGACGGTCTCTCCTCTCTCCCCTTTCTCCTCGTGGCTGTGATTGTTGAACACACGTTGTGACGATCTCTCCTCTCCCTCGCGCTCTCCTCGTGGCTGTGATTGTTGAATACATATGGTGACGGTCTCTCCTCTCTCTCCTCGTGGCTGTGATTGTTGAACACATGTGGTGACGGTCTCTCCTCTCTCACGCGCTCTCCTCGTGGCTGTGATTGTTGAACACACGTGGTGACGGTCTCTCCTCTCTCGCTTTTCTCGTGGCTGTGATTGTTGAACACACGTGGTGACGGTCTCTCCTCTCTCATGCGCTCTCCTCGTGGCTGTGATTGTTGAACACACGTGGTGACGGTCTCTCCTCTCTCTCCTCGTGGCTGTGATTCTTGAACACACGTGGTGATGGTCTCTCCTGTCTCTTGTGCTCTCCTTGTGGCTGTGATTGTTGAACACACGTTGTGACGATCTCTCCTCTGCCTCGCGCTCTCCTCGTGGCTGTGATTGTTGTGATTGTTGAATACATATGGTGACGGTCTCTCCTCTCTCTCCTCGTGGCTGTGATTGTTGAACACACGTTGTGACGATCTCTCCTCTCCCTCGCGCTCTCCTCGTGGCTGTGATTGTTGAACACACGTTGTGACGGTCTCTCCTCTCTCACGCGCTCTCCTCGTGGCTGTGATTGTTGAACACACGTGGTGACGGTCTCTCCTCTCTCACGCGCTCTCCTCGTGGCTGTGATTGTTGAACACACGTGGTGACGGTCTCTCCTCTCTCTCCTCATGGCTGTGATTGTTGAACACATGTGGTGACGGTCTCTCCTCTCTCTCCTCGTGGCTGTGATTGTTGAACACACGTGGTGACGATCTCTCCTCTCCCTCGCGCTCTCCACGTGGCTGTGATTGTTGAACACACGTGGTGACGGTCTCTCCTCTCTCTCGCAGTCTCCAGCAGCTGGTGGTCGGTTTGTCTCTCGATGTTAATCTAACAGTATCAGTGACAAATATCGGGGATGAGTCGTACAATTCCCGTGTCCTCATTCCCTTCCCCCCAGACCTGTCCTATCGCAGGGTGTCTCTTTTACAGGTACGCCTCTCTCTTCGTCCTCTCTCTTCCTGCGCTGCACTTGTCTAATCATTGCTTTATTGGTCCTTCTTTGTAGAGTAACAAGCAGATCACCATCACGTGTGCAAGTGAGGAGGACCAGAGAGTGGTGACCTGCGGAGTGAACCGACCTCTGCTCAGACCCAACACTACGGTAAGAGACAGCTGCCCGGCCGGTGTGAGGACAACTCTTCGGGGCTTCGTATCATACCCGGAGGTGGCAGCTGATGCTCCTTATCTGCTTCTGCTTGCTGACACCACCTTCTGCTGCCGTAGACTTTGAGGTCTTCTTGTGTCCCCACATGTGGCCTGTCACTGAGCAGACGTAATATCAGACTGTCATCAGGCAGTGAAGTCAGGAGACACTTCCATACATGAGTCCCAGGAAACGTGCTGAGTAGACCCATCAAAGAGGCAGAGGCCACACGTGGTCGGTTCTGAACCACAGCTGCATGAATGGGACTTCATCTACAGTGGTCTCCCAGAAATCCGCAGTCCTTGGAGATCTACACATTGAATCTTCTGTGTCTCTTTCAGGCCATCTTCTTGGTCAGTTTTCATGTCGCGCAGAAAGCAGATCTTGGAGACTCGTTAATTATGACTGCCAATGTCACCAGGTAAGCCCCCGCCTTGTGCAGCGCGCAGTACCCCGATGCTGATGTCCCCGGCTCTGATCAGGTCTTCATGTGTCTCCACAGTGACAATGGGAGAGTTCCCAATGAACTCATGAAGTCCTCATCTGCCATCAAAGTGCTGTACTCCATCTACGTAACCGTCACCAGGTGAGCGAAGACCTCCGAAGCGTGCGAGGTGTCCAATACCAGCTGAGGGGGAGCTCATAAACCATCCTGTCCAGATGAGGTCCGTCCGGGATCTCATAGTGGTGGCCACCCTAACCCGCTCACTACCATCATTACTGTAATACTCCTGAGCTGCTCTCTGCTGCTGTACATTGTGTGGGCATCCTCTTCATTCTGTGCATAGTCCATGGTGAAGAGACCACTTCTGGTTATTGCCTGTCCCCTGCTCTTACTTTTGTATGTATTTCAGCCTCGAAGAATCTACCAAATATGAGAACTATACGTCCCCGGAGCCCGTCATTAAACATGTTTATAGGGTGAGGACATGTGTGGTCTCCATCTGATAGAGATATTGGGTGGTAATGGGGCAGAAATCCGCGTCTCCCAGTGCTCTGAACACACAGAAAATAACCCACAATCGTCCCTTACCTTTATAAAATTCTGATATTCCTCTCTTCTGCAGGTGACAAATCTGGGACTACACCAGCTGCCGCTCTCGGTCACCTTTCTGATTCCTGTCCGTTTGGGGGAAAGTATCATCTGGGAGACACCAATCATCAACAGCTCAGAGGTAGCTTTAATTCTATGTCATAGCTGTGTGACCCTAACCCAGAGCCATGCATTGTATACAGATATTTCCAGGCCTCCCACTACAGAAAGTAGACTGTAACTAGTCCCGAGGACTAAATCCAGCCCTAAACACTACATCTAGTCCTGAAGGCATCTAGTTCTGAGGACTAAATCCAGCCACCAACACTACATCTAGTCCTGAAGGCATCTAGTTCTGAGGACCAAATCCAGCCACGAACACTACATCTAGTCCTGAAGGCATCTAGTTCTGAGGACCAAATCCAGCCACGAACACTACATCTAGTCCTGAAGTAATCTAGTTCTGAGGACTAAATCCAGCCTCCAACACTACATCTAGTCCTGAAGTAATCTAGTTCTGAGGACTAAATCCAGCCACCAACACTACATCTAGTCCTGAAGGCATCTAGTTCTGAGGACTAAATCCAGCCACCAACACTACATCTAGTCCTGAAGTAATCTGGTTCCCGAGGACTAAAGCCAGCCCTAAACATTACATCTAGTCCTGAAGTAATCTAGTTCTGAGAACTAAATCCAGCCACCAACACTACATCTAGTCCTGAAGGCATCTGGTCCCAAGGACTAAATCCAGCCACCAACACTACATCTAGTCCTGAAGTAATCTGGTCCCAAGGATTAAATCCAGCCACCAACACTACATCTAGTCCTGAAGTAATCTGGTCCTGAGGACTAAAGCCAGCCCTAAACATTACATCTAGTCCTGAAGGCATCTAGTTTTGAGGACCAAATCCAGCCACCAACACTACATCTAGTCCTGAAGTAATCTGGTCCCAAGGACTAAATCCAGCCTCCAACACTACATCTAGCCCTGAAGTAATCTGGTCCCGAGGACTAAAGCCAGCACTAAACACTACATCTAGTCCTGAAGGCATCTAGTTCTGAGGACTAAATCCAGCCTCCAACACTACATCTAGTCCTGAAGTAATTTGGTCCTGAGGACTAGGGGTGGATTGGCCATAGACCTTACAGGGAAATTTCCCCGGTGGGCTGATGCCCAGGGGGCCAGCCAGTGGAAGTTTTTGGGGATGTATTTTGTGATGGACTGTGGTATTTGGCCCTGTTCGGTGGTGTAATGGGCCACATTCTGGTATTGCTGCTCTGCCTTCCATCAATTTGGGCCTGACTACAAAGCGGGGCCACTTTTAGTATTTTTTCCAGGGCCACTTTAAGTTCCCAGTCCGCCCCTGTGAGGACGATTATAGCCCTCAACACTACATCTGGTCCTGAAGCTGCATCTTATCGTGTAGACTGTATGGCCCCTTGAGACGAGCGTGAGCGGATTAGGTCCGGATACGTTGCGAATGAGTTCAGTGAAAAGTGCGCGATTTCGCGATTTGCGATCGCGTTCAGTTGTTCTGTTTTTATCGCGCAGGTGCAATGCGATTTAATGCGTTTTGCAACCGCGTGATACACAGACTCATTGAAATGAATGGGTCCGGATTCAGTGCGGGCGCAATGTGTTCACATCACGCATTGCACCCGAGCGGAAAACTCGTGTGGAAGGGGCCGATCAGATCAAATCAGTGGTGTAACCTGGAGGGGAGCAGTGGGGCAATAAGGGGGCCAAACTGTTACAGACAATGCAGTCACAAGTCATCAGAGCGTGTGCTCCCGGCTCGCTAATACACTGCGCAGCCGCTCCAGTGCAGAGCAAATGCCTGCATCACAAAGTCCACGGTCTCTGAGCAGTGTCCCGGCGTGTACCAGTGCTCTGCCATGGGAATCATGTGGATTGGGACTGGCACAGCGCGCTCAGAGTGGTGCTAGTGACATCCTCATGGGCCTGCTGTGCATGCACCATTTGGCCCCCACTGTGATATCCCCCAAGGCCGGTACATTTATGGCACAAGGTTAAAGGGGCATTCTGTTTATGTAACGTTACTCCCTATCCACGGGGGAGAACTATTAGATTTGTGAGGGCAGTGGCGTACACACAATCCATGGGGTCCCAGTGCGAAACTGATCCTTGGGGCCCCCTCCCCGTTGACGCAAACCCCGCCCGCTCCCCAACCTGCCTCCACCCCCTGTACGCTGTATGTGCTCAGGCGCGGAAACAAGGAGCACTGGGCAGTGGTGTGCCTAGGGTGTTTGGCCCCCAGGGTGGGTCCTTTCTCTGCCCCCCCCCCCCCCTCCCCAATACATGACCACATACCTCTTACATCCAGGGACATCTCCGGTCATGGAGACCTTCTCTTTCCTCTTCTCCTCCGTTAGACCGCCATGACCAATTCCTCCAGCCGCATCTCGTCTCTACAGAGTTTGTTACAGACACGTTCGATTCCTCAGTTTTTATATCAACGTCCCCGTCCTGGTGTCCCCACAGTGTCACCCTGCTGCCACCCCCAATACTGTGCCCGTGGTGCCCCCCAATGTCCCAGGGACTATACTGCTGGAAAAATAGTGACCCCCAGGAGACATAATGGGGTCATTTATCAGACTGGTGTAAAGCAGAACTGGATTTCCAAAAGAGCTGTCAAATATGAACGGTGGAATCTGATTGGCTGTTATGGGCGACTAAGCCCGATCTACTTTACAGCGGTTTGATGAATTACCCCAAATGTCCCTATAGTGTCCACAGCAGCTATACTGCCCCCTAGAGTGCCCCCAGTAATAATACCACCCTATATTGTGCTCCAGGCAGTAATCCCTGTATAGTGTCCCCAAAAACAATAGAATTGCCCCTACAGTGCCTCCCCAATAGCAACGCTCCCCACGCTGCCCCTATATAGTCATTTCTCCCACACTGCCCCCCACAGTAATCCCCCCACAGTAATTTCCCCCCCCCCTCCCCCCCACACACACTTATTTCACCGACACTGACTCCATATAGTAATCACTCCCATAATCATTTGCCCCCACATGTCCCCCCACACTGCCCCCCCCCACATAGTAGTTTCCCCCACACAGTAATTTCCCCCACACTGCCCCCCACAAAGTAGTTTCCCCCACACTGCCCCCCACACACAGTAGTTTCCCCCACAGTGCCCCCCCCACACACACAGTAGTTTCCCCCACACTGCCCCCCACACAGTAGTTTCCCCCACACTCCCCCACACAGTTGTTTCCCCACACTGCCCCCCACACAGTAGTTTCTCTACAAACTGCCCCCACACAGTAGTTTCCCACACTGCCCCCACACAGTAGTTTCCACCACAGTGTCCCCAACACAGTAGTTACCCCACACTGCCCCCCACACAGTGGTTTCCCACACACTGCCCCCTCACAGTGGTTTCCCCACACTGCCCCTCACACTGCCCCCACACAGTAGTTTCCCCACACTGCCCCCACACAGTGGTTTCCCCACGCCCCACAGTGGTTTCCCCACACTGCCCCCTCACAGTAGTTTCCCACACACTGCCCCCCACACAGTAGTTTCCCCACTGCCCCACACAGTGGTTTCCCACACTGCCCCCACAAGTGGTTTCCCCACACTGCCCCCCACACAGTGGTTTCCCTCACACTGTCCCCCACACAGTGGTTTCCCCACACTGCCCCCACACAGTGGTTTCCCCACACTGTCCCCCACACAGTGGTTTCCCCACACTGCCCCCAACACAGTAGTTTCCCCCACACTGCCCCCACACAGTGGTTTCTCACGCACCCCACAGTGGTTTCCCCACACTGCCCCCACACGTGGTTTCCCCACACTGTACTTCCCACACAGTAGTTTCCCCACACTGCCCCCACACAGTGGTTTCCCCACACTGCCCCCCACAGTGGTTTCCCCACACTGCCCCCACACAGTAGTTTCCCCACACTGCCCCCACACAGTGGTTTCCCCACACTGCCCCCACACAGTAGTTTCCCCACACTGCCCCCACACAGTTGTTTTCCCACACTGCCCCCACACAGTAGTTTCCCCACACTGCCCCCACACAGTAGTTTCCCACACTGCCCCCACACAGTGGTTTCCCCACACTGCCCCCTCACAGTGGTTTCCCCACACTGCCCACCACACAGTAGTTTCCCCACACTGCCCCCACACAGTAGTTTCCTCCCACACTGCCCCCACACAGTGGTTTCCCCACACTGCCCCCACACAGTAGTTTCCCCACACTGCCCACCACACAGTGGTTTCCCCACACTGCCCCCACACAGTAGTTTCTCCACACTGCCCCCCCACCACACAGTAGTTTCCCCACACTGCCCCCACACAGTGGTTTCCCCACACTGCCCCCCACACAGTAGTTTCCCACACACTGCCCCTCACACAGTAGTTTCCCCACACTGCCCCCACACAGTAGTTTCCCCACACTGCCCCCCACACAGTAGTTTCCCCACACTGACCCCACACAGTGGTTTCTCCACACTGCCCCCACACACACACACAGTAGTTTCCCACACTGCCCCCACACAGTAGTTTCCCCACACTGACCCCCACACAGTAGTTTCCACACACTGACCCCCACACAGTAGTTTCCCCACACTGCCCCCCACACAGTAGTTTCCCCACACTGCCCCCACACAGTAGTTTCCCCCACTGCCTCACAGTGGTTTCCCCACACTGCCCCCACACAGTAGTTTCCCCACACTGCTAGTTTCCCACACAGTAGTTTCCCCACACTGCCCCCACACAGTAGTTTCCACACACTGCCCCCACACAGTAGTTTCCCCACACTGCCCCCACACAGTAGTTTCCCCACACTGCCCCCACACAGTGGTTTCCCACACTGCCCCCACACAGTGGTTTCCCCACACTGCCCCACACAGTAGTTTCCCACACTGCCCCACACAGTAGTTTCCCACACTGCCCCACACAGTAGTTTCCCACACTGCCCCCACACAGTAGTTTCCCACACTGCCCCCACACAGTAGTTTCCCCACACTGCCCCCACACAGTAGTTTCCCACACTGCCCACACAGTAGTTTCCCCACACTGCCCCCACACAGTAGTTTCCCCACTCACCACTGTAGTTTCCCCACACAGTAGTTTCCCCACACTGCCCCCTCACACAGTAGTTTCCCCCACACTGCCCCCACACAGTAGTTTCCCACACTGCCCCCACACAGTAGTTTCCCCACACTGCCCCCACACAGTGGTTTCCCCACACTGCCCCCACACAGTGGTTTCCCCACACTGCCCCACACAGTAGTTTCCCACACTGCCCCCACACACAGTGGTTTCCCACACTGCCCCCCACACAGTAGTTTCCCCACACTGCCCCCACACAGTGGTTTCCCACACACTGACCCCACACAGTGGTTTCCCACACACTGCCCCCACACAGTAGTTTCCCCACACTGCCCCCACACACAGTAGTTTCCCCCACAGTGCCCCCACACACACAGTAGTTTCCCCACACTGCCCCCACACAGTAGTTTCCCCACACTGCCCCCACACAGTAGTTTCCCACACTGCCCCCACACAGTAGTTTCCCACACTGCCCCACACACAGTAGTTTCCCCCACACTGCCCTCACACAGTAGTTTCCCCACACTGCCCCCCACACAGTAGTTTCCCCACACTGCCCCCACACAGTAGTTTCCCACACACTGCCCCCACACAGTGGTTTCCCCACTGCCCCCACACAGTAGTTTCCCCCACACTGCCCCCACCACAGTAGTTTCCCCACACTGCCCCCACACAGTGGTTTCCCCACACTGCCCCCACACAGTAGTTTCCCCACACTGCCCCCACACAGTAGTTTCCCCACACTGCCCCCACACAGTAGTTTCCCCACACTGCCCCCCACACAGTAGTTTCCCACACAGTGCCCCTCCACACAGTAGTTTCCCCACACTGCCTCCCACACAGTAGTTTCCCCACACTGCCCCCACACACAGTAGTTTCCCCACACTGCCCCCACAGTAGTTTCCCCACACTGCCCCCACACAGTAGTTTCCCCCACACTGCCCTCCACACAGTAGTTTCCCCCACACTGCCCCCCACACAGTAGTTTCCCCCACACAGTAGTTTCCCACACACTGACCTCCCACACAGTGGTTTCCCCACACTGCCCCCCACAGTGGTTCCCACTCACACACAGTAGTTTCCCCACAGTGCCCCCACACACACACAGTAGTTTCCCCACACTGCCCCCCACACAGTAGTTTCCCACACTGCCCCCACACAGTGGTTTCCCACACACTGCCCCCACACAGTAGTTTCCCCACACTGCCCCCCACACAGTAGTTTCCCCACACTGCCCCCACACACAGTAGTTTCCCCACAGTGCCCCCCACACACAGTAGTTTCCCCACACTGCCCCCACACAGTAGTTTCCCCACACTGCCCCCCACACAGTGGTTTCCACACACTGTCCCCCACACAGTGGTTTCCCCACACTGCCCCCACACAGTGGTTTCCCCACACTGCCCCCACACAGTAGTTTCCCCACACTGCCCCCCACACAGTAGTTTCCCCACACAGTAGTTTCCCCACACTGCCCCCACACAGTGGTTTCCACACTGACCCCACACAGTAGTTTCCCACACTGCCCCCCACACAGTAGTTTCCCACACACTGCCCCCACACAGTAGTTTCCCCACACTGCCCCACACAGTAGTTTCCCCACACTGCCCCCACACAGTAGTTTCCCCCACACTGCCCCCCACACAGTAGTTTCCCCACACTGCCCCCACAGTAGTTTCCCCACACTGCCCCACACAGTAGTTTCCACAGTGCCCACACACACAGTAGTTTCCCCACACTGCCCCCACACACAGTAGTTTCCCCCACAGTGCCCCCCACACAGTAGTTTCCCACACACTGCCCCCACACAGTAGTTTCCACACACTGCCCCCCACACAGTAGTTTCCCACACACTGCCCCCACACAGTAGTTTCCACACACTGCCCCCACACAGTAGTTTCCCACACTGCCCCCACACAGTAGTTTCCACACACTGCTTCATATAGTAATTTCCCCCCCACAATCATTTGCCCACCACATAGTATCCCACCATAATTTTTTTCCCCCCACATATCCTCCTGTGTCCCCCTCCCAATGTCCCCCAAAGTTGGCACATAAAAATAAAATAAAAGCTAAATACCCCCCTGCGCTTGCTTGCAGAGAAGGCGCGCACACTTCACTGTGCTGCTGTGTCCCGGCACGTCATCACGCACGCCTGCGCTGGGATAGACAAGACCTATTAGGCCTGAAGCCTATGGCAATGATCGGCAGCGGGGCAGGGAACTATGCACCCCCGTGCCCCACCGCAGTATGAGTGTCAGCGCTCATTCTGGCACCCCACACCCCACAGAGAGCCCCGACACTGGGCCCGGGTACAGCTCTACTGCAGGGGCCCACAAGCAGCCGGGCACCCTTGAGTGCCAGGCCCGGTCGCAACTGTGACCGCTGCGACCCCTGTATGTCCGCGCCTGCATGAGGGTCCTACAGCTGGGACTCCCACCAATCAGGAGAAAAGGACCTTGTACTCTGTGGAGCCTCCTGAAGCGAACGGAGCAGTCAGCTGGGCATGCAACCGCTCCAGTCATTTCTGTGGCAGCTCACGAGACCACCGAGCACAGCGCTTCTGTGGGGTTCCACATTTTGCGGACATTTTCTGATAATTGATTTCTCCATATGACTCTTCTTTGCAGCCTCAGCTCACCGAGTGTAGAACAGTAAGTGAGACTGAAGGAGCACAGAACCACCGGGAGCTCCTGAAAGAGAGTCCAGTTCTGGTAAGAAACCTCTTCTGCCTCCACCATTCTCCTGGCACACGTCCCACAGAACATACTGATCCAGTAGAGTCAGTGAGAGGGTCCACGGCGCTGCCCACATGTCCACACTTACATTCTATAGCATGTACAAGAATCTCCACCTATCCCTGTCCCTAACCTAACAGAAAACTGATCCATACCGACCAATGCAAGAGAATTAGAGGCAGGTGGGGAGACCACAACCCAGACATGGCGTGGGGAGACCACAACCCAGACATGGCGTGGAGAGACCACAACCCAGACATGGCGTGGGGAGACCACAACCCAGACATGGCGTGGAGAGACCACAACCCAGACATGGCGTGGAGAGACCACAACCCAGACATGGCGTGGAGAGACCACAACCCAGACATGGCGTGGGGAGACCACAACCCAGACATGGCGTGGAGAGACCACAACCCAGACATGGCGTGGAGAGACCACAACCCAGACATGGCGTGGAGAGACCATAACCCAGACATGGCGTGGAGAGACCACAACCCAGACATGGCGTGGAGAGACCACAACCCAGACATGGCGTGAGAGACCACAACCCAGACATGGCGTGGAGAGACCACAACCCAGACATGGCGTGGAGAGACCACAACCCAGACATGGCGTGGAGAGACCACAACCCAGACATGGCTTGGAGAGACCACAATCCCAGACATGGCGTGGAGAGACCACAACCCAGACATGGCTTGGAGAGACCACAATCCCAGACATGGTGTGGAGAGACCACAACCCAGACATGGCGTGGGGAGACCACAACCCAGACATGGCGTGGAGAGACCACAACCCAGACATGGCTTGGAGAGACCACAATCCCAGACATGGCGTGGAGAGACCACAACCCAGACATGGCTTGGAGAGACCACAATCCCAGACATGGTGTGGAGAGACCACAACCCAGACATGGCGTGGGGAGACCACAACCCAGACATGGCGTGGAGAGACCACAACCCAGACATGGCGTGGAGAGACCACAACCCAGACATGGCGTGGAGAGACCACAACCCAGACATGGCGTGGAGAGACCACAACCCAGACATGGCGTGGAGAGACCACAACCCAGACATGGCGTGGAGAGACCACAACCCAGACATGGCGTGGAGAGACCACAACCCAGACATGGCGTGGAGAGACCACAACCCAGACATGGCTTGGAGAGACCACAACCCAGACATGGTGTGGAGAGACCACAACCCAGACATGGCGGGTTACCTCCAAATTCAAGGAAGAGCCCCAAATGTGCTGACAGATCCCACACACTGGTAATGCCATTCCTGTCACTGCCATCAGAAGCACAACGTCTAGGGCATTAGACAAGACTTAGGCTTCATTGACAGGACACCCGAAAACTCTCCACTTCAGACCAACCCCTCCAGAATCAGTACGTGCTCGTGCTGACACTTCTCCTCTGTCCACAGAACTGCTCAGTCGGGACATGTCTCCGCGCTGTCTGTAGCATCAGCAATCTGACGGACAGGGGATCGGTGACCTTCACCATCAGTGGACCAGTGAGAAGACACTGGGAGACACAGGTCTTGTATACATCCCGGGGCGAGGTGACGTGTTGGCATTCTGCACCAATATCTCATGGTATTGTTATATTTTGGTTTCAGACTGAACAGGAGAAAGTGCTGCTCCAGAGCTCAGCGGAAATTCACTATGATACTCGGGTGTATTTTATGGAGCAGAACTTCACCAAAGCGCAGGTACCAGTTGTCCTGGGTTCTGTGGGACCCACTGTGTGAGCAGGAAGTCAAGTCTGTATTTGTTCCACATGGGCCAGTCAGTTGCTTGTTTATATGTGGCAGTGCTTATGTATGTGGCGGTTGTGTATGTGGGGGTTGTGTATGTGAGGGTTGTGTATGTGGCGGTTGTGTATGTGAGGGTTGTGTATGTGGCGGTTGTGTATGTGGCGGTTGTGTATGTGGCGGTTGTGTATGTGGCGGCTGTGTATGTGGCGGCTGTGTTTGTGGCGGTTGTGTATGTGGGGGTTGTGTATGTGGGGGCTGTGTATGTGGGGGCTGTGTATGTGGGGGCTGTGTATGTGGGGGCTGTGTATGTGGCGGCTGTGTATGTGGCGGCTGTGTATGTGGCGGCTGTGTATGTGGCGGCTGTGTATGTGGCGGTTGTGTATGTGGCGGTTGT
Source organism: Bufotes viridis (assembly GCA_033119425.1). Taxonomy (NCBI): domain Eukaryota; kingdom Metazoa; phylum Chordata; class Amphibia; order Anura; family Bufonidae; genus Bufotes; species Bufotes viridis. Next base: position 1,324,006 of record CM065595.1, on the reverse strand, counting down.
GTATGTGGCGGCTGTGTATGTGGGGTTGTGTATGTGGGGGCTGTGTATGTGTGGGCTGTGTATGTGGGGGCTGTGTATGTGGGGCTGTGTATGTGGCGGCTGTGTATGTGGCGGCTGTGTATGTGGCGGCTGTGTATGTGGCGGTTGTGTATGTGGCGGTTGTGTATGTGGCGGCTGTGTATGTGGGGGCTGTGTATGTGGGGGCTGTGTATGTGGGGGCTGTGTATGTGGGGGCTGTGTATGTGGCGGCTGTGTATGTGGCGGCTGTGTATGTGGCGGCTGTGTATGTGGCGGTTGTGTATGTGGCGGCTGTGTATGTGGCGGCTGTGTATGTGGCGGTTGTGTATGTGGCGGCTGTGTATGTGGCGGCTGTGTATGTGGCAGGCCGGTACATGTGCTGGGCCTGTATATCTGGTGGGTGTCACGATGTAAGAGGAGGGAAGGAACACCAGAATGACATCAGAAGGAAAATCACAAGGACCTCGGCCTCGAGGCTAGGGAAAGGGACATGGCCCAGACTCCTGTCAGTATGAATAGACCCTGAAGGGGGCAAGTTAACTATTTCCTTCCCATACTCAGCATTTTGAGATACATAGTGCATCGATGAGCCACTTCAACCAGTTACACACCGGAAGTGCATGGTTCTTCATAGCAAACATGGCATCACAGTAAACATTTTAACGTTTTTAGAAGTACAATAAACCTAGAGCAGTGAAGCACTGGGTCGCTGCTCATGTGGTAGGCCTGTGTTTGTCTGGGGTTTTCTTTGTGTAGTTTGACCCCTGGGACTGTTATCCGGGTGCACAGCAGCACGCCTCAATATCCCGGCTCTTTCTACGTGCCTCCTCCTCTCTGTCCTCATGGTCCTCTCTGCATTGTCCCACAGGCTCAGACAGTGTTGGAGGTAAACATGGAGTACAACTACCTTCCTGTAATCATCGGGAGCAGTGTCGGGGCCCTGGCCCTCCTGGCCCTGATCACTGCCGGCCTCTACAAGGTGAGCAGAAGACATGGTCATTATGACACTGTTCACACTACAGACTAACTTCATCCTATAATTAACGATTCCTAGATGGACTGGAAACTGATATTAGGCCAAACCCCTGGGACAGGCTGAGGCCTGTGTGCAGCGCTACAGCTAAAGGGGGTCCCGATCACAGATGATCCACCGTCCTCCTTGTCCCCTCAGGTTCCCCCAAGGACTTTACTACTGGGGGCAATGAGGAGAACTCCTGCTGTGAAGGGTCTCATACCGCAGCCTATAGATCAGTGCCGCAGTCCCCATCATTTATCACGCTGTTCTCTTTGTCACTGTCAGGTTTCTTCATGATATTATTGTCTTCTCCTCTGTAGGTTGGATTCTTTAAGCGCAAATACAAGGAGATGCTGGAGAACCCAGCGGGTGACAGTGCGGGAGATGCCACCGCTACAGATCCCCCAACCAACGGAGGTCCAGAATGAGGAGGACAGACTGTAATCCCAAATAATCTGCCCTCTGCTCTGTGCAAGATACAGAGCTTCTCCATATCAGCCCTCCTCATTATCTACCCCGCAGATATTCTAGTCCATTCTATATTGGATGGTCATATACATTATATGCTCATTCAGTCAACAGCTGCTTCTCCTGATGTCCCTCAGCTCACCAAACACACATTCAGCCAAGTGTATATGTGTTCTGAATGGAAAGGAGGCCACCGCCAGACCCCTCCAGACACCTCTGTCCACCTCCAGACACCTCTGTCCACCTCCAGGCTCCTCTGTCCTCCTCCAGACTCTGCTGTCCTCCTCCAGGCTCTGCTGTCCTCCTCCAGGCTCCTCTGTCCACCTCCAGGCTCCTCTGTCCACCTCCAGGCTCCTCTGTCCACCTCCAGACTCTGCTGTCCTCCTCCAGACTACTCCTCTATCCTCCTCCAGGCTCCTCTGTCCACCTCCAGACTCTGCTGTCCTCCTCCAGGCTCCTCTGTCCTCCTCCAGACTCTGCTGTCCTCCTCCAGGCTCCTCTGTCCTCCTCCAGGCTCCTCTGTCCACCTCCAGACTCTGCTGTCCTCCTCCAGGCTCCTCTATCCTCCTCCAGGCTCCTCTGTCCACCTCCAGGCTCCTCTGTCCTCCTCCAGACTCTGCTGTCCTCCTCCAGGCTCCTCTATCCTCCTCCAGGCTCCTCTGTCCACCTCCAGGCTCCTCTGTCCACCTCCAGACTCGGCTGTCCTCCTCCAGGCTCCTGCTGTCCTCCTCCAGACTCTGCTGTCCTCCTCCAGGCTCCTCTGTCCTCCTCCAGGCTCCTCTGTCCTCCTCCAGGCTTCTCCTCTGTCCTTCTCCAGGCTACTCCTCTGTCCCCTCCCCCAGACTACTCCTCTGTCCCCTCCTCCAGGCTCCTCTGTCTCTTCCTCTGTCCTCCTCCAGGCTACTCCTGTTTCCTCCACCAGAATAACCAGAGTACCCATGTTACGCCCCATCTCCTCTCTATATACAGTATGTTGCCATGGTATTATGTGACGGGTACCCTTGTTACGCCCCATCTCCTCTCTATATACGGTATGTTGCCGTGGTATCATGTGATGGATACCCTTGTTATGCCCCGCCTCCTCTCTATATACGGTATGTTGCCATAGTATCATGTGATGGGTGCCTTTGTTACGTCCCGCCTCATTTCTATATACGGTATGTTGCCATGGTATCATGTGACGGGTACCCGTGTTATGCCCCGCCTCCTCTCTATATACGGTATGTTGCCATAGTATCATGTGATGGGTACCCTTGTTATGCCCCGCCTCCTCTCTATATATGGTATGTTGCCGTGGTATCATGTGACTGGTATCATGTGACGAGTACCCATGTTACGCCCTATCTCTTCTCTATATACGGTATGTTGCCATGGTATCATGTGATGGGTACCCGTGTTATGCCCCGCCTCCTCTCTATATATGGTATGCTGCCATAGTATTATGTGATGGGTACCCTTGTTATGCCCCGCCTCCTCTCTATATATGGTATGTTGCCGTGGTATCATGTGACGAGTACCCATGTTACGCCCCATATCCTCTCTATATACGGTATGTTGCCATGGTATCATGTGATGGATACCCTTGTTATGCCTCACCTCCCTCTCTATATACGGTATGTTGCTGTGGTATCATGTGATGGGTACCTTTGTTACACCCCGCCTCCTCTCTATATACGGTATGTTGCCGTGGTATCATGTGATGGGTACCTTTGTTACACCCCGCCTCCTCTCTATATACGGTATGTTGCCGTGGTATCATGTGACGGGTACCCGTGTCATGCCTCACCTCCCTCTCTATATACGGTATGTTGCCGTGGTATCATATGATGGGTACCTTTGTTACACCTCACCTCCCTCTCTATATACGGTATGTTGCCGTGGTATCATATGATGGGTACCTTTGTTACGCCTCACCTCCCTCTCTATATACGGTATGTTGCCGTGGTATCATATGACGAGTACCCGTGTTATCCCCCGTCCCCTCTATATAAACAGCGGTTGAGACCTCGGGGGTCTACAAAGCTCTCAAGGTTTGTTCTTTGTCCTAATAAATGAGTTCTGCTGATTCTTGTGGTGGCGTTCTTCATGAGGCGCTGCAGTTACCTAGGAGCGTGTCAATGTCCATCTTGTAGAAAGGCTTCCTCAGGTAGTTCCTCCTGTCAGTATGACCTGAAACAAGGCAGGGGTCTTACACCATCTTCACAGAGCTGACTACCTCACGGACACCTCGCTGACCAGGCTTCTGACAACTGGAGCAGCGCCATGAAGAGGACTTCTCAGACAGGCCTGTTGTATAGGCCTCTCCAGAGATCCGGGGCCCCCGGGATATCGTTATCTTCCAGGCTGCTGCGGTCACATGGGAGACCAGAGTAGGAGTCAAATCCCTCCCCACAACAGGTCCTTTTTCTCTTTTTGATTCTTTACAATTCTCAAGATCTTTGTTTACTGTCAGTGAATGGGACCTTCTTGTACTAGCATGCTGAAAATAAGGAGCTAAATCCACATCAAAATTTCAAGTGCTTTTAATGCAGTTTTTAGCTGATTGAATTCATTGCAAATTCCCTTTTGGAATCTGTGTGGTGAAGGAACATGAGACTTTTCTCTATAGCCGGATTATTAATCAACACAGAAAAGCACTGCAGCGTATGAACAACAGCACCGATATCCAAATGGGAGGCGAAGCCGGTGTGGAAAATTCACCAAATTCCACATGGAAAATCCACAGTGTGAACAGTACACAAACCCTAATGCATACAGACCTCCAAACAAGACCACCAAATACAGACCCTATAAATACATTTGAACCCAGCAGCTGCTCCTCTGCCTCCTTGATGCTTTTTTCTGTAGCTTGAGAATGTTCAGAGGTCATGTGATCATCAGCAGGTCCTTAAGAGCTGATGATCATGAGAAGGTCCTTTAGATTTGATGTGATCATCAGAAGGTCCTTCAGAGTTTGTGTGATCATTAGCAGATCTTTCAGGGCTCATGTGACCATCAGCAGGTCCTTTAGAGTTCACAAAATCATCAGCAGGTCCTTCAGAGCTTATGTGATCATCAGAAGGTCCTTCAGAGTTCATGTGATTATCAGCAGATCTTCCAGAGCTCATGTGATTATCAGCAGGTCCTTCAGAGCTCACAAGATCCTCAGCAGATCCTTCAGAGCTCACAAGATTATCAGCAGATCCTTCAGAGTTCATGTGATCTTCAGTAGATCCTTAAGAGCTCATGTGATCATCAGCAGGTTCTTCAGAGGTCACATGATCATCAGCAGATCCTTCAGAGCTCATGTGATCATCAGCAGGTCCTTCAGAGCTCATGTGTTCATTAGCAGGTCCTTTAGAGCCCATGTGTTCATTAGCAGGTTCTTCTGAGCTCATGTGATCATCACCAGGTCCTTCAGAGCTCATGTGATGATTAGCAGGTCCTTCAGAGCTCATGTGATCCTTCAGAGCTCATGTGTTCGTTAGGAGGCCCTTCAGAGCTCAAGTATTTATTAGTAGGTCCTTCAGAGCTCATGTGTTCATTAGCATGTCTTTAAGAGCTCATGTGATCCTCAGCAGATCCTTTAGAGCTCAGGTGTTCATTAACAGGTCCTTCAAAGCTCACAAGATCATCAGCAAGTCCTTCAGAGCTCATAAGATTATCAGCAGAACCTTTAGAGCTCATGTGTTCATCAGAAGCTCCTTCAGAACTCATGATCATCAGCGGTCCTTCGGCGCTCACAAGATCATCAGCAGGTCCTTCAGAGGTCACAAGATCATCAGCAGGTCCTTCAGAGCTCACAATATCATCAGCAGGTCCTTCAGAGCTCATGTGTTCATCAGAAGCTCCTTCAGAACTCGTGATCATCAGCGGTCCTTCAGCGCTCACAAGATCATCAGCAGGTCCTTCAGAGCTCATGTGTTCATTAGAAGCTCCTTCAGAGCTCACAAGATCATCATCAGGTCCTTCAGAGCTCACAAGATCATCAGCAGGTTCTTCAGAGCTCACAAGATCATCAGCAGGTCCTTCAGAACTCGTGATCATCAGCGGTCCTTCAGAGCTCACAAGATCATCAGCAGTTTCTTCAGAGCTCACAAGATCATCAGCAGGTCCTTCAGAGCTCACAAGATCATCAGCAGGTCCTTCAGAGCTCACAAGATCATCAGCAGGTCCTTCAGAGCTCACAAGATCATCATTAGGTCCTTCAGAGCTCACAAGATCATCAGCAGGTTCTTCAGAGCTCACAAGATCATCAGCAGGTCCTGCAGAAAGCAGCACAAAGCAGTTTTACCGCCCATGCTATAATCCACCATTGCGTGTCTGCGGTGTGTATTATGTCAGTATTGTATCGGTCATCAGGGTAGATTGTTTCATGGCCCGCCATCATGGATTAGTTTAGTTGTGATGAGAGGATTTAATTCCCGTGGTTCGGACACTATACTGCCTGATTATTCCTGCTGTGACAGAATGGTCATATGTTACTTCTTCTCACCTGCCACACTGCTGTGAGCGGCGGGTTCACATACTTTTAAGTGCACACTGATTGAAGGGGAATGACATTTACATCATAGGGCGCTGGTTCACATTGACTGGCTTTCATGTCCCGCTTGATATCGTGAGTCATCCCTGCATGAAGGGGTTAAATCCGTTCCCAGCACCATGTGTGAAACCGCAGGAAGCCGGAGGGACATGTTCCTGCCACAAGGTTTCTTTCACTTTCAATAAATTTACGAGAACTGCAGCTGAATATGAATGACCCTGGCCCAGGGGTAAATCTGTAGGAAAGTATGGACGCCCCAAACCTGCAAGTAAAGAGGACACTGTTAGTGTCAGGGGGTCAGGCTTCCAATGCATGCAGTGAAGTGATATCACTCCCGAAGCAGTAAAGGCACTAAAATGGGCCCCAGGGCTACTCCTACGTTCTCCCTGGTAGGTCCACAACTCACAAGAAACAGAGATCTGATCTGTGTTCTTAGTAGAAATGCCATCTATCAAGCCCTAAACCTCCAAGTAATAGGGTCGTCCAGAGACAATCCAGAATAATATGGCTGCTGGCCGCATACACTGCCACATACTACGGTGAGGACTACTGATCCTGGTGCACAGTAGACCCCTCAGAGGGATACACTGCCACATACTACGGTGAGGACTACTGACCCTGGTGCACAGTAGACCCCTCAGAGGGATACACTGCCACATACTACGGTGAGGACTACTGATCATGTTGCACAGTAGACCCCTCAGAGGGATACACTGCCAAATACTACGGTGAGGACTACTGATCCTGGTGCACAGTAGACCCCTCAGAGGGATACACTGCCACATACTACGGTGAGGACTACTGATCATGGTGCACAGTAGACCCCTCAGAGGGATACACTGCCACATACTACGGTGAGGACTACTGATCCTGGTGCACAGTAGACCCCTCAGAGGGATACACTGCCATATATTACGGTGAGGACTACTGACCCTGGTGCACAGTAGACCCCTCAGAGGGATACACTGCCAAATACTACGGTGAGGACTACTGATCCTCGTGCACAGTAGACTCCTCAGAGGGATACACTGCCACATACTACGATGAGGACTACTGATCCTGGTGCACAGTAGACCCCTCAGAGGGATACACTGCCACATACTACGATGAGGACTACTGATCATGGTGCACAGTAGACCCCTCAGAGGGATACACTGCCACATACTACGGTGAGGACTACTGATCCTGGTGCACAGTAGACCCATCAGAGGGATACACTGCCAAATACTACGGTGAGGACTACTGATCCTGGTGCACAGTAGACCCCTCAGAGGGATACACTGCCAAATACTACGGTGAGGACTACTGATCCTGGTGCACAGTAGACCCCTCAGAGGGATACACTGCCACATACTACGGTGAGGACTACTGATCCTGGTGCACAGTAGACCCCTCAGAGGGATACACTGCCACATACTACGGTGAGGACTACTGACCCTGGTGCACAGTAGACCCATCAGAGGGATACACTGACACATACTACGGTGAGGACTACTGATCCTGGTGCACAGTAGACCCTTCAGAGGAATACACTGCCACATACTACGGTGAGGACTACTGATCCTGGTGCACAGTAGACCCCTCAGAGGGATACACTGCCACATACTACGATGAGGACTACTGATCCTGGTGCACAGTAGACCCCTCAGAGGGATACACTGCCATATACTAAGGGGAGGACTACTGACCCTGGTGCATAGTAGACCCCTCAGAGGGATACACTGCCATATACTAAGGGGAGGACTACTGATCCTGGTGCACAGTAGACCCCTCAGAGGGATACACTGCCACATACTACGGTGAGGACTACTGATCCTGGTGCACAGTAGACCCCTCAGAGGGATACACTGCCACATACTACGGTGAGGACTACTGATCCTGGTGCACAGTAGACCCCTCAGAGGGATACACTGCCACATACTACGGTGAGGACTACTGATCCTGGTGCACAGTAGACCACTCAGAGGGATACACTGCCACATACTACGGTGATGACTACTGATCCTGGTGCACAGTAGACCCCTCAGAGGGATACACTGCCACATACTACGGTGAGGACTACTGATCCTGGTGCACAGTAGACCCCTCAGAGGGATACACTGCCACATACTACGGTGAGGACTACTGATCCTGGTGCACAGTAGACCCCTCAGAGGGATACACTGCCACATACTACGGTGAGGACTACTGACCCTGGTGCACAGTAGACCCATCAGAGGGATACACTGACACATACTACGGTGAGGACTACTGATCCTAGTGCACAGTAGACCCCTCAGAGGGATACACTGCCACATACTACGGTGAGGACTACTGATCCTAGTGCACAGTAGACCCCTCAGAGGGATACACTGCCATATACTAAGGGGAGGACTACTGATCCTGGTGCACAGTAGACCCCTCAGAGGGATACACTGCCATATACTAAGGGGAGGACTACTGATCCTGGTGCATAGTAGACCCCTCAGAGGGATACACTGCCACATACTACGATGAGGACTACTGATCCTGGTGCACAGTAGACCCTTCAGAGGGATACACTGCCACATACTACGGTGAGGACTACTGATCCTGGTGCACAGTAGACCCCTCAGAGGGATACACTGCCACATACTACGGTGAGGACTACTGATCCTGGTGCACAGTAGACCCTTCAGAGGGATACACTGCCACATACTACGGTGAGGACTACTGATCCTGGTGCACAGTAGACCCTTCAGAGGGATACACTGCCACATACTACGATGAGGACTACTGATCCTGGTGCACAGTAGACCCCTCAGAGGGATACACTGCCACATACTACGGTGAGGACTACTGATCCTGGTGCACAGTAGACCCCTCAGAGGGATACACTGCCACATACTACGGTGAGGACTACTGATCCTGGTGCACAGTAGACCCCTCAGAGGGATACACTGCCACATACTACGGTGAGGACTACTGATCCTGGTGCACAGTAGACCCTTCAGAGGGATACACTGCCACATACTACGGTGAGGACTACTGATCCTGGTGCACAGTAGACCCTCAGAGGGATACACTGCCACATACTACGGTGAGGACTACTGATCCTGGTGCACAGTAGACCCCTCAGAGGGATACACTGCCACATACTACGGTGAGGACTACTGATCCTGGTGCACAGTAGACCCCTCAGAGGGATACACTGCCACATACTACGGTGAGGACTACTGATCCTGGTGCACAGTAGACCCCTCAGAGGGATACACTGCCACATACTACGGTGAGGACTACTGATCCTGGTGCACAGTAGACCCCTCAGAGGGATACACTGCCAAATACTACGGTGAGGACAACTGATCCTGGTGCACAGTAGACCCCTCAGAGGGATACACTGCCACATACTACGATGAGGACTACCGATCCTGGTGCACAGTAGACCCCTCAGAGGGATACACTGCCACATACTACGATGAGGACTACTGATCATGGTGCACAGTAGACCCCTCAGAGGGATACACTGCCAAATACTACGGTGAGGACTACTGATCCTGGTGCACAGTAGACCCCTCAGAGGGATACACTGCCACATACCACGGTGAGGACTACTGATCCTGGTGCCCAGTAGACCCCTCAGAGGGATACACTGCCACATACTACGGTGAGGACTACTGATCCTGGTGCACAGTAGACCCCTCAGAGGGATACACTGCCACATACTACGGTGAGGACTACTGATCCTGGTGCACAGTAGACCCCTCAGAGGGATACACTGCCACATACTACGGTGAGGACTACTGATCCTGGTGCACAGTAGACCCCTCAGAGGGATACACTGCCACATACTATGGTGAGGACTACTGATCCTGGTGCACAGTAGACCCCTCAGAGGGATACACTGCCACATACTACGGTGATGACTACTGATCCTGGTGCACAGTAGACCCCTCAGAGGGATACACTGCCACATACTACGATGAGGACTACTGATCCTGGTGCACAGTAGACCCCTCAGAGGGATACACTGCCACATACTACGATGAGGACTACTGATCCTGGTGCACAGTAGACCCCTCAGAGGGATACACTGCCACATACTACGGTGAGGACAACTGATCCTGGTGCACAGTAGACCCCTCAGAGGGATACACTGCCACATACTACGGTGAGGACTACTGATCCTGGTGCACAATAGACCCCTCAGAGGGATACACTGCCACGATGAGGACTACTGATCCTGGTGCACAGTAGACCCCTCAGAGGGATGTTCTAGAACAGTACAGAGTGGTGGAGCCTGCAGACTTCGAGGCAGGGAGGCTCACATCCGTGTCTACACAGATATTCTCAGTTCTGCAGAATTTTCACACATTTCACTAAGGAAGCTTTACAGCAGCAACAAGCCGTGAAACTGAACTGCACCCAACGCTAAGACCCGACACCCACCTCCGAAAACACAGGTGTGCACCCAGACATGGGGAGCACGCTGCACTACACACTGCTGCTGTGCCAGGGTAAGTGGCCGTCTGTCTGTGCCAATGTGTGTCATCAGATCAGGGCAGGAAGCATGTGCTCCACATTCCTCACTCCCTATCATGGTCTCTGCACTGTGACATCCAGCAAAGGGTTATCCAGGAAGGATAGAGTTAACTATGGCTGCTTCACCTGTCAGGTAGAACTGCAAAATCCTCCATCATACATACCCCCCACTAAGCAATGTCCTTCCCATCACAACTCCTTATCCCAAGACTTTTACCGCGCTACATCTGAGTTTTAGATTTTTCCACTTGTACCCAGGCTCGGACTGGCCCACAGGGGTACAGGGGAATCCCCCGGTGGGCCCCTGAGCAAGGTGGGCCCCTAGTCTCCCAACCCCTGCACAAGTGGCACATAACACATTAGTGTTTAGTGCACTACATACATATATTCAGTGTACAGCACCTCAACCAGCCTATGTTCATATAAAAAACTTGTCAATTTATTTATTATATTTGAATGTATTCATACGATGGGCCCTCAAAATAAATTTTACTGGAGGGCCCAAGGTACCCCAGTCCGACACTGCTTGTACCTATCATCCCCGGAAACTTCTCACTCCAAGCTCCGAGACTCCAGACTCCTGGCTCCTCTGTGCACCTCATAGGAGGTGATAAAGCATGGCCCATTCATCGGGTGTAGCTCTGAAGGGACGAACAATCCTAGTTATTAGGCAGGGGTTTCAGACCTCTCCCCCACAGCACCATCGCCACCATCATCACCATGTGGATAAGCTTATATCAAGGATTCCTATCTTCAGTTGTCTGGAGGGTTTTGCCATATTCTCTGGGATTCTGTTTTCCTCCACACTCTTCTGTTCCCCTCCAGACCTCTCTGTCCTCCTCTGGTCTCTTCTGTCCTCCTCCAGACCTCTCTGTCCTCCTGCAGTCTCCTCTGCCCTCTTCCTTTCTTCTCTGTTCTTCTGTCCTCCAGCACCACCTCTGTTCCCCTCCAGACTCCTCTGTCCTACTCCGGTCTTCCTCTGGTCTCATCCGTCCTCCTATGTTCAATTCTGTCTTCCTCTGGTCTCTTCTGTCTTCCATTCTTTTCTGTCCTCCTCCTGTCTTTCCTGTAGTCTCCTCCATCCTCCTCTGGTCCCCTCTGTCTTCCTCCACGCCCCTATGCTCCTCTCCAGACCCCTCTGTCCTTTTCCGGTCTCCTCTATCCTCCTCCGTTTTCTTCTGTCCTCCTCTAGTCTCCTATTTCCTCCTCCGGTGTCATTTGTCCTCCTTGGTTCTCCTTTCTCCTCTGTTGTCTTCTGTCCTCCTCTGTCCTCCTTCAGACCCCTCTGCTCTCCTCCAGTCAACTCTGTCTTCCTACTTTCTCTTCTGTCCTCCCTTTAGACTCCTCTGTTTTCCTCTGGTCTCTTCTGTCCTCCTCCGGTCTCATGTGTCCCCCCTTGGTCTCCTCTGTGTTCTTCTGGACTCTTTTGTCCTCCTCCGGTCTCATGTGTCCCCCCTTGGTCTCCTCTGTGTTCTTCTGGACTCATATGTCCTCCCTTGGGTCTCCTCTGTTTTCCTCTGGTCTCTTCTGTCCTCCTCCATTCTCTTCTGTCCTCCTCTGGTCTCATGTGTCCTCTCTTGGGTCTCCTCTGTTTTTCTCTGGTCTCTTCTGTCCTCCTCCGGTCTCACGTGTCCCCCCTTTGGTCTCCTCTGTTGTCCTCTGGTCTCTTCTGTCCTCCTCCATTCTCTTCTGTCCTCCTCCATTCTCTTCTGTCCTCCTCCGGTCTCATGTGTCCCCCCTTTGGTCTCCTCTGTTTTCCTCTGGTCTCTTCTGTGTTCCTCCGGTCTCATGTGTCCCCCCTTGGTCTCCTCTGTGTTCTTCTGGACTCTTCTGTCCTCCTCCGGTCTCATGTGTCCCCCCTTGGTCTCCTCTGTGTTCTTCTGGACTCATATGTCCTCCTCTGGTCTCCTTCGGTCTCCTCTGTTTTCCTCTGGTCTCTTTTGTCCTCCATTCTCTTCTGTCCTCCTCCGGCCTCACGTGTCCCCCCTTTGGTCTCCTCTGCTTTCCTCTGGACTCTTCTGTCCTCCTCCGGTCTCATGTGTCCCCCCTTTGGTCTCCTCTGTTTTCCTCTGGTCTCTTCTGTGTTCCTCCGGTCTCATGTGTCCCCCCTTGGTCTCCTCTGTGTTCTTCTGGACTCATATGTCCTCCTCTGGTCTCCTTCGGTCTCCTCTGTTTTCCTCTGGTCTCTTTTGTCCTCCATTCTCTTCTGTTCTCCTCCGGTCTCATGTGTCCTCTCTTGGGTCTCCTCTGTTTTTCTCTGGTCTCTTCTGTCCTCCTCCGGTCTCTTCTGTCCTTCTCTGTTCTCCTCTGTCCTCCATTCTTCTCTATCCTACTACAGACCCCTTATTTTGAAATCCCACATCTGCTATTAGGGGAAGGTCAGGACACCCCCACAGGGGCATAGCTATAGGTGTCTCAGTGGGTGCAATTGCGACAGGGACTTAATTCAAGGGGTCTCCCTGCCCTGCTGTTACTTCTAATAGGCCTCAGTCCTAGTGCTTGTAGCCTATCAGAGGTGGGCACAGTGTAATCATCATCGCACCACCTGAGCCGCACCGCGTACAAGTCAGAGAACCGGCCGGCAGAGGCCTGCCCCACACCGCCGACAGCTGATAAAGGTAAGCACTGGATTTGAGTTCATTGTGTTTTATTTGGCACCATGCTGTTGGGCCACTGTGAGAGCATCTACTGGAGGCACGAAATACCAGCATTTAGGGGGTATTTTTGTTCTGGTGCACATTATAAGAGGGTATTTTTGTTCTGGTGCACATTATAAGGGGGTATTTTTGTTCTGGTGCACATTATAAGGGGGTATTTTTGTTCTGGTGCACATTATAAGGGGGTATTTTTGTGCTGGTGCACATTATAAGGGGGTATTTTTGTTCTGGTGCACATTATAAGGGGGTATTTTTGTGCTGGTTCACATTATAAGAGGGTATTTTTGTTCTGGTTCACATTATAAGAGGGTATTTTTGTTCTGGTGCACATTATAAGGGGGTATTTTTGTGCTGGTGCACATTATAAGGGGGTATTTTTGTTCTGGTGCACATTATAAGGGGGTATTTTTGTGCTGGTTCACATTATAAGAGGGTATTTTTGTTCTGGTGCACATTATAAGGGGGTATTTTTGTACTGGCGCACATTATCAGGGGGTATTTTTGTACTGGCGCACATTATAAGAGGGTATTTTTGTTCTGGTGCACATTATCAGGGGGTATTTTTGTACTGGCGCACATTATAACGGGGTATTTTTGTTCCGGTGCACATTATAAGAGGGTATTTTTGTTCTGGTGCACATTATAAGGGGGTATTTTTGTTCTGGTGCACATTATAAGGGGGTATTTTTGTTCTTGTGCACATTATAAGGGGGTATTTTTGTACTGCCGCACATTATAAGGGGGTATTTTTGTACTGGCGCACATTATAAGGATGTATTTTTGTTCTGGTGCACATTATAAGAGGGTATTTTTGTACTGGCGCACATTATAAGGGGGTATTTTTGTACTGGCGCACATTATAAGGGGGTATTTTTGTTCTGGTGCACATTATAAGGGGGTATTTTTGTTCTGGTGCACATTATAAGGGGGTATTTTTGTTCTTGTGCACATTATAAGGGGGTATTTTTGTGCTGGTTCACATTATAAGGGGGTATTTTTGTACTGGCGCACATTATCAGGGGGTATTTTTGTACTGGCGCACATTATAAGAGGGTATTTTTGTTCTGGTGCACATTATCAGGGGGTATTTTTGTTCTGGTGCACATTATAAGGGGGTATTTTTGTACTGACGCACATTATAAGAGGGTATTTTTGTTCTGGTGCACATTATCAGGGGGTATTTTTGTTCTGGTGCACATTATCAGGGGATATTTTTGTACTGGCACACATTATAAGGGGGTATTTTTTGTTCTGGCACCGAGACTGTGGGGAATATGATTACTAGTATGGGCACAATGGGGACATTATTACTATTGGGGGTACTGTTAACACTATGCACTCTGGCAGATTATTTCTATTGGTGGGACTTTGGGGAGCACTATACTGTGGGGGGCACCGTGGCACAGTATCAGCTTAGCACAATTATTTTGGGAGGACATTATGTTTACACTAATAGTGTTGGCGCAGTTATTTTGTAAAGCACTGAGGGGGGCTATGCTGCACTCTTGCACCAGGGCTCATGAGCCTTCAGCTACGCCCCTGCCCCCATATACATTAGATGGTGGGCTGACCTCCTACTTATGGCAGGTTCAGCTGACATTGGACTAACGGGTAGAGGGTTTTAGTCAATGTCTGTCCGATGTCCGGAGCCTTCATCGTAACCTGATGTCACAGTTACTGAAGCCTGCAGTATAGAGAAGAACCATTATAAATGTATAATAGTCTTCTCCCACTGTGCATCGCTGATAGTTCTTCAACTCTCCTTCATTTTCTCCTCACTGAATAACCAGTGGTGGAGTCTAAAACCAGTGGTGGAGTCTAAAACCAGTGGTGAAGTCTAAAACCAGTGGTGGAGTCTAAAACCAGTGGTGGAGTCTAAAACCAGTGGTGGAGTCTAAAACCAGTGGTGGAGTCTGGTACTAGGGATGAAGCTTGGAGGAGCTGCTGGTGGGAAGGATGGACATGCTCTGTTGATGACCGCAGGTGTTTTCAGGTTGTCCCCCCTTGGTCCCTGAAGTTCAGCAGGGTAGATGTTAGATGAATAGCAATTGACTTGCCCCATGTTGCGTCTTTGCTCCTGAGTGCTCTCGTACCCTCCTCATAATACCCCGACAACCTCCTACTCTGCCCTTCCCTTCTACTGTTCCTGCTGGCATGATGGAGAAGAAGAGGGAGTGCTCCCCACGGTGCCTGCTCCCTGTGTCACCCTCACAGCAGTCGTTCCTCAATTCTGAACCTCCGACTCTGTCGTAACAATGCTGAGTACAGAGGCTGAGGCGTCAGTATCTGGCTGCACAGAATAACAGGAGCCTGAGCATGCGGAGTCAGTGGAAAGTCACCAGATGTCCAGGAAGGAAATGAGAGCAGACTGAGGCATGAGGCGACGACAGGAGGTGTAGATACAGCTACAACTTCCAGCTGCTGTCAGATCCACAATGAAGCCTCATCCACACCACCAAATCCAATCTGCACCCATTTTTTGTGGATTTGATATGGTCCCATTCATTTCAATCAGGCTGCCAAAAAATACTGTCTGCATCCCTATGTCCGCATGTCCATCCTGCATCTGCATACTGCATAATACATATGGTCGTTCGCATGAGGCCTAAATCAGTGAAAGGAACCAGACCTGAGTGGCTTCCTAGCGCCCTAACTCTGCAGACATTCACCTCATTCCCAGTAAGACTGAGCGCCCAACATTCAAGCAAACAGCAACCAGTCACCACCACACACGACTGGATGAGCGGCCGCATGACGCCCATAATATGGAAACACAACAACAGTACTATACTTTCTGTGTATTTTTGCTCATCTGTGGATGTCCTTCAAGACACCCATAAACAGGTTATGAAGGGGTTATTTAGGTACCCATTGCGGTGCCATGGTGCTGGTGGCATAGCTACCCATAAAAGGTGAAATAACGGAGGGTCATTTGTTTGATATCTCCAATGTAGTAAAGACCACATGAGTGTTGGTGGATTGAATAAATGTCTGTGACATTTGAGTCTTTAAGGTAACTGACGGCCTACCATAGAAGAAAGAGGTCTACGCAGTGTGGCAGAATTGGCATTGGAAATGGTTAGCATCCTGGCAGTTGTGTAGGCGTGGACCAATTTTGGGAAGGTGATAGAAATAGGATGTGGGCAAGCTGACATTGCAATAGTGGATGACCAGGGAGTGGTCATTACAATGGCTGATGACCAGGGAGTGGACATTACTGTAGTGGATGACCAGGGAGTGGTCATTACAATGGCTGATGACCAGGGAGTGGACATTACTGTAGTGGATGACCAGGGAGTGGACATTACAATAGCAGATGACCAGGGAGTGGACATTACAATGGCGGATGACCAGGGAGTGGACATTACAATGGCTGATGACCAGGGAGTGGACATTACAATGGCTGATGACCAGGGAGTGGACATTACAATGGCTGATGACCAGGGAGTGGACATTACAATGGCTGATGACCAGGGAGTGGACATTACAATGGCGGATGACCAGGGAGTGGACATTACAATAGCAGATGACCAGGGAGTGGACATTACAATGGGGGATGACCAGGGAGTGGACATTACAATGGCGGATGACCAGGGAGTGGTCATTACAATGGCTGATGACCAGGGAGTGGACATTACTGTAGTGGATGACCAGGGAGTGGACATTACAATAGCAGATGACCAGGGAGTGGACATTACAATGGCGGATGACCAGGGAGTGGACATTACAATGGCTGATGACCAGGGAGTGGACATTACAATGGCTGATGACCAGGGAGTGGACATTACAATAGCAGATGACCAGGGAGTGGACATTACAATAGCGGATGACCAGGGAGTGGACATTATAATAGCGGATGACCAGGGAGTGGACATTACAATAGCGGATGACCAGGGAGTGGACATTACAATATCGGATGACCAGGGAGTGGACATTACAATAGCAGATGACCAGGGAGTGGACATTACAATAGTGGATGACCAGGGAGTGGACATTACAATGGTGGATGACCAGGGAGTCGACATTACAATAGCGGATGACCAGGGAGTGGACATTACTGTAGTGGATGACCAGGGAGTGGACATTACAATAGCAGATGACCAGGGAGTGGACATTACAATGGTGGATGACCAGGGAGTGGACATTACAATGGTGGATGACCAGGGAGTGGACATTACTGTAGTGGATGACCAGGGAGTGGACATTACAATAGCAGATGACCAGGGAGTGGACATTACAATGGTGGATGACCAGGGAGTGGACATTACAATAGCGGATGACCAGGGAGTGGACATTACAATGGTGGATGACCAGGGAGTGGACATTACAATGGTGGATGACCAGGGAGTGGACATTACAATAGCGGATGACCAGGGAGTTCCAGGAGTGGACATTGCAATGGGGATGACGGGTGGACATTACAATGGTGGATGACCAGAGATTGGACATTACAATGAGGTGGATGACCAGGAGTGGACATTACAATAGTGGATGACCAGGAGGTGGACATTGCAATAGTGGATGACCAGGGAGTGGACATTACAATGGTGGATGACCAGGGAGTGGACATTACAATAGCGGATGACCAGGGAGTGGACATTACAATAGTGGATGACCAGGGAGTGGACATTACAATGGTGGATGACCAGGGAGTGGACATTACAATGGTGGATGACCAGGGAGTGGACATTACAATGGGGATGACCAGGGAGTGGACATTACAATAGTGGATGACCAGGGAGTGGACATTACAATGGTGGATGACCAGGGAGTGGACATTACAATAGCGGATGACCAGGGAGTGGACATTACAATGGGGGATGACCAGGGAGTGGACATTACAATAGTGGATGACCAGGGAGTGGACATTACAATGGTG
The DNA here is from genome assembly GCA_033119425.1 of Bufotes viridis. Lineage (NCBI taxonomy): Eukaryota > Metazoa > Chordata > Amphibia > Anura > Bufonidae > Bufotes > Bufotes viridis. The sequence goes on along the minus strand of CM065595.1, from coordinate 1,305,947 downwards.
GATGACCAGGGAGTGGACATTACAATATCGGATGACCAGGGAGTGGACATTACAATATCGGATGACCAGGGAGTGGACATTACAATATCGGATGACCATGGAGTGGACATAACAATGGCTGATGACCAGGGAGTGGACATTACTGTAGTGGATGACCAGGGAGTGGACATTACAATAGCAGATGACCAGGGAGTGGACATTACAATAGCAGATGACCAGGGAGTGGACATTACAATGGTGGATGACCAGGGAGTGGACATAACAATGGCTGATGACCAGGGAGTGGACATAACAATGGCAGATGACCAGGGAGTGGACATAACAATGGCTGATGACCAGGGAGTGGACATTACAATGGCGGATGACCAGGGAGTGGACATTACAATATCGGATGACCAGGGAGTGGACATTACAATATCGGATGACCAGGGAGTGGACATTACAATGGCGGATGACCAGGGAGTGGACATTATTGCACTATTATGTACATTCATGGGTGTTTTTATTGATTACAGTCTTATCTTCTGCGGCCGCCATCTTTGTGGACACAGAGCAGCCAGTCATCTTCCAGAACAATGACCGCAGCTTCGGACACCAGGTCGTACAGCTGAAAAAATGGTGAGGGAATGATCTGCTGCTTCCTCTAACCTACAGTGCCTTGGCCGCGTGCCTCGGGTCATTGTCTTTTAACCTTCGGCCCAGTCTGAGGTCCAAAGCTCAAAGGAAAGGAAATCTGTCCCCAGGATAATCGCTATTGGAGTAAAGCCGTGGCCTAATATCACTTAGTGCCTTACTTCCACATGTGCCTTTTTTCCAGCAATAGATGTTTTTTATCCTCTGAAAATCCAGTTTATTTGGTATTCAAATGAGCCAGTAAGGTGCCCAGAGGGCGGACTCCTGCATTATATGATATATTAATCCCATTATTTTTCTGGGTTATCCTTCGTCAGCCTGTGCACGGCATTTGGGCTGGTGCGTGACCTTTACATGCGGTACCATCGCGTTCTATTCTATTTGGCCTGTTCCCATGGCTACAGCGTGCTACGCATTCTCATGTGACCCTGTGTCACGTGGGGCGTGGCACACGTCAGTTGGGGGCGGGCCGGAGCGCGGTGACGATGGGTCTTACCACATGATTGACAGTTCCGGGTGCTGTGCATTTTGAGGCCTATAAATTACCCCGTTTCATATCCACTGCCTCCTGATGAAGCCGTTTTGGAGGCGAAACGCACGTCGAGGGTTTCTCTTTCTACACGGTAGACCCGACCATCGCCATTATGGGTATTTGATTATATTATGCCTGCGGTGTATTTATCTATTTGTAGTACTTTCAGGACGCCTATCGTGTGTTCCTGTGGTCATTATATTACTTATGGCCACCACTGGTACCATCAGATATATACCTGAGGCGCTTTATTATTCCAGTTATACGACTCCTGTTATTTCAGCGATATCGATATATATGGGCCCAGTTTGTTTCCCCCGTCTCTGCTTCGATTCTTCAATTCTGCAGTAATGCGATGGGGCTTTATTCCATCCGGCCTCTGCGATTCGATGTGTTTGTTAGTTATATGGGATTTCTAAATATACTATAGATTTTCATATATTGAGTGCTTTCTATTTTATGGCGAGTATTGGCACTTCTGATAGGTTGACAGGTGATAAGCGGCGCCTGGTTTCCACCAGACGTGTGTGACACGTAACGTGACATTACCACTCTTTTCTACGCTTCGCTACCACTTTCCATAAGTTAATATGTGTCCTACAAAGTACAGTCGTGGCCAAAAGTTTTGAGAATGACACAAATATTAGTTTTCTGCTGCTGAACGGCTGTTAGATCTTTGTTTCAGTTGTTTCTGTGATGCAGTGAAATATAATTACTCGCACTTCATACGTTTGAGAGCTTTTTATCGACAATTACGTGACATTTCTGCAGAGTCAGTATTTGCAGTGTTGGCCCTTCTTTTTCAGGACCTCTGCGATCCGACTGCGCAGCTCTCAGTCACCTTCTGGGCCAATTCCTGACTGATGCGACCCATTCTCTCATCATCACTTCTTGGAGTTTGTCAGAATTAGTGGGTTTCTGTTTGTCCCCCCCCCCCGCCTCTTGAGGATTGACCACAAGTTCTCAATGGGATTAAGATCTGGGGAGTTTCCAGGCCATCGACCCAAAATGTCCACGTTTTGGTCCCTGAGCCACTTAGTTATCACTTTTGCCTTATGGCACGGCGCTCCATCCTGCTGGAAAATGCATTGTTCTTCACCAAACTGCTGTTGGATTGTTGGAAGAAGTTGCTGTTGGAGGGGGTTTTGGTGCCATTCTTTATTCATGGCTGTGTTTTTGGGTAACATTGTGAGTGAGCCCACTCCCCTGGATGAGAAGCAACCCCCCACATGATGGTCTTAGGATGCTTTACTGTTGGCATGACACAGGACTGATGGTAGCGCTCACCTTTTCTTCTCCGGACAAGCCTTTTTACCGATGCCCCAAACAATCGGAAAGAGGCTTCATCGGAGAATATGACTTTGCCCCCGTCCTCAGCCGTCCGTTCACCAGACTTTCTGCAGAAGATCAATCTGTCCCTGATGGTTTTTTGGAGAGAAGTGGCTTCTTTGCTGCCCTTCTTGACACCAGGCCATCTTCCAAAAGTCTTCGCCTCACTGTGCGTGCAGATGCGCTCACACCTGCCTGCTGCCATTCCTGAGCAAGCTCTGCACTGGTGGCCCTCCGATCCCGCAGCTGAATCCTCTTTAGGAGACGATCCTGGCGCTTGCTGGACTTTCTCGGACGCCCTGAAGCCTTCTTAACAAGAATTGAACCTCTTTCTTTGAAGTTCTTGATGATCCTATAAATTGTTGATTGAGGTGAAATCTTAGTAGCCACAATATCCTTGCCTGTGAAGCCATTTTTATGCCACGCAATGATGTCTGCACGCGTTTCTTTGCAGGTCACCATGGTTAACAATGGAAGAACAATGATTTCAAGCATCACCCTCCTTTTAACATATCCAGTTGGCCATTTTACCCAATCAGCCTGACATAATGATCTCCAGCCTTGTGCTCATCAACATTCTCCCCTGAGTTACCAAGACGATTACTGAAATGATCTCAGCAGGTCCTTTACTGACAGCAATGAAATGCAGGGGAAAGGTTTATTGGGATTAAGTTAATTTTCATGGCAAAGAAGGACTATGCAATTCATCTGATCGCTCTCCATAACATTCTGGAGGAAATTAAAATTGCTATTATAAAAACTTAAGCAGCAACTTTTCCAATTTCCAATATTTGTGTAATTCTCAAAACTTTTGGCCACGACTGTACATCCTGTAATGTGCATGTTTATTACCATGTATTCCTATGTAATGTTATGTTTAAGTGTAATGACCTGGTCTACCACTGGGTGGCAGCAACACAACTGTCAGCGCTGTGGCAGAGCCTGGAAATCCCCTTCCCAGATCCGTCACCCATTGACTTTCAATAGTGTTTAAGACGGATCCATCTTGGCTATAGAAGACATAATACAACCGGATCCGCACCACTTCGCGGACAGAAAACGCTGCTTGCAGTATTATTCTCTCCGCAATGGGGACGCAACCAAGCAGAACGGAATACATTCTGGTGACTCCATTTCGTTCCGTTCAGTTTTGTCCTCATTGACAATGAATGGGGACAAAACGGAAGCGTTTTCTTCTCCTATGACGAACCTCAATAGCGGAATTAAAAACGCTAGTGTGAATGTCGCCTTAGCTTCTCTTGTTTCTCACAGTCTGACTCCTTTAGATGCTTTTCCACAAACTCCAGGCGGCTTTCACGTGTTACTGAGGAGAGGCTTCTTTCCGGCCGTTCTGCCATCAAGCCCAGGTTGGTGGCGGTTGCAGTGATGGTCGACCTTCTGGAAGTTTCTCCCATCTGCACACAGGATCTTTGGAGCTCGGCCAGAGGGACCATTGGGTCCTTGACCACCTCTCTTACCAGGGCTTCCCTGATTACTTAGTTTGGGGGGCGGCAGCTCTAGGAGGAGTCCTGGTTGTTCTCCCATAAGAATCATGGAGGCCGCTGTGCTCTTGGGAAGTTTCACACAATCCCGTCTGGGTAAAGGGGCTGAAGACTTATTGTGAGGAATATGAGGAGACATACTTTAATGCCTGCCCATCTGGCAGAGGAAACAGGCTCCACAAGTCGCCTCAAAGCCTGACAGTGACAACCTTCACACCCCCAGCAGCCGGTCTGGAAACAAACTTATCTGACAGGACGACCCCCTGCATCAAATCAAATTCCCAGACATCATGGAACCGGGAGTTCACGAGGAATTATGAAATGACCGTACGTCTTAGCCATACACCATTTACATATTCGTGATTTCAGGCCCGAGACGGATGTTCCCCTGGATCTCGCCTGTTTATAGGCCACAGGGATGGGGAAATATGGAAACCTCACAGTAGGAGCCAAGTAGGAACACCTTGTTTGGTCTCCACATGTAAGAGGGAGCCGACCTCATCCATTGGCAGCAGAACCGCCTCCCTGACCGTCCGGGGAGAAGCTTTGATCCATATTGGGTTTGTGGATTTTTAGCTGCCATAACCAAAAGGAGGGTGAGTGAGATCCTTCCAGGGGGAGGGATGGGTGTGACCAACTAAGGGTTAATCGCCTTTGCGAAGGGAGGTCACACCGTGTATCTGTCACAGACGTTCCCGCCACAGGTAGCAGGAGATCGGTGAGACTGGCAACACGTGGCTTGATCTGGCAGGTGTCCTGGTGGATCAATAGGCGTCTGTGTTGTTTCTGGTAATGGCCGCACCCTTCCCTCAGGTGTTGCTTATGTGGTCATTTAACCTTCCTTATTTATAGTTGCTTCTCCCACTATGCTGTGCGGTTTATAGCTTCAGTTACAGTTGTGGATAGCTGTTATGTGGATCTCGGCGGAGTTCCTGGTGATTCTGTAAGCCGTGTACCGGGGTGGGCTCCCCAGGATACAGCGAAGTCACAGACGAGGAAAGCGACACAGACACGGCTTTACTGAAACACAGCAATATAACCTACAGCAGACCTAGGCAGCGCTCCGTTCCTCAGCTCCTAACAGCCTTTCTGGAAAACAATCCTTTTTCTACGAACATGATCTGTCTTGGATCAGCCTCACTCAGCTACAATTTCAGACATCCTGATGCCTGGATGCGACCGGATTCTGTTTCAGACCCAGTCCTGTTCCTCTCAAGATGGAGTCAGCTTCAGCAGCTTCCTGGTTCTTCTCCAGACTGTCCGCACCACCTCCTATAAATATTCAAATGCTTGCAGTGTGTTAGCTGAGTGGGGAAACAGCGGCCTCCAGTGGTTAAAGAGCAGAAGGACAGTGCTAATAAATCAAAATGCACATACACAGTATTCAGACAATGGTGACTGTTTATCAACCTGACACTTCCATGGCTCCTTTGAAGTTAAGTCTTTCCTTTCCCTCTTTGTATTTTGTCTGAGTTCTGTGTGTTGCATTTCCCTGTCATTTGTATTAAGGCCTGAGGGAGACTCCTCTTCGTCCTTCCTTTTGGGGGAACAGGTTGTCTCAGTCCTGACATTAGTACCAGGGTCCTATAGGTTGAGTTAGGACATTAGGTATTCCTGTGTATGAACTCACCTACCTCTGGGGTCTGTTCATACTGGTAGTCAGTCAGAACTTTGATTAGGGTTTTACTAGGAGGTGTCCATCTTCTTTCCCTAGTTTCCAGGCTTGATTCCCTCACCCCTTTCCCTCCTATGTTCGGTGTTTCCCTCCCACACCCGAACGTGACAGTATCGCGTTTGGTGAGACCTGGAAACCCCGCTCCGGTAACTGCCTTTATCTGTTAACTCTGACTGTCCCATCACCGTGTTCCTGCCTCTCTGACCGTTGTATAGATCCTGTGTACAGTGTTGTGTCTAGTGCGCCCTTATAGTGATTAAATATATCATTTGATCTTGCGCTGTTATTTTATCTTTTTCCACGAATCCACACGTCCGTGTCTCGGTATTACGTTACATGCTACCTGGGCTCCGATATAATGCCGTTAACGGACCGGACTTCTATCTAACGAGGTGCTGGTGGCAGTCTACTGGGCGGGCAGGGCTCTGGTTCACTGGGGCAGTGAAAGGGCTCTCTCAGCCTGACAGGGTTGTGAGTTAGTGTTGTGCCACGCCACGTGGGCCACCCTCTCTCACTGCCCACGACTGTGTGGACAGGAGATGTCTATGTAAAACTGTGCCAAGCGAACCTTACGTGCCCCCAGGGAGTGCGGGACATCACTTCTTGGTCAAGATGAATAGACCGTACCATGTGATCCCGACATAGTGTGACGTCAGGCAGGGTGCGGTTTGTCACACTTATGTCCATGTGGAAGGGTCTGAATAGTTCTGTCCAGGAGAAAGGAGTTGAATACTTATGTCAATGTGAGATTATACTTTTTCCTTCTCAGTAAGTCAGTGATGATTTCTCATTATGGGGAATTAAGGGTAGAATGATGGGGGAACTGATAGCACAAGGAGCGAGAGAGCGGGATGTGAGGACAGTGAGAGGGTGTGAAGACTTTCTCAATGCACTGCACGTGACCCAGATGTGATAGTCCATGCCGAGTGAGAAAACATCACATGACACGTCTGAGGTCTCATTACAGGGTGATCGTCAGCGCCCCATGCTACCCGGAGGCGACAAATAAGACTGGTCGGATATACCGCTGTGATCCGGGGACCTCGAGCTGCTCTCCAATCTCCATCATTGGTAACAATCTCCTCTATGAGTGCGAGATCTGCTGCATCATGCAATAAGTGTTGTATGTGTTCTCCTCATACATCTATATGTTCTGCCGCAGGATCACCAGACGATCAGCACACGTCACTCGGGCTGTCTCTAGCCATTCAGGAGAATCCACTTCGATTGATGGTGGGGGACATGAATGCTGCAGCCAACCGTGTCCTTCTATGTCTTCTATGTCCTTTATTCTGTGTCCAATGTTCTTTCTTCTGTGTTGTCTCCACATTATAACTCTTACTCCATTATTTTAAGGCCTGTGGCCCAACCCTGCAGAGAACCTGTGGAAAGAACATGTATGTGAATGGGCGCTGTTACCTTCTGGATGACCAGCTGCAGGAGCTGAGAGCTCTACCAACTTCACTGCCAGGTATATGCTCATCAGCGTGTGACTGTCCAACACCTTCTACTTATAAATGCACCAGGGTCTTCTCCATGTCTGCTCTATCTCCTTCCTATTTCTGGTTCCACGTCTTGGTCTATGTATTTTCTGTCCTTGTCTATTATTTCTATTTCTCGTTCCATGTCTGCTCCATGTCCTCTCTATTAATGGTTCCATGTCTGCTCCATGTCCTTTTTCTGGTTCCATGTCTGCTCCACATCCTTTCTATTTCTGGTGCCATGTCTGCTCCATGTCCTTTCTATTAATGGGTCCATGTCTGCTCTATGTCCTTTTTCTTGTTCCATGTCTGCTCCATGCTCCATGTCTGCTCCATGTCCTTTCTATTAATGGTTCTATGTCTACTCTACGTCCTATTTCTGGTTCCATGTCTGATCCATGTCCTTTCTATTTCTGGTTCCATGTCTGCTCTACGTCCTATTTCTGGTTAAATGTCTGCTCCATGTCCTTTCTATTTCTGGTTCTGTGTCTGCTCCATGTCCTTTTTCTTGTTCCATCTCTGCTCCATGTCCTTTCTATTTCTGGTTCCATGTCTGCTCCATGTCCTTTCTATTTCTGGTTCCATGTCTGCTCCATGTCCTTTCTATTTCTGGTTCCATGTCTGCTCTATGTCCTATTTCTGGTTCCATGTCTGCTCCATGTCCTTTCTATTTCTGGTTCCATGTCTGCTCTATGTCCTATTTCTGGTTCGATGTCTGCTCCATGTCCTTTCTATTTCTGGTTCTGTGTCTGCTCCATGTCCTTTTTCTTGTTCCATCTCTGCTCCATGTCCTTTCTATTTCTGGTTCCATGTCTGCTCCATGTCCTTTCTATTTCTGGTTCCATGTCTGCTCCATGTCCTTTCTATTTCTGGTTCCATGTCTGCTCCATGTCCTTCCTATTTCTGGTTCCATGTCTGCTCCATGTCCTTTCTATTTCTGGTTCCATGTCTGCTCCATGTCCTTTCTATTTCTGGTTCCATGTCTGCTCCATGTCCTTTCTATTTCTGGTTCCATGTCTGCTCCATGTCCTTCCTATTTCTGGTTCCATGTCTGCTCCATGTCCTTTCTATTTCTGGTTCCATGTCTGCTCCATGTCCTTTCTATTTCTGGTTCCATGTCTGCTCCATGTCCTTCCTATTTCTGGTTCCATGTCTGCTCCATGTCCTTTCTATTTCTGGTTCCATGTCTGCTCCATGTCCTTTCTATTGTCATGTCTGCTCCATGCATTTTCTGTCTTTTTTTCCCAGTTCCATGTCTTCTCCTCATCTTTGATGTTTCTCCCATTCCTTATGGTTCTCACATAATGTCTCATTCTGCCTCTTGCGTCTGTTCTGGACCATTGTGGCTTCTCCCTCTTTTTGCCTTGCCCTCATGGAAGGTCACCTTTTTACATCATGTCTGTGATGTGTCTCCTACGTCTTCTCATGCGTCCACCATATCTCCACAGAGTGCTTGCTCCGTGGTCTGGACATAGTCTTCCTTATTGATGGCTCTGGCAGTATTAGAAGCTCGGATTTCCAGTCAATGTTGGAGTTTGTCACCACAGTTATGAAGGATTTTATTGGTGGTAACGCTCAGGTAAAGGACTCTCTCACCACCATTGTGGTCCTGACCTATCCCTGCCCCACCAGTATATGGCTAGCTATCCTGAAGTGTCCTCACATCTACTCTGCACGTGTCTGTTTGCTAAGGACATTGGGGGTCATTTACGATCAGTATTTCTGGTTATTAGCGTTGCAGTCTGCGACTTTTCCCCACTCACACCAGGTCTAAACGTGGCCTGGGCGGGAAGGAGACGCTGGTATGCTTGTCTCATTCAGCATTTTCTGCGCCTGTTTTAGGCCTAGGAAATGGTCTAAATGTAAGACAGCAAAGAAGTTGTCTTACATTTAGACCGGCGCTGGATAAACCGAAGTTTTGTAGAGGCCTCTAGGGCTCCACCGCCAGTGCAGGGGCTTATTGAGACCGGAGTCTAAAACACGGTCTTAAAAAATGACCCCTATTGTGTATATATGCACACGGAGGAAGTGATGACATCATCATCGTCTAGCAGGGGTCTGTGAGGTTCCTGTGTCCCATCCATCTGACCCTTTATGCCCGGCTGGCGGTGACCCCTCTTTCCCCTTTTGTCTCCTCAGTTTGCTCTAATGCAATATTCTGATGTATATAAAACACATTTTAATTTTCTGGACTTCTCAATGATAAGAGACCCCGAAATACTCACAAGCAGGATAACCCAACAGAAAGGAACATCGACGAGGACCTGCACGGCCATCCTGGAGGCCATGTAAGTTCTTCAGCTATTCCTCTAATGTTTCTGTGCAGTTAGGACTCTTCTAGGACGCCAGGACTAACCACAACTGATGTGAACTGGGTCCAATAACCTGGTGATAGTAGATGACGATCTAACATCAAGTCCGATCAAATGGGAACCAGATGCTGCAATCCCGGAGTCCAAATCCCAAGCTAGAAACACAGTACAACATGAAGCTGACGTACCTAATCCTGTTGTGTGATACTGCCTGCTGAGCTGTGTATCTAATCCTAGCCTGTGTGATACTGTCTGCTGATCTGTGTACCTAATCCTGTTGTGTGATACTGCCTGCTGAGCTGTGTATCTAATCCTAGCCTGTGTGATACTGTCTGCTGAGCTGTGTATCTAATCCTAGCCTGTGTGATACTGTCTGCTGATCTGTGTACCTAATCCTGTTGTGTGATACTGCCTGCTGAGCTGTGTATCTAATCCTAGCCTGTGTGATACTGCCTGCTGAGCTGTGTATCTAATCCTATCCTGTTGTGTGATACTGCCTGCTGAGCTGTGTATCTAATCCTAGCCTGTGTGATACTGCCTACTAAGTTGTGTATCTAATCCTAGCCCGTGTGATACTGTCTGCTGAGCTGTGTATCTAATCCTAGCCTGTGTGATACTGTCTGCTGAGCTGTGTATCTAATCCTATGCTGTGTGATACTGTCTGCTGAGCTGTGTATCTAATCCTATCCTGTGTGATACTGTCTGCTAAGTTGTGAATCTTATCCTATCCTGTGTGATACTGTCTGCTGAGCTGTGTATCTAATCCTAGCCTGTGTGATACTGTCTCCTGAGCTGTGTATCTAATCCTAGCCTGTGTGATACTGTCTCCTGAGCTGTGTATCTAATCCTAGCCTGTGTGATACTGCCTGCTAAGTTGTGAATCTAATCCTAGCCTGTGTGATACTGTCTGCTGAGCTGTGTATCTAATCCTAGCCTGTGTGATACTGCCTGCTAAGTTGTGAATCTAATCCTTTCCTGTGTGATACTGCCTGCTAAGTTGTGAATCTAATCCTAGCCTGTGTGATACTGTCTGCTAAGTTGTGAATCTTATCCTATCCTGTGTGATACTGTCTGCTGAGCGGTGTATCTAATCCTATCCTGTGTGATACTGTCTGCTGAGCTGTGTATCTAATCCTAGCCTGTGTGATACTGTCTGCTGAGCTGTGTATCTAATCCTAGCCTGTGTGATACCATCTGCTGAGCTGTGTATCTAATCCTAGCCTGTGTGATACTGTCTGCTGAGCTGTGTATCTAATCCTATCCTGTGTGATACTGCCTGCTGAGCTGTGTATCTAATCCTATCCTGTGTTATACTGTCTCCTGAGCTGTGTATCTAATCCTAGCCTGTGTGATACTGCCTGCTAAGTTGTGAATCTAATCCTTTCCTGTGTGATACTGCCTGCTAAGTTGTGAATCTAATCCTAGCCTGTGTGATACTGTCTGCTGAGCGGTGTATCTAATCCTAGCCTGTGTGATACTGTCTGCTGAGCTGTGTATCTAATCCTATCCTGTGTGATACTGTCTGCTGAGCTCTGTATCTAATCCTATCCTGTGTGATACTGTCTGCTGAGCTGTGTATCTAATCCTAGCCTGTGTGATACCATCTGCTGAGCTGTGTATCTAATCCTATCCTGTGTGATACTATCTGCTGAGGTCTGTATCTAATCCTAGCCTGTGTGATACTGTCTGCTGAGCTGTGTATCTAATCCTATCCTGTGTGATACTGTCTGCTGAGCTGTGTATCTAATCCTATCCTGTGTGATACTGTCTGCTGAGCTGTGTATCTAATCCTATCCTGTGTGATACTGTCTGCTGAGCTGTGTATCTAATCCTATCCTGTGTGATACTGTCTGCTGAGCTGTGTATCTAATCCTATCCTGTGTGATACTGTCTGCTGAGCTGTGTATCTAATCCTGTCCTGTGTGATACTGTCTGCTGAGCTGTGTATCTAATCCTAGCCTGTGTGATACTGTCTGCTGAGCTGTGTATCTAATCCTAGCCTGTGTGATACTGTCTGCTGAGCTGTGTATTTAATCCTAGCCTGTGTGATACTGTCTCCTGAGCTGTGTATCTAATCCTAGCCTGTGTGATACTGCCTGCTGAGCTGTGTATCTAATCCTAGCCTGTGTGATACTGTCTGCTGAGCTGTGTATCTAATCCTATAATGTGTGATACAGTATGCTAAGCTGTGTATCTAATCCTATAATGTGTGATACTGTCTGCTGAGCTGTGTATTTAATCCTAGCCTGTGTGATACTGTCTCCTGAGCTGTGTATCTAATCCTAGCCTGTGTGATACTGTCTGCTGAACTGTGTATCTAATCCTATCCTGTGTGATACTGTCTGCTGAGCTGTGTATCTAATCCTAGCCTGTGTGATACCGTCTGCTGAGCTGTGTATCTAATCCTATCCTGTGTGATACTGTCTGCTGAGCTGTGTATCTAATCCTAGCCTGTGTGATACTGTCTGCTGAGCTGTGTATCTAATCCTATCCTGTGTTATACTGTCTCCTGAGCTGTGTATCTAATCCTAGCCTGTGTGATACTGTCTGCTGAGCTGTGTATCTAATCCTATCCTGTGTTATACTGTCTTCTGAGCTGTGTATCTAATCCTAGCCTGTGTGATACTGTCTGCTGAGCTGTGTATCTAATCCTAGCCTGTGTGATACTGTCTGCTGAGCTGTGTATCTAATCCTAGCCTGTGTGATACTGTCTGCTGAGCTGTGTATCTAATCCTAGCCTGTGTGATACTGTCCAGTGAACAGAACTCAGTATAACATACTCAACACCTGACTGTTGACAGTAAAGAACTCTTTGATGCAAGAAGCGGCGCTCGTGACAATGTGGAGAAGCTTCTGGTTGTTATAACGGATGGCGAGTCTCGCATGGACAACACCCCATCTAAAGTTTCCACCGAGGAGGCCAACAGGATCGGGGTGCGGCGCTTTGCTATTGGGGTACTTCTAAGCTGTGAACTCATAGACTGCGTGTTTTTTTGGGTTTGCGTTATCTCCAGACTTGTCCTCTCATTTCACTACAGGTCGGCGATGTCTTCTCACGACGAGAGGCTCTAAATGAACTGAAGTCAATTGCCTCCCCAGTACCTGAAGATCATATCTTCAAGGTTACAAATTTCTCTGCACTGAAAAGCTTAACTAAGATCCTAGAAGAAAAAATCTTCACCATCGAAGGTAAACTGATAATAAAATGTACGACACGGCCGTGCGTTAGGCTAATGTTCCTCCTGCTCTTCAATAACTTGGCATCTTCTCATCATTTGGCTTCATCCCTATAGCCTCAGTCTGTTCTTCAACATCTTTTTCCCTCACCCATGACAGCACCCATGTGTGATGGGCCCCCCATTAAGGACAGGAAACCGGGCGATATAAAAAGTTCACAGCCCACCACACCTCAGTTCAGGTTTCCTGTCCTCCGGATAGGAGGTCCGGGGGAATCTACCTCTAAAGAAGTTCACACCAAGATGGCTGTGGAGGGTCCAGGTTTTTTGCCTGTGGGTGACCCTTCCTATGGCGGTGTAAGACTCTTTGGGGATCCGCTCATCGAGCCTGCTGTTCCTCCCAGTTTCCCCATGTTTGGAGCCGTTGTGGCCGTGCCAGGCGGCTCCAGTTTGATCACAGTGTGGAGGACTTTCAAAGATGGCCGCGGCATCTGTGCGCTGGGCGTGGGCATGCGCAGTAGGAACGTCGGTGTGGCATCATGACACTGGCAGCGCAGGCCCATGCCGGATCAAATAGGGGACACGTGGCTGGGACCTGTGGTTGCAGTGGAGAGCGCCTGCCAGCAGTGGAGGACAGCAGCCAGCGTGCTGTGCAGGATTCCTCCTTCTGAGAAGGTCTGAGACAGGAGATGCGGTCCGCGCCCACCCTATGGAGCCCTCTAGAACATCAACCCCCGTACTTTGGCCTGAGGAGTAGGGCAGCTACCAAGAAGGTGAGATTATTCCTTTATTTCTCTTGCATTGGCTGTTTATCATAGGTGCCTAGAATTCCTAAAAAGACTACTGTAAAGACTAAGCTCAGAAACAAACTACAGATGGCTTATTCTTATGCCGGTACTGCGTACCGATTGTCATGCAATGTTTTCTATGTAGAAAAACTCAATAAAAATTAGTGTTTAAAAAAAAACAGAGGCGTCTGTCTAACAGTCTGCTGCCTGCTTCTCATCGGAAACCAGTCAGTCCCGTATTGGAAGAGTCTCGAAAAGTATCAAGGCCCTGGTGAAATCAGGTTAGAGCTTCCCTTAAACCCGTAAAACAGCTCTGTCCTCGATCCGCATGTGTCTCCAGACAGAATGGGGATTCTGATCCAGATATTTCGGATGAAGATAAATGGAATTTTGATGCATCTAATGATCTGGGGAGCAGTTCTTCTTCTTCTGAGGATGAAGCAGGCAGAGCACTATTTCCCACTGAAGATACGGAGCCATCATTGAAGGCAGCAAGGAGGATGTTAAAGTATAACTGTCAAATTTTTTTTTTTTTTACTATTGGATTCTGGTGATTAATATTACCTTATTGGCCCTGTTTTAATTTCTGATTCTTAAATAAATAACCCCTAAAAGCCACCTAAAAGTCCCCAGTATTGGCTATATTTACCTGAGATAAAATCATGTTGCTATGCCCCTTCCGTCTACCAGATGAGGACGGAGCACGCTGCGGAACACGCTGCGTGCACTGGGAACTGATAGTGAGTCAGCATTGTAAGGGAATGTATAAAAAGCCAGGTTCTTCCTGACAGGAGATAACAGTGCTGGGCTGTGTGTGTGACCTTCTCCACATGTCTGTGCTTGGCAGACACTCCCTTAGCAGTTCTGGAGAATATACAGCTCAGAGAAGATATGGGGCTGCTCAGTGTATAAATGACAGCCTTATCTGATAAGAGGAGAGCTTGTAGGAGAACTACAGGCTTCAGCCAGACCTGGGAACTTCACTGCAAGACCCCCCTATACAGAGCTGGTCTTCACTAACTTCACTGCAGGTGTCCTATGGATTAGCCTCAGGGCTGAGGGCGGCCATCTTAACAGAATAGTGAAATTGCAGTTTTATGCAGACTGGTTGCTAAGGGCTGAATCTTATTAAATAAGGGGTAAGTAAGTCTAATAGTTATTGATTCAGGAATATTATCATATTAGTAACTACATATATGAAAACTGAAATTTGGGTCTAAATGTGACAGTTATCCTTTAAGCAGCAGAAATCCGTTGCCGACCAGGTCTTTGAAGGATTAGCACCTAAAAAGCAGAGTTTTTCCTGTTCATACAAATATGGAGGCCCTAACTAAAAAAGAATGGAGGAATCCAGATCATAATTTTTTGTTCCTAATACAATTAGAAGAAAATATCCCTTTGATGAACATGTATCTCACTCTGGGATAAAGCACCTAATGTAGAAGCCCCGGTGGCAAAAATTGCAAAAAAGATCGGCATTCCCTTTGATGACTTAGGGGTTCTTAGCGATCCCTTAGATAAGAAAGTAGACGTCTACCTTAAAACCACTAGCTTTAGGCCTAGTATTAATGCTTCTTGGGTATCTAGGTCTTCAGAGCTCTGGTTAGGACAATTGCAGTCACATATTAAAGATAAAACCCCAAGAGGAACTTCTGGCCTCCCTTCCAACATTTCTAAGAGATTTTTTGGCAGACACTGTTTTTCAAATTTTTCTGCTTGATCAGCAACTTTATCTAACGCTGCTAGACGGGCCATCTGGCTTAAATCTCGGAAGGGCGACCAGAGTTCCAAAGCGAGACTTTGTTCCCTACCTTGTGAGGGTCAAAGGCTATTTGGGTCGTCCTTGGATGACATTCTTGAAAAAGCATCAGACAGAAAAAAGGGATTTCCGGTACCTCAGAAAATAAGTGGGTTCAGATGGTCTAGAAATTTTCAAAGTAAACCGAGGTTCAGACACCCAGAAAAGAAAGATAGAGCTCCTGGGAAGTCGGGTTTTTTGTTCAGAGCCTCAAATGATTCCAAATCCAAGGATAAGCAAGACTGACGCCAGGTGGGGGGAAGACTCTCCAGGGTTTACCCGGCCTGGAAAGAAATTACAAAAAACAAGTTGATCTTAGACATCATTTTAAGAGGGTTTCAAACAGAATTCCTCACACCACAGGAAGATTTTTTTTTTTTTGAATAACCAAGAATCCAAAAGAAGCAGAAAATCTTTAATTTTGCAAAGGGAGGTTGTTTCTTTACTTCGGAAAGGGCCTTTAAGTTTAGTTCCTGAGGCGGAAAGAGGAACCGGGTTCTATTCTCTGCTTTTTTTTAGTAAAAAAAAAACAGACGGTTCCTTCAGAGTAATCTTGAATTTAAAGAGATTAAACAAGAATCTGAGATACAAAAAGTTTGGTGTGGAGACTTTAACATCTGCCATAAATCTTCTCTCCCAGAACTGTTGGAGTGATAGACCTAGAGGAGCATACGATCATGTCCGACTCCCGATCAGTGTCAGCTCCCAAAAAGATGTGAGAACGGCGGTTTGGGTTCGGGGTTCTCTTCTTCATCTGCAATACAAAGCCCTCCCCTTGGAATCTCACAGGACCCGGGTGTTCACCAAGATCAGAGCGGAGGTAGCAGCCTATGTAAGGTTAAAGGAATCGCTCTAGTCCCTTTTTTAGACGAGCTTCGAATAATTTCCCAGACAGAATCGTCTTTGAAGATCAGTTGTGTGTAATTCTGGAATCTTTAGGATGGAAGATAAATTGGAAAAAAATCCAAGTTACTTCCTCCTCAGAGATGCGTGATTTTGGGGATACTACTAGATTCCCAGAATCAGAGATGTTTCCTTGCAGAACAGAAGGTGATGGTGTCGGAAGACAATCTTTCTCAGTTCTGGGTGTTCTCTAAAACGATGTCAGTACTAGGTTTAGTGACCACCACCTTCCCGGCGGTAACCTGTGCTCAGTTTCAATCAAGACCATTGCAGGAGGACATTCTAAAGAACTGGACCTTCTCCCCTATCCTTGGACTACAACTTTCATCTGAGTTCTGTAGCAAGGATGTCGTTACTATGGTGGACAACCCCAACTAATTTATCCAAGGGATGCCCTTGGGTGTCTCAGAATCCGATAGCAATTACCATGGACGCAAGACCTTGGGGATGGGGAGCCCATTCAGGGGGAGATTTCTGTCAGGGAAGACGGAGCATTCAGTCCAGAAACCACTACACAAACTACAAGGAACTAATTGCAATAAGAGAGGCCATATAAAAAATCCCATCGACATTGGTGGAAAGAACTGTACTAATATATGCAGACATTACTACAGCAGTGTCTTATGTAAACCACCAGGGGCACAAGAAGAAGAGATCTGTTGACGTTATCCCAGGAGATTTTCCAGATTGCAGAGAGGAACCGTTCATTCTCAGAGCAGTTCACCTTAGAGGGAAGGACAATGCCCTGGCCGATTTTTTTTTAGCAGGAAAGAGTTAAAGCAGGGAGAATGGCGCCTTCACAATTCAGTTTTCCCGCTCCGAGTACAGAAGTGGGGTCTACCAACTCTAGATTTTTTTGCAACAAGGTGAAAATAAAAAGGTGGACAGATTTTTTTCACTCAACAGAATGGACTTCCCGACAGGGATAGACGCATTAACCCAGTCATGGGATCAGGAGTTCGGATATGCCTTCCCTCCGTATTTACTCTTTCCCAGAGTCCTGAAGACAGTTATCCAAGAGAGGGCTTCTTTGATTTTAATAGCTCCAAGACTTCCCGAAAGAGCCTGGTTCTCAATGTAACAAAACCCAGCGATGGAACCCCCATGGCTGCTCCCGGTGTGGGGCAACCTTCTGCATCCGGGTCCAGTTTTCCACCCCAGACCAGATCTTCTACAACTAGCAGCCAGGGAATTGAAAGGATAATATGGGCTAGGAGAGGGGCTCGTCGAGGTAGTTTCCACCTTACTGGCGAGTAGGAAAGAAGTCACAGCTGAAAAGTAGGATAAGATTTGGAATACAATCTCAGAATTTTTGGGAAGGTCTCCTGACCTCTTGCACCTTGTGTATCGGACATACAAATATTTTTGCAAGCAGACCTGGACAAGAATCTAAAAAGTACAACTCTAAAAGTCCAAGTAGCGGCCCGGAGTTTTTTCTACGATTTTAAACTAGCAGAGCGTTCTTGGATAAAAAGGTTTCTATCAGCAGCCTCCGATTACGGCCCTCATTAAGATCTCTGTCTCCCCCATGGGATTTAACTGTAGTATTAACTGCCGTGACTCATTCATTCATTATTATATCACAGTTTAGTTAGGGAAAGAATGTACCGTATTGGTTCCCTGGCTGGGGTCTATCTCTTTTTTCTTTTGTGTTATCACGCCTCCGGAGGGTCTTTTCCTTGCAAATCACTGAGGTGTGGTGGGGTGTGAACTTTTTATATCCTCAGGTTTCCTGTCCTGGATGGGAGGTCCATCACACATGGGTGTTGTCAAGGGTTTCAAGAAAAACAATTACCACTAAGCAATTTATGTTTTCATCTGTCCTCATCCGTCTACCCTCAGTCTGTCCTCTGTCACCTTCTCCTTATCCTTTCATCCTCAGTCTGTCCTCTGTCACCTTCTCCTCATCCTTTCATCCTCAGTCTATTCTCTGTCACCTTCTCCTCATCCTTTCATCCTCAGTCTGTTCTCTGTCACCTTCTCCTCATCCTTTCATCCTCAGTCTGTTCTCTATCACCTTCGCCTCATCCTTTTATCCTCAGTCTGTTCTGTCACCTTCTCATCATCTTTTCATCCTCAGTCTGTTCTCTGTCACCTTCTCCTCATCCTTTCATCCTCAGTCTGTCCTCTGTCACCTTCTCCTCATCCTTTCATCCTCAGTCTATTCTCTGTCACCTTCTCCTCATCCTTTCATCCTCAGTCTGTTCTCTGTCACCTTCTCCTCATCCTTTCATCCTCAGTCTGTTCTCTATCACCTTCGCCTCATCCTTTTATCCTCAGTCTGTTCTGTCACCTTCTCATCATCTTTTCATCCTCAGTCTGTTCTCTGTCACCTTCTCCTCATACTTTCATCCTCAGTCTGTTCTCTATCACCTTCTCCTCATCCTTTCATCCTCAGTCTGTTCTCTGTCACCTGCTCCTTATCCTTTCATCCTCAGTCTGTTCTGTCACCTTCTCCTCATCCTTTCATCCTCAGTCTGTTCTCTATCACCTTCTCCTCATCCTTTCATCCTCAGTCTGTTCTCTGTCACCTGCTCCTTATCCTTTCATCCTCAGTCTGTTCTGTCACCTTCTCCTCATCCTTTCATCCTCAGTCTGTTCTCTGTCACCTTCTCCTCATCCTTTCATCCTCAGTCTGTTCTCTATCACCTTCGCCTCATCCTTTTATCCTCAGTCTGTTCTGTAACCTTCTCCTCATCCTTTCATCCTCAGTCTATTCTCTGTCACCTTCTCCTCATCCTTTCATCCTCAGTCTGTTCTCTGTCACCGTCTCCTCATCCTTTCATCCTTAGTCTGTACTCTGTCACCTTCTCCTCATCATTTCATCCTCAGTCTGTTCTCTATCACCTTCTCCTCATCCTTTCATCCTCAGTCTGTTCTCTGTCACCTGCTCCTTATCCTTTCATCCTCAGTCTGTTCTGTCACCTTCTCCTCATCCTTTCATCCTCAGTCTGTTCTCTATCACCTTCTCTTCATCCTTTCATCCTCAGTCTCCTCCCTCTACTCTTCATCCGTCTTTTCATCCCTCCATCCTCAGTCTGTTCTCCTCCACGTTCTCCTCATCTCTTTTCATCCCTAATCTCTTCCACCTTCTCCTCATCTCTTTTCATCCTGTTTTTTCTCCTCCACCTTTTCCTTATTTGCCGTCATCCCTCCATATTTTCCTTTCTACATTTTCTTCCACTATCTTTCCTTTCTTATTACCAGGTATGCAGACTCTGAGTGGAGATAAGTTTCAGATGGAGGTGTCTCAGGAAGGGTTCAGCGCTCTTTTAACACCGGTAAGGCTCAGGTCACTGCACATTGGGTGAAATTGAAAGCCAACATGTTCATAGACTTTCATGATGGACCAGATGCTGTGATCTCTATTTCTTAGGATGAAGTAATCCTAGGAGCAGTTGGTGCTAACAACTGGGCAGGAGGGGCATATAGCTACAGGACTGGACAGGAGAAGGGTACCTGGATAAATGCGCCTGAGGATGGGACTAACATGAAGGACTCCTATATGGGTAAGACCGCATTGGGAGGAGATATATGTATAGAGAGAGACAGCGTGCTACTTCATAAAAAATGTCAGACGCTCCATGTAATATAAAATGCCCTGTGTGATACATGATGCCCCGGGTGATACAAGAGGCCACATGTGATACAAGAAGCTCCATGCCATACAAAATGCCACGTGTGATATATCTCAGTGTTCACTCATTCTCTTTTTACCAGGTTATGCCATGCAGCAGATGAATCAGGACGTGATTGCCATCGGGGCGCCCAGATTTCAGCATCTGGGAAGAGTCCTCATCTATAGAAGAAACCCAGAGACCACTGTCTGGAGTCAGGTGGCCACAGTCACAGGAAAGCAGGTAATGGTGGATGAAGAGCTGATATATTGCTAGTTACTGCAGAGGAGATGCACCAGTGTAGTCCTACCACAGAGAGAGGGTCAAACGTACCATAAAGCTGACCACTGGAGGACAGCACTATAGATTTATGGACGTGTAGGGGCGGAGGGGACAGGACATGTAGGGGGCGGAGGGGACAGGACGTGTAGGGGGCGGAGGGGACAGGATGTGTAGGGGGCGGAGGGGACAGGACGTGTAGGGGCGGAGGGGACAGGACGTGTAGGGGCGGAGGGGACAGGAGGTGTGGGGAGCGGAGGGCACAGGAGGTGTAGGGGACGGAGGGGACAGGACGTGTAGAGGCGGAAGGGACTGAAGGTGTAGGGGCGGAGTGGACAGGAGGTGTAGGGAGCGGAGGTGACAGGACGTGTAGGGGGCGGAGGGGACAGGACGTGTAGAGGCGGAGGGGACAGGACGTGTAGGGGGCGGAGGGGACAGGACGTGTAAGGGCGGAGGGGACAGGACGTGTAGGGGGCGGAGGGCACAGGAGGTGTAGGGGACGGAGGGGACAGGACGTGTAGAGGCGGAAGGGACTGAAGGTGTAGGGGCGGAGTGGACAGGAGGTGTAGGGAGCGGAGGTGACAGGACGTGTAGAGGCGGAGGTGACAGGACGTGTAGGGGGCGGAGATGACAGGACGTGTAGGGGGCGGAGGGGACAGGACGTGTAGGGGGCGGAGGGACAGGACGTGTAGGGGCGGAGGGGACTGAAGGTGTAGGGGGCGAAGGGGAAAGGACGTGTAGAGGCGGAGGGGACTGAAGGTGTAGGGGGCGAAGGGGAAAGGACGTGTAGAGGCGGAGGGGACAGGACGTGTAGGGGCGGAGGGGACAGGACGTGTAGAGGCGGAGGGGACAGGACATGTAGGGGGCGAAGGGGACAGGACGTGTAGGGGGCGAAGGGGACAGGACGTGTAGGGGCAGAGGGGACAGGACGTGTAGGGGCGGAGGGGACAGGACGTGTAGAGGCGGAGGGGACAGGACGTGTAGAGGCGGAGGGGACAGGACGTGTAGGGGCGAAGGGGACAGGGCGTGTAGGGGCGAAGGGGACAGGACGTGTAGGGGCGAAGGGGACAGGACGTGTAGGGACGGAGGGGACAGGACGTGTAGGGCGAAGGGGACAGGGCGTGTAGGGCGGAGGGGACAGGACGTGTAGGGCGGAGGGGACAGGACGTGTAGGGGCGGAGGGACAGGACGTGTAGGGGGCGGAGGGGACAGGAGGTGTAGGGGCGGAGGGACAGGACGTATAGGGGCGGAGGGGACAGGACGTGTAGGGGCGGAGGGGACAGGACGTGTAGGGAGCGGAGGGGACAGGACGTGTAGGGGGAGGAGGGGAAAGGACGTGTAGGGGGTGGAGGGGACAGGACGTGTAGGGGGTGGAGGGGACAGGACGTGTAGGGGCAGAGGGGACAGGACGTGTAGGGGGTGGATGGGACAGGACATGTAGGGGCGGAGGGGACAGGACGTGTAGGGGTGGAGGGGACAGGACGTGTAGGGGCGGAGGGGACAGGACGTGTAGGGGCGGAGGGGACAGGACATGTAGGGGCGGAGGGGACAGGACGTGTAGGGGGTGGATGGGACAGGACATGTAGGGGTGGAGGGGACAGGACATGTAGGGGCGGAGGGGACAGGACGTGTAGGGGGCGGAGGGGACAGGACGTGTAGGGGACGGAGGGGACAGGACTCAGGTGACTCTTTAGCTCCTTGTTGAGGTTCCTCCATGGTTTTGTCCTTTCAGATTGGGTCATATTTCGGTTCTGTACTAAGTTCACTCCATGTGAATTCTTCTCGGTCTCTCCTTCTGGTCGGAGCTCCAACACATTTCTCTTCTGACTCTTCGGGTGGTCGTGTTTATTTGTGCCCCTTCATAACTGTAAGTCCTTCAGATTTCACTTGTAAATTTTATAATAAGAAAACACAGAAGCAGAGATTGGAGGAATCTGTCCAGTGCAGTGGTCGCCCACGGTCTTTACCACACGAAAGACATGATTATCCCTCCTTTACCTTCATTATCGAGTCTCGCAGACCTACAGTTGTGTTCACAATTATTCAATCCCCACTGACATCGAGTGTTTTCTCCAGTTTGACATTGATTTTGATCATTTCCGTCGTCTTGGTTACAATAAATCACAGAGGCCCTTGTAAGTCCGACAAATATAACATAACATTTATAGTGAAATCACCACAAATGTCTTTTCTGTGCTCACATCATTATCAGTTTTATTCACCCCCAAGTGACATTCACTCTTAGTCCTTTGTACAACATCCTTCTCCCGGTATAACAGCTTTTACACGTGAAGCATAGCCTGACACAAGTGTCTCGCAGCGATCTGCGGGTATCTTCGCCCATTCTTCATGGTAAAAGCCTCCAGTTCAGTCCCATTCTTAGGCCGCGCGCTGCAGCTGCTTTCTTTAAGTCCCACCAGAGGGTCTCAATCGGATGTAAGTCTGGTGACTGCGATGCCACTTCACAATGTCCCAGCCTTTAATCTGCAGCCATGCTCTAGTGGACTTGGAGGTATGCTGGGGATCATTGTCCTGGTGAAAGGCCCAACGTCTCCCAAGCCTCAGGTTTGTGACGGACTGCATCACATTTTCATCCAATATCTCCTGGTACTGAAGAGAATCCATGGCACCTTGCACACGCTGAAGCTTCCCTGTACCTGTAGAAGCAGAACAGCCCCAAAGCATGATTGACCCCCGCCATGCTTCACAGTAGGCAAGGTGTTCTTTTCTTCATAGGCCTTGTTCTTCCTCCTCCAAACATAGCGTTGATCCATGGGCCCAAACAGTTCTAATTTTGTTTCATCAGTCCACAGAACACTTTTGTGGTTTGTCCACATGACTTTTGGCATACTGCAGTCGACTCTTCTTATTCTTTGGAGACAGCAGGGGGTGCGCCTGGGAGTTCTGGCATGGAGGCCTTCATTACGCAGTGTGCGCCTTATTGTCTGCGCTGAAACTTCAGGACCCGCATCTGACAAATCTTTTTCAGTTCCTCAGCAGTCACACGGGGACTTTTCTCCACTTTGCGCTTCAGGTAGCGCACAGCAGTCGGAGTCAGCATCTTCTTTCTGCCACGACCAGGTAGCGTTTCAGCAGTGCCCTTTGCCTTGAATTTGCGAATGATGCTTCCTGTGGTGTCTCTGGGTATGTGTAACATCTCTGCAATCTTCTTATAGCCATTGCCCTTCCTGTGAAGAGAAATCACCTCTTCTCTTGTCTTCCTGGACCATTCTCCTGACTTCACCATGTCTGTAAACACACCAGTAAATGTCTAGAAGGAGCTGAGTATCACAGTCACTTTACATCGGCCTAATTGGGGCTTATTCTGCTTGATTGCTGCTCCTTGACATCCACAGGGGTTTTCATTACCTGATGGAAAACACTTGAATGAACCTCTGTTCTTAAGAGCGGTCGTCTTTAAGGGGTTGAATAATTGTGTCAATGAAGAAATCACAAAAAAACATTTAATACTGTATTACAAAAACAATTGATGTCATTTTAGTTGCATTTGGTTCTTTAAAAAGTCCTTGTAAGATTTCATTCTGAACACAATTACAAATGTGCACGAAATTCCCTAAAACCCTTTACAGCATTGGGGGGGAATCATTGTGAACACAACTGTAGTTCACCGCCTATTTATGGTTCATTGCCGGCCCTCGGGCAGGTGGCATCTCCATGTCTTAAAGGGGTTATTCCATGGTTAATGCAAAAATTGAGAATCAGACATCATATCGTACAGTCTCTTTCTAACAAAGCTAGAACCAGCCCCGTACCTTCCATTGATGCAGAGATCTCCGCATTCATTCAGGAAGCGTCTTTTCTCAAGGGGCTTCCTTTCTCATGGAGCATGTCCTTCACCATGAAGCATGTATTGTCTCATGGAGCATGTCCTTTCTCAGGAAGCATGTATTGTCTCATGGAGCATGTCCTTTCTCAGGAAGCATGTATTGTCTCATGGAGCGTGTCCTTCCCCAGGAAGCATGTATTGTCTCATGGAGCATGTCCTTCCCCAGGAAGCATGTATTGTCTCATGGAGCATGTCCTTTCTCAGGAAGCATGTATTGTCTCATGGAGCATGTCCTTTCTCAGGAAGCAGGTATTGTCTCATGGAGCATATCCTTTCTCAGGAAGCATGTATTGTCTCATGGAGCATGTCCTTCCCCAGGAAGCAGGTATTGTCTCATGGAGCATATCCTTTCTCAGGAAGCATGTATTGTCTCATGGAGCATGTCCTTCACCATGAAGCATGTATTGTCTCATGGAGCATGTCATTCCCCAGGAAGCATGTATTGTCTCATGGAGCATGTCCTTCCCCAGGAAGCATGTATTGTCTCATGGAGCATGTCCTTCCCCAGGAAGCATGTATTGTCTCATGGAGCATATCCTTTCTCAGGAAGCATGTATTGTCTCATGGGGCATGTCCTTCCCCAGGAAGCATGTATTGTCTCATGGAGCATGTCCTTCCTCAGGAAGCATGTATTGTCTCATGGAGCATGTCCTTCCTCAGGAAGCATGTATTGTCTCATGGAGCATGCCCTTCCCCAGGAAGCATGTATTGTCTCATGGAGCATGTCCTTCCCCAGGAAGCATGTATTGTCTCATGGAGCATGTCCTTCCCCAGGAAGCATGTATTGTCTCATGGAGCATATCCTTTCTCAGGAAGCATGTATTGTCTCATGGAGCATGTCCTTCACCATGAAGCATGTATTGTCTCATGGAGCATATCCTTCCCCAGGAAGCATGTATTGTCTCATGGAGCATGTCATTCCCCAGGAAGCATGTATTGTCTCATGGAGCATGTCCTTTCTCAGGAAGCATGTATTGTCTCATGGAGCATGTCCTTCCCCAGGAAGCATGTATTGTCTCATGGAGCATGTCCTTCCCCAGGAAGCATGTATTGTCTCATGGAGCATGTCCTTCCCAGGAAGCAGGTATTGTCTCATGGAGCATGTCCTTCCCCAGGAAGCATGTATTGTCTCATGGAGCATGTCCTTCCCCAGGAAGCATGTATTGTCTCATGGAGCATGTCCTTCCCCAGGAAGCATGTATTGTCTCATGGAGCATGTCCTTCCCCAGGAAGCATGTATTGTCTCATGGAGCATGTCCTTCCTCAGGAAGCATGTATTGTCTCATGGAGCATGTCCTTCACCATGAAGCATGTATTGTCTCATGGAGCATGTCCTTCCCCAGGAAGCATGTATTGTCTCATGGAGCATGTCCTTCCCCAGGAAGCATGTATTGTCTCATGGAGCATATCCTTTCTCAGGAAGCATGTATTGTCTCATGGAGCATGTCCTTCCCCAGGAAGCATGTATTGTCCCATGGAGCATGTCCTTCCCCAGGAAGCATGTATTGTCTCATGGAGCATGTCCTTCCCCAGGAAGCATGTATTGTCTCATGGAGCATGTCCTTCCCCAGGAAGCATGTATTGTCTCATGGAGCATATCCTTTCTCAGGAAGCATGTATTGTCTCATGGAGCATGTCCTTTCTCAGGAAGCATGTATTGTCTCATGGAGCATGTCCTTCACCATGAAGCATGTATTGTCTCATGGAGCATGTCCTTCCTCAGGAAGCATGTATTGTCTCATGGGGCATGTCCTTCCCCAGGAAGCAGGTATTGTCTCATGGAGCATATCCTTTCTCAGGAAGCATGTATTGTCTCATGGGGCATGTCCTTCCCCAGGAAGCATGTATTGTCTCATGGAGCATGTCCTTTCTCAGGAAGCATGTATTGTCTCATGGAGCATGTCCTTCCTCAGGAAGCATGTATTGTCTCATGGAGCATGTCCTTCCTCAGGAAGCATGTATTGTCTCATGGAGCATGTCCTTTCTCAGGAAGCATGTATTGTCTCATGGAGCATATCCTTCCCCAGGAAGCAGGTATTGTCTCATGGAGCATATCCTTTCTCAGGAAGCATGTATTGTCTCATGGGGCATGTCCTTCCCCAGGAAGCATGTATTGTCTCATGGAGCGTGTCCTTCCCCAGGAAGCATGTATTGTCTCATGGAGCATGTCCTTTCTCAGGAAGCATGTATTGTCTCATGGAGCATGTCCTTTCTCAGGAAGCATGTATTGTCTCATGGAGCATGTCCTTCCCCAGGAAGCATGTATTGTCTCATGGAGCATGTCCTTCCCCAGGAAGCATGTATTGTCTCATGGAGCATGTCCTTCCCCCGGAAGCATGTATTGTCTCATGGAGCATGTATTTTCTCAGGAGAAGTGTCATGTCTCCCCTGTAACTGTCCCAGCCTCTTAAAGGGGTTTTCCCATCTCAGATCATCGAGGCATATTGCTAAGATATGCCCCCATTGTCTAAGATGGGAATACCCCTTTAAAGAAAATCTGGGTGGAGAAGGATGGAGTGGACCTTAATTCAGTTCAGTTAGAGGTCGTGCACTTTACCATACTGATTGACCCTAGGTACACACCTAAGCGTTTTACAGCGCGTTCAAACGCGCTGTAAAACCCACAACATGTGAAAAGCCACGCTTCCCTATGGGCATGGTTCACATTTGGGCGTTTTACAGCGCGTTTGAACGCGCTGGAAAACGCCTTACGCTGTCACTTCTACTTGAGCTTCTTTAGGGCGTTTTTGCGCGCGTTTACATCCATAGGATTGTATTAGAACGCGCAAAGATGAAGGAATGCGCGTTTTCTGTTCCAAATACGCGCCTACGAACGCGCGTTTTTTACTAGTCAACCTGCAGAAAAAGGCAACTCCCAGGTGCAAGACAGAATCATTTTTTTTAAATCTAGCACCTGTCAATCACAAAAACGCGCGAAAAACGCGCGTTCATTAATGACAAAAACGCGCATACAATCGCGCATAAAAACGCTGGAAAAATGCGCGCCTGCAAAACGCTTAGGTGTGTTCCCAGCCTGAAAGTCACGCAAAATCCAGGTTTTACACTTTTTGAACGGCACTGTGATAAAACGTTGTCACAAGTGGCATTTGTACGCTGCCCTCGCCACTTTCCGAAAGGGGAGCGTGGGGAGGACAGGGCCAGCATGGCTGCACATCTATTTTCATTTTCTACAGCATTTCGGAGCTTCCGTAGACTTTGCATTCGGCACATCCTCCAGCAGCGCTGCGGATATCACAGACTGGCGCAGTATACGCCGGTCTTCATAATTCTTCCCCATTATTTTTTAATGTTGACTTATTTTAAATAACATTTAACCCCTTCAATGCTGGGTGTTAATGTTGCAGGGCGTGGGTCCTGATGACGCATTCCAAAGACAGGTCTCCAACACGCCTGACCCCTAACGTCTAGGAGCAATGGCTGCGAATGCCAGCAATGGAGTCAAGGCTCAGATGTAGACCTTGGAGGTGAAGAAGACATATTACCATCACTGGGGGTTCGGCTTCACGGCCTGAGGATTGCAGTCGGGCCACAGCGTAGCATAGACATGAATTGGGGTTGAATCACAAAAAGTCCAGCACTGTTGGATTTTTTTGCGATTTTGGTGGCAGCACACTGAGCCACACTGCGACCACATTCGTTTCTGTGCTAGCGATGCTACACCGTGACCCACATTGGCACAATAGTTCTCATAGGACCAAGAATGCCGTGTAGCTGAACCCTAACCCGACACAATCCTCCACCCTCAGGCTGAGTGGTCACATTGGTGTCTGTAATCATTCACGTTGCGGGCTATACTCTTTCCTGTGTGAGTTATTGAGTATTTGGTCTTAGGTGATGGATTCTCATCTTGTAAATTACACAAACGTCACCTTCACATGTCCGTGGACTCTTCAGGGTGACAGCAGCCAGGCTGTCAGCCATTTTGGTTCCGCTATCTCCATCCTTCCAGACCTGACGGGGGATGAGTTTCCTGACCTGGCTGTGGGCGCCCCCTGTGAAGATAACGGTCAAGGAGCAGTATACATTTTCCCTGGCCTGGATGGGGGCTTCAAAACCTCCCATATACAGGTGAGTGATGACTGACGGGCTGAGACGGCAGAGGTCCACAGGTTCTCCATCCACCCCACTGATAACAGGTATCACACATGGAGGAGATATAACCAAGTGACCTGACAACCGTCCACCGCCTATGAACACAACCTGTGTGTAGCTGAGCTGAGTGCATTCTGTCAATGATTTACCGCCATTCTTACTCCGTTCTCCTCAGCGTATCGCCGGTCAGCAGGTCAGTAGGAAGTTAATGTACTTTGGAAGATCTGTGACTGGAAATGTAGACATGACAGGCGACAACCTCCCAGACCTGGTTGTGGGGGGTGAAGGCCAAGTTCTCATCCTGAGGTAAGGAGATGGCAGTGGAGACATCGCTCGCTGTACTGGGTGACCTTTTTCATCCTTTTTCATGACCTCTCAGGCCCGGCAGGAGAAACTCACTGCATATCCTCTATCGCTGCAGACAAAATGGCTGATCTGTCTTCATACACGTTCACACAGTGTGCAGTCTGACATTCCGCATAAACCATTCCTGTCTTCCAAATAAGAGGACTGTTCTTTGGAGTATTTGAGTGATTGATCAATTGTTTGGTAAAGCGATAAGAATACAAATAACATGTATAAGTATAAGGCATAACATGCACGTATTATAACATTACAGTAACACTGGGCACATGTCCAAAATGGCTGCCTATACATAGATTGCATGGCTAGCTAACAGAAATAACTCCCTGAGTGACACTTATTCGTAGCTAAACAGCTCTGCAGAACATAATGTCACTGAAACAAGGTAGATCTCACTCACCAGATATGCTTGTACAAGGATGGTGGAGTTTAAGAAGACGATATGCAGAAGGATAGCTCTGCTGGTGTGTCCTTGATGACTGGAGACTGGGCTTCTCTTTCCCAGAATGCATTACACTCCCACAATACAATAATCTTTAGTAACTAAAAAAGAAAGTGTAGTAGATTTTTAACACCGCTAGATGATGCTGTAACCTAATCACTACAGAAATACAGGAATTGCAGCAGAATGAATTGGAGAAGAAATAGACATGATCTGAAATTATTCTAAAACTCTGGCAAATGAACTAAGATCATTTTCTCGCCCTGCTCGGCAGAACAATGGCCATTTGTTTTTGACAACATAAATTTCGCATTGTTATTGATCCTTTAATGCTAAAACCTTCAAAAATGAGTCAAAGTCCACTAAAACCCTGTCTGTGCCTCTGAAGGAAGTAATGGTGAGGTGTGGTCACAGTTGGCCATCTTTTACCTTTGGATGTTCCATCCATTGTGGATCATATGTGGCATCTAACCAGTCATCGTGACATCTCCTTCCAGATCTCGTCCTGTCCTGGCTATCTCAGTCTCCATCACATTTGATCCTAGTGAGATTTCCCATGCACTCTATGATTGTGCAGAGCACCATAATCAAGGACCAGCAACCACTATTACTGTGTGTTTTACCATCCACATGAGAAGTAAAGGCGTCTTTGGTGAGTAAACATGGAGGACCCAGTAACCTGAACTTTGTAATGAATACACTAAGGGTCGTTCGATGCTATGCATCATCCTATAAAGGGATCTGCAAACTGCAGCCAGAGTCTTCTGCTACCGCTGTCAGGATTCCTCTTCTGACTGAGGTCATGTGGGGTGGCTCCCACAATAATGGGGCCCTGAACTGAAGGTGACTGTGATTTTAGAGGTTAGGGTTACTGACCATTGTGGGGTCCCTGCTCAGGGCTCCTCACTGACTGGATCTTCTCCGTGGCAGGTGTGGACTTGGGGCTGCTGAGATATAATGTTGTTCTGGATGCCGGGCGCACTAACACACGAGCCCTCTTCTCCAGTGCTGGCCGATCCATCCAGAAGACGGTGCCGCTGCATGTTGGGCATCATTGCCAGCATCACTCAGTTGACCTACCAGTAAGTTGTTCCTCACCCTCCTTAATCATTACACGTGATCACACCTCACTTCTCATGTTTTCCTCTCTCTCAGGAGTGTGTGGAGGACTCTCTAACTCCGCTCCGAGCTGCTCTTAATTATTCCGTGATTGGAAATGCCATTCTGAGTGCGGATTCACAAAGCAGCCAGATACGAGAGGTATGGAGGCCACAAACCACCGAAGCCATTAACCTAAATATCATGTCTCTCCGAAGCGTGCACCAACCAGTTGGTCGCAGGTTAACTAGAAGCCTTCTCTGCTCATTCAGGACCTGGAGTCTGCCTGGACATTTGCTGGATATGATTATCATTAAAGACCTCCTTATCCAACCAGCAGTCACCACATCTCAGCAACCAGCTCATATGAGGCTTGATACTTTCTCTTTGCAGATCTTTTTTGAGAAGAACTGCGGTCATGATGGTGAATGTCAAGATGATCTGCGGATGAATCTGACATTCGGCAAGTAAGGAAGAGACCCCTGAATGGTTTTCAGAATACGTTACATCTCTAATCAGTATTTACATGGCCACAGCTGGCAAGTTAGGGTAGGTGCACCCCCAAACAATGGCATTCTCTGACAGACACGTCATAAGACCTTACTGGTTGGGTCCAGTGAATATCAATAGAAGCAATGGCTTAAAAATAGGGATACTGGCAAATAATTCCAAAGGGGCACAACCCTCACCTTGTAGGTCCCCAATAACATCTTGTATTCAGTATTGAGTGCTTGCTTTCACAGTTGCCCGGCATATAGTCAGGCATATGCTGGATTTATACAAAAGCAATAGACAATGGTAGGTGAAGCATATGCGGCAATCTGCAGGGTGATCCCACACAATATAGGAGAAGCTGAGTAATCTCCTAGTGATGTGAGGGCTTCTTCGAGGAGATGAACCAGATGGATCTCCTCATGCTTGTACTAGTCCCGTCAGGTCCCTCATGGCCAGTCCAGATATCAGTGGTGCCTCTAGTGCTTGGGTCTACAGTATCTATGATCCTTGTAGTTTCCAATCTGCACCTACACCTGATGTATTCGTAGATAACTGTTGCAGTCTCTGTTCTGCTGCCCTCTTGACGGTCTCTGTTATATCATACAGTCTCACACAGCTGGTGGTTGGGTCGTCTCTTGATGTCAATGTATCAGTTTTGGTGAAGAACCTGGGCGACGATTCCTACAACACTCACGTTCTTATTCCCTTCCCCTCTGGCCTGTCTTATCGGAGAGTGTCTCTCATTGAGGTATGTCCTCACTTCTTGGTCAGGCCTTGCACATGGGCACTAAGTGAATCTAAATCTTCATTTTTCATCTTAAAGAGCAACAAGCGAGTTACAATCACATGTTCGACCATCAAAAACCAGAGAGTAGCGAGCTGTGGAGTAAACAGACCGCTGCTGAGACCCAACACTACGGTAAGAGAAAGCTTAGGATAATGTAGACAGCCTGGAGGTATCTTCTACTGAGAGCACCGCAGACAGTAGATGTCTCCAGAGACATCCAAGATCGGTGTGGTCTAGTGTCTACTGCCATGACTGCAGTCTAATCTGCACCTTAGACTCGGGCAGGTATTTGTTTTACACGGTGATTCCGGGTCTGGTGGTTCTCTTATAGGTAATACAGGCCCACAGTGCCTCACTGGCGCTCTACATCTTTTTCAGGCCATCTTCCTGGTCAGTTTTCATGTAGCGCCAATGGCTGAGCTGGAGGACATGTTGACTCTGACAGCCTCTGTGACCAGGTAACTAACCACACCTGAGCGGGGCTTCCACCACTGCCGATGTCTCAGAAACCTCTATCTGATGCTTCATGCTCTCTGTGGCCCACATCTTGCTGATACTACGGGGTCCACAGGTCCGATGGTACTTGGATAATGGTACTCTTCTTTTCTCTCCATAGTGATAATGGAGGACCTTCCAACCAGCTAATGACATCTTCTTCTAGTGTTAGAGTGTTCTACTCCATCTATGTGACCGTCAGCAGGTGAGCCAGTCAGAAGGCAAAATACCCACATGTGGGCTCAGAGCTGCACACGTGATACATGATGGCGGCCTGGGTGGGGGTGGAGCCAAGATGGTCACATGTCAGTCATGCACCCAATCAGAGTAACAATTGGAACATGTGACCAGATGGACAGCGCTGTGACGAAAATAGGGGTCTGCACCATTGGACACGGAGCTTAGAGAGAGTAAGAGGAATGCTGACAGATAGCGGAAGTAGAGCAAGGGTGAATGTTCTCACGAGTGGTCATTCACACCAGCGCCGGGGCTCAATGGCTCCATCACGGCCTCCGGTTGAGGTGGTCTGTGGGTTTTTCTAGCACATCTGTCCCATAGTGTTGGGTTTGTGTGATATGGGGATGGAAGGCCTGAGGTGAGTGATAACAATCTGTGTACAGCGCTGCTGAATATGTCAGCACCATACCAGCCAGAGGAAGCGAAGAGAAATGTGACCTATGACCTGTATCAGCCAGTGCGGGAGCGTTAGGGCGTGCACCTCACAGCTGCAGTTCCTAGACCATTCTATAGCCCACGACATTAGGTCTTAATTTGATATAGGTCCAGGTATTGCGGCCATAATGGGCCTGTAGAGTAATCCAAGTTGTCTGTTCCTGGAATGATGGCGTCCAGACGCTACGATGATGGGACACGGGGCAGATCAGCATGGAGCGCTGACACTTCTTCTCTCAATTTGTTTCAGATTGGAAGAAGGCAGCAAATACCTGAACTTTTCTTCCTGGGACAAAAGCATCAGACACGTGTACAGGGTGAGCACATACATGTTAGCGTGTTGATGTCACAGACCAGGAGACCCAGGCAGTAGCATCGTCAGTAATACAAGGGATCCTGGGTAATAACTGGAGGCTCCCTCCTGCAGGTCAACAATCTGGGCCAGCGCCGGCTGCCGCTCTCCATCATCTTCCTGGTCCCCATTCGACTTGGGAACGTTTCAGTCTGGGAGAAACCGGAGATCTCAAGCTCAAAGGTACAAAGTCTGCACCAGACCAGGTCCCGAATATACACAGTCGAGTCCCATTATTCTGAGCAGCAGCCAATATCCAGAGTAACCGCCGCGGCCAGCATGAACAGCAGACGGGCTGGGAGCGACGCAATGAGGTCCTAGTAGGTTGTCACAGGTACCTGGAGCCATGCTGACTGCAGTGCATCCCACAGCTGCCAGAGGGGGTGGGGGGATCCACAGAGCAAACACGACCATGCTGAACTGGGTTCAAGTCTGGGGAATTAGTCTTGGTTATGCTCTTCCAACCAATGTCGGACATTTCTAGCAGTGTGACATGTCGCATTGTCTTGCTGGCAGATCCCATCTGCCCCAGGGGAGACAATCAGCATGTATGTAACAGTGTAAGTAATCTGCAAGGATGGATTCATACCCAAATGGTTTGAGGGTGTCTACCACATGGATGAGTGGCCCAGAGAAACCTTCCCTCGACCATAATGTTTTACCAGCAGCTTGTGTTGAAATCATAACCCTTTACCAATCAGTGGAGGTCCAATTTTAAGGTTCCAGCCTATCACACCTTATATACCCACAGAGGGATATGTGTGCAGACAGCTTATCACACCCCTTATATACCCACCGAGGGATATGTGTACAGACAGCCTATCACACCTTATATACCCACCGAGGGATATTTGTGCAGACAGCCTATCACACCTTATATACCCACTGAGGGATATGCGTGCAGACAGTCTATCACACCTTATATACCCACCGAGGGATATGTGTGCAGACAGCCTATCACACCTTTTATATACCCACCGAGGGATATGTGTGCAGACAGCCTATCACACCTTATATACCCACCGAGGGATATGTGTGCACTCAGCCTATAACACCTTGTATACCCACCGAGGGGTATGTGTGCAGACAGCCTATCACACCTTATATACCCACCGAGGGATATGTGTACAGACAGCCTATCACACCTTATATACCCACGAGGGATATTTGTGCAGACAGCCTATCACACCTTATATACCCACTGAGGGATATGCGTGCAGACAGTCTATCACACCTTATATACCCACCGAGGGATATGTGTGCAGACAGCCTATCACACCTTTTATATACCCACCGAGGGATATGTGTGCAGACAGCCTATCACACCTTATATACCCACTGAGGGATATGTGTGCACTCAGCCTATAACACCTTGTATACCCACCGAGGGGTATGTGTGCAGACAGCCTATCACACCTTATATACCCACAGAGGGATATGTGTGCAGACAGCTTATCACACCCCTTATATACCCACCGAGGGATATGTGTGCAGACAGCCTATCACACCCCTTATATACCCACCGAGGAATATGTGTGCAGACAGCCTATCACACCTTATATACCCACCGAGGGATATGTGTGCAGACAGCCTATCACACCTTATATACCCACCGAGGGATATGTGTGCAGACAGCCTATCACACCTTATATACCCACCGAGGGATATGTGTGCAGACAGACTATCACACCTTATATACCCACCGAGGGATATGTGTACAGACAGCCTATCACACACCTTATATACCCACCGAGGGATATGTGTGCAGACAGCCTATCACACCCCTTATATACCCACCGAGGGATATGTGTGCAGACAGCCTATCACACCCCTTATATACCCACCGAGGGATATGTGTGCAGACAGCCTATCACACCCCTTATATACCCACCGAGGGATATGTGTGCAGACAGCCTATCACACCATATATACCCACCGAGGGATATGTGTCCAGACAGCTTATCACACACCTAATATACCCACCAAGGGATATGTGTGCAGACAGCCTATCAAACCTTATATACCCACCGAGGGATATGTGTGCAGACAGCCTATCACACCTTATATACCCACCGAGGGATATGTCTGCAGACAGCCTATCACACCTTATATACCCACCGAGGGATATGTGTGCAGACAGCCTATCACACCTTATATACCCTCCGATGGATATGTGTGCAGACAGCCTATCACACCCCTTATATACCCACCGAGGGATATGTGTGCAGACAGCCTATCACACCTTATATACCCACCGAGGGATATGTGTGCAGACAGCCTATCACACACCTAATATACCCACCAAGGGATATGTGTGCAGACAGCCTATCAAACCTTATATACCCACCGAGGGATATGTGTGCAGACAGCCTATCACACCTTATATACCCACCGAGGGATATGTGTGCAGACAGCCTATCACACCTTATATACCCTCCGATGGATATGTGTGCAGACAGCCTATCACACCCCTTATATACCCACCGAGGGATATGTGTGCAGACAGCCTATCACACCTTATATACCCTCCGATGGATATGTGTGCAGACAGCCTATCACACCTTATATACCCACCAAGCCGGCTCACAACACGTGACCATCTCCAGATAAGAGCACAGAAATGGCATGGGACTTGAGGGAACTCCCTGATGGGGGAGAAATAAAACTGAACCAAAAATCGAGTCTCTGCTAGAACAGCCTTGTCTTTTGTAACACACTGTAACAGCGGCTGCTATGCGCCGCTGTTCTCCTGTTTACTAGTGATGAGCGGAAGGTGCCATATTTGATTTCACAATATTTGCGAATATTCGATTGAATATTCGTCATATATTCGTCGAAATCGAATATTCGTCATTATTCTATATAATGCAAATGTTACGCGATTTTATATTCGCATCGCGAATTAAACTTAGAGCTGAGTTCCTAATAGTGGTATTGCTAGAATGTAACGAAGATTGAGAATATAGCGCTAAATTCGTGGATTCGTTATCTTTGTCAATTCTAGCAATACAACGAATATCACGAATATAGCGCTATATTCTCAATCTTCATTATATTCTAGCAATACAGCCATTAGGAACTCAGATCTACATTTCATTCGCGAAGCGAACATTTACTCGCATTGCGAATTGATCTTAGAGCTGGGTTTCTAATGGTTGTATTGCTAGAATAGAACGAATATCGGAATGCGAATAATTCAGGTTATATTAATCGCATTGCGATTACAACTTAGTCAAATTTGTGAGATCGTGATTCTCACATCCGACAGTACATTTTAGCATGGCGGCGTTTCGATAGGGATGGGGACGCTCCATGCACACGGGAAGTCGGCAGAAGCGGTAACGGGCATTGACTGGAGCGGGCAGGGGGCATCTTTTGCGGCACCATTGAAGTGAACGGGTCCACGCCTGAGCTGCAAAATATGCGGCTCGGACGCGGACCACAACAACGGTCGTGTGCATGAGGCCTAAGGCCCCTTTCACACGAGCGAGTTTTCCGCACGGGTGCAATGCGTGATGTGAACACATAGCACCCGCGCTGAATCCGGACCCATTCATTTCAATGGGTCTGTGTACATGAGCGTTGTTTTTCACGCATCACTTCTGCGGTGCATGAAAATTGCAGCATCCTCTATATTCTGCGTTTTTCACGCATAAAACACGCATTGCCTCCGCAAGCAAGTGTGGGTGCCATGCGTTTTTTACTAATGGTTGCTAGGAGATGTTGTTTGTAAACAATCAGTTTTTTATCACGTGTGTGAAAAACGCATCAAACCGCATTACAACCGCGCGATAAAAACTGAACGCAATCCCAGGCAAAACTGAATGGCTTTGCCTGCGAAATCGCACAGTTTTCACGGAACGCATCCGCAACGCATCCGAACCTAATCCGGACACGCTCGTGTGAAAGAGGCCTAAGAATTGTCCCAATGCTCGGCCATAAACCCAGGTCCACTGTCCCCAACAGATTAACCCTTGTCCCCCAACTCAAACCTTCTTACCTTTATCTCCCATCCTGATAAGTTATCCACTACCCTAAATCTATTTATCCTCCCAAGTAAGGGCTAAAACCCACCATGCCGCGGTTCGTGTCCATATTACAGCTGCAAATCTCAGCTCACCCCCTAGGCATGGACTCAAACGCGATAACCCGTATCTACTAACCATTACCCAATAATTCTTATCGACAATCCCACTAAAAGGTCCCCGACTACCTAAAATACTAACCCTTACCCACAAGCATCGGCCATATGGCTGTGTAGATCTAAAAAACCAGAAGGAAGGTAACGTGTGACTGAAAATCACAGCAAAGGGATTCCCGTCCGTGCAGTCAGTGCCAATCATTAGTCTTGGCTTTGGTGGAGAAGCCATTAAGCACATGTAACCTCAGAGCAGAAATCTCCTCTTCCCTGTTCTCCTCCAGCCAGAGCTTTCCAATTGTATGGAGACCGAGGAGACATCCGGAGCTGAGATCCTTCCGGAAATGATGAAAATAAATCCAGTTCTAGTGAGTATGAAGGGAGACGACTATGTTACTTCAGATGTGAAATCCATCTGTACAAGGCTCAGTACAATGAGAGGAGGAGGAGAATTCCGGTCAAGACCAAGAGTCTCCAAAGGCTGAACAACCTCCTTGTGAAGGATCTCCAGGGTTTGTAGACTCTGTGTATGACTAATGTAAACCTCATGTAAGGCTACATTCACACTGCTGTTTTCAGACCCATTAAAGTCTATGGAGCTGTTCACATTGCTGTTAAAAAACAGGACATTTCCTATTTTTGGCAGTTTTCATGAAATCAATGGGACCATTTTTAATGGATGTTTAGACGGGAGTGCACCTGTGTAACAGCCGTTAAAAACCAGTACATGGTGTAGCCTTTAAGAGGTTAAAAAAAAAAAAAAAACTCATCCACTGGGACACTCGCACACATACTCCTCACAGGATGCAGAAGGACCTGACGCTCCTGGCATGATGATGTCACCACACTGGGATCATCAGGTCCTTCTGCCTTCAGTGTAGAGTGGGTGTCCCCGCATGTGCAAGTGATGGAGGTTTGGTTTTTTTCAGCATAAAAAATACTGCAGATTATTATTGTTCGGGGCCACTCGGTGCGAGAAAGGGCAGCGTGTGCAAGAGCGGTGCGAGAAAGGGCAGTGTGTGCAAGAGCGGTGCGAGAAAGGGCAGTGTGTGCAAGAGCGGTGCGAGAAAGGGCAGTGTGTGCAAGAGCGGTGCGAGAAAGGGCAGCGCGTGCAAGAGCGGTGCGAGAAAGGGCAGCGCGTGCAAGAGCTGTGCGAGAAAGGGCAGCGCGTGCAAGAGCTGTGCGAGAAAGGGCAGCGTGTGCAAGAGCGGTACGAGAAAGGGCAGCGTATGCAAGGGCGGTGCGAGAAAGGGAAGCAGTGCAAGAGCGGTGCGAGAAAGGGCAGCGCGTGCAAGAGCGGTGCAAGAAAGGGCAGCGCGTGCAAGAGCGGTGCGAGAAAGGGCAGCGCGTGCAAGAGCGGTGCGAGAAAGGGCAGCGTGTGCAAGAGCGGTGCGAGAAAGGGAAGCGTGTGCAAGAGCGGTGCGAGAAAGGGCAGCGTGTGCAAGAGCGGTGCGAGAAAGGGCAGCGTGTGCAAGAGCGGTGCGAGAAAGGGCAGCGTGTGCAAGAGCGGTGCGAGAAAGGGCAGCGTGTGCAAGAGCGGTGCGAGAAAGGGCAGCGTGTGCAAGAGCGGTGCGAGAAAATGCAGCGTGTGCAAGAGCGGTGCGAGAAAGGGAAGCAGTGCAAGAGCAGTGCGAGAAAGGGAAGCGTGTGCAAGAGCGGTGCGAGAAAGGGCAGCGTGTGCAAGAGCGGTGCGAGAAGGGCAGCGTGTGCAAGAGCGGTGCGAGAAAGGGAAGCAGTGCAAGGGCGGTGCGAGAAAGGGAAGCACGTGCAACGGTGGTGCGAGAAAGGACGGTGTAAGTAAGGACAGTGTGAGAAACAGCAGCACTCGAAAAAGAGGAGAGGCGAAACTCGGGAACATATAGAATACAGAAATACTTCTATATTAGGCGTTTTTCTGGTGCAGATTGAGGCGCAAAGGTTCTTTGCGTCGCAACTTGTGACTTTCCCTGCTTAAGCCAGGTCTACAAAAGTGGGAGTGGCAGGGCACGGGCCGGCAGACCCATCTCATTCATTTGTCAAATTGTCTACATCTACACCGGCATGGATTTAGAAGCAGCGGTGGATCTGCCAAAGTTATTTAAAGGCCGACGCCTAACGCAGGTCTTAATAAATGACCCCCAAAGTCCTTTGGGCTTATATACAGAGCTCCTCCAAGACTGTGTATTAGAAGAGAGTGGTCAATCACTGTATGGGTGGAGACAGAAGGACAAGGGATACTGAAAATATCCATCCTTCCAGAACATTTAAGACCCCAGGGGGTCCTAAGATAAAGTAATCATAATTGTAGTCGAAGTAAAAAAATGAAGAAAAAAGTTAAGATTCTCAAAGGCATCATAACTAATACAGGAGAGTGATAGCAACTGTGTGAGTATGAACAGTCCCGAGCATTATCTCTGTCCTTAGAACTGCTCAGTGGGAACATGTCTCAGAGTGACCTGTGACATCAGGGATCTGGAGATCGACATGTCAGTGACTTTCATCATCAATGGAACTGTGACGACAGACTGGAGCACACAGGTGAGGACCACTATAATAACTGCTCCCTATGTACAAAAATAAAACTACTATACTACCACCCCCTTATGTACAAGCATATACAGTGGCATGCAAAATGTTGGGCCCTCTGCATGGTCAGTACCTAGTAGTACCCCCTTTGGCAAAGCTCGTAAAACACTTTTTGTGGCAGCCAAGAGTCTTTCAGTTTTTGTTTAAGGGATTTTCCTCCATTCTTCCTTGGTAAAACCTTCAGCAGATCAGGGGACTGTGAGGACCATTGTAAAAACTTCAGCAGATCAGGGGACTGTAAGCACCATGGTAAAACCTTCAGATCAGGGGACTGTGAGGGCCATGGTAAAACCTTCAGCAGATCAGGGGACTGTGAGGGCCATGGTAAAACCTTCAGCAGATCAGGGGACTGTAAGCACCATGGTAAAACCTTCAGCAGGTCAGGGGACTGTGAGGGCCATGGTGAAACCTTCAGCAGATCAGGGGACTGTGAGGCCATGGTAAAACCTTCAGCAGATCAGGGGACTGTGAGGGCCATTGTAAAACCTTCAGCAGATCAGGGGACTGTGAGGGCCATGGTAAAACCTTCAGCAGATCAGGGGACTGTAAGCACCATGGTAAAACCTTCAGCAGGTCAGGGGACTGTGAGGGCCATGGTGAAACCTTCAGCAGATCAGGGGACTGTGAGGACCATGGTAAAACCTTCAGCAGATCAGGGGACTGTGAGGACCATGGTAAAACCTTCAGCAGATCAGGGGACTGTGAGGGCCATTGTAAAACCTTCAGCAGATCAGGGGGCTGTGAGGGCCATGGTAAAACCTTCAGCAGATCAGAGGACTGTGAGGGCCATGGTAACACCTTCAGCAGATCAGGGGACGGTGAGGCCCATGGTAACACCTTCAGCAGATCAGGGGACTGTAAGGACTATGGTGAAACCTTCAGCAGATCAGGGGACGGTGAGGCCCATGGTAAAACCTTCAGCAGATCAGGGGACTGTGAGGGCCATGGTAAAACCTTCAGCAGATCAGGGGACTGTGAGGTCCATGGTAAAACCTTCAGCAGATCAGGGGACTGTGAGGGCTATGGTAAAACCTTCAGCAGATCAGGGGACTGTGAGGGCCATGGTAAAACCTTCAGCATATCAGGGGACTGTGAGGGCCATGGTAAAACCTTCAGCAGATCAGGGGACTGTGAGGGCCATGGTAAAACCTTCAGCAGATCAGGAGACTGTGAGGGCCATGGTAAAACCTTCAGCAGATCAGAGGTCTGTGAGGGCCATGGTAAAACCTTCAGCAGATCAGAGGTCTGTGAGGGCCATGGTAAAACCTTCAGCAGATCAGGGGACTGTGAGGGCCATGGTCAATCCTTCAGCAGATAAGGGGACTGTGAGGGCTATGGTAAAACCTTCAGCAGATCAGGAGACTGTGAGGTCCATGGTAAAACCTTCAGCAGATCAGGGGACTGTGAGGGCCATGGTAAAACCTTCAGCAGATCAGGGGACTGTGAGGGCCATGGTAAAACCTTCAGCAGATCAGGGGACTGTGAGGGCTATGGTGAAACCTTCAGCAGATCAGGGGACGGTGAGGGCCATGGTAACACCTTCAGCAGATCAGTGGACTGTGAGGACCATGGTAAAACCTTCAGCAGATCAGAGGACTGTGAGGGCCATGGTAACACCTTCAGCAGATCAGGGGACTGTGAGGACCATGGTAAATCCTTCAGCAGATCAGTGGACTGTGAGGCCATGGTAAAACCTTCAGCAGATCAGGGGACTGTGAGGGCCATGGTAAAACCTTCAGCAGATCAGGGGACTGTGAGGTCTATGGTAAAACCTTCAGCAGATCAGGGGACTGTGAGGGCCATGGTAAAACCTTCAGCAGATCAGGGGACTGTGAGGGCCATGGTAAAACCTTCAGCAGATCAGGGGACTGTGAGGGCCCTGGTAAAACCTTCAGCAGATCAGAGGTCTGTGAGGGCCATGGTAAAACCTTCAGCAGATCAGAGGTCTGTGAGGGCCATGGTAAAACCTTCAGCAGATCAGGGGACTGTGAGGGCCATGGTCAATCCTTCAGCAGATAAGGGGACTGTGAGGGCTATGGTAAAACCTTCAGCAGATCAGGAGACTGTGAGGTCCATGGTAAAACCTTCAGCAGATCAGGGGACTGTGAGGGCCATGGTAAAACCTTCAGCAGATCAGGGGACTGTGAGGACCATGGTAAATCCATCAGCAGATCAGGGGACTGTGAGGGCCATGGTAAAACCTTCAGCAGATCAGGGGACTGTGAGGGCCATGGAATATGTACAGGAATATAACTACTATAATACCGCTCCTATGTACAAGAATATAACTACTATAATACTGCTCCTATGTACAAGAATATAACTACTATAATACTGCTCCTATGTACAGGAATATAACTACTATAATACTGCTTCTATGTACAAGAATATAACTACTATAATACTGCCTCCTATATACAATAATATAACTACTATAATACTGCCTCCTATGTACAAGAATATAACTACTATAATACTGCTCCTATGTACATGAATATAACTACTATAATACTGCCTCTATGTACAGGAATATAACTACTATAATACTGCCTCCTATGTACAAGAACATAACTACTATAATACTGCCTCCTATGTACAAGAACATAACTACTATAATACTACTATGTACAAGAATATAACTACTATAATACTGCACCTATGTACAAGAATATAACTACTATAATACTGCCTCCTATGTACAAGAATATAACTACTATAATACTGCTCCTATGTACAAGAATATAACTACTATTATACTGCCTCCTATGTACAAGAATATAACTACTATAATACTGCCTCCTATGTACAAGAATATAACTACTATAATACTGCCTCCTATGTACAAGAATATAACTACTATTATACTGCCTCCTATGTACAAGAATATAACTACTATAATACTGCCTCCTATGTACAAGAATATAACTACTATAATACTGCCTCCTATGTACAAGAATATAACTACTATAATACTGCTCCTATGTACAGGAATATAACTGCTATAATACTGCCCCTATGTACATGAATATAACTGCTATAATACTGCCCCTTATAGACCAGTCTGGTAGCCCCCTTGGTGTCTGGGACCAGCGCTTGCTCCTCTGGATGCAGTTGCTCTCTTCGTCGCCCTCACTTCTGCTGTGGGCTGATATGGGGCACAGACTTCCTGTTGGGGTGAATGATGAGGGTTATTGTTTTCCGGTGTCAGACAGAGGCGAGGAGACTGTCCCTGCAGAGCTCGGCGGAGGTGGTCTACGATTGTCAGCTCTTCCGTCACGTCCTGGAGCAGGAGCGGCACTTCACCCGGGCTCAGGTACCAGACATGTTGTTGCCCCTTACAGTCTCCTGCGGGGGCTCTGTGGCACCTTTGGGTCTCCTTACTGGTCCAGTGCCGTTAACCCTTTGGGCCCCATGTCTTCTGAAATCCAGGGCGCCACCTGCTGTACCGGGTTGTGATTACACCGCACCTTCCTTCACTTTCCAGGCCCAGACGGTGCTGGAGATCCGCGGCCGCTATGACTACTACCCCCTGATTACCGGGAGCTGCCTGGGGGGGCTGCTTCTCTTCGCCGCCGTCACTGCAGGGCTGTACAAGGTGAGTGAACTGTCCACAGCAGCACAGAGGATTTCCAGGGAGGTACAAGGACTGAGCCTCACTTTCCTTACAGCTTGGATTCTTCAAGCGCCAGTATAAAGAGATGCTGGAAAGTCCTGGAGAAGAGCGGGCCGAGGCGTCGGAGGCAGAGAGCAGCGGCCCACGGAGGGAGCACCACGCGTAGACGCTGATCTAGAAAAATCGCCTTTATTATAATCTGTTAATTATCGGAATGCAAAAATAGCGAATATTCAGGATACACGACAGCCTCAGCGCTGCGCTCCGATTGGTCAGTGAAAGCAGAGGGAATGCTGGGAAGGATAAACAAATAAATCACCCACCTCATGGACTACAACCCCCAATCTCTGCCATTCCTGGAGTCCTACAATATCCCACAACGTTCAATAAAACCCCCATTCTCTGTTATTCCAAGGGTCCTCTAGTATTCAACCATGTAGACTACAACCCCCATTCTCTGCCACTTCTAGAGTCCTATATTATCCCACCACAGTCTACAACTCCTCTTTATATTTTTGGAGTCCTACAATATGACACAACGTACACTACAACCCCCATTCTCTGTTATCTCTAAGGGTCTTAGAGTATCCAACCACGTAGAATACAACCCCCATTATCTGCCACAATACTCCATCACATGGACTAGAACCCCCATTCTCTGCTTTTCCTAGAGTGATCACGCTCCATCGTCCGCTGCTCCTCTTCTCCATGGACCCACAGTCTGAACAATAACTCCCAACTTCCCCCATCTCATACATCAGTCCATTTCCAGTTCTTCCTGGTGGGGCCCTCAGGGGCCCTCAGCAGCATCTCTTGACGTGTGGTTTCCTCTTGGTCTTGGTGATGGTCACCACCTCGGCCGGTCGCAGTCTGGCCTGACTCTCCTTCTTCATCCTCAGGACCAGCCGCGTGACCGTCATGAACATCTGCAGAGAACAGGAGAGGTCACGAGAGCGCCACACACAGGTCAGGAGAGGTCACGAGAGCACCACACACAGGTCAGGTCACGAGAGCACCACACACAGGTCAGGTCACGAGAGCACCACTCATAGGTCAGGAGAGGTCACAAGAACGCCACTCACGGGTCAGGAGAGGTCACAAGAGCGCCACTCACGGGTCAGGAGAGGTCACAAGAGCGCCACATATAGG
This sequence comes from Bufotes viridis, assembly GCA_033119425.1. Taxonomy (NCBI): domain Eukaryota; kingdom Metazoa; phylum Chordata; class Amphibia; order Anura; family Bufonidae; genus Bufotes; species Bufotes viridis. The sequence continues at coordinate 1,261,793 of CM065595.1, read as the reverse complement.
TCAGGAGAGGCAACGAGAGCGCCACTCACAGGTCAGGAGAGGTCACGAGAGCGCCATTCACAGGTCAGGAGAGGTCACGAGAGCGCCACTCACAGGTCAGGAGAGGTCACGAGAGCGCCACTCACAGGTCAGGAGAGGTCACGAGAGCGCCACTCACAGGTCAGGAGAGGTCACGAGAGCGCCACTCACAGGTCAGGAGAGGTCAGGAGAGCACCACACACAGGTCAGGTCACGAGGGCGCCACTCATAGGTCAGGAGAGGTCACAAGAACGCCACTCACGGGTCAGAAGAGGTCACAAGAGCGCCACTCACGGGTCAGGAGAGGTCACAAGAGCGCCACTCACGGGTCAGGAGAGGTCACAAGAGCGCCACTCACGCGTCAGGAGAGGTCACAAGAGCGCCACATACAGGTCTGGAGAGGTCACGAGAGCGCCACTCAAAGGTCAGGGGAGGCAACGAGAGCGCCACATACAGCTCAGGAGAGGTCACGAGAGCGCCACTCACAGGTCAGGAGAGGTCACGAGAGCGCCACTCACAGGTCAGGAGAGGTCACGAGAGCGCCACATAGAGGTCAGGAGAGGTCACGAGAGCGCCACTCACAGGTCAGGAGAGGTAATGAGAACGCCACACAAGTCAGGTGAGATTATTAGAACACCGTGGGGCCCAACACAGATCAGGAGAGGTCATGAAAGAGCCAAAGGTCCAAACACAGGACAGGGTGAATCAAGAAAGCACTACGGGGCCCCAAAAGGGTCAGAAGAGACCATGAGAGCACCACAGGGCCCCACATGGGATAGAAGAAGTCATAAGACTGTTCATGTCTCTGGAGATTATATCAGCACTGCAGCGTTATAAGAGGAGCGGCTGATATCAGTCACATATGATGTAATGTATCTGGAGGTTATATCAGCGCTGGAGCGTTATAAGAGGAGCGGCTGATATCAGTCACATATGATGTAATGTATCTGGAGGTTATATCAGCGCTGGAGCGTTATAAGAGGAGCGGCTGATATCAGTCACATATGATGTAATGTATCTGGAGGTTATATCAGCGCTGGAGCGTTATAAGAGGAGCGGCTGATATCAGTCACATATGATGTAATGTATCTGGAGGTTATATCAGCACTGCAGCGTTATAAGAGGAGCGGCTGATATAACCTCCAGACAATACATCATATGTGACTGATATCAGCCGCTTCTATAACGCTCCAGTGCTGATATGACCTCCGAGACATTGCATTTATGTGACTGATATCAGCCGCCTGCAGACATGCCCAGCGCTGATATGACTCCTCCAGAGACATTACATCTATGTGACTGATATCAGCCGCTCTCTCATAACGCTCCAGTGCTGATATACCTCCAGAGACATCACATCATATGTGACTGATATCAGCCACTCCTCTTATAACGCTTCAGCGCTGATATAACTTCCAGAGACATTACATCATATGTGACTGATATCGGCCGCTCCTCTTATAACGCTCCAGCGCTGATATAACCTCCAGACAATACATCATATGTGACTGATATCAGTACTGGAGCGTTATAAGAGGAGCGGCTGATATCAGTCACATGTGATGTAATGTCTCTGGAGGTTACATCAGTGCTGGAGCGTTATAAGAGGAGCGGCTGATATCAGTCACATATGATGTAATGTGTCTGGAGGTTATATCAGCTCTGGAGCGTTATAAGAGAAGCGGCTGATATCAGTCACATATGATGTAATGTCTCTGGAGGTTATATCAGTGCTGGAGCGTTATAAGAGAAGCGGCTGATATCAGTCACATGTGATGTAATGTCTCTGGAGGTTATATCAGCGCTGGAGCGTTATAAGAGGAGCGGCTGATATCAGTCACATAGAATGTAATGTCTCTGGAGGTTATATCAGTGCTGGAGCGTTATAAGAGGAGCGGCTGATATCAGTCACATAGGATGTAATGTCTCTGGAGGTTATATCAGCACTGCAGCGTTATAACAGGAGTGGCTGATATCAGTCACATATGATGTAATGTCTCTGGAGGTTATATCAGTACTGGAGCGTTATAAGAGGAGCGGCTGATATCAGTCACATAGAATGTAATGTCTCTGGAGATTATATCAGCGCTGGAGCGTTATAAGAGGAGCGGCTGATATCAGTCACATATGATGTAATGTCTGGAGGTTATATCAGTGCTGGAGCGTTATAAGAGGAGCGGCTGATATCAGTCACATAGGATGTAATGTCTCTGGGGGTTATATCAGTGCTGGAGCGTTATAAGAGGAGCGGCTGATATCAGTCACATAGAATGTAATGTCTCTGGAGGTTATATCAGTGCTGGAGCGTTATAAGAGGAGCGGCTGATATCAGTCACATATGATGTAATGTCTCTAGAGGTTATATCAGTGCTGGAGCGTTATAAGAGGAGCGGCTGATATCAGTCACATAGAATGTAATGTCTCTGGAGGTTATATCAGTACTGGAGCGTTATAAGAGGAGCGGCTGATATCAGTCACATAGAATGTAATGTCTCTGGAGATTATATCAGTGCTGGAGCGTTATAAGAGAAGCGGCTGATATCAGTCACATATGATGTAATGTCTGGAGGTTATATCAGTGCTGGAGCGTTATAAGAGGAGCGGCTGATATCAGTCACATAGGATGTAATGTCTCTGGGGGTTATATCAGAGCTGGAGCATTATAAGAGGAGCGGCTGATATCAGTCACATATGATGTAATGTCTGGAGGTTATATCAGTGCTGGAGCGTTATAAGAGGAGCGGCTGATATCAGTCACATATGATGTAATGTCTGGAGGTTATATCAGTGCTGGAGCGTTATATTATCTTGAAATGCATTAAGTGGATCACGGAAGTCTATATTTGCATCATATCCCAGGGCTCAGCGTGGCAGATATGTGTCGTACAGTCTCTATAGAGGGGGTTCTGGTGCACACATACAATATGGCGGTGTGTACGCAGCTCTCCGCCCCCGGCAGTGAATGGAGCCTGTGTGTGGCCTCCTCCTCCGCACACATTATTCAGGGCCGCTCTGCACTTCTGAACCACAACCCCAGCACTGGAAGAATGCGAGGACAGAGTCATTAGACAGGGATCAGTGGCTCCTGGGGGCCACAGCCATGTTCTGAGGCTGCAGATGAGAAAGCTGTATCACAGTGACCCCCAAACAAGAGGCAGGGTCTGTGCTCAGAGTGAAGACAAGGACCGAGGGTGAAGTATCCCCAGGGCCCCACATGGGAGCAGCAATCAGCGGTGTATGAGACCCAGACCATAGCTGACCAGAATGGCTGGGAGCCCCTGCGATCCCTGCTGGGGCCCCTTTTACAGCTATGTACATGACCCCCACGCAGCAGGCTCCTCTCACCTCCTCTACATTGCGGTTCTCCTTTGCACTCGTCTCAAACATCCGGACTCCCATCTGGTCGCTGAACCTTTTTGCGTCCACGGTTTCAACACGTTTTCGGGAGGAGTCGTCATCTTTATTACCCACTGTGAAGGAAAAACGGTGCGGCACGGCAGGTGAGAGCCGCGGTCAGGAGAGGCACAGATACAATCTACTGCAACATGGCTGGGAACGGCAAGAAGCCAGTGCCACCACCAAGGAGAAGCAAATCTCAGGAACCGCAGCACGGTCCAGGACATCATAAACCAGGTCTATGCAGGGTAGAGAGGCAGTCTACTGTACAGGAGATACACCAGGTCTATGCAGGGAAGAGAGGCAGTCTACTGTACAGGAGATACACCAGGTCTATGCAGGGAAGAGAGGCAGTCTAGTGTACAGGAGATACACCAGGTCTATGCAGGGTAGAGGGGCAGTCTACTGTACAGGAGATACACCAGGTCTATGCAGGGTAGAGGGTCAGTCTACTGTACAGGAGATACACCAGGTCTATGCAGGGAAGAGAGGCAGTCTACTGTACAGGAGATACACCAGGTCTATGCAGGGTAGAGGGTCAGTCTACTGTACAGGAGATACACCAGGTCTATGCAGGGTAGAGAGGCAGTCTACTGTACAGGAGATACACCAGGTCTATGCAGGGAAGAGAGGCAGTCTACTGTACAGGAGATACACCAGGTCTATGCAGGGTAGAGAGGCAGTCTACTGTACAGGAGATACACCAGGTCTATGCAGGGTAGAGAGGCAGTCTACTGTACAGGAGATACACCAGGTCTATGCAGGGTAGAGAGGCAGTCTACTGTACAGGAGATACACCAGGTCTATGCAGGGTAGAGAGGCAGTCTACTGTACTATGAGATAAACCAGGTCTATGCAGGGTAGAGGGGAAGCGAGTCTACTGTACAGGAGATACAACTCAGGTCTATGCAGGGTAGAGAGGCAGTCTACTGTACAGGAGATACACCAGGTCTATGCAGGGAAGAGAGGCAGTCTACTGTACAGGAGATACACCAGGTCTATGCAGGGTAGAGAGGCAGTCTACTGTACAGGAGATACACCAGGTCTATGCAGGGTAGAGAGGCAGTCTACTGTACAGGAGATACACCAGGTCTATGCAGGGTAGAGAGGCAGTCTACTGTACAGGAGATAAGCCAGGTCTATGCAGGGTAGAGGGGCAGTCTACTGTACAGGAGATACACCAGGTCTATGCAGGGTAGAGGGGCAGTCTACTGTACAGGAGATACACCAGGTCTATGCAGGGTAGAGGGGCAGTCTACTGTACAGGAGATAAGCCAGGTCTATGCAGGGTAGAGGGGCAGTCTACTGTACAGGAGATACACCAGGTCTATGCAGGGTAGAGGGGCAGTCTACTGTACAGGAGATACACCAGGTCTATGCAGAATACAGAGGCAGTCTACTGTACAGGAGATACACCAGGTCTATGCAGGGAGGAGAGGCAGTCTACTGTACAGGAGATACACCAGGTCTATGCAGAATACAGAGGCAGTCTACTGTACACAGGAGATACACCAGGTCTATGCAGGATACAGAGGCAGTCTACTGTACAGGAGATACACCTGGTCTATGCAGAATACAGAGGCAGTCTACTGTACAGGAGATACACCAGGTCTATGCAGGATACAGAGGCAGTCTATATTATTGCCTGTCATACTGCCTGCACCTCACTGTCCGCACACATTACGTTCCGTGCTGTGGAGAACTTACCGAGCACTGTGCACACAGAATCACAATTCTGACTGATTTCGTGCAGCCATCTTTTCACATTTATGAAGGATTCTGGGTTGGTGACATCATAAACCACAATGACCCCGTGAGTGTTCCTGTAATACCTGAGAAAATGACCAGATTATAAAAAATGAACACCAAGTCGCCATCATGTGTACCTGCAATAAGCGCTCCATCCCTGCACCGTCCCCACCAGCTCCAGCCGCCCTCGGCACCGTTAGCCTCACTGTCCCACTTAATATTCAACCGGCAAGTCTGCTCACGTTGAGGTGATGGTCCGAAACCTCTCCTGACCCGCCGTGTCCCAGATCTGCAGTTTTACCCGTTCTCCATCCAAAACAAGAGTCCGAATCTTAAAGTCCACTCCGATCGTTGTTATGTAGCTTCCTGTAAGATTCCCAAGATAAATTATGAACAGGGGCGGAGCAAATGAGGGAGGGATTGAGGGAGCGGATAGGAGGGCGGGAGACAGGAACGGAAACGGATAGGAGGGCGGGAGACAGGAACGGAAACGGATAGGAGGGCGGGAGACAGGAACGGAAACGGATAGGAGGGCGGGAGACAGGAACGGAAACGGATAGGAGGGCGGGAGACAGGAACGGAAGCGGATAGGAGGGCGGGAGACAGGAACGGGAGAAGCGGATAGGAGGGCGGGAGACAGGAACGGGAAGCGGATAGGAGGGCGGGAGACAGGAACGGAACCGGATAGGAGGGCGGGAGACAGGAACGGAAACGGATAGGAGGGCGGGAGACAGGAACGGAAACGGATAGGAGGGCGGGAGACAGGAGCGGAAGCGGATAGGAGGGCGGGAGACAGGAGCGGAAGCGGATAGGAGGCGGGAGACAGGAACGGAAGCGGATAGGAGGGCGGGAGACAGGAACGGAGAAGCGGATAGGAGGGCGGGAGACAGGAGCGGAACGGATAGGAGGGCGGGAGACAGGAACGGAAACGGATAGGAGGGCGGGAGACAGGAACGGAAACGGATAGGAGGGCGGGAGACAGGAACGGAAACGGATAGGAGGGCGGGAGACAGGAACGGAAACGGATAGGAGGGCGGGAGACAGGAACGGAAACGGATAGGAGGGCGGGAGACAGGAACGGAAACGGATAGGAGGGCGGGAGACAGGAACGGAACGGAAACCAATAGGAGGGTGGGAGACAGGAACGGATAGGAGGGTGGTAGACGGGGACGGATACAAATAGGAAGGTGGTAGACGGGGACGGGTACAGATAGGAGGGTGGTAGACAGGGACGGGTACAGATAGGAGGGTGGTAGACAGGGACGGGTACAGATAGGAGGGTGGTAGACAGGGACGGGTACAGATAGGAGGGTGGTAGACAGGGACGGGTACAGATAGGAGGGTGGTAGACGGGGACAGATAGGAGGGTGGTAGACAGTGACGGGGACAGATAAGAAGGTCATAGACGGGGACGGGTACAGATAGGAAAGTGGTAGACGGGGACAGATAAGAAGGTCATATACTGGGACGGGTACAGATAAGAAGGTAATTAACGGGGACGAGAACAGATAGGAGGGTGGTAGACAGGGACAGATAAGAAGGTCATTAACGGGTACAGATAGGAGGGGGTAGACAGGGACAGGTACAGATAAGAGGGTGGTGGACAGGTACAGATAGGAGGGTGGTAGACATGGACTGGGACAGATAGGGAAGTGGTAGACGGGTACAGATAAGAAGGTCATTGACAGGGACGGGTACAGATAGGAGGGTGGTAGACAGAGACGGGTACAGATAGGAGGTGTGGTAGACAGGGACGGGTACAGATAAGAAAGTGGTAGACAGGGACGGGTACAGATAAGAAAGTGGTAGACAGGGACGGGTACAGATAGGAAAGTGGTAGACAGGGACGGGTACAGATAGGAAAGTGGTAGACGGGGACAGATAAGAAGGTCATAGACGGGGACGGGTACAGATAGGAGGGTGGTAGACGGGGACAGATAAGAAGGTCATAGACGGGGACGGGTACAGATAGGAGGGTGGTAGACGGGGACAGATAAGAAGGTCATAGACGGGGACGGGTACAGATAGGAGGGTGGTAGACGGGGACAGATAAGAAGGTCATAGACGGGGACGGGTACAGATAGGAGGGTGGTAGACAGGGACGGGTACAGATAGGAGGGTGGTAGACGGGGACAGATAGGAGGGTGGTAGACAGTGACGGGGACAGATAAGAAGGTCATAGACGGGGACGGGTACAGATAGGAAAGTGGTAGACGGGGACAGATAAGAAGGTCATATACTGGGACGGGTACAGATAGGAGGGTGGTAGACGGGGACAGATAAGAAGGTCATAGACGGGGACGGATACAGATAGGAGGGTGGTAGACGGGGACAGATAGGAGGGTGGTAGACAGTGACGGGGACAGATAAGAAGGTCATAGACGGGGACGGGTACAGATAGGAGGGTGGTAGACGGGGACAGATAAGAAGGTCATAGACGGGGACGGGTACAGATAGGAGGGTGGTAGACGGGGACAGATAAGAAGGTCATAGACGGGGACGGGTACAGATAGGAGGGTGGTAGACGGGGACAGATAAGAAGGTCATAGACAGGGACGGGTACAGATAGGAGGGTGGTAGACAGGAGGACAGATAAGAAGGTCATAGACAGGGGCGGGTACAGATAGGAGGGTGGTAGACGGGGACAGATAAGAAGGTCATAGACGGGGACGGGTACAGATAGGAGGGTGGTAGACGGGGACAGATAAGAAGGTCATAGACGGGGATGGGTACAGATAGGAGGGTGGTAGACGGGGACGGGTACAGATAGAAGGGTGGTAGACGGGGACGGGTACAGATAGGAGGGTGGTAGACAGGGACGGGTACAGATAGGAGGGTGGTAGACGGTGGACAAGGGGACACTCACACTCACCAGAGAAGGAGTTGTCAGAGAATCTCAGGAGGAGGCTGCTTTTCCCCACACCTGACAGAGAAGAACCATGCTTATTAAAGGGCCCCCAGTTACTGGGAAGGTGAGAGCTCACAATGACTGGGGCCATGACCCTCCACAGGACAGGCTGGCAAAAAGTGCCTATAGAAATGGCGCAGGCCACCCTCCACTGCACTTACCAGAATCTCCAATTAGCAGAAGCTTGAATAAATGGTCGTAGTCCTTGGCCGCCATCTTACTGAGCACAGGGGTTTCACCAGTGTCCTGTCCGGTCCAGATTTGGGGTCAGGTAATCTGGTGTCAACGACAATATGTCACCTTCTGTTGTCACTTGCCACCAGACGTGTCTCTACCCGTCCCTGGATGTCTCTCAGCCCCCGTATCTTCCTCCTGGTTACCCTGTTGGTATCCAGAGTCGTAGTCTCCCTCCCTTTCTTCCGCTAATTCAAATACAAGATATTGGCACAACAAGTAAGGCTGTCTCAGCAGTTCTCTCTCTCAGTCAGGCTGTCTCAGAGGTTCTCTCTCTGAGACAGGCAGTGTCGGCAGATGTTTCTTTTTCTCTAAGTAAGGCCGTCTCGGCGGTTCGATCCTCCTCTCAGTCAGGCCGTCTCAGCGGTTCGATCCCTCCCTCAGTCGGGCTATCTCAGCGGTTCGATCCCTGTCAGCCAGGCCGTCTCAGCGGTTCGATCCCTCCCTCAGTCGGGCTATCTCAGCGGTTCGATCCCTGTCAGCCAGGCCGTCTCAGCGGTTCGATCCCTCTCTCAGCCAGGCCGCCTCGGCGGTTCGATCCCTCCTTCAGTCAGACCGTCTCGGCGGTTCGATCCCTCTCTCAGCCAGGCCGTTTTTGCGGTGCTCTCTCTTTCAGTCAAGCGGTCTGTGCAGTTCTCTCTTTGTCAGGATGTCTCGCCCTCTCGCTGTTGCTTTCACTGATCTCTGGGCAGGAAATCTTGGCTCTTCCTGTACATGGAAAGAAAACACACACAGCGTCCCCTCAGCTCCGCCTGACCGCACACTGGGGGTGTAGGGGATAATTCGGGGCCCCCAAAGGTTCTGTATGGACTCAGCTTAGATCCGCACCAGAACCTGAGTACTTCAAACCCCGTCGTCCTGCCATTACCACCAGGGTAAGACGCCATGAGCCGAGGAGCATTACCAGGAAATCACATCAATAATTTACACAAGACACAAGGAAATGTAGAAGGAAAAGCAGAAGTCAAACCATAATCACAAAGTATCACTCCCATCATCAAAAAGACACAAAGCTATAATAAATCCAACATGTACAGCGATATAAAGATTCCTATCACACGTATCATTCCTGACCACAAGAAGCACAAGCGAAGTATATCTTCTGTCATTCAGGAAAACAGAACGGAGATCGAGCTAAACAAAGGGGTCAGTATATAATCAGAGGGGGGTCTATATGTACACAGGGGGTCAGTATATAATCAGAGGAGGGTCTATATGTACACAGGGGGTCAGTATATAATCAGAGGAGGGTCTATATGTACACAGGGGTCAGTATATAATCAGAGGAGGGTCTATATGTACACAGGGGGTCAGTATATAATCAGAGGAGGGTCTATATGTACACAGGAGGTCAGTATATAATCAGAGGAGGGTCTATATGTACACAGGGGGTCAGTATATAATCAGAGGAGGGTCTATATGTACACAGGGGTCAGTATATAATCAGAGGGGGGTCTATATGTACACAGGGGGTCAGTATATAATCAGAGGAGGGTCTATACGTACACAGGGGGTCAGTATATAATCAGGAGGGTCTATATGTACACAGGGGGTCAGTATATAATCAGAGGAGGGTCTATATGTAAACAGGGGGTCAGTATATAATCAGAAGAGGGTCTATATGTACACAGGGGGTCAGTATATAATCAGAGGAAGGTCTATATGTACACAGGGGGTCAGTATATAATCAGAGGAGGGTCTATATGTATACAGGGGGTCAGTATATAATCAGGAGGGTCTATATGTACACAGGGGGTCAGTATATAATCAGAGGAGGGTCTATATGTACACAGGGGGTCAGTATATAATCAGAGGAGGGTCTATATGTACACAGGGGGTCAGTATATAATCAGAGGAGGGTCTATATGTACACAGGGGGTCAGTATATAATCAGAGGAGGGTCTATATGTACACAGGGGGTCAGTATATAATCAGAGGAGGGTCTATATGTACACAGGGGGTCAGTATATAATCAGAGGAGGGTCTATATGTACACAGGGGTCAGTATATAATCAGAGGAGGGTCTATATGTACACAGGGGGTCAGTATATAATCAGAGGAGGGTCTATATGTACACAGGGGTCAGTATATAATCAGAGGAGGGTCTATATGTACACAGGGGGTCAGTATATAATCAGAGGAGGGTCTATATGTACACAGGGAGTCAGTATATAATCAGAGGGGGGTCTATATGTACATAGGGGGTCAGTATATAATCAGAGGAGGGTCTATATGTACACAGGGGGTCAGTATATAATCAGAGGAGGGTCTATATGTACACAGGAGGTCAGTATATAATCAGAGGAGGGTCTATATGTACACAGGGGTCAGTATATAATCAGAGGAGGGTCTATATGTACACAGGGGTCAGTATATAATCAGAGGAGGGTCTATATGTACACAGGAGGTCAGTATATAATCAGAGGAGGGTCTATATGTACACAGGGGGTCAGTATATAATCAGAGGAGGGTCTATATGTACACAGGGGGTCAGTATATAATCAGAGGAGGGTCTATATGTACACAGGGGTCAGTATATAATCAGAGGAGGGTCTATATGTACACAGGGGGTCAGTATATAATCAGAGGAGGGTCTATATGTACACAGGGGGTCAGTATATAATCAGAGGAGGGTCTATATGTACACAGGGGGTCAGTATATAATCAGAGGAGGGTCTATATGTACACAGGGGGTCAGTATATAATCAGAGGAGGGTCTATATGTACACAGGGGTCAGTATATAATCAGAGGAGGGTCTATATGTACACAGGGGGTCAGTATATAATCAGAGGAGGGTCTATATGTACACAGGGGTCAGTATATAATCAGAGGAGGGTCTATATGTACACAGGGGTCAGTATATAATCAGAGGAGGGTCTATATGTACACAGGGGTCAGTATATAATCAGAGGAGGGTCTATATGTACACAGGGGGTCAGTATATAATCAGAGGAGGGTCTATATGTACACAGGAGGTCAGTATATAATCAGAGGAGGGTCTATATGTACACAGGGGTCAGTATATAATCAGAGGAGGGTCTATATGTACACAGGGGTCAGTATATAATCAGAGGAGGGTCTATATGTACACAGGGGGTCAGTATATAATCAGAGGAGGGTCTATATGTACACAGGGGGTCAGTATATAATCAGAGGAGGGTCTATATGTACACAGGGGTCAGTATATAATCAGAGGAGGGTCTATATGTACACAGGGGGTCAGTATATAATCAGAGGAGGGTCTATATGTACACAGGGGGTCAGTATATAATCAGAGGAGGGTCTATATGTACACAGGGGGTCAGTATATAATCAGAGGAGGGTCTATATGTACACAGGGGTCAGTATATAATCAGAGGAGGGTCTATATGTACACAGGGGGTCAGTATATAATCAGAGGAGGGTCTATATGTACACAGGGGGTCAGTATATAATCAGAGGAGGGTCTATATGTACACAGGGGGTCAGTATATAATCAGAGGAGGGTCTATATGTACACAGGGGGTCAGTATATAATCAGAGGAGGGTCTATATGTACACAGGGGGTCAGTATATAATCAGAGGAGGGTCTATATGTACACAGGGGTCAGTATATAATCAGAGGAGGGTCTATATGTACACAGGGGGTCAGTATATAATCAGAGGAGGGTCTATATGTACACAGGGGTCAGTATATAATCAGAGGAGGGTCTATATGTACACAGGGGGTCAGTATATAATCAGAGGAGGGTCTATATGTACACAGGAGGTCAGTATATAATCAGAGGAGGGTCTATATGTACACAGGGGGTCAGTATATAATCAGAGGAGGGTCTATATGTACACAGGGGGTCAGTATATAATCAGAGGAGGGTCTATATGTACACAGGGGGTCAGTATATAATCAGAGGAGGGTCTATATGTACACAGGGGTCAGTATATAATCAGAGGAGGGTCTATATGTACACAGGGGGTCAGTATATAATCAGAGGAGGGTCTATATGTACACAGGAGGTCAGTATATAATCAGAGGAGGGTCTATATGTACACAGGGGTCAGTATATAATCAGAGGAGGGTCTATATGTACACAGGGGGTCAGTATATAATCAGAGGAGGGTCTATATGTACACAGGGGGTCAGTATATAATCAGAGGAGGGTCTATATGTACACAGGGGGTCAGTATATAATCAGAGGAGGGTCTATATGTACACAGGGGTCAGTATATAATCAGAGGAGGGTCTATATGTACACAGGGGTCAGTATATAATCAGAGGAGGGTCTATATGTACACAGGGGGTCAGTATATAATCAGAGGAGGGTCTATATGTACACAGGGGTCAGTATATAATCAGAGGAGGGTCTATATGTACACAGGGGGTCAGTATATAATCAGAGGAGGGTCTATATGTACACAGGGGTCAGTATATAATCAGAGGAGGGTCTATATGTACACAGGGGGTCAGTATATAATCAGAGGAGGGTCTATATGTACACAGGAGGTCAGTATATAATCAGAGGAGGGTCTATATGTACACAGGGGTCAGTATATAATCAGAGGGGGTCTATATGTACATAGGGGTCAGTATATAATCAGAGGAGGGTCTATATGTACACAGGAGGTCAGTATATAATCAGAGGAGGGTCTATATGTACACAGGAGGTCAGTATATAATCAGAGGAGGGTCTATATGTACACAGGGGTCAGTATATAATCAGAGGAGGGTCTATATGTACACAGGGGGTCAGTATATAATCAGAGGAGGGTCTATACGTACACAGGGGGTCAGTATATAATCAGAGGAGGGTCTATATGTACACAGGGGGTCAGTATATAATCAGAGGAGGGTCTATATGTACACAGGGGGTCAGTATATAATCAGAGGAGGGTCTATATGTACACAGGGGGTCAGTATATAATCAGAGGAGGGTCTATATGTACACAGGGGGTCAGTATATAATCAGAGGAGGGTCTATATGTACACAGGGGTCAGTATATAATCAGAGGGGGGTCTATATGTACATAGGGGGTCAGTATATAATCAGAGGAGGGTCTATATGTACACAGGAGGTCAGTATATAATCAGAGGAGGGTATATATGTACACAGGAGGTCAGTATATTATCAGAGGAGGGTCTATATGTACACAGGGGTCAGTATATAATCAGAGGAGGGTCTATATGTATACAGGGGTCAGTATATAATCAGAGGAGGGTCTATATGTATACAGGGGTCAGTATATAATCAGAGGAGGGTCTATATGTACACAGGAGGTCAGTATATAATCAGAGGAGGGTCTATATGTACACAGGGGGTCAGTATATAATCAGAGGAGGGTCTATACGTACACAGGGGGTCAGTATATAATCAGAGGAGGGTCTATACGTACACAGGGGGTCAGTATATAATCAGAGGAGGGTCTATATATACACAGGGGGTCAGTATATAATCAGAGGAGGGTCTATATGTAAACAGGGGGTCAGTATATAATCAGAGGAGGGTCTATATGTAAACAGGGGTCAGTATATAATCAGAGGAGGGTCTATATGTAAACAGGGGTCAGTATATAATCAGAGGAGGGTCTATATGTACACAGGGGGTCAGTATATAATCAGAGGAGGGTCTATATATACACAGGGGGTCAGTATATAATCAGAGGAGGGTATATATGTAAACAGGGGGTCAGTATATAATCAGAGGAGGGTCAGTATATAATCAGAGGAGGGTCTATATGTACACGGGGGGTCAGTATATAATCAGAGGAGGGTATATATGTACACAGGGGGTCAGTATATAATCAGAGGAGGGTCTATATGTAAACAGGGGGTCAGTATATAATCAGAGGAGGGTCTATATGTACACAGGGGTCAGTATATAATCAGAGGAGGGTATATATGTACACAGGAGGTCAGTATATAATCAGAGGAGGGTCTATATGTAAACAGGGGGTCAGTATATAATCAGAGGAGGGTCTATATGTAAACAGGGGGTCAGTATATAATCAGAGGAGGGTCTATATGTACACAGGGGGTCAGTATATAATCAGAGGAGGGTCTATATGTACACAGGGGGTCAGTATATAATCAGAGGAGGGTCTATATGTACACAGGGGGGTCAGTATATAATCAGAGGAGGGTCTATATGTATACATGGGGTCAGTATATAATCAGAGGAGGGTCTATATGTACATAGGGGTCAGTATATAATCAGAGGAGGGTCTATATGTACACAGGGGTCAGTATATAATCAGAGGAGGGTCTATATGTACACAGGGGTCAGTATATAATCAGAGGAGGGTCTATATGTACACAGGGGTCAGTATATAATCAGAGGAGGGTCTATATGTACACAGGGGGTCAGTATATAATCAGAGGGGGGTCTATATGTACACAGGGGTCAGTATATAATCAGAGGGGGGTCTATATGTATACAGGGGGTCAGTATATAATCAGAGGAGGGTCTATATGTACACAGGAGGTCAGTATATAATCAGAGGAGGGTCTATATGTACACAGGGGGTCAGTATATAATCAGAGGAGGGTCTATATGTACACAGGGGGTCAGTATATAATCAGAGGGGGGTCTATATGTACACAGGGGGTCAGTAAATAATCTGACAGTCTATATGACAGTCTCTCTCCCCCCGGTCTGTCTCTCGGCACTGTCGGCAGGACTCAGTACTCACAGTTCGGGCTGTCTCGGGCTGTCTCGGGCTGTCTCGGGATGTCTCTCGCTGTCTCCTCCTCTTCCTCTCCTCTTATCTCCTCCCCGGACAGTCCGGCAGAAATCTCCTCAGTCCTCATGTGCGGTCAGTGCCGGAGGAGACAGACGCTGGGATGTCTCTTCTGTACTGATTCCCGGGATTTGTCGTCTCTTTTCCTCGCAGCCCCGGGGTGTCTCTTTTCCACGCAGCCCCGAGGGTGTCTCTTTTTCCACGCAGCCCCGGGGGTGTCTCTTTATCCACGCAGCCCCTGGGGTGTCTCTTTATCCACGCAGCCCCTGGGGTGTCTCTTTAGCCACGCAGCCCCGGGGGTGTCTCTTTATCCACGCTGCCCCGGGGGTGTCTCTTTATCCACGCTGCCCCGGGGGTGTCTCTTTATCCACGCAGCCCCGGGGGTGTCTCTTTATCCACGCTGCCCCGGGGGTGTCTCTTTATCCACGCAGCCCGGGGTGTCTCTTTATCCACGCAGCCCCGGGGGTGTCTCTTTATCCACGCAGCCCCGGGGGTGTCTCTTTATCCACGCTGCCCCGGGGGTGTCTCTTTATCCACGCTGCCCTGGGGGTGTCTCTTTATCCACGCTGCCCCGGGGGTGTCTCTTTATCCACGCAGCCCCGGGGGTGTCTCTTTATCCACGCAGCCCCGGGGGTGTCTCTTTATCCACGCAGCCCCGGGGGTGTCTCTTTATCCACGCTGCCCCGGGGGTGTCTCTTTATCCACGCTGCCCCGGGGGTGTCTCTTTATCCACGCTGCCCCGGGGGTGTCTCTTTATCCACGCTGCCCCGGGGGTGTCTCTTTATCCACGCAGCCCCGGGGGTGTCTCTTTATCCACGCAGCCCGGGGTGTCTCTTTATCCACGCAGCCCCGGGGTGTCTCTTTATCCACGCAGCCCCGGGGGTGTCTCTTTATCCACGCTGCCCCGGGGGTGTCTCTTTATCCACGCAGCCCCGGGGGTGTCTAACATCCACGCTGCCCCGGGGGTGTCTAACATCCAGGTAACTGATATGATCTGTACTAAGGCTGAATGTCAAGGGGATCAGGCTGTGGGGGTCGGGGGGAAGTAGCCGCCCGTGTGAGTGGGAGCGGGTCGTCGGGGTTAGGGGGGAGCAGGCCGTGGGGGTCGGGGGTGAGGGGAGCAGGCCATCGGGGTCGGGGGAGGCGGGCCGTCGGGGTCAGGCCGTCACTGGCAGCAGGGGGTCGGGGGGAGCAGGCTGTCTGTGTCAATGAGAGCAGGCCGTTGGGTCAAGGGGGAGCAGGGCGTCTGTTTTGGGGGGAGCAGGTCCTCGGGGTCAGGTGGGAGCAGGCCGTCGGGGTCAGGTGGGAGCAGGCCGTCGGGGTCAGGGGGGGGAGCAGGCCTTCGGGGTCAGGGGGGAGCAGGCCGTCGGGGTCAGGGGGGAGCAGGCCGTCTGTTTTGGGGGGAGCAGGCCGTCTGTTTTGGGGGGAGCAGGCCGTCGGGATCAGGGGGTA
The DNA here is from genome assembly GCA_033119425.1 of Bufotes viridis. Taxonomy (NCBI): domain Eukaryota; kingdom Metazoa; phylum Chordata; class Amphibia; order Anura; family Bufonidae; genus Bufotes; species Bufotes viridis. The sequence goes on along the minus strand of CM065595.1, from coordinate 1,245,324 downwards.
GCAGGCTGTGGGGGTCGGGGGGTAGCAGGCTGTGGGGGTCGGGGAGGAGCAGGCCGTGGGGGTCGGGGAGGAGCAGGCCGTCTGTTTCGGGGGGAGCAAGCTAGAGGCTGGATGTTATACCCTGGTAATGGTAGACTGTATGGCTAGAGGCTGGATGTTACACACCTGTGGTAATGGTAGACTGCATGGTTAGAGGCTGGATGTTATACACTGTGGTAATGGTAGACTGCATGGCTAGAGGCTGGATGTTATACACTGTGGTAATGGTAGACTGCATGGCTAGAGGCTGGATGTTATACACTGTGGTAATGGTAGACTGCATGGCTAGAGGCTGGATGTTATACACTGTGGTAATGGTAGACTGCATGGCTAGAGGCTGGATGTTATACACTGTGGTAATGGTAGACTGTATGGCTAGAGGCTGGATGTTATACACTGTGGTAATGGTAGACTGCATGGCTAGAGGCTGGATGTTATACACTGTGGTAATGGCAGACTGCATGGCTAGAGGCTGGATGTTATACACTGTGGTAATGGTAGACTGCATGGCTAGAGGCTGGATGTTATACACTGTGGTAATGGTAGACTGCATGGCTAGAGGCTGGATGTTATACACTGTGGTAATGGTAGACTGCATGGCTAGAGGCTGGATGTTATACACTGTGGTAATGGTAGACTGCATGGCTAGAGGCTGGATGTTATACACTGTGGTAATGGTAGACTGCATGGCTAGAGGCTGGATGTTATACACTGTGGTAATGGTAGACTGCATGGCTAGAGGCTGGATGTTATACACTGTGGTAATGGTAGACTGCATGGCTAGAGGCTGGATGTTATACACTGTGGTAATGGTAGACTGCATGGCTAGAGGCTGGATGTTATACACTGTAGTAATGGTAGACTGCATGGCTAGAGGCTGGATGTTATACACTGTGGTAATGGTAGACTGCATGGCTAGAGGCTGGATGTTATACACTGTGGTAATGGTAGACTGCATGGCTAGAGGCTGGATGTTATACACTGTGGTAATGGTAGACTGCATGGCTAGAGGCTGGATGTTATACACTGTAGTAATGGTAGACTGCATGGCTAGAGGCTGGATGTTATACACTGTGGTAATGGTAGACTGCATGGCTAGAGGCTGGATGTTATACACTGTGGTAATGGTAGACTGCATGGCTAGAGGCTGGATGTTATACACTGTGGTAATGGTAGACTGCATGGCTAGAGGCTGGATGTTATACACTGTGGTAATGGTAGACTGCATGGCTAGAGGCTGGATGTTATACACTGTGGTAATGGTAGACTGCATGGCTAGAGGCTGGATGTTATACACTGTGGTAATGGTAGACTGCATGGCTAGAGGCTGGATGTTATACACCTGTGGTAATGGTAGACTGCATGGCTAGAGGCTGGATGTTATACACTGTGGTAATGGTAGACTGCATGGCTAGAGGCTGGATGTTATACACTGTGGTAATGGTAGACTGCATGGCTAGAGGCTGGATGTTATACACTGTGGTAATGGTAGACTGCATGGCTAGAGGCTGGATGTTATACACTGTGGTAATGGTAGACTGCATGGCTAGAGGCTGGATGTTATACACTGTGGTAATGGTAGACTGTATGGCTAGAGGCTGGATGTTATACACCTGTGGTAATGGTAGACTGTATGGCTAGAGGCTGGATGTTATACACCTGTGGTAATGGTAGACTGTATGGCTAGAGGCTGGATGTTATACACTGTAGTAATGGTAGACTGCATGGCTAGAGGCTGGATGTTACACACCTGTGGTAATGGCAGACTGCATGGCTAGAGGCTGGATGTTACACACTGTGGTAATGGTAGACTGTACGGCTAGAGGCTGGATGTTATACACTGTGGTAATGGTAGACTGCATGGCTAGAGGCTGGATGTTATACACTGTGGTAATGGTAGACTGTATGGCTAGAGGTTGGATGTTATACACTGTGGTAATGGTAGACTGTATGGCTAGAGGCTGGATGTTATACACTGTGGTAATGGCAGACTGCATGGCTAGAGGATGGATGTTATACACTGTGGTAATGGTAGACTGCATGGCTAGAGGCTGGATGTTATACACTGTGGTAATGGTAGACTGCATGGCTAGAGGCTGGATGTTACACACTGTGGTAATGGTAGACTGCATGGCCGGGGCTGGATGTTATACATTGTGGTAATGGTAGACTGCATGGCTAGAGGCTGGATGTTATACACCTGTGTGGTAATGGTAGACGGCATGGCTAGAGGCTGGATGTTATACACTGTGGTAATGGTAGACTGCATGGCTAGAGGCTGGATGTTATACACTGGTAATGGTAGACTGCATGGCTAGAGGCTGGATGTTATACACTGTGGTAATGGTAGACTGCATGGCTAGAGGCTGGATGTTATATACTGTGGTAATGGCAGACTGCATGGCTAGAGGCTGGATGTTATATACTGGTAATGGTAGACTGCATGGCCGGGGCTGGATGTTATACATTGTGGTAATGGTAGACTGCATGGCTAGAGGCTGGATGTTATACACTGGTAATGGTAGACTGCATGGCTAGAGGCTGGATGTTATACACTGTGGTAATGGTAGACTGCATGGCTAGAGGCTGGATGTTATACACTGTGGTAATGGTGGACTGCATGGCTAGAGGCTGGATGTTATACACTGTGGTAATGGTAGACTGCATGGGTAGAGGCTGGATGTTATACACTGTGGTAATGGTAGACTGCATGGCTAGAGGCTGGATGTTATATACTGTGGTAATGGCAGACTGCATGGCTAGAGGCTGGATGTTATACACTGGTAATGGTAGACTGCATGGCCGGGGCTGGATGTTATACATTGTGGTAATGGTAGACTGCATGGCTAGAGGCTGGATGTTATACACTGTGGTAATGGTAGACTGCATGGCTAGAGGCTGGATGTTATACACTGGTAATGGTAGACTGCATGGCTAGAGGCTGGATGTTATACACTGTAGTAATGGTAGACTGCATGGCTAGAGGCTGGATGTTATACACTGTGGTAATGGTAGACTGCATGGCTAGAGGCTGGATGTTATATACTGTGTTAATGGCAGACTGCATGGCTAGAGGCTGGATGTTATACACTGTGGTAATGGTAGACTGCATGGCTAGAGGCTGGATGTTATATACTGTGGTAATGGCAGACTGTATGGCTAGAGGCTGGATGTTATACACTGTGGTAATGGTAGACTGCATGGCTAGAGGCTGGATGTTATACACTGTGGTAATGGTAGACTGCATGGCTAGAGGCTGGATGTTATACACTGTGGTAATGGTAGACTGCATGGCTAGAGGCTGGATGTTATACACTGTGGTAATGGTAGACTGCATGGCTAGAGGCTGGATGTTATACACTGTGGTAATGGTAGACTGCATGGCTAGAGGCTGGATGTTATACACTGTGGTAATGGTAGACTGCATGGCTAGAGGCTGGATGTTATACACTGTGGTAATGGTAGACTGCATGGCTAGAGGCTGGATGTTATACACTGTGGTAATGGTAGACTGCATGGCTAGAGGCTGGATGTTATACATTGTGGTAATGGTAGACTGCATGGCTAGAGGCTGGATGTTATACACTGTGGTAATGGTAGACTGCATGGCTAGAGGCTGGATGTTATACACTGTGGTAATGGTAGACTGCATGGCTAGAGGCTGGATGTTATACACTGTGGTAATGGTAGACTGCATGGCTAGAGGCTGGATGTTATACACTGTGGTAATGGTAGACTGCATGGCTAGAGGCTGGATGTTATACACTGTGGTAATGGTAGACTGCATGGCTAGAGGCTGGATGTTATACACTGTGGTAATGGTAGACTGCATGGCTAGAGGCTGGATGTTATACACTGTGGTAATGGTAGACTGCATGGCTAGAGGCTGGATGTTATACACTGTGGTAATGGTAGACTGCATGGCTAGAGGCTGGATGTTATACACTGTGGTAATGGTAGACTGCATGGCTAGAGGCTGGATGTTATACACCTGTGGTAATGGCAGACTGCATGGCTAGAGGCTGGATGTTATACACTGTGGTAATGGTAGACTGCATGGCTAGAGGCTGGATGTTATACACTGTGGTAATGGCAGACTGCATGGCTAGAGGCTGGATGTTATACACTGTGGTAATGGCAGACTGCATGGCTAGAGGCTGTATGTTATACACTGTGGTAATGGTAGACTGCATGGCTAGAGGCTGGATGTTATACACTGTGGTAATGGTAGACTGCATGGCTAGAGGCTGGATGTTATACACTGTGGTAATGGTAGACTGCATGGCTAGAGGCTGGATGTTATACACCTGTGGTAATGGTAGAGTGCATGGCTAGAGGCTGGATGTTATACACTGTGGTAATGGTAGACTGCATGGCTAGAGGCTGGATGTTATACACTGTGGTAATGGTAGACTGCACGGCTAGAGACTGGATGTTATACACCTGTGGTAATGGCAGACTGCATGACTAGAGGCTGGATGTTATATACTGTGGTAATGGTAGACTGCATGGCTAGAGGCTGGATATTATACACCTATGGTAATGGTAGACTGTATGGCTAGAGGCTGGATGTTATACACTGTGGTAATGGTAGACTGCATGGCTAGAGGCTGGATGTTATACACTGTGGTAATGGTAGACTGCATGGCTAGAGGGTGGATGTTATACACTGTGGTAATGGTAGACTGCATGGCTAGAGGCTGGATGTTATACACTGTGGTAATGGTAGACTGCATGGCTAGAGGCTGGATGTTATACACTGTGGTAATGGTAGACTGCATGGCTAGAGGCTGGATGTTATACACTGTGGTAATGGTAGACTGCACGGCTAGAGGCTGGATGTTATACACTGTGGTAATTGTGTCTGTCTATAAACAGAGGAGACCCCCGACTACCGAGACATTTCAAAATAAGCCTATATTTATATACATAATAGACAGTATGTACAGAGATGATAGAGTCTAGGACCCCCACACTCCTGAGATATGGCGTTAGCCCCTCCCAATGCAAGGTGATATGAAGGACTATATGTAACATGGGGTTAGCTCCTCCCACCGCAGTGATATACAGATATTCAATATGACATGCTGTTAGCGCCTCCCACCGCAGTGATATACAGATCTATATGTGACATGGTCATTAGCTCCTCCCAATGTGAGGTGATATGAAGGACTATATGACATGCCATTAGCTCCTCCCACTGCAGGGTGATATATACAGATCTATATGTGAATGATGTTGGCTCCTCCCATCGCAGGGCGATATACAGATCTATATGTGATGTGCCATTAGCTCCTCTCAGGGTGATATAGCCGAGACAAGTGATATAACTCATTGGGAATAATATCCTGTCCTCTATCTCCTGTGGGGGTAGTAGTCCTGAGGGATCTCCTTGCCCCACCCCCATGGGGTCAGGTGCTTGATCGCTGTGGATCGTGCAGAGTGTTCCTCTCACCCTTTGGGTGTTATAAATCCATGAGCAGTGGACCTCCTGAGGTGGCGGTAGATGGAGACATGGTGTGAGGACGCCCACACTCCCGGGAGGTCCACCACAGCAGATGATGGCAGCTCCTCCTCTTCTTAGATCCTCTTGAAGATTGAGAAGATGCCACCGCCACCATCGCGTGGTCTCCGGCGGCTGTCTCTTCTGGTGGGGGTGGAGGGTGAGCTCTCGGATGTCCTCTCCTGCTCTCTCTGGGACTTCAGCTGCTGGTTGATAACGATCTGCATGTCGTCCTGTGTGGAGAAGGGCAACTGACATCAACTTAATGGACTGACCAAGCGGGCGACCGCCCAGAACCAAGTACCCAGCTCGGCTGTCGCTACACCCATCGGGTGTTATTGGGCCACAGCCACCCCTATGTAAAGGGCCCGCAGCCACAAATCTAGTAGCAGGCATCTAATGCCTTCTGCCGGTCAGGACTCTCACCTGCCATGCCTCCAGCTCCTGGCTCAGTAACACCTTCTGCTCCACCGCACTGAGGAGCTGGCGGCTCATTGACTCCTTTTCCAGACGACATTTTGCCAACTCTAATTCCAACTCTCCCTTCCTGAAGAGATGAAATATGCATGAACAGTTCGAATGCCCACATACTGTAGACACATTCCACGAATACATTGTCTACGTACCGTCCACACACTGTCCGTACTTGTAGGGTTCTCTGCGCTAGCGATATTTGTGACAGACTGGTGGGGGTCTGACACTCTGCACCCTGATCCGCTGTTTTGGGCAGTCGCACCAGGAATAAGACAGTGGATGGGGCTGGAAGCTCCATACTCCATGGAGTGTCCTGCCGGGTACTGCAGTTCAGCCGCCCTACAAGTGAATCTACCCCAGCATGGCCATTACACGCTCTATGGAGCCTTCTGCTTAGTACACTGTATAGTTTCCCGCGCTGTGGCTGCCCGAAACAGCTGATTGTGGGGGTGCCGGGTGTCAGACCCCTACCAATCTGATGACCTATTCTGAGAATAGGTCATTAATATCAGTAGCTCGGAGAACCACTTTAACAATTAGCCCACATTGATTTCAGTGCGTCAGAACTTTCAGATTTTCCCATATTTTGGCAATCCCCCTTCCATAGCGCGTGGTCTTATCTACCACCAGTGGCTGCTCCCTGACTGTAGGTGCTCCTTGGCTGCCCCTTTACTTACCATTACTGGTGGAAGAATATTGAGAATATCTCTGAAGCCAGAGGGTCTTCCTCCATGGAGCCAGCAGACCCACACTCGTGCTCCAGATCTCATCCCCTATTACACTTGTCCTCGCCTGTACATATAATAAGTGAGGCATCTCGATTCTCACCCATTTCTTTGGACCATGTTACCTTCTTGTACCCTGGTGTGCTCAGCCATCTCCACCAGACTGAATCCAGCTTTGCGCCTCATATTTACCACATTTGGTCTTTTACATTAAACCTACTTTACAGTGGCAAAACCTCTGTCTTCATTAGCCCGATTTCCTCTTAAGTTTTTCATTTACTGGGGCAATATGCAGTTCCAAATATCCAAATGGAATGGATTATCCCCAGAAATTTCTGGATCCCTCAGCTGGATCATGGGGTCTAACAACAAGATCACTCACTTAGACCTCTACGTCATCTCATACACCAGTCATCCACCTCTACGTCATCTATACACCTGTCAGCCACCTCTACGTCCTCCCAGTCACCTGTCATCCACCTCTACGTCCTCCCAGTCACCAGTCATCCACCTCTACGTTCTCCCAGTCGCCTGTCATCCACCTCTACGTCCTCCCAGTCACCAGTCATCCACCTCTACGTTCTCCCAGTCGCCTGTCATCCACCTCTACGTCATCTCATACACCAGTCATCAGCCTCTACGTCCTCCCAGTCGGTGTCATCCACCTCTACGTCCTCCCAGTCACCTGTCATCCACCTCTATGTCATCTCATACACCAGTCATCAACCTCTACGTCCTCCCAGTCGCCTGTCATCCACCTCTATGTCATCTCATACACCAGTCATCAACCTCTACGTCCTCCCAGTCACCTGTCAGCCACCTCTACGTCCTCCCAGTCGGTGTCATCCACCTCTACGTCATCTCATACACCAGTCATCCACCTCTACGTCCTCCCAGTCGCCTGTCATCCACCTCTATGTCATCTCATACACCAGTCATCCACCTCTATGTCCTCCCAGTCACCTGTCATCCACCTCTATGTCCTCCCAGTCGCCTGTCATCCACCTCTACGTCATCTTATACACCAGTCATCCACCTCTACGTCATCTTATACACCAGTCATCCACCTCTACGTCCTCCCAGTCACCTGTAATCCACCTCTACGTCCTCCCAGTCGGTGTCATCCACCTCTACGTCATCTTATACACCAGTCATCCACCTCTACGTCCTCCCAGTCACCTGTAATCCACCTCTACGTCCTCCCAGTCTCCTGTCATCCACCTCTACGTCATCTCATACACCAATCATCCACCTCTACGTCCTCCCAGTCGGCTGTCATCCACCTCTACGTCCTCCCAGTCACCTGTCATCCACCTCTACGTCATCTCATACACCAGTCAACCACCTCTACGTCCTCCCAGTCACCTGTCATCCACCTCTACGTCATCCCAGTCACCTGTCATCCACCTCTACGTCATCTCATACACCAGTCATCCACCTCTACGTCATCTCATACACCAGTCATCCACCTCTACGTCATCTCATACACCAGTCATCCACCTCTATGTCATCTCATACACCTGTCATCCACCTCTACGTCATCTCATACACCAGTCATCCACCTCTACGTCATCTCATACACCTGTCATCCACCTCTACGTCATCTCATACACCAGTCATCCACCTCTACGTCATCTCATACACCAGTCATCCACCTCTACGTCCTCCCAGTCGCCTGTCATCCACCTCTACGTCCTCCCAGTCACCTGTCAGCCACCTCTACGTCCTCCCAGTCACCTGTCATCCACCTCTACGTCCTCCCAGTCACCAGTCATCCACCTCTACGTCCTCCCAGTCACCAGTCATCCACCTCTACGTCCTCCCAGTCACCAGTCATCCACCTCTACGTCCTCCCAGTCTCCTGTCATCCACCTCTACGTCATCTTATACACCAGTCATCCACCTCTACGTCATCTCATACACCAGTCATCCACCTCTACGTCATCTATACACCAGTCATCCACCTCTACGTCATCTATACACCAGTCATCCACCTCTACGTCATCTATACACCAGTCATCCACCTCTACGTCATCTATACACCAGTCATCCACCTCTACGTCATCTATACACCAGTCATCCACCTCTCGTCATCTATACACCAGTCATCCACCTCTCGTCATCTATACACCAGTCATCCACCTCTACGTCATCTATACACCAGTCATCCACCTCTACGTCATCTATACACCAGTCATCCACCTCTACGTCATCTATACACCAGTCATCCACCTCTACGTCATCTATACACCAGTCATCCACCTCTACGTCATCTATACACCAGTCATCCACCTCTACGTCATCTATACACCAGTCATCCACCTCTACGTCATCTATACACCAGTCATCCACCTCTACGTCATCTATACACCAGTCATCCACCTCTACGTCATCTCATACACCAGTCAACCACCTCTACGTCCTCCCAGTCGCCTGTAATCGACCTCTATGTCATCTCATACACCAGTCATCCACCTCTACGTCATCTCATACACCAGTCATCCACCTCTACGTCATCTCATACACCAGTCATCCACCTCTACGTCATCTCATACACCAGTCATCCACCTCTACGTCATCTCATACACCAGTCATCCACCTCTACGTCATCTCATACACCAGTCATCCACCTTTACGTCATCTATACACCAGTCTTCCACCTCTACGTCATCTATACACCAGTCATCCACCTCTACGTCATCTATACACCAGTCATCCACCTCTACGTCATCTATACACCAGTCATCCACCTCTACGTCATCTCATACACCAGTCATCCACCTCTACGTCATCTCATACACCAGTCATCCACCTCTACGTCATCTATACACCAGTCATCCACCTTTACGTCATCTATACACCAGTCATCCACCTTTACGTCATCTATACACCAGTCATCCACCTCTACGTCATCTCATACACCAGTCAACCACCTCTACGTCCTCCCAGTCGCCTGTAATCGATCTCTATGTCATCTCATACACCAGTCATCCACCTCTACGTCATCTCATACACCAGTCATCCACCTCTACGTCATCTCATACACCAGTCATCCACCTCTACGTCATCTCATACACCAGTCATCCACCTCTACGTCATCTCATACACCAGTCATCCACCTCTCGTCATCTCATACACCAGTCATCCACCTCTACGTCATCTATACACCAGTCATCCACCTCTACGTCATCTATACACCAGTCATCCACCTCTACGTCATCTATACACCAGTCATCCACCTCTACGTCATCTATACACCAGTCATCCACCTCTACGTCATCTATACACCAGTCATCCACCTCTACGTCATCTATACACCAGTCATCCACCTCTACGTCATCTATACACCAGTCATCCACCTCTACGTCATCTCATACACCAGTCATCCACCTCTACGTCCTCCCAGTCGCCTGTAATCGACCTCTACGTCATCTCATACACCAGTCATCCACCTCTACGTCATCTCATACACCAGTCATCCACCTCTACGTCATCTCATACACCAGTCATCCACCTCTACGTCATCTCATACACCAGTCATCCACCTCTACGTCATCTCATACACCAGTCATCCACCTCTACGTCATCTCATACACCAGTCATCCACCTCTACGTCATCTCATACACCAGTCATCCACCTCTACGTCATCTCATACACCAGTCATCCACCTCTACGTCATCTCATACACCAGTCATCCACCTCTACGTCATCTATACACCAGTCATCCACCTTTACGTCATCTCATACACCAGTCATCCACCTCTACGTCATCTCATACACCAGTCATCCACCTCTACGTCATCTCATACACCAGTCATCCACCTCTACGTCATCTATACACCAGTCATCCACCTCTACGTCATCTATACACCAGTCATCCACCTCTACGTCATCTATACACCAGTCATCCACCTCTACGTCATCTCATACACCAGTCATCCACCTCTACGTCCTCCCAGTCGCCTGTAATCGACCTCTACGTCCTCCCAGTCGCCTGTAATCGACCTCTACGTCATCTCATACACCAGTTATCCACCTCTACGTCATCTCATACACCAGTCATCCACCTCTACGTCATCTCATACACCAGTCATCCACCTCTACGTCATCTCATACACCAGTCATCCACCTCTACGTCATCTCATACACCAGTCATCCACCTCTACGTCATCTCATACACCAGTCATCCACCTCTACGTCATCTCATACACCAGTCATCCACCTCTACGTCATCTATACACCAGTCATCCACCTTTACGTCATCTCATACACCAGTCATCCACCTCTACGTCATCTCATACACCAGTCATCCACCTCTACGTCATCTCATACACCAGTCATCCACCTCTACGTCATCTATACACCAGTCATCCACCTCTACGTCATCTATACACCAGTCATCCACCTCTACGTCATCTATACACCAGTCATCCACCTCTACGTCATCTATACACCAGTCATCCACCTCTACGTCATCTCATACACCAGTCAACCACCTCTACGTCCTCCCAGTCGCCTGTAATCGACCTCTATGTCATCTCATACACCAGTCATCCACCTCTACGTCATCTCATACACCAGTCATCCACCTCTACGTCATCTCATACACCAGTCATCCACCTCTACGTCATCTCATACACCAGTCATCCACCTCTACGTCATCTCATACACCAGTCATCCACCTCTACGTCATCTCATACACCAGTCATCCACCTCTACGTCATCTCATACACCAGTCATCCACCTCTACGTCATCTCATACACCAGTCATCCACCTCTACGTCATCTCATACACCAGTCATCCACCTCTACGTCATCTCATACACCAGTCATCCACCTTTACGTCATCTATACACCAGTCATCCACCTTTACGTCATCTATACACCAGTCATCCACCTTTACGTCATCTATACACCAGTCATCCACCTTTACGTCATCTATACACCAGTCATCCACCTCTACGTCATCTCATACACCAGTCAACCACCTCTACGTCCTCCCAGTCGCCTGTAATCGACCTCTACGTCATCTCATACACCAGTCATGTCAGATGTATCGTCACAATCTCATTCAGAATTCCTCATCTGCTGACTCACTTCATAATCGCTTCATCGCGGTCGGACACCGCTTGTCTCAGGACACTGTCGCGGTCATTCTGCTGTAGCATTTCGCGCAGTTTTTGAAGTTCCTCCTGCAGAGATTTTATCTCTATGTGTTGAAGGTTGACCTGTGGACAGAGAGGTCACTGGGTGTGAGGTGTAGACACTCCCATGGGGCGTAGAGATTGCACATTATGGGGTGGTAGGTATACTTACCACATCTTGCAGTCTCCCAATCTCCTCTTCTTTCTCCTGGATCATTTCTCGTTCTCTTTGTGTTTTGTATGTGGACATGTGACCTGCGCTCCCAAATGTGTGTCCCTCAAACTGGAGCGATGGGTTCATTGAGGTGCTCTGCAGTACAAAGGGGAAGTAGTATTATGGTACACGACTTTAGACGGTCATGCCGAAGCTCCACTAGGGGGTAGCACTGGAGTTACTGACATGAGGTAGCTCTAGATCATTATCACTCAGTTTGTGGGTTCCATGTGTGCATGTCGGACTCGGGGTGACTGCAGTCACTTTGTCGCAGGATCATTAGTCCTGTAGAAGCAGAACTGGTTCCACCTATACTCTCTCTATACTTGACACTCAGATGGAAATCTATTTAGCTGTTAAGATGGTGCCAGTCTCCATTTTAGAATAGGAGTGCCGGTTGTCCGGGTCTTATCTCTGATGTTTTCTTGGATTTTCAGTATCCGTTCCTTTTACTATGAACAATAACAGCGTTTGTCGCCCATCACAAGGTGGGTTAGAGCAGATGCAGAGAATATCAATCAATCAATCTCCGATGTAGAATTGTTACCTCTTTATTACTAATGAAATATGATGGGATATTACAAAGGGACGAGGCTTTAAGGAAGCACCGAGGTGTTGAGTGAGTAGGGTTCACTTTCTGTGCATGTTCATCTGTGATCAAAAATGTATCCTGGTCATACAAGTTATGTGCAGTCACCATCTCACACTGGTTAGACATAACAATGAGATAATCATGGCAATTACCTGAGCCACCATCAGAACAAACCATCAACCAATGGACCACCATCAGAAGGAACGATCAACCAGCTACCCCACAGAGAGTCACCAACCAACAAGCTACCATCATAGATCTACCAACCAACTGACCCAGAGAGACAGCGAGTCACCAACCAACAAGCTATCAACCAACAAACCAGCATCAGAATTAGCAACCAGCTAACTAACCCAAAGAGAGCAAGTCATTGACAAACAAACCACCATCAGAACAAACAACCAACAAGCCACTAATAGGACAGGAAACCAACCGACTCACAGAGAAAGCAAATCACCAACCAATGAGCCACCATCAGAACGAACAACCACCCAACTGGCCCACAGAAGGAGCAAATCAACAAACCATTAGCCTCCATCAGAATGAGCAACTACTCCACAAGGATACCATCTCACTGACCAACGAGCCACCATCAGAACAAGTGATCAATGAACTGAGCCACAGAGAGAGCCAACCAAAGAGCCACCATCAGAACAAGCAGCCAGTCAACTGACACCTACAGACAGTGAGTCACCGACCAATGAGCCACCATCAGAATCAGCAATCAACCAAATGATCCACAGAGAAGGCAAGTCACCAACCAACAAGCCACCATAAGAACAAGGAACAGATCCACAGACAGAGTCACTGCCCAATGAGCCACCATCAGAATAGGCAACCAAGTAACTGAGCCAACCACTGTCAGAGTGAATTTCCGAGTGAGTCCCACACCAACGAGCCACCATCAGAATGAGCACAAGACTGTAGACTCATCTGAATCGTTATCTCGCTAGTGTCAGCCACGTTTGTCATTTCACTTTCAGACATGAATTTTATCTCTGATATTTGACCTTCAGATGAACATGTGGCTCAGGTAGCGCCAAACTCCCTCCTCACCCCACAGCTGCCCCATGTCAGAACTGTCAAAGGAATTTGTAGAAGATGAAAGCAACAGAAGATAAGTTTTTCAGTCAAATATGTGGTCTTCAGTCAGAGCTGGAGGACCGAGTGTGGGGCGATGTGGAGGACTGGAGGGGGCGAAGTGGTGGACCGAGGGTGGGGCGATGTGGAGGACTGGAGGGGGAGAAGTGGTAGAACGAGGGTGGAGCAATGTGGAGGACTGGAGGGGGCGAAGTGGTGGAACGAGGGTGGAGCGATGTGGAGGACTGGAGGGGGCGAAGTGGTGGAACGAGGGTAGAGTGATGTGGAGGAACGAGGGTGGAGCGATGTGGAGGACTGGAGGGGGCGAAGTGGTGGAACGAGGGTGAAGCGATGTGGAGGACTGGAGGGGGCGAAGTGGCGGAACGAGGGTGGAGCGATGTGGAGGACTGGAGGGGGCGAAGTGGTGGAACGAGGGTGGAGCGATGTGGAGGACTGGAGGGGGCGAAGTGGTGGAACGAGGGTGGGGCGATGTGGAGGAATGAGGCTGGGGCGATGTGGAGAACTGGAGGGGGCGAAGTGGTGGAATAAGGGTGGGGTGATGTGGAGGAACGAGGGTGGAGCGATGTGGAGGACTGGAGGAGGTGAAGTGGTGGAACGAGGGTGGGGTGATGTGGAGGAATGAGGGTGGGGTGGAGCGAAGTGGAGGACTGGAGGGGGCAAAGTGGTGGAACGAAGGTGGAGCGATGTGGAGGAACGAGGGTGGGGCGATGTGGAAGACTGATGAGGGGGAAATGGAAAGGTGGAGGACAGATGAGGGGGCAATGTGGATAGGTTGTGGCAAAGCATTCAATAGAGTTTGAAGGTTCCTCACTAGTGTTGGGCACTAGTATTTGCGAATATTCTAGATTTTTGTTCATCTGAACCCATGATCCCTCACCGCTTCTTGCTTGTGGGCCAACAAGAAGGCAGCAATGTCTTTGAGCTTAGCAACATCCCTAGCAACCAATGGGAAAGCTGCCTCCCCCGTACTAGATAAGAACCTCCCCAGCTGCCATTTCCTGCAGTTTATTACAGTTCTGAGAGAGAGAGCAGTGTCATTGCTGTGCTCTGTGCTTCCCTGTGTCATTACATTAGATAGTTAGTTATCTTCTATATATAATACAGATAGTCAGTGTAGGTTAGATAGTGATATAGTGTAGCTGATAGGTTCCAGTGCAGGGTGTTAGGTAGTGTGATAGGATCTGCTGTCCATACATACATGCTACAGGCATAGTGCTGTGATGTCACATTACATTAGATAGTTATCTTATATATATAATACAGATAGTTAGTGGGAGATAGTCAGTGTAGGTTAGATAGTGATATAGTGTAGCTGATAGGCTCCAGTGCAGGGTGTTAGGTAGTGTGATAGGTTCTGCTGTCCATACATACATGCTACAGACATAGTGCTGTGATGTCACATTACATTAGATAGTTATCTTATATATATAATACAGATAGTCAGTGGGAGATAGTCAGTGTAGGTTAGATAGTGATATAGTGGAGCTGATAGGCTCTATTGCAGGGTGTTAGGTAGTGTGATAGGATCTGCTGTCCATACATACATGCTACAGACATAGTGCTGTGATGTCACATTACATTAGATAGTTAGTTATCTTCTATATATAATACAGATAGTGGGAGATAGTCAGTGTAGGTTAGATAGTGATATAGTGTAGATGATAGGCTCCAGTGCAGGGTGTTAGGTAGTGTGATAGGTTCTTCCATCCATACATACATGCTACAGACATAGTGCTGTGATGTCACATTACATTAGATAGTTAGTTATCTTCTATATATAATACAGATAGTTAGTGGGAGATAGTCAGTGTAGGTTAGATAGTGATATAGTGTAGCTGATAGGCTCCAGTGCAGGGTGTTAGGTAGTGTGATAGGTTCTGCTGTCCATACATACAGGCTACAGACATAGTGCTGTGATGTCACATTACATTAGATAGTTAGTTATCTTATATATATAATACAGATAGTTAGTAGGAGATAGTCAGTGTAGGTTAGATAGTGATATAGTGTAGCTGATAGGTTCCAGTGCAGGGTGTTAGGTAGTGTGATAGGTTCTGCTGTCCATACATACAGGCTACAGACATAGTGCTGTGATGTCACATTACATTAGATAGTTAGTTATCTTCTATATATAATACAGATAGTTAGTGGGAGATAGTCAGTGTAGGTTAGATAGTGATATAGTGTAGCTGATAGGCTCCAGTGCAGGGTGTTAGGTAGTGTGATAGGTTCTGCTGTCCATACATACAGGCTACAGACATAGTGCTGTGATGTCACATTACAGTAGATAGTTAGTTATCTTCTATATATAATACAGATAGTTAGTAGGAGATAGTCAGTGTAGGTTAGATAGTGATATAGTGTAGCTGATAGGTTCCAGTGCAGGGTGTTAGGTAGTGTGATAGGTTCTGCTGTCCATACATACATGCTACAGACATAGTGCTGTGATGTCACATTACATTAGATAGTTAGTTATATTATATATATATATACAGATAGTTAGTAGGAGACAGTCAGTGTAGGTTAGATAGTGATATAGTGTAGCTGATAGGTTCCAGTGCAGGGTGTTAGGTAGTGTGATGGGTTCTACTGTCTATAAATACATGCTACAGACATAGTGCTGTGATGTTGCATTACATTAGATAGTTAGTTATCTTATATATATAATACAGATAGTTAGTGGGAGATAGTCAGTGTAGGTTAGATGGTGATATAGTGTAGCTGATAGGGTCCAGTGCAGGGTGTTAGGTAGTGTGATAGGTTCTGCTGTCCATACATACATGCTACAGACATAGTGCTGTGATGTCACATTACATTAGATAGTTAGTTATCTTATATATATAATACAGATAGTTAGTGGGAGATAGTCAGTGTAGGTTAGATAGTGATATAGTGTAGCTGATAGGCTCCAGTGCAGGGTGTTAGGTAGTGTGATAGGTTCTGCCCTCCATACATACATGCTACAGATATAGTGCTGTGATGTCACATTACATTAGATAGTTAGTTATCTTATATATATAATACAGATAGTCAGTGGGAGATAGTCAGTGTAGGTTAGATAGTGATATAGTGTAGCTGATAGGTTCCAGTGCAGGGTGTTAGGTAGTGTGATAGGTTCTGCTGTCCATACATACATGCTACAGACATAGTGCTGTGATGTCACATTACATTAGATAGTTAGTTATATTATATATATAATACAGATAGTTAGTGGGAGATAGTCAGTGTAGGTTAGATAGTGATATAGTGTAGCTGATAGGTTCCAGTGCAGGGTGTTGGGTAGTGTGATAGGTTCTGCTGTCCATACATACATGCTACAGACATAGTGCTGTGATGTCACATTACATTAGATAGTTATCTTATATATATAATACAGATAGTTAGTGGGAGATAGTCAGTGTAGGTTAGATAGTGATATAGTGTAGCTGATAGGCTCCAGTGCAGGGTGTTAGGTAGTGTGATAGGTTCTGCTGTCCATACATACATGCTACAGACATAGTGCTGTGATGTCACATTACATTAGATAGTTAGTTATCTTCTATATATAATACAGATAGTTAGTGGGAGATAGTCAGTGTAGGTTAGATAGTGATATAGTGTAGCTGATAGGCTCCAGTGCAGGGTGTTAGGTAGTGTGATAGGTTCTGCTGTCCATACATACATGCTACAGACATAGTGCTGTGATGTCACATTACATTAGATAGTTAGTTATATATATAATACAGATAGTTAGTGGGAGATAGTCAGTGTAGGTTAGATAGTGATATAGTGTATCTGATAGGCTCCAGTGCAGGGTGTTAGGTAGTGTGATAGGTTCTTATGTCCATACATACATGCTACAGACATAGTGCTGTGATGTCACATTACATTAGATAGTTAGTTATCTTCTATATATAATACAGATAGTTAGTGGGAGATAGTCAGTGTAGGTTAGATAGTGATATAGTGTAGCTGATAGGCTCCAGTGCAGGGTGTTAGGTAGTGTGATAGGTTCTACTGTCCATAAATACATGCTACAGACATAGTGCTGTGATGTCACATTACATTAGATAGTTAGTTATCTTATATCTATAATACAGATAGTCAGTGTAGGTTAGATAGTGATATAGTGTAGCTGATAGGTTCCAGTGCAGGGTGTTAGGTAGTGTGATAGGTTCTGCTGTCCATACATACATGCTACAGACATAGTGCTGTGATGTCACATTACATTAGATAGTTAGTTAGTTATCTTCTATGTATAATACAGATAGTTAGTGGGAGATAGTCAGTGTAGGTTAGATAGTGATACAGTGTAGCTGATAGGTTCCAGTGCAGGGTGTTAGGTAGTGCGATAGGTTCTGCTGTCCATACATACATGCTACAGACATAGTGCTGTGATGTCACATTACATTAGATAGTCTAGCTGTCCATTCATACATGCTACAGACATAGTGCTGTGATGTCACATTACATTAGATAGTTAGTTATCTTCTATATATAATACAGATAGTTAGTGGGAGATAGTCAGTGTAGGTTAGATAGTGATATAGTGTAGCTGATAGGCTCCAGTGCAGGGTGTTAGGTAGTGTGATGGGTTCTACTGTCCATAAATACATGCTACAGACATAGTCTTGTGATGTCACATTACATTAGATAGTTATCTTATATATATAATACAGATAGTTAGTGGGAGATAGTCAGTGTAGGTTAGATAGTGATATAGTGTAGCTGATAGGCTCCAGTGCAGGGTGTTAGGTAGTGTGATAGGTTCTGCGGTCCATACATACATGCTACAAACATAGTGCTGTGATGTCACATTACATTAGATAGGTATCTTATATATATAATACAGATAGTTATTGGGATATAGTCGGTGTAGGTTAGATAGTGATATAGTGTAGCTGATAGGCTCCAGTGCAGGGTGTTAGGTAGTGTGATAGGTTCTGCTGTCCATACATACAGGCTACAGACATAGTGCTGTGATGTCACATTACATTAGATAGTTAGTTATCTTATATATAATACAGATAGTTAGTGGGAGATAGTCAGTGTAGGTTAGATAGTGATATAGTGTAGCTGATAGGTTACAGTGCAGGGTGTTAGGTAGTGTGATAGGTTCTTATGTCCATACATACATGCTACAGACATAGCGCTGTGATGTCACATTACATTAGATAGTTAGTTATCTTATATATAATACAGATAGTTAGTGGGAGATAGTCAGTGTAGGTTAGATAGTGATATAGTGTAGCTGATAGGTTCCAGTGCAGGGTGTTAGGTAGTGTGATAGGTTCTGCTGTCCATACATACATGCTACAGACATAGTGCTGTGATGTCACATTACATTAGATAGTTAGGTATCTTATATATATATTACAGATAGTTAGTTGGAGATAGTCAGTGTAGGTTAGATAGTGATATAGTGTAGCTGATAGGTTCCAGTGCAGGGTGTTAGGTAGTGTGATAGGTTCTGCTGTCTGTACATACATGCTACAGACATAGTGCTGTGATGTCACATTACATTAGATAGTTAGTTATCATATATATAATACAGATAGTTAGTTGGAGATAGTCAGTGTAGGTTAGATAGTGATATAGTGTAGCTGATGGGTTCCAGTGCAGGGTGTTAGGTAGTGTGATAGGTTCTGCTGTCCATACATACAGGCTACAGACATAGTGCTGTGATGTCACATTACATTAGATAGTTAGTTATCTTATATATATAATACAGATAGTTAGTGGGAGATAGTCAGTGTAGTTAGATAGTGATATAGTGTATCTGATGGGTTCCAGTGCAGGGTGTTAGGTAGTGTGATAGGTTCTGCTGTCCATACATACATGCTACAGACATAGTGCTGTGATGTCACATTACATTAGATAGTTAGCTATCTTATATATATTACAGATAGTTAGTGGGAGATAGTCAGTGTAGGTTAGATAGTGATATAGTGTAGCTGATAGGCTCCAGTGCAGGGTGTTAGGTAGTGTGATAGGTTCTGCTGTCCATACATACATGCTACAGACATAGTGCTGTGATGTCACATTACATTAGATAGTTAGGTATCTTATATATATATTACAGATAGTTAGTTGGAGATAGTCAGTGTAGGTTAGATAGTGATATAGTGTAGCTGATAGGTTCCAGTGCAGGGTGTTAGGTAGTGTGATAGGTTCTGCTGTCCATACATACATGCTACAGACATAGTGCTGTGATGTCACATTACATTAGATAGTTAGCTATCTTATATATATTACAGATAGTTAGTGGGAGATAGTCAGTGTAGGTTAGATAGTGATATAGTGTAGCTGATAGGCTCCAGTGCAGGGTGTTAGGTAGTGTGATAGGTTCTGCTGTCCATACATACATGCTACAGACATAGTGCTGTGATGTCACATTACATTAGATAGTTAGTTATCATATATATAATACAGATAGTTAGTGGGAGATAGTCAGTGTAGGTTAGATAGTGATATAGTGTAGCTGATAGGTTCCAGTGCAGGGTGTTAGGTAGTGTGATAGGTTATGCTGTCCATACATACATGCTACAGACATAGTGCTGTGATGTCACATTACATTAGATAGTTAGTTATCTTCTATATATAATACAGATAGTTAGTGGGAGATAGTCAGTGTAGGTTAGATAGTGATATAGTGTAGCTGATAGGCTCCAGTGCAGGGTGTTAGGTAGTGTGATAGGTTCTGCTGTCCATACATACATGCTACAGACATAGTGCTGTGATGTCACATTACATTAGATAGTTAGTTATCTTCTATATATAATACAGATAGTTAGTGGGAGATAGTCAGTGTAGGTTAGATAGTGATATAGTGTAGCTGATAGGCTCCAGTGCAGGGTGTTAGGTAGTGTGATAGGTTCTGCTGTCCATACATACATGCTACAGACATAGTGCTGTGATGTCACATTACATTAGATAGTTAGTTATCTTATATATATATAATACAGATAGTTAGTGGGAGATAGTCAGTGTAGGTTAGATAGTGATATAGTGTAGCTGATAGGCTCCAGTGCAGGGTGTTAGGTAGTGTGATAGGTTCTGCTGTCCATACATACATGCTACAGACATAGTGCTGTGATGTCACATTACATTAGATAGTTAGTTATCATATATATAATACAGATAGTTAGTGGGAGATAGTCAGTGTAGGTTAGATAGTGATATAGTGTAGCTGATAGGTTCTGCTGTCCATACATACATGCTACAGATATAGTGCTGTGCTGTCACCCAGTTGCACGTATTACGCAAAAATATTTGCATCATTAATTGCCAATTTTCGCAATCGCGAATATATATCGGAGCACTCTATCTGCATATAAAGCTATTGTAATGTTCGGCCGTCCCAACCATTTTCTCCAGTCTCAGGAAACTTCTAGAAGCTTGATAAATGTAGCAAAGTGACCCACGCCTGTATAGCGCGCGCATTATGCGAATATTACACTGCAATCTAGAAAATAATAGCGAATTGGCGAATATTCTACCAAATATTCGCAAAATATCGCAAATTCGAATATTGTCCCTGACGCTCATCCTTATTCCTCACCTCATGTTCTGGGACTCCTGGTGTCTCTTGCAACTCAGAATGTAGAGAGTAGAAGCTGTCTTGGAGAGCAAAGTGACTGTCTCTCATCTTCAGCTCATCCTGTAGCTCTCCCACTTGTATCTGCAGAGAGCGCTGACTGTCTCTTAGACCCTCCACTTCTAACTGTTTTTCCTGCATCTGGAAGAGGCAATCAGCTTGTTAGTGTTTCATCCTAGAGAAGGACTGTGCTGAGGTCCAGGGATCTGCTGAACAGGAGTAAAACCCCCATCGGGTGTGGGCGGCCTCCATATGTTGTTGTGTTGTCTGCATCCCGGCAGAGCCTCATCCGCGCTGCTTCCAGAGAACGTATTCTGACCCATGTCAGGACTGGAGGTGGACCGTACAGTACACCGGATATGTGCTGGCTCCGGGGCCCTCGGTTCATCGGTGTTGGGGTCTCCCTTTACACTGTTTAGCAACACTGACCCTCTAGCACTTCTCGGCAGTCATGTACGTGACACCCTCCAGCCCATTCTGACCCTACTATTTGCTGTTTTCCCCATGATAAGGGGCCCGTCCTCGCCCCACGGGTCAGAATTCCCTGTTCTGCAGAGGCCACCCGCCATGTGGACAGAGTATTCTGCACCAGGCCTGATGTCTACTGTGGCCTCTCATGGCGGGGTCTCTGTCCCTGTCACTCACCTTTGCCTCTGTCTCATTCTTCCATCTCTCCAGCTGCAGGACGGTCTCTTTTAGGTGGAACATCAGGCTCTGTGCTCGCTCGTTGTCCTCCCGAAGAGTTTTAATTTGAGACTCCATTTCTCTCTTCTTCTCCAGCAAGAGAGCATTCTAGAAAGAGAGGAGCAGATGTGAGTGCGCTCCGCCCAGCCGCCTCTGACCCTGCAGGTAAGTCGTCTCCTCACCTCACTCTGCAGACTCTGCAGCACGGGGGCGAATTGTCCTCGTCTCAGCGCCAGCTCCCGATTCTCTCCTCTGAGAGACTCCAACTGCAGAGTCAGAGACGACTCTGCCTGAGAAGCCTGAAGAAGAGACGACACAGGGTCACCCACCGCTACTGCACAAGGGGGTCACCCGCCGCCCGCTACTGCACAAGGGGGTCACCCACCGCCCGCTACTGCACAAGGGGGTCACCCACCGCCCGCTACTGCACAAGGGGGTCACCCACCGCCCGCTACTGCACAAGGGGGTCACCCACCGCCCGCTACTGCACAAGGGGGTCACCCACCGCCCGCTACTGCACAAGGGGGTCACCCACTGCCCGCTACTGCACAAGGGGGTCACCCACTGCCCGCTACTGCACAAGGGGGTCACCCGCCGCCCGCTACTGCACAAGGGGGTCACCCACTGCCCGCTACTGCACAAGGGGGTCACCCGCCGCCCGCTACTGCACAAGGGGGTCACCCACCGCCCGCTACTGCACACGGGGATCGCCCACCACCCGCTACTGCACAAGGAGGGGGGGGGGGTCACCAATTACCCTTTACTGCCCGACCACACCCAACCTACTGCTGAGCTGTGTATCTCATCCTGCAGTGTGTGATACTGTCTGCTGAGCTGTGTATCTAATCCTACCCTGTGTGATACTGTCTGCTGAGTTGTGTATCTAATCCTATCCTGTGTGATACTGTCTGCTGAGCTGTGTATCTCATCCTGCAGTGTGTGATACTGTCTGCTGAGATGTGTATCTAATCCTACCCTGTGTGATACTGTCTTCTGAGTTGTGTATCTAATCCTATCCTGTGGGATACTGTCTGCTGAGCTGTGTATCTCATCCTGCAGTGTGTGATACTGTCTGCTGAGCTGTGTATCTAATCCTACCCTGTGTGATACTGTCTGCTGAGTTGTGTATCTAATCCTATCCTGTGTGATACTGTCTGCTGAGCTGTGTATCTCATCCTGCAGTGTGTGATACTGTCTGCTGAGCTGAGTATCTAATCATATCCTGTGTGATACTGTCTGCTGAGCTGTGTATCTAATCCTATTTTGTGTGATACTGTCTGCTGAGCTGTGTATCTAATCCTATCCTGTGTGATACTGTCTGCTGAGCTGTGTATCTAATCCTCTACTGTGTGATACTGTCTGCTGAGCTGTGTATCTAATCCTACCCTGTGTGATACTGTCTGCTGAGTTGTGTATCTAATCCTATCCTGTGTGATACAGCCTGCTGAGCTGTGTATCTAATCCTACACTGTGTGATACTGTCTGCTGAGCTGTGTATCTAATCCTATCCTGTGTGATACTGTCTGCTGAGCTGTGTATCTAGTCCTATCCTGTGTGATACTGTCTGCTGAGCTGTGTATCTAATCCTACCCTGTGTGATACTGTCTGCTGAGTTGTGTATCTAATCCTATCCTGTGTGATACTGTCTGCTGAGCTGTGTATCTCATCCTGCAGTGTGTGATACTGTCTGCTGAGCTGTGTATCTAATCCTACCCTGTGTGATACTGTCTGCTGAGTTGTGTATCTAATCCTATCCTGTGTGATACTGTCTGCTGAGCTGTGTATCTCATCCTGCAGTGTGTGATACTGTCTGCTGAGCTGAGTATCTAATCATATCCTGTGTGATACTGTCTGCTGAGCTGTGTATCTAATCCTATTTTGTGTGATACTGTCTGCTGAGCTGTGTATCTAATCCTATCCTGTGTGATACTGTCTGCTGAGCTGTGTATCTAATCCTATCCTGTGTGATACTGTCTCCTGAGCTCTGTATCTAATCCTATCCTGTGTTATACTGTCTGCTGAGCTGTGTATCTAATCCTATCCTGTGTGATACTGTCTGCTGAGCTGTGTATCTAATCCTATCCTATGTGATACTGTCTGCTGAGCTGTGTATCTAGTCCTATCCTGTGTGATACTGTCTGCTGAGCTGTGTATCTAATCCTATCCTGTGTGATACTGTCTGCTGAGCTGTGTATCTAATCCTATCCTGTGTGATACTGTCTGCTGAGCTGTGTATCTAATCCTATCCTGTGTGATACTTTCTGCTGAGCTGTGTATCTAATCCTATCCTGTGTGATACTGTCTGCTGAGCTGTGTATCTAATCCTATCCTGTGTGATACTACCTGCTGAGCTGTGTATCTAATCCTATCCTGTGTGATACTGTCTGCTGTGTATCTAAGCCTCAGCTGTGTGATACAGTCACCTGGGCCAGCTGCTCCAGGAGGCGCTGGTTCTGCTCACTCAGCTCCTGCGCGGCGCTGGCGCTCTCTCTGCCGCACTCTCGGTGCTCGGCGGTGAGTTGTCGGATCTGTTGTCGGGCGGCGCTCAGGTCGCTCTCCAGGTCGGTGATTTGCGCCTTCCATTCGCCGTCCTTCGCCTCCATCCTCAGCCGTAAGGCGTGCTTCTCCTGCTCCAGGCGCTGCAACACACAGGGGGGGCGGCTACTGCATGGCATGCTGGGACTTGTAGTGCTCCCTGCCGCCACTGCTCAGCAGTCTATACTGACACAAGAGTCGACAGATATGAGGTAACAGCAGAATAGTGACCGCAGCTCTGGATGTGACTGGAGTATAAGATCTGATGTAACAGAAGAATAGTGACTGCAGCTCTGGAGGTGAAAGGAGTATAAGACCTGATGTAACAGAAGAATAGTGACTGCAGCTCTGGAGGTGACTGGAGTATAAGACATGATGTAACAGCAGAATAGTGACCGCAGCTCTGGATGTGACTGGAGTATAAGACCTGATGGAACAGCAGAATAGTGACTGCAGCTCTGGAGGTGACCGAAGTATAAGATCTGATGTAATAGCAGAATAGTGACTGCAGCTCTGGATGTGACTGGAGGATAAGACCTGATGTAAGAAGAATAGTGACTGCAGCTCTGGAGGTGACTGGAGTATAAGATCTGATGTAAGAAGAATAGTGACTGCAGCTCTGGATGTGAAAGGAGTATAAGACCTGATGTAACAGCAGAATAGTGACTGCAGCTCTGGAGATGACTGGAGTATAAGACCTGATGTAACAGCAGAATAGTGACCGCAGCTCTGGATGTGACTGGAGTATAAGACCTGATGGAACAGCAGAATAGTGACTGCAGCTCTGGAGGTGACCGAAGTATAAGATCTGATGTAATAGCAGAATAGTGACTGCAGCTCTGGATGTGACTGGAGTATAAGACCTGATGTAACAGCAGAATAGTGACTGCAGCTCTGGAGGTGACCGGAGTATAAGATCTGATGTAATAGCAGAATAGTGACTGCAGCTCTGGAGGTGACTGGGGTAACAGCAGAATAGTGACTGCAGCTCTGGAGGTGACCGAAGTATAAGATCTGATGTAATAGCAGAATAGTGACTGCAGCTCTGGATGTGACTGGAGGATAAGACCTGATGTAAGAAGAATAGTGACTGCAGCTCTGGAGGTGACTGGAGTATAAGATCTGATGTAAGAAGAATAGTGACTGCAGCTCTGGATGTGAAAGGAGTATAAGACCTGATGTAACAGCAGAATAGTGACTGCAGCTCTGGATGTGACTGGAGTATAAGACCTGATGTAACAGCAGAATAGTGACTGCAGCTCTGGAGGTGACTGGAGTATAAGATCTGATGTAATAGCAGAATAGTGACTACAGCTCTGGAGGTGACTGGAGTATAAGACCTGATGTAACAGCAGAATAGTGACTGCAGCTCTGGATGTGACTGGAGTATAAGACCTGATGTAACAGCAGAATAGTGACTGCAGCTCTGGAGGTGACTGGAGTATAAGATCTGATGTAATAACAGAATAGTGACTACAGCTCTGGATGTGACTGGAGTATAAGACCTGCTGTAACAGCAGAATAGTGACTGCAGCTCTGGAGGTGACCGGAGTATAAGACCTGCTGTAACAGCAGAATAGTGACTGCAGCTCTGGAGGTGACCGGAGTATAAGACCTGATGTAAGAAGAATAGTGACTGCAGCTCTGGAGGTGACTGGAGTAGAAGACCTGATGTAATAGCAGAATAGTGACTACAGCTCTGGATGTGACTGGAGTATAAGACCTGCTGTAACAGCAGAATAGTGACTGCAGCTCTGGGGGTGACCGGAGTATAAGACCTGATGTAACAGCAGAATAGTGACCGCAGCTCTGGGTGTGACTGGAGTATAAGACCTGATGTAACAGCAGAATAGTGACCGCAGCTCTGGATGTGACTGGAGTATAAGACCTGATGTAACAGCAGAATAGTGACCGCAGCTCTGGAGTGACTGGAGTATAAGACCTGATGTAACAGAAGAATAGTGACCGCAGCTCTGGAGGTGACTGGAGTATAAGACCTGATGTAACAGAAGAATAGTGACTGCCGCTCTGGATGTGACTGGAGTATAAGACCGGATGTAACAGCAGAATAGTGACCGCAGCTCTGGGTGTGACTGGAGTGTAAGACCTGATGTAACAGAAAAATAGTGACCGCAGCTCTGGGTGTGACTGGAGTATAAGACCTGATGTAACAGCAGAATAGTGACCGCAGCTCTGGATGTGACTGGAGTATAAGACCTGATGGAACAGCAGAATAGTGACCGCAGCTCTGGATGTGACTGGAGTATAAGATCTGATGTAACAGAAGAATAGTGACTGCAGCTCTGGAGGTGACTGGAGGATAAGACCTGATGTAAGAAGAATAGTGACCGCAGCTCTGGAGGTGACTGGGGTAACAGCAGAATAGTGACTGCAGCTCTGGAGGTGACTGGAGTATAAGATCTGATGTAAGAAGAATAGTGACTGCAGCTCTGGATGTGACTGGAGTGTAAGACCTGATGTAACAGAAGAATAGTGACTGCAGCTCTGGAGGTGACTGGAGTATAAGACCTGATGTAATAGCAGAATAGTGACCGCAGCTCTGGATGTGACTGGAGTATAAGACCTGATGTAACAGCAGAATAGTGACCGCAGCTCTGAGTGTGACTGGAGTATAAGACCCGATGTAACAGCAGAATAGTGACTGCAGCTCTGGATGTGACTGGAGTATAAGACCTGATGTAACAGCAGAATAGTGACTGCAGCTCTGGATGTGACTGGAGTATAAGACCTGATGTAACAGCAGAATAGTGACTGCAGCTCTGGATGTGACTGGAGTATAAGACCTGATGTAACAGCAGAATAGTGACTGCAGCTCTGGATGTGACTGGAGTATAAGACCTGATGTAACAGCAGAATAGTGACTGCAGCTCTGGATGTGACTGGAGTATAAGATCTGATGTAACAGCAGAATAGTGACTGCAGCTCTGGATGTGACTGGAGTATAAGACCTGATGTAACAGCAGAATAGTGACTGCAGCTCTGGAGGTGACTGGAGTATAAGACCTGATGTAACAGCAGAATAGTGACTGCAGCTCTGGATGTGACTGGAGTATAAGACCTGATGTAACAGCAGAATAGTGACTGCAGCT
The DNA here is from genome assembly GCA_033119425.1 of Bufotes viridis. Taxonomy (NCBI): domain Eukaryota; kingdom Metazoa; phylum Chordata; class Amphibia; order Anura; family Bufonidae; genus Bufotes; species Bufotes viridis. Next base: position 1,217,626 of record CM065595.1, on the reverse strand, counting down.
CTGGATGTGACTGGAGTATAAGACCTGATGTAACAGCAGAATAGTGACTGCAGCTCTGGATGTGACTGGAGTATAAGACCTGATGTAACAGCAGAATAGTGACCGCAGCTCTGGAGTGTGACTGGAGTATAAGACCTGATGTAACAGCAGAATAGTGACTGCAGCTCTGGGTGTGACTGGAGTATAAGACCTGATGTAACAGCAGAATAGTGACCGCAGGTCTGGATGTGACTGGAGTATAAGACCTGATGTAACAGCAGAATAGTGACTGCAGCTCTGGATGTGACTGGAGTATAAGACCTGATGTAACAGCAGAATAGTGACTGCAGCTCTGGGTGTGACTGGAGTATAAGACCTGATGTAACAGCAGAATAGTGACCGCAGCTCTGGAGGTGACTGGAGTATAAGACCTGATGTAACAGCAGAATAGTGACTGCAGCTCTGGGTGTGACTGGAGTATAAGATCTGATGTAACAGAAGAATAGTGACTGCAGCTCTGGAGGTGAAAGGAGTATAAGACCTGATGTAACAGAAGAATAGTGACTGCAGCTCTGGGTGTGACTGGAGTATAAGACCTGATGTAACAGCAGAATAGTGACCGCAGCTCTGGGTGTGACTGGAGTATAAGACCTGATGGAACAGCAGAATAGTGACCGCAGCTCTGGATGTGACTGGAGTATAAGATCTGATGTAACAGAAGAATAGTGACTGCAGCTCTGGAGGTGACTGGAGGATAAGACCTGATGTAAGAAGAATAGTGACTGCAGCTCTGGGTGTGACTGGAGTATAAGACCTGATGTAACAGCAGAATAGTGACTGCAGCTCTGGAGGTGACTGGAGGATAAGACCTGATGTAAGAAGAATAGTGACTGCAGCTCTGGAGGTGACTGGAGTATAAGATCTGATGTAAGAAGAATAGTGACTGCAGCTCTGGATGTGAAAGGAGTATAAGACCTGATGTAACAGCAGAATAGTGACTGCAGCTCTGGAGATGACTGGAGTATAAGACCTGATGTAACAGCAGAATAGTGACCGCAGCTCTGGATGTGACTGGAGTATAAGACCTGATGGAACAGCAGAATAGTGACTGCAGCTCTGGAGGTGACCGGAGTATAAGATCTGATGTAATAGCAGAATAGTGACTGCAGCTCTGGAGGTGACTGGGGTAACAGCAGAATAGTGACTGCAGCTCTGGATGTGACTGGAGTATAAGACCTGATGTAACAGCAGAATAGTGACTGCAGCTCTGGAGGTGACTGGAGTATAAGACCTGCTGTAACAGCAGAATAGTGACTGCAGCTCTGGATGTGACTGGAGTATAAGACCTGATGTAAGAAGAATAGTGACTGCAGCTCTGGAGGTGACTGGAGTATAAGATCTGATGTAATAACAGAATAGTGACTACAGCTCTGGATGTGACTGGAGTATAAGACCTGCTGTAACAGCAGAATAGTGACTGCAGCTCTGGAGGTGACCGGAGTATAAGACCTGATGTAACAGCAGAATAGTGACCGCAGCTCTGGAGGTGACTGGAGTATAAGACCTGATGTAACAGCAGAATAGTGACTGCAGCTCTGGGTGTGAGTGGAGTATAAGAACTGATGTAACAGCAGAATAGTGACTGCAGCTCTGGATGTGACTGGGGTAACAGCAGAATAGTGACTGCAGCTCTGGAGGTGACTGGACTATAAGACCTGATGTAACAGCAGAATAGTGACTGCAGCTCTGGATGTGACTGGAGTATAAGACCTGATGTAACAGCAGAATAGTGACTGCAGCTCTGGAGGTGACTGGAGTATAAGACCTGATGTAACAGCAGAATAGTGACCGCAGCTCTGGAGGTGACTGGAGTATAAGACCTGATGTAACAGCAGACTAGTGACTGCAGCTCTGGGTGTGACTGGAGTATAAGACCTGATGTAACAGAAGAATAGTGACTGCAGCTCTGGAGGTGACTGGAGTATAAGACCTGATGTAACAGGAGAATGGTGTGTACAGCTCTGGGTGTGACTGGAGTATAAGACCTGATGTAACAGCAAAATAGTGACCGCAGCTCTGGAGGTGACTGGAGTATAAGATCTGATGTAATAGCAGAATAGTGACTACAGCTCTGGAGGTGACTGGAGTATAAGACCTGATGTAACAGCAGAATAGTGACCGCAGCTCTGGAGGTGACTGGAGTATAAGACCTGATGTAACAGCAGAATAGTGACTGCAGCTCTGGGTGTGACTGGAGTATAAGACCTGATGTAACAGCAGAATAGTGACTGCAGCTCTGGAGGTGACTGGAGTATAAGACCTGATGTAACAGCAGAATAGTGACTGCAGCTCTGGAGGTGACTGGAGTATAAGACCTGATGTAACAGCAGAATAGTGACTGCAGCTCTGGAGGTGACTGGAGTATAAGACCTGATGTAACAGCAGAATAGTGACCGCAGCTCTGGATGTGACTGGAGTATAAGACCTGATGGAACAGCAGAATAGTGACCGCAGCTCTGGAGGTGACTCGAGTATAAGACCTGATGTAAAGGCAGAATAGTGACTGCAGCTCTGGAGGTGACTGGAGTATAAGACCTGATGGAACAGCAGAATAGTGACTGCAGCTCTGGAGGTGACTGGAGTATAAGACATGATGTAAGAAGAATAGTGACTGCAGCTCTGGAGGTGACTGGAGTATAAGACCTGATGGAACAGGAGAATAGTGACTACAGCTCTGGAGGTGACTGGAGTATAGGACCTGATGTAACAGCAGAATAGTGACCGCAGCTCTGGGGGTGACTGGAGTAAAAGACCTGATGGAACAGCAGAATAGTGACTGCAGCTCTGGATGTGACTGGAGTGTAAGACCTGACGTAACAGCAGAATAGTGACCGCAGCTCTGGGTGAGACTGGAGTATAAGACCTGATGTAACAGCAGAATAGTGACCGCAGCTCTGGGTGTGAGTGGAGTATAAGACCTGATGGAACAGCAGAATAGTGACTGCAGCTCTGGATGTGACTGGAGTATAAGACCTGATGTAACAGCAGAATAGTGACTGCAGCTCTGGATGTGACTGGAGTATAAGACCTGATGTAACAGCAGAATAGTGACTGCAGCTCTGGGTGTGACTGGAGTATAAGACCTGATGTAACAGAAGAATAGTGACTGCAGCTCTGGAGGTGACAGGAGTATAAGACCTGATGTAACAGCAAAATAGTGACCGCAGCTCTGGAGGTGACTGGAGTATAAGAACTGATGTAACAGCAGAATAGTGACTGCAGCTCTGGATGTGACTGATGTAACAGCAGAATAGTGACTGCAGCTCTGGAGGTGACAGGAGTATAAGACCTGATGTAACAGCAGAATAGTGACCGCAGCTCTGGAGGTGACTGGAGTATAAGATCTGATGTAATAGCAGAATAGTGACTGCAGCTCTGGGGGTGACTGGAGTATAAGACCTGATGTACCAGCAGAATAGTGACCGCAGCTCTGGATGTGACTGGAGTATAAGACCTGATGTAACAGCAGAATAGTGACAGCAGCTCTGGAGGTGACCGGAGTATAAGACCTGATGTAACAGCAGAATAGTGACCGCAGCTCTGGAGGTGACTGGAGTATAAGACTTGATATAACAGCAGAATAGTGACTGCAGCTCTGGGTGTGAGTGGAGTATAAGACCTGATGTAACAGCAGAATAGTGACTGCAGCTCTGGAGGTGACTGGAGTATAAGACCTGATGTAACAGCAGAATAGTGACTGCAGCTCTGGAGGTGACTGGAGTATAAGACCTGATGTAACAGCAGAATAGTGACTGCAGCTCTGGAGGTGACTGGAGTATAAGACCTGCTGTAACAGCAGAATAGTGACTGCAGCTCTGGAGGTGACTGGAGTATAAGACCTGATGGAACAGGAGAATAGTGACCGCAGCTCTTTGTGTGACTGGAGTATAGGACCTGATGTAACAGCAGAATAGTGACCGCAGCTCTGGGGGTGACTGGAGTAAAAGACCTGATGGAACAGCAGAATAGCGACTGCAGCTCTGGATGTGACTGGACTATAAGACCTGATGGAACAGCAGAATAGTGACCGCAGCTCTGGAGGTGACTGGAGTATAAGATCTGATGTAATAGCAGAATAGTGACTACAGCTCTGGATGTGACTGGAGTATAAGACCTGCTGTAACAGCAGAATAGTGACTGCAGCTCTGGAGGTGACCGGAGTATAAGACCTGATGTAACAGCAGAATAGTGACCGCAGCTCTGGAGGTGACTGGAGTATAAGACCTGATGTAACAGCAGAATAGTGACTGCAGCTCTGGGTGTGAGTGGAGTATAAGACCTGATGTAACAGCAGAATAGTGACTGCAGCTCTGGAGGTGACTGGACTATAAGACCTGATGTAACAGCAGAATAGTGACTGCAGCTCTGGATGTGACTGGAGTATAAGACCTGATGTAACAGCAGAATAGTGACTGCAGCTCTGGATGTGACTGGAGTATAAGACCTGATATAACAGCAGTATAGTGACTGCAGCTCTGGAGGTGACTGGAGTATAAGACCTGATGTACCAGCAGAATAGTGACTGCAGCTCTGGAGGTGACTGGAGTATAAGACCTGATGTACCAGCAGAATAGTGACTGCAGCTCTGGATGGAAGACCTGATGTAACAGCAGAATAGTGACCGCAGCTCTGGAGGTGACTGGGGTAACAGCAGAATAGTGACTGCAGCTCTGGATGTGACTGGACTATAAGACCTGATGTAACAGCAGAATAGTGACTGCAGCTCTGGATGTGACTGGAGTATAAGACCTGATGTAACAGCAGAATAGTGACTGCAGCTCTGGATGTGACTGGAGTATAAGACCTGATGTAACAGCAGAATAGTGACTGCAGCTCTGGATGTGACTGGAGTATAAGACCTGATGTAACAGCAGAATAGTGACTGCAGCTCTGGGTGTGAGTGGAGTATAAGACCTGATGTAACAGCAGAATAGTGACTGCAGCTCTGGAGGTGACTGGAGTATAAGACCTGATGTAACAGCAGAATAGTGACTGCAGCTCTGGAGGTGACTGGAGTATAAGACCTGATGTAACAGCAGAATAGTGACTGCAGCTCTGGAGGTGACTGGAGTATAAGACCTGATGTAACAAAAGAATAGTGACTGCCGCTCTGGAGGTGACTGGAGTATAAGACCTGATGTAACAGGAGAATGGTGTGTAGAGCTCTGGAGGTGACAGGAGTATAAGACCTGATGTAACAGCAGAATAGTGACTGCAGCTCTGGAGGTGACTGGAGTATAAGATCTGATGTAATAGCAGAATAGTGACTACAGCTCTGGATGTGACTGGAGTATAAGACCTGATGTAACAGGAGAATGGTGTGTAGAGCTCTGGAGGTGACAGGAGTATAAGACCTGATGTAACAGCAAAATAGTGACCGCAGCTCTGGAGGTGACTGGAGTATAAGATCTGATGTAATAGCAGAATAGTGACTGCAGCTCTGGGGGTGACTGGAGTAAAAGACCTGATGGAACAGGAGAAGAGTGACCGCAGCTCTGGATGTGACTGGAGTATAAGACCTGATGTACCAGCAGAATAGTGACCGCAGCTCTGGATGTGACTGGAGTATAAGACCTGATGTAACAGCAGAATAGTGACTGCAGCTCTGGAGGTGACCGGAGTATAAGACCTGATGTAACAGCAGAATAGTGACTGCAGCTCTGGGTGTGAGTGGAGTATAAGACCTGATGTAACAGCAGAATAGTGACTGCAGCTCTGGAGGTGACTGGAGTATAAGACCTGATGTAACAGCAGAATAGTGACTGCAGCTCTGGAGGTGACTGGAGTATAAGACCTGATGTAACAGCAGAATAGTGACTGCAGCTCTGGAGGTGACTGGAGTATAAGACCTGCTGTAACAGCAGAATAGTGACTGCAGCTCTGGAGGTGACTGGAGTATAAGACCTGATGGAACAGGAGAATAGTGACCGCAGCTCTTTGTGTGACTGGAGTATAGGACCTGATGTAACAGCAGAATAGTGACCGCAGCTCTGGATGTGACTGGAGTGTAAGACCTGATGTAACAGCAGAATAGTGACTGCAGCTCTGGATGTGACTGGAGTGTAAGACCTGATGTAACAGCAGAATAGTGACCGCAGCTCTGGGTGAGACTGGAGTATAAGACCTGATGTAACAGCAGAATATTGACCGCAGCTCTGGGTGTGAGTGGAGTATAAGACCTGATGGAACAGCAGAATAGTGACTGCAGCTCTGGATGTGACTGGAGTATAAGACCTGATGTAACAAAAGAATAGTGACTGCAGCTCTGGGTGTGACTGGAGTATAAGACCTGATGTAACAAAAGAATAGAGACTGCAGCTCTGGATGTGACTGGAGTATAGGACCTGATGTAACAGCAGAATAGTGACCGCAGCTCTGGGGGTGACTGGAGTAAAAGACCTGATGGAACAGCAGAATAGTGACTGCAGCTCTGGATGTGACTGGAGTATAAGACCTGATGTAACAGCAGAATAGTGACTGCAGCTCTGGGTGTGACTGGAGTATAAGACCTGATGGAACAGCAGAATAGTGACCGCAGCTCTGGATGTGACTGGAGTATAAGACCTGATGTAACAGCAGAATAGTGACCGCAGCTCTGGGTGTGAGTGGAGTATAAGACCTGATGGAACAGCAGAATAGTGACTGCAGCTCTGGGGGTGACTGGAGTATAAGACCTGATGTAACAGCAGAATAGTGACTGCAGCTCTGGGTGTGACTGGAGTATAATACATATAGTGAGTGACAGACATGTTGGGGCCCCCACCTCGCGGGTCTCCCTCAGCTCCTCCTCCAGCGCCTCGCGCCCCTTCTCCAGGTAGTCGTTCCTCTCCAGGAGGGCCTTGCCCAGTTCTGCTGCCAGGAGCAGGTCCTTGTCCTTCCTCTCCAGGGCCAGGCTGAGGTCCTCCTCCCTGCGCCCCTCCTCATCCTCCTCCAGGTAGGACGGTCGTCTCTCTATCAGGAAGGGGTAGAAGTGTTCCTCCATGGTGGGGGAGGCCATGCCACCATCCCAGCTGTGGGGGGCGCCCTCCCGAGTCTCCGCGTCCCCTGAGGTCATTAGATGGTTGAAGCTGGGGAACAAATGAAGAAAGGTGAGACCCCCACAGCAGCCGGGACCACCGCACGTGGCTCCGGTGCCCCACATCTATGACCACGCCCTGCGCAGAGTGGGTACCCCAAATCTATGACCACGCCCTGCGCTGCACAGTGCCAGTACCCCAAATCTAAGACCACACCCTGCGCAGAGTGGGTACCCTAAACAGGCTCGGACTGGCCCACCGGGGAGGTGGGGGATTCCTCGGTGGGCCCCCAGTCTCCTGCGCCCAGACATAAGACGGAGGAGTAATTATTTCTCTTGTTTCTCAGGAGATAATTATTGTAGCCACTAGGGGACAGTATCGTACAGTGATGCCGCCTCCTACTGGTGTACATTGTACAGGAGGCCCCACAGCATCTTCTAAGCTTCCCGGCTGCTGGCTGTGAAGGAGGAGAGAACATGTCTGGCCATCCTCCTGCCCTCTCTGCTGGAGAGAAGGACTCCTCTGCGGTGCTGGGCGGATTTCTCAGGTGTGTGACAGTAGTGAGCTGTAGGAGACTGTAAGGGGGGGAATAGGGGATTTGTTTATTGCAGACTCAGATCTGTGCATGTGTGCTGCTCTCTGCAGAGTTCAGAGTGGCATTGGGGGGACTCTGCCCTAGGTGCCCCCCAATGCCTCTGCTCCAGGATCCCCACTATTACCCTGCCTCTAGGGACCCTAATGCCTCTGCTTTAGGTGCACCCTCATAAGTGCCACAGCTCCAGATGCCCCAACTCTAAATGCACCCCTAATATTGCCTCTTCTCCAGTTACCCCCCAAAACCCCTGCTCCAGGATCCCCACTATTACCCTGCCTCAGGTGACCCCCAATGCCTCTGCTTTAGGTACACCCCCATTAGTTCAACAGCTCCAGATGTCTCCACTCTAAATGCACCCCTAATATTGCCTCTTCTCCAGTTGCCCCCCAATACCCCTGCTCCAGGATCCCCACTATTACCCTTCCTCAGGTGCCCCCCAATGCCTCAGCTTTAGGTGCACCCTCATAAGTGCCACAGCTCCAGATGCCCCAACTCTAAATGCACCCCTAATATTGCCTCTTCTCCAGTTACCCCCCAATACCCCTGCTCCAGGATCACCACTATTACCCGGCCTCAGGTGACCCTAATACCCCTGCTCCAGGATCCCCACTATTACCCTGCCTCAGGTGACCCTAATACCCCTGCTCCAGGATCCCCACTATTACCCGGCCTCAGGTGACCCTAATACCCCTGCTCCAGGATCCCCACTATTACCCTGCCTCAGGTGACCCTAATACCCCTGCTCCAGGATCCCCACTATTACCCTGCCTCAGGTGACCCTAATACCCCCTGCTCCAGGATCCCCACTATTACCCTGCCTCAGGTGACCCTAATACCCCTGCTCCAGGATCCCCACTATTACCCTGCCTCAGGTGACCCTAATACCCCTGCTCCAGGATCCCCACTATTACCCTGCCTCAGGTGACCCTAATACCCCTGCTTCAGGATCCCCACTATTACCCTGCCTCAGGTGACCCTAATACCCCTGCTCCAGGATCCCCACTATTACCCGGCCTCAGGTGACCCTAATACCCCTGCTTCAGGATCCCCACTATTACCCTGCCTCAGGTGACCCTAATACCCCTGCTCCAGGATCCCCACTATTACCCAGCCTCAGGTGACCCTAATACTCCTGCTCCAGGATCGCCACTATTACCCTGCCTCAGGTGACCCTAATACCCCTGCTCCAGGATCCCCACTATTACCCTGCCTCAGGTGACCCTAATACCCCTGCTCCAGGATCCCCACTATTACCCGGCCTCAGGTGACCCTAATACCCCTGCTTCAGGATCCCCACTATTACCCGGCCTCAGGTGACCCTAATACCCCTGCTCCAGGATCCCCACTATTACCCAGCCTCAGGTGACCCTAATACTCCTGCTCCAGGATCGCCACTATTACCCTGCCTCAGGTGACCCTAATACCCCTGCTCCAGGATCCCCACTATTACCCTGCCTCAGGTGACCCTAATACCCCTGCTCCAGGATCCCCACTATTACCCGGCCTCAGGTGACCCTAATACCCCTGCTTCAGGATCCCCACTATTACCCGGCCTCAGGTGACCCTAATACCCCTGCTCCAGGATCCCCACTATTACCCTGCCTCAGGTGACCCTAATACCCCTGCTCCAGGATCCTGGCAGAGGTCTGTTGGATCCAAAACAAGTAGGGGGGTATAGTTTTACCAGACGCGTTTCGGGGTATGTCAGTGTCCCCTTCCTCAGTGGTTAGGGTTACCATATGAATTTAGGGAGCGGAGTATATGGGTACTGATTTTAACGAGGTCAGTATTGTTGTGCCATACTAGCCATTAACTGATTAATTATAAATAATAAAAAGCCGATTTGCTTCTCTCAGAGAGAGCCCCGATTCTGCCTCATGTGTCCAGTGAGTGATTGGTGAGCGCTATGTATGATCTATGTATCAGTGGTGTATGTGCAGCATGTGAGCCACGTATAAGTGTCCTGTCTGCCTCATGTGTCCAGTGAGTGATTGGTGAGCGCTGCCCGTGTCTTGTTTCTGACTTCAGGGCAGGATATCCACATATGTGTAACTTCTGCCACACGTATGTCTGTGGATGTTGCTGTGAGTCTCTGCCGTCATCCTTCACTGTAAGGCTCAGGAACACGGCCGCTGGATGTTCTGCAGTCTGCAAACTGCCGATCCGCAAAACCTGGACACCGGGTGTGTGCATCCACATTATGCGGAACAGAACGGCCGCCTCTAATAGAACCGTCCTGTCCGTGTCTGTAATGTGGACAATAAGAGGACATCTTCTATCACTCTACAGAACGCCCATGTGGACAGACAGACACGGAGTGAACGGTACAGACATGGAACAAAAATACATTAGTGTGCAGGAGCCCTAAGGTGGGCCCCCAGAATCAGCTACACTGGGGGGCCCTAAGTGCCCCATCCAACACTGTCCCCAAATCTATGATAATTTTCGCTCTCTTTCTCGCTCTCCGTGTTCTCTCTCACACTCTCGTCCTCCGTGCTCTCGCTCTCACACTCTCCGTGTTCTCTCACACTCTCTCCGTGCTCTCACTCTCCATGTTCTCTCTCACACTCTCGTCCTCAGTGCTCTCGCACTCACACTCTCGTCCTCCGTGCTCTCGCACTCTGTGTTCTCTCTCTTACACTCTCGTCCTCCGTGCTCTCGCTCTCCGTGTTCTCTCTCACACTCTCGTCCTCTGTGCCCTCGCTCTCCGTGTTCTCTCTCTCACTCTCGTCCTCCGTGCTCTCGCTCTCACACTCTCTGTGCTCTCGCACTCTCCGTGTTCTCTCTCACACTCTCGTCCTCCGTGCTCTCGCTCTCACACTCTCTGTGCTCTCGCACTCTCCGTGTTCTCTCTCACACTCTCTGTGCTCTCGCTCTCTGTGTTCTCTCTCACACTCTCGTCCTCAGTGCTCTCGCTCTCCGTGTTCTCTCTCACACTCTCGTCCTCCGTGCTCTCGCTCTCACACTCTCCGTGTTCTCTCTCACACGCTTGTCCTCCGTGCTCTCACTCTCTCCGTGCTCTCGCTCTCACACTCTTGTCCTCCGTGCTCTCGCTCTCCGTGTTCTCTCTCACACTCTCGTCCTCCGTGCTCTCGCTCTCCGTGTTCTCTCTCACACTCTCGTCCTCCGTGCTCTCGCACTCTCCGTGTTCTCTCTCACACTCTCGTCCTCCGTGCTCTCGCACTCTCCGTGTTCTCTCTCACACGCTTCTCCTCCGTGCTCTCACACTCTCCGTGCTCTCGCTCTCCGTGTTCTCTCTCACACTCTCGTCCTCCGTGCTCTCACACTCTCCGTGCTCTCTCTCTCGGACACGTTCAGATGTGTTGCGCTCTGCCCTTAGATCTGGCGATCCATGTACCTGCCTAGGGACAAAAAGCGCGAGCCACAGCTGCTGGCCCCGGGGGCCCCTGACAGAGAGGATGGGGGAGGGCTGTGATGAGTCAGGTGACATATAATGGCCGACACTACGGGACGTCCTGCAGATAATTAGTGGGTGGGGCGCGCGGCGGTGGCGACATTTAGAGGCAAATCACTAATTAAACTTTCAGCATCTGGAAATTCAGCGATGACGAAAGTTCAGATTCTCAGGACAGAAAACCGTACGGACGCGCGCTGGCCGAAGGACGGGGCGACGAGCTGAAGCGGGGGGCGCATCCAGTACAGACTCTGCATACAGGATAACCCCCATCATCCCCGTTCCGTCTCCTGCTTCGCCCTCTGCTCTTATTCTTCGGGACTTTGGATTTCTGTTTTTTTAAGTTTTTGTCCAAAAAGAGCAAAATAAAGAGGGGTTCACAAACTTTCCAGCGCGCTGTCAGGAGCTGCTCAGGAATGTCACCCAGCCGGCCATGCGTCAGCCCCGGGCTAGCAGGGTGTGAGACGCCCAGGACAAGTCAGACCAGAGCGGGCGTGCCGATACCGAGCAGCTTACACAATGCCATAGCGTGTCACCCTACACGCCGAGGTCACCGAGCCACACACCGGGGTACACGCAAAACAGGGCCACAACCGGCAATATCAGCGGCCGCGTGATGTCACACACGTAATACAGAGGCCGCACAGTGTAATATCACACATGTAATACAGACACTGCCGTGTAATATCACACACGTAATACAGACACCGCACAGTGTAATATCACACATGTAATACAGACGCCGCACAGTGTAATATCACACATGTAATACAGAGGCCGCACCGTGTAATATCACACATGTAATACAGACACCGCACAGTGTAATATCACACATGTAATACAGACACTGCACCGTGTAATATCACACATGTAATACAGAGGCCGCACCGTGTATTATCACACATGTAATACAGACACCGCACAGTGTAATATCACACATGTAATACAGACACCGCACAGTGTAATATCACACATGTAATACAGACACTGCACCGTGTAATATCACACATGTAATACAGAGGCCGCACAGTGTAATATCACACACGTAATACAGACACCGCACAGTGTAATATCACACATGTAATACAGACACTGCCGTGTAATATCACACATGTAATACAGAGGCCGCACAGTGTAATATCACACATGTAATACAGACACCACACAATGTAATATCACACATGTAATACAGACACCGCACAGTGTAAAATCACACATGTAATACAGAGGCCGCACCGTGTAATATCACACATGTAATACAGACACCACACAGGGTAATATCACACATGTAATACAGACCCCGCACAGTGTAATATCACACATGTAATACAGACACCGCACCGTGTAATATCACACATGTAATACAGACACCGCACAGTGTAAAATCACACATGTAATACAGAGGCCGCACCGTGTAATATCACACATGTAATACAGACACCACACAGGGTAATATCACACATGTAATACAGAGGCCGCACCGTGTAATATCACACATGTAATACAGACACCGCACAGTGTAATATCACACATGTAATACAGACACTGCCGTGTAATATCACACATGTAATACAGAGGCCGCACAGTGTAATATCACACATGTAATACAGACACCGCACTGTGTAATATCACACATGTAATACAGACACCGCACAGTGTAATATCACACATGTAATACAGAGGCCGCACAGTGTAATATCACACATGTAATACAGACACTGCACCGTGTAATATCACACATGTAATACAGAGGCCGCACAGTGTAATATCACACACGTAATACAGACACCGCACAGTGTAATATCACACATGTAATACAGACACCGCACAGTGTAATATCACACATGTAATACAGACACCGCACAGTGTAATATCACACATGTAATACAGACACCGCACCGTGTAATATCACACATGTAATACAGACACTGCACCGTGTAATATCACACATGTAATACAGACGCTGCACAGTGTAATATCACACATGTAATACAGACACTACACAGTGTAATATCACACATGTAATACAGACACCGCACAGTGTAATATCACACATGTAATACAGACACTACACAGTGTAATATCACACATGTAATACAGACACCGCACCGTGTAATATCACACATGTAATACAGACGCTGCACAGTGTAATATCACACATGTAATACAGACACTACACAGTGTAATATCACACATGTAATACAGACACCGCACAGTGTAATATCACACATGTAATACAGACACCGCACAGTGTAATATCACACATGTTATACAGAGGCCGCACAGTGTAATATCACACATGTAATACAGACGCCGCACAGTGTAATATCACACATGTAATACAGACACCGCACAGTGTAATATCACACATGTAATACAGACACCGCACCGTGTAATATCACACATGTAATACAGACACCGCACCGTGTAATATCACACATGTAATACAGAGGCCGCACAGTGTAATATCACACATGTAATACAGACACCGCACAGTGTAATATCACACATGTAATACAGACACCGCACTGTGTAATATCACACATGTAATACAGACACCGCACAGTGTAATATCACACATGTAATACAGACACTGCACCGTGTAATATCACACATGTAATACAGAGGCCGCACAGTGTAATATCACACATGTAATACAGACACCGCACCGTGTAATATCACACATGTAATACAGACACTGCACAGTGTAATATCACACATTTAATACAGACCCCGCACAGTGTAATATCACACATGTAATACAGACACCGCACCGTGTAATATCACACATGTAATACAGACACCGCACCGTGTAATATCACACATGTAATACAGAGGCCGCACAGTGTAATATCACACATGTAATACAGACACCGCACCGTGTAATATCACACATGTAATACAGAGGCCGCACCGTGTAATATCACACATGTAATACAGACACTGCACAGTGTAATATCACACATTTAATACAGACCCCGCACAGTGTAATATCACACATGTAATACAGACACCGCACCGTGTAATATCACACATGTAATACAGACACCGCACCGTGTAATATCACACATGTAATACAGAGGCCGCACAGTGTAATATCACACATGTAATACAGACACCGCACAGTGTAATATCACACATGTAATACAGAGGCCGCACAGTGTAATATCACACATGTAATACAGATGCCGCACAGTGTAATATCACACATGTTATACAGAGGCCGCACAGTGTAATATCACACATGTAATACAGAGGCCGCACAGTGTAATATCACACATGTTATACAGAGGCCGCACAGTGTAATATCACACAGGTAATACAGATGCCGCACAGTGTAATATCACACACGTAATACAGAGGCCGCACAGTGTAATATCACACATGTAATACAGACACCGCACAGTGTAATATCACACATGTAATACAGACACCGCACAGTGTAATATCACACATGTAATACAGACACCGCACAGTGTAATATCACACATGTAATACAGACACCGCACAGTGTAATATCACACATGTAATACAGAGGCCGCACAGTGTAATATCACACATGTTATACAGAGGCCGCACAGTGTAATATCACACAGGTAATACAGATGCCGCACAGTGTAATATCACACATGTTATACAGAGGCCGCACAGTGTAATATCACACATGTAATACAGAGGCCGCACAGTGTAATATCACACATGTAATACAGAGGCCGCACAGTGTAATATCACACATGTAATACAGACACTGCACAGTGTAATATCACACATGTAATACAGACACCGCACAGTGTAAAATCACACATGTAATACAGACACCGCACAGTGTAATATCACACATGTAATACAGACACTGCACCGTGTAATATCACACATGTAATACAGACACCGCACAGTGTAATATCAGACATGTAATACAGACACTACACAGTGTAATATCACACATGTAATACAGACACCGCACAGTGTAATATCACACATGTAATACAGACACTGCACAGTGTAATATCACACATGTAATACAGAGGCCGCACAGTGTAATATCACACATTTAATACAGAGGCCGCACCGTGTAAAATCACACATGTAATACAGACACCGCACAGTGTAAAATCACACATGTAATACAGACACCGCACAGTGTAATATCACACATGTAATACAGACACCGCACAGTGTAATATCACACATGTAATACAGACACCGCACAGTGTAATATCACACATGTAATACAGACACCGCACAGTGTAATATCACACATGTAATACAGACACCGCACAGTGTAATATCACACATGTAATACAGACACCGCACAGTGTAATATCACACATGTAATACAGACACCGCACAGTGTAATATCACACATGTAATACAGACACCGCACAGTGTAATATCACACATGTAATACAGACACCGCACAGTGTAATATCACACATGTAATACAGACACCGCACAGTGTAATATCACACATGTAATACAGACACCGCACAGTGTAATATCACACATGTAATACAGACACCGCACAGTGTAATATCACACATGTAATACAGACACCGCACAGTGTAATATCACACATGTAATACAGACGCCGCACAGTGTAATATCACACATGTAATACAGACACCGCACAGTGTAATATCACACATGTAATACAGACACCGCACAGTGTAATATCACACATGTAATACAGACACCGCACAGTGTAATATCACACATGTAATACAGACACCGCACAGTGTAATATCACACATGTAATACAGACACCGCACAGTGTAATATCACACATGTAATACAGACACCGCACAGTGTAATATCACACATGTTATACAGAGGCCGCACAGTGTAATATCACACATGTAATACAGAGGCCGCACAGTGTAATATCACACATGTAATACAGACACCGCACAGTGTAATATCACACATGTAATACAGAGGCCGCACAGTGTAATATCACACATGTAATACAGACACCGCACAGTGTAATATCACACATGTAATACAGACACCGCACAGTGTAATATCACACATGTAATACAGACACCGCACCGTGTAATATCACACATGTAATACAGACACCGCACAGTGTAATATCAGACATGTAATACAGATTCCTTCTTCATAGAGCTGACCGTACTGGGAGCTTCTCGCTCATCGTCTTCAGCCTCCTCATTAATCCCCTTCTGTTTCCTTCTCCTCTAATCCTCTGGAGCCCGGTTTATCCGCACAACCCATACCGGCTGTCACACGTACACACCTTCAGATACCAGGTATCACCTGCTCGCAGCATTAGATACTGAGTATCACACACACTATCATGTACCAAGAATTACGAGGACACATTGTCATATACTGGGAATGTACACTGCGAGACACTTCGATATCACACACTATGGAGGCAGGGGTCAGCAACCTCCCACTGTTGTGGAGCTACAACTCCCAGTAAGTTCCCTTTATTTCTATAGGAGTTCACAGAACAGTTGTGCATGCTGGGAGTTGTAGATTCACAACACCTGAAGTGCAGGACCTGAAATACAGGTATCACACGCCGACACACACCGGGTATCACACACGCCGACACATACCGGGTATTACACACACCGACACATACCGGGTATTACACACACTGGGTATCACACACACCGACACATACCGGGTATTACACACGCCGACACACACCGGGTATCACACACACCGACACATACCGGGTATTACACACACTGGGTATCACACACACCGACACATACCGGGTATTACACACGCCGACACACACCGGGTATCACACACGCCGACACACACCGGGTATCACACACACCGACACATACCGGGTATCACACACACCGACACATACCGGGTATTACACACACCGACACATACCGGGTATTACACACACACACACACACACTGATTATCACACGCCAACACATACCGGGTATCACACACACACATACCGGGTATTACACACACACCGGGTATCACACACACACACGCTGATTATCACACGCCGACACATACCGGGTATCACACACACCGACACATACCGGGTATCACACACACCGACACATACCGGGTATTACACACACACACACACACACACACACACACTGATTATCACACGCCAACACATACCGGGTATCACACACACACATACCGGGTATTACACACACACCGGGTATCACACACACACACGCTGATTATCACACGCCATGGTGTAACTGCACAGAGACTTATGGGTTTGTTGGCCGACCAGGAGCTCAGGACGCAGCGCAGCTGTAGAGCAGGCCATACACGCACATACAGGTTATATGTCGCAGGCTCTCTTCATACCTCATGGAGCACACGTCTGCACTCTCTCACCTGTGCAGTCAGGGGGTCTCCGGCTGGGAACCATCTCGGTGTGGAGGGAGCAGTCTCGCACTCTTCCTGTCTCCTCGGCAGATGTCAGGTGTGGCACCGCAGGGAGGAGACTGGAGGCTCAGCCTGCCGCCGCCCTCCCCGCACACAGGTTCACTCCACCTGCACAATCTCTGCTCATCCCCCTGGTCAGCCGGGAATTACAGCACGCTGCTGAGGATTACAGGGGCCCTGCGCTCCACACTGCCTCCAAAACCCAGGAAATGTGTCCCCCAGAACATCAGGCCGGTCCCAGGAGCTGACAATCCAATGTCCTATTAATACCACAGTGAGCCTTGACCCTTCATGTGCTGGGCTGCAGCATGGTGGATGATGGGTCTTCCCAGTTCTGGTGCAGCTGGTTACACACATGTACAGTGGCCCCTTTGTACCAGTATAGAGGTATACTGGCCCCTCGAGCCACACCAGTATACAGGTACACGGGCCCCTCGAGCCACACCAGTATACAGGTACACGGGCCCCTCGAGCCACACCAGTATAGAGGTACACGGGCCCCTCGAGCCACACCAGTATAGAGGTACACGGGCCCCTCGAGCCACACCAGTATAGAGGTACACGGGCCCCTCGAGCCACACCAGTATAGAGGTACACGGGCCCCTCGAGCCACACCAGTATAGAGGTACATGGGCCCCTCGAGCCACACCAGTATAGAGGTACACGGGCCCCTCGAGCCACACCAGTATAGAGGTACACGGGCCCCTCGAGCCACAACAGTATAGAGGTACACGGGCCCCTCGAGCCACACCAGTATACAGGTACATCGGCCCATCGAGCCACACCAGTATACAGGTACATCGGCCCCTCGAGCCACACCAGTATAGAGGTACACGGGCCCCTCGAGCCACACCAGTATACAGGTACACGGGCCCCTCGAGCCACACCAGTATACAGGTACACGGGCCCCTCGAGCCACACCAGTATACAGGTACATCGGCCCCTCGAGCCACACCAGTATACAGGTACAGGGGCCCCTCGAGCCACACCAGTATACAGGCCCCTCGAGCCACACCAGTACAGAGGTACACGTCACCCCTCCGCCATTGGGAGCACTGACGCGCAGTACCCCAGAACAGACAGCAGGGGCGCTGCGCTCCACAGAAGAGATCAAATCAGAAAAGTCACAAACTTTATTATAAAATGTTACAAACAAAAAGAAACAAAGAACAAGGAGGCGGGGCCTCGGGAACAAGGAGGAGGAGCCTCAGGTGAACCAGAGCGAGAAGGCGCGGTATCTGAAGTTGGTGAACACATCGATCTTGGAGCTGCTGCCGGCGGCTGTGAGGACCTGAGGAATAAACAACAGTCTCTTACCTTCTTAGCAGTCTCTCCCCGTCTGTCTATCACCCCCGTCTCTCTCACCATGACAGGTCCCCCATCCCCCACACTCCTACCTACCTTGTTTTCCTGAGAACAGTCATTGATGCTCAGCGAGTAGATGGCGCAGGGCGTGCTCGGGATCTGAGTGCGGATGTCGCCATTTATCTGACAGTGGTTGATAAGTGGCGCCTGCCCCGCAGACAGGATCTAGAAGAGGAGAGACCGCTCAGACTGACGCGATAGAGAAAAAGTCACAGCGGGGTGCAGTAAGAGTGCGGAGGGGGGCGCAGCAGGAACACAGCGGGGTGCAGTAAGAGTGCGGAGGGGGCGCAGCAGGAACACAGCGGGGTGCAGTAAGAGTGTGGAGGGGGCGCATCAGGAGCACAGCGGGGTGCAGTAAGAGTGCGGAGGGGGCGCAGCAGGAGCACAGCGGGGTGCAGTAAGAGTGCGGAGGGGGCGCAGCAGGAGCACAGCGGGGTGCAGTAAGAGTGCGGAGGGGGCGCAGCAGGAGCACAGCGGGGTGCAGTAAGAGTGCGGAGGGCGCAGCAGGAGCTGTGAGTGCAGTAAGAGTGCGGAGGGGAGGGCGCAGCAGGAGCACAGCGGGGTGCAGTAAGAGTGCGGAGGGGGCAGCAGGAGCACAGCGGGGTGCAGTAAGAGTGCGGAGGGGGCGCAGCAGGAGCACAGCGGGGTGCAGTAAGAGTGCGGAGGGGGCGCAGCAGGAGCACAGCGGGTGCAGTAAGAGTGCGGAGGGGCGCAGCAGGAGCACAGCGAGGTGCAGTAAGAGTGCGGAGGGGCGCAGCAGGAGCACAGCGGGGTGCAGTAAGAGTGCGGAGGGCGCAGCAGGAGCACAGCGGGTGCAGTAAGAGTGCGGAGGGCGCAGCAGGAGCACAGCGGGGTGCAGTAAGAGTGCGGAGGGCGCAGCAGGAGCACAGCGGGGTGCAGTAAGAGTGCGGAGGGCGCAGCAGGAGCACAGCGGGAGTGCAGTAAGAGTGCGGAGGCGCAGCAGGAGCACAGCGGGGTGCAGTAAGAGTGCGGAGGGCGCAGCAGGAGCCAGCGGGTGCAGTAAGAGTGCGGAGGGCGCAGCAGTAGCTGCGGGGTGCAGTAAGAGTGCGGAGGGGCGCAGCAGTAGCTGCGAGGTGCAGTAAGAGTGCGGAGGGCGCAGCAGGAGCACAGCGGGGTGCAGTAAGAGTGCGGAGGGGGCGCAGCAGGAGCACAGCGGGGTGCAGTAAGAGTGCGGAGGGGGCGCAGCAGGAGCTGCGAGTGCAGTAAGAGTGCGGAGGGGGCGCAGCAGGAGCACAGCGGGGTGCAGTAAGAGTGCGGAGGGGGCGCAGCAGGAGCACAGTGGGGTGCAGTAAGAGTGTGGAGGGGGCGCAGCAGGAACACAGCGGGGTGCAGTAAGAGTGCGGAGGGGGAGGGGGCGCAGCAGGAGCACAGCGGGGTGCAGTAACAGTGTGGAGGGGGCGCAGAAGGAGCACAGCGGGGTGAAGTAAGAGTACGGAGGGGGGGCAGCAGGAGCACAGCGGGGTGCAGTAAGAGTGCGGAGGGGGTGCAGCAGGAGCACAGCGGGGTGTAGTAAGAGTGCGGCGGGGGAGGGGTGCAGCAAGAGTGCTGGCGGGGAGGGTGCAGCAGGAGCACAGCTGGGTGCAGTAAGAGTGCGGCGGGGGAGGGGGTGCAGCAGGAGCACAGCGGGGTGCAGTAAGAGTGCGGCGGGGGAGGGGGTGCAGCAGGAGCACAGCGGGGTGCAGTAAGAGTGCCGAGGGGGAGGGGGCGCAGCAGGAGCACAGCGGGGTGCAGTACGAGTGCTGCGGGGAGGGGGCATAGTGGGAGAACAGCGGGGTGCAGTAAGAGCGCGGCGGGGGAGGGGGTATAGCGGGAGAACAGCGGGGTGCAGTAAGAGCGCGGCGGGGGAGGGGGTATAGCGGGAGAACAGCGGGGTGCAGTAAGAGCGCGGCGGGGTGCAGACTAACAGGCCTGTCTTACCATGTCTTGATAGAACATGACTTGCTGCTGGCTCTCCTGGATTGGGAAGATGGTAGTCGGGGTGACAGAGCGGAGGTGCCAAAGTGATAACATGGGGCCCCCACCACACACCTGAAGGAAACACCATACGTGACAACCCAACCCACAGCAGCCCGCCCCCACGGTACCCATCAGCCCCCGGCCCCCTTGGTACCCATCAGCCCCGCCCCCACGGTACAGGTCAGCCCCCCATATACTCATCAGCACCGCCCCCACGGTACCCATCAGCCCCCACGCTACCCATCAGCCCCGCCCCCACGGTACCCATCAGCCCCCCCCATGCTACCCATCAGCCCCGCCCCCACGGTACAGGTCAGCCCCCCATATACTCATCAGCACCGCTCCCACGGTACCCATCAGCCCCGCCCCCACGGTACCCATCACCCCTCACCATCCAGTCTGAGTCTGTTGCCACACAGCTGATCCACTTCCCGTACTGCGGCCGCGCACATTCCTAGGTAGAAATGCAGCCAGTGAGATGGCAGAACAAGGGTGGAGCAAAAAAGGAGGGGCGGAGCAAAGAGGAGGGGAGGAGCTTACCTCATATTTATACACCTCGATCTTGTGCGTCTGAGACCCCGTCCTGAGATCTGTGGGAGAGGGGAGACATCATAATGGAGCAGATGAAGAGACCACCGCACTGAGGAGCGCCCTACTCACCCCACAGCCGCACCGAGCCGTCCTCGCTGCCCGACACGCACTCCTCCTGCTGCTCCCGCAGGCACAGGCAGTGGATGTAGTCCTCGTGGCCTTGGAGGGTCATCTGCACCGAGCACACAGACATTAGAGGGCAGGAAGCGGAGGCGCACCCATCAGCATCCTCCCCTTACATAGGGCAACTCCGCCTCACTGCAAGGTCGCCCATCTCGGCTCTGAGCCCGGCCCACGGTAAGAAGGGGGACCCCGGGAGGGGCCCGATCCTGCAGACAGGAGAAGGTCACCCAATGACTGTAGACAGATCACTCACCGTGAACGTCCCCGACTCCAGGTCCATGGCGTGGATGTGACCAGTGCCCCCGCCGAGCAAGAGGGAATTGTCCTGGGGGGGGCGGGGGGAGAAGGGTGACAAATTATTGGGGGCTCTACATACAACAGTAATGAGGACACGGGGGGAGGGCTCTACATACAACAGTAATGAGGACACGGGGGGGGGCTCTACATACAACAGTAATGAGGACACGGGGGAGGGCTCTACATACAACAGTAATGAGGACACGGGGGGAGGCTCTACATACAACAGTAATGAGGACACGGGGGAGGGGGCTCTACATACAACAGTAATGAGGACACGGGGGGGGGCTCTACATACAACAGTAATGAGGACACGGGGAGGGGCTCTACATACAACAGTAATGAGGACACGGGGAGGGCTCTACATACAACAGTAATGAGGACACGGGAGGGGGCTCTACATACAACAGTAATGAGGACACGGGAGGGGGCTCTACATACAACAGTAATGAGGACACGGGGAGGGCTCTACATACAACAGTAATGAGGACACGGGAGGGGGCTCTACATACAACAGTAATGAGGACACGGGAGGGGGCTCTACATACAACAGTAATGAGGACACGGAGGGGGCTCTACATACAACAGTAATGAGGACACGGGGGCTCACGGGGGCTCTACATACAACAGTAATGAGGACACGGGGGAGGCTCTACATACAACAGTAATGAGGACACGGGGAGGCTCTACATACAACAGTAATGAGGACACGGGGGAGCTCTACATACAACAGTAATGAGGACACGGGAGGGGCTCTACATACAACAGTAATGAGGACGGGGGGGCTCTACATACAACAGTAATGAGGACACGGGGGGCTCACGGGGGCTCTACATACAACAGTAATGAGGACACGGGGAGGGGCTCTACATACAACAGTAATGAGGACACGGAGGGGGCTCTACATACAACAGTAATGAGGACACGGGGAGGGGCTCTACATACAACAGTAATGAGGACACGGGGGAGGCTCTACATACAACAGTAATGAGGACACGGGGAGGGGCTCTACATACAACAGTAATGAGGACACGGGGGAGGCTCTACATACAACAGTAATGAGGACACGGGGAGGCTCTACATACAACAGTAATGAGGACACGGGGGGGGCTCTACATACAACAGTAATGAGGACACGGGGGAGGGCTCTACATACAACAGTAATGAGGACACGGGGGGCTCTACATACAACAGTAATGAGGACACGGGGGGCTCACGGGGGGCTCTACATACAACAGTAATGAGGACACGGGGGGGCTCTACATACAACAGTAATGAGGACACGGGGGAGGCTCTACATACAACAGTAATGAGGACACGGGAGGGGGGCTCTACATACAACAGTAATGAGGACACGGGGAGGGGGCTCCACGGGGGCTCTACATACAACAGTAATGAGGACGGGGGTGGGGGCTCTACATACAACAGTAATGAGGACACGGGGGGAGAGGGGCTCTACATACAACAGTAATGAGGACACGGGGGGGCTCTACATACAACAGTAATGAGGACACGGGGGGGCTCTACATACAACAGTAATGAGGACACGGGGGGGGGGGGGCTCTACATACAACAGTAATGAGGACACGGGGGGGGGGGGGTCCCACCTTCGGGTTGAGGATGAGGCTGTTGATCTCGGGGGTCTCCAGGCTGCTCCTATGGACAGAAGGTGATGAGGTTAGTGTCAGGTGAGGGGGCCGCAGCTACTACAGGACAGGGGGTCTCACCTGCAGGAGGGGGCCGTACGACTCCACGCTTCCACACAGCCCTGCAGAAGAAGCAGCAGAGTGAGCGAGGGGCCACACGTGTCACACCCCAGGTAATGAGGGGGTCTTACCTTCTTACAGATGTCGCCCCACAGCCAGCCCTTCACCTCATTGCCCCCCGCGCTGATCAGGTGGCGCTCAGTAGAGGTCAGGCTGTACACAGGACCTGCATGGGCTGCACACAGACACCATCAGAACCCCCATATAGAGTCACACCCCCCAAAAGGACACACCCCACGGGGCGAGCCTCACCTTGGAAGACGGCGCTGGGCTCCTTACTTTGCTCATTGGACTCAGAGCTGAGGGCGGACGAGACGCTGGAAGAGATGCAAAACATAAATACCACAGAGAAGCCCTGCAGGGCGCCCCGGGTCCACGCCCCCTCACCTGAACACCCCAATCTGACCCAGGTTGTTGCCAACAACCAGAAACTTGCCGCAAGGAGAGAAGCACTGGCTGAAGATGGTCATGTGGAGGCGCTCGAGCGAGCGGGTGACCTCGACCTGGGGGAAAAGGGGAGAGGTAAGTACAAACACACCACGACTACAACCCTCAACATCCTCCACCCACCCTGCTCCCTTTGCCATCTCTGCAGTTTTGTTCCTTGTTTTCTGTTGTAGCTGGATTGGCTATAGTAGTAGCGGAGCCGGTGACTGAGGGGCGTCCAGATGTGCACGCGAGGGGCCCTCAGCTGGCAGCCGTCCAGATGTGCACGCGAGGGGCCCTCAGCTGGCGGCCGTCCAGATGTGCACACGAGGGGCCCTCAGCTGGCGGCCGTCCAGATGTGCACACGAGGGGCCCTCAGCTGGTGGCCATCCAGATGTGCATACGAGGGGCCCACAGCTGGCGGCCGTCCAGATGTGCACGCGAGGGGCCCTCAGCTGGCGGCCGTCCAGATGTGCATACGAGGGGCCCTCAGCTGGCGGCCGTCCAGATGTGCACACGAGGAGCCCTCAGCTGGTGGCCATCCAGATGTGCATACGAGGGGCCCACAGCTGGCAGCCGTCCAGATGTGCATGCGAGGGGCCCTCAGCTGGCGGCCGTCCAGATGTGCACGCGAGGGGCCCTCAGCTGGTGGCCATCCAGATGTGCATACGAGGGGCCCACAGCTGGCAGCCGTCCAGATGTGCATGCGAGGGGCCCTCAGCTGGCGGCCGTCCAGATGTGCACACGAGGGGTCCACAGCTGGCGGCCGTCCAGATGTGCACGCGAGGGGCCCTCAGCTGGCAGCCGTCCAGATGTGCATGCGAGGGGCCCTCAGCTGGCAGCCGTCCAGATGTGCATGCGAGGGGCCCTCAGCTGGCAGCCGTCCAGATGTGCATGCGAGGGGCCCTCAGCTGGCGGCCGTCCAGATGTGCATGCGAGGGGCCCTCAGCTGGCGGCCGTCCATGTCATGGTGGGCTCCTGGGCCCCCTCCCCTGCTCTTCCCTGACTGACACGATCACTCCCCCCACCACCACCAGTTTGGCTCTGCCGGGGCCCCCTGCTCAGGACAGCGACTGCTCGCACCAGGGATCGAGCGATTATCGGATTATCGGTTATCGGATATCCAGGATTTATCGGTATCAGTACCTGTCTTGCCGATAACAAATCGCGAACATGGATCACGGAATCACGGAGCTCTCAGCGCGATCCATGTTCGCTCAGCAGCACAGGGGAGAAGGAAGCAGTGTCTCCGCCCCCCCCCGTGCCGCTGCCCATGAACGGAGAGAGGAGGGGAGGGGCTGTGGCCACTGCACCACCAATGAGAAGAGAGAGGAGGGGAGGGGCTGTGGCCACTGCACCACCAATGAGAGGAGAGAGGAGGGGAGGGGCTGTGGCCACTGCACCACCAATGAGAAGAGAGAGGAGGGGTGGGGCTGTGGCCACTGCACCACCAATGAGAAGAGAGAGGAGGGGAGGGGCTGTGGCCACTGCGCCACCAATGAGAGGAGGGGAGGGGCTGTGGCTGCTGCGCCACCAATGAGAAGAGAGAGGAGGGGAGGGGCTGTGGCCACTGCACCACCAATGAGAGGAGGGGAGGGGCTGTGGCTGCTGCACCACCAATGAGAAAAGAGAGGAGGGGAGGGGCTGCGGCCGCTGCCCATGAACGGAGAGAGGAGGGGAGGAGCTGTGGCTGCTGCGCCACCAATGAGAGGAGGGGAGGGGCTGTGGCTGCTGTGCCACCAATGAGAGGAGAGAGGAGGGGAGGAGCTGTGGCTGCTGCGCCACCAATGAGAGGAGGGGAGGGGCTGTGGCTGCTGTGCCACCAATGAGAGGAGAGAGGAGAGGAGGGGCTGTGGCTGCTGCGCCACCAATGAGAGGAGAGAGGAGGGGAGGAGCTGTGGCTGCTGCGCCACCAATGAGAGGAGGGGAGGGGCTGTGGCCACTGCGCCACCAATGAGAGGAGAGAGGAGGGGAGGGGCTGTGTCTGCCGAGCCACCAATGAGAGGAGAGAGGAGGGGAGGGGCTGTGTCTGCTGTGCCACCAGTGAGAGGAAAGAGGAGGGGAGGAGCTGTGGCTGCTACGCCACCAATGAGAGGAGAGAGGAGGGGAGGGGCTGTGGCTGCTGTGCCACCAATGGGAGGAGAGAGGGGAGGAGCTGTGGCTGCTGCGCCACCAATGAGAGGAGAGAGGAGGGGAGGGGCTGTGGCTGCTGCGCCACCAATGAGAGGAGAGAGGAGGGGAGGAGCTGTGGCTGCTGCGCCACCAATGAGAGGAGAGAGGAGGGGAGGGGCTGTGGCTGCTGTGCCACCAATGAGAGGAGAGAGGAGGGGAGGGGCGGTGGCCACTGCTCCACCAATGAGAGAGAGGAGGGGAGGAGCTGTGGCTGCTGTGCCACCAATGAGAGGAGAGAGGAGGGGAGGGGCTGTGGCTGCTGTGCCACCAATGAGAGGAGAGAGGAGGGGAGGGGCTGTGGCTGCTGAGCCACCAATGAGAGGAGGGAGGAGGGGCTGTGGCTGCTGAGCCACCAATGAGGAAGGAGGAGGAGGGAGGGGCTGTGGCTGCTGCGCACAATGAGAGGAGGGAGGAGGGGAGGGGCTGTGGCTGCTGCGCCACCAATGAGAGGAGAGAGGAGGGGAGGGGCTGTGGCTGCTGCGCCACCAATGAGAGAGAGAGAGGAGGAGGGGCTGTGGCTGCTGCGCCAATGAGAGGAGAGAGGGGAGGGGAGGGGCTGTGGCTGCTGTGCCACCAATGAGAGGAGAGAGGAGGGGAGGGGCGGTGGCCACTGCACCACCAATGAGAAGAGAGAGGAGGGGAGGGGCTGTGGCCACTGCACCACCAATGAGAAAAGAGAGGAGGGGAGGGGCTGTGGCTGCTGCGCCACCAATGAGAGGAGAGAGGAGGGGAGGGGCTGTGGCTGCTGCGCCACCAATGAGAGGAGAGAGGAGGGGAGGGGCTGTGGCTGCTGCGCCACCAATGAGAGGAGGGGAGGGGCTGTGGCCGCTGCGCCACCAATGAGAGGAGAGAGGAGGGGAGGGGCTGTGGCTGCTGCGCCACCAATGAGAGGAGAGAGAGAGGAGGGAGGGGCTGTGGCTGCTGCGCCTACCAATGAGGAGGAAGGAGGAGGGGAGGGCTGTGGCTGCTGCGCCTAATGAGAGGAGAGGAGGGGAGGGGCTGTGGCTGCTGCGCCACCAATGAGAGGGAGAGAGGAGGGGAGGGGCTGTGGCTGCTGCGCCACCAATGAGAGGAGAGAGGAGGGGAGGGGCTGTGGCTGCTGCGCCACCAATGAGAGGAGAGAGGAGGGGAGGGGCTGTGGCTGCTGCGCCACCAATGAGAGGAGAGAGGAGGGGCTGTGGCTGCTGCGCCACCAATGAGGTTAACCCACTTATTAATTGAAATACAGGAGGCGGGTGAATCATACCGCCGTGCCTCAGGGGTTACCTACCTGCCGCGGATCGCAGATACCTCTCATGTTTGAATTAATGGGCGAGTTCTCTTCATTGGTGGCGCCCCCCCCCCCCCAGTAATAAAATCATTGGTGGGGTTTATATGTGTATTCTGCAAAAACTCAAAAACGCATCCATCCTTTTCAGCCAAGCTTGGTTTACACACCGCTGCTACCTGGAAAGAAATCTTGTGGGGTCCCGGCTCTAGGACGCACCGTTCCCGAGAGATTCCCAAACATAACCTGCAGTATCCAATACAAGCCGGCAAAGCTTTCTCTTCATATCCCAACTGCCAAACACGCGTCACATGACCCTTATCAGCCAATAGAAGCTCGCAGGTCCTACTCCAGGTTGCCATAACAACTGATCACAGCTTTTACCAGTTCTTTTCACAGGTCCTGAAATATTCAGTCATAAGACGAATGACGGCACAACTACACGCATGGGCGCAGGGGCCACTATTAAACGTGTTCACTGTTAAAAGGGAGGTCACTATGAAAGTCACCGTTAAAGGGACGGCCACTGTGAAAGTCACCGTTAAAGGGACGGCCACTGTGAAAGTCACCGTTAAAGGGGCGGGTGTCACAGTTATTTAATATAAAATTGTAATAAATAAATACCCGAGCAACGCCAGGTCGTCAGCTAATTATACATATCTATAATGGCATCTCTACATTTAACAGCAGATTTGTGTATGTACATACTGATGACATCACAGCTCTATCACCCCCTCCTCTATATGTACATACTGATGACATCACAGCTCTATCACCCCCTCCCCGGTATGTACATACTGATGACATCACAGCTCTATCACCCCCTCCTCTATATGTACTTACTGATGACATCACAGCTCTATCACCCCCTCCCCTGTATGTACATACTGATGTCATCACAGCTCTATCACCCCCTCCTCTGTATGTACATACTGATGACATCACAGCTCTATCACCCCCATCTCTGTATGTACATACTGATGACATTACAGCTCTATCACCCCCTCCTCTATATGTACATACTGATGACATCACAGCTCTATCACCCCCTCCTCTATATGTACATACTGATGACATCACAGCTCTATCACCCCCTCCTCTATATGTACATACTGATGACATCACAGCTCTATCACCCCCTCCTCTGTATGTACATACTGATGACATCACAGCTCTATCACCCCCTCCTCTATATGTACATACTGATGACATCACAGCTCTATCACCCCCTCCTCTATATGTACATACTGATGACATCACAGCTCTATCACCCCCTCCTCTGTATGTACATACTGATGACATCACAGCTCTATCACCCCCTCCTCTATATGTACATACTGATGACATCACAGCTCTATCACCCCCTCCCTGTATGTACATACTGATGACATCACAGCTCTATCACCCCCTCCTCTATATGTACATACTGATGACATCACAGCTCTATCACCCCCTCCCTGTATGTACATACTGATGACATCACAGCTCTATCACCCCCTCCTCTGTATGTACATACTGATGACATCACAGCTCTATCACCCCTCCTCTATATGTACATACTGATGACATCACAGCTCTATCACCCCCTCCTCTGTATGTACATACTGATGACATCACAGCTCTATCACCCCCTCCTCTGTATGTACATACTGATGACATCACAGCTCTATCACCCCCTCCTCTATATGTACATACTGATGACATCACAGCTCTATCACCCCTCCCTGTATGTACATACTGATGACATCACAGCTCTATCACCCCCTCCTCTATATGTACATACTGATGACATCACAGCTCTATCACCCCCTCCCTGTATGTACATACTGATGACATCACAGCTCTATCACCCCCTCCTCTATATGTACATACTGATGACATCACAGCTCTATCACCCCCTCCTCTGTATGTACATACTGATGACATCACAGCTCTATCACCCCTCCTCTGTATGTACATACTGATGACATCACAGCTCTATCACCCCCTCCTCTATATGTACATACTGATGACATCACAGCTCTATCACCCCCTCCTCTATATGTACATACTGATGACATCACAGCTCTATCACCCCTCCTCTATATGTACATACTGATGACATCACAGCTCTATCACCCCCTCCTCTGTATGTACATACTGATGACATCACAGCTCTATCACCCCCTCCTCTATATGTACATACTGATGACATCACAGCTCTATCACCCCCTCCTCTATATGTACATACTGATGACATCACAGCTCTATCACCCCCTCCTCTGTATGTACATACTGATGACATCACAGCTCTATCACCCCCTCCTCTATATGTACATACTGATGACATCACAGCTCTATCACCCCCTCCCTGTATGTACATACTGATGACATCACAGCTCTATCACCCCCTCCTCTATATGTACATACTGATGACATCACAGCTCTATCACCCCCTCCTCTGTATGTACATACTGATGACATCACAGCTCTATCACCCCCTCCTCTGTATGTACATACTGATGACATCACAGCTCTATCACCCCCTCCTCTATATGTACATACTGATGACATCACAGCTCTATCACCCCCTCCCTGTATGTACATACTGATGACATCACAGCTCTATCACCCCTCCTCTATATGTACATACTGATGACATCACAGCTCTATCACCCCCTCCTCTGTATGTACATACTGATGACATCACAGCTCTATCACCCCCTCCTCTGTATGTACATACTGATGACATCACAGCTCTATCACCCCCTCCTCTATATGTACATACTGATGACATCACAGCTCTATCACCCCCTCCCTGTATGTACATACTGATGACATCACAGCTCTATCACCCCCTCCTCTATATGTACATACTGATGACATCACAGCTCTATCACCCCCTCCCTGTATGTACATACTGATGACATCACAGCTCTATCACCCCCTCCTCTATATGTACATACTGATGACATCACAGCTCTATCACCCCCTCCCTGTATGTACATACTGATGACATCACAGCTCTATCACCCCCTCCTCTGTATGTACATACTGATGACATCACAGCTCTATCACCCCCTCCTCTATATGTACATACTGATGACATCACAGCTCTATCACCCCCTCCTCTGTATGTACATACTGATGACATCACAGCTCTATCACCCCTCCTCTATATGTACATACTGATGACATCACAGCTCTATCACCCCCTCCTCTGTATGTACATACTGATGACATCACAGCTCTATCACCCCCTCCTCTGTATGTACATACTGATGACATCACAGCTCTATCACCCCCTCCTCTATATGTACATACTGATGACATCACAGCTCTATCACCCCCTCCCTGTATGTACATACTGATGACATCACAGCTCTATCACCCCTCCTCTATATGTACATACTGATGACATCACAGCTCTATCACCCCCTCCTCTGTATGTACATACTGATGACATCACAGCTCTATCACCCCCTCCTCTATATGTACATACTGATGACATCACAGCTCTATCACCCCCTCCTCTGTATGTACATACTGATGACATCACAGCTCTATCACCCCCTCCCTGTATGTACATACTGATGACATCACAGCTCTATCACCCCCTCCTCTATATGTACATACTGATGACATCACAGCTCTATCACCCCCTCCCTGTATGTACATACTGATGACATCACAGCTCTATCACCCCCTCCTCTGTATGTACATACTGATGACATCACAGCTCTATCACCCCCTCCTCTGTATGTACATACTGATGACATCACAGCTCTATCACCCCCTCCTCTGTATGTACATACTGATGACATCACAGCTCTATCACCCCCTCCTCTATATGTACATACTGATGACATCACAGCTCTATCACCCCCTCCTCTGTATGTACATACTGATGACATCACAGCTCTATCACCCCCTCCTCTATATGTACATACTGATGACATCACAGCTCTATCACCCCCTCCTCTGTATGTACATACTGATGACATCACAGCTCTATCACCCCCTCCTCTATATGTACATACTGATGACATCACAGCTCTATCACCCCCTCCCTGTATGTACATACTGATGACATCACAGCTCTATCACCCCCTCCTCTATATGTACATACTGATGACATCACAGCTCTATCACCCCCTCCTCTGTATGTACATACTGATGACATCACAGCTCTATCACCCCTCCTCTATATGTACATACTGATGACATCACAGCTCTATCACCCCCTCCTCTGTATGTACATACTGATGACATCACAGCTCTATCACCCCCTCCCTGTATGTACATACTGATGACATCACAGCTCTATCACCCCCTCCTCTATATGTACATACTGATGACATCACAGCTCTATCACCCCCTCCTCTATATGTACATACTGATGACATCACAGCTCTATCACCCCTCCTCTGTATGTACATACTGATGACATCACAGCTCTATCACCCCTCCCCTGTATGTACATACTGATGACATCACAGCTCTATCACCCCCTCCTCTGTATGTACATACTGATGACATCACAGCTCTATCACCCCCTCCTCTATATGTACATACTGATGACATCACAGCTCTATCACCCCTCCTCTATATGTACATACTGATGACATCACAGCTCTATCACCCCTCCCTGTATGTACATACTGATGACATCACAGCTCTATCACCCCTCCTCTGTATGTACATACTGATGACATCACAGCTCTATCACCCCCTCCCTGTATGTACATACTGATGACATCACAGCTCTATCACCCCCTCCTCTGTATGTACATACTGATGACATCACAGCTCTATCACCCCCTCCCTGTATGTACATACTGATGACATCACAGCTCTATCACCCCCTCCTCTGTATGTACATACTGATGACATCACAGCTCTATCACCCCCTCCTCTGTATGTACATACTGATGACATCACAGCTCTATCACCCCCTCCTCTATATGTACATACTGATGACATCACAGCTCTATCACCCCCTCCTCTGTATGTACATACTGATGACATCACAGCTCTATCACCCCCTCCTCTATATGTACATACTGATGACATCACAGCTCTATCACCCTCCTCCTGTATGTACATACTGATGACATCACAGCTCTATCACCCCCTCCTCTATATGTACATACTGATGACATCACAGCTCTATCACCCCCTCCTCTATATGTACATACTGATGACATCACAGCTCTATCACCCCCTCCTCTGTATGTACATACTGATGACATCACAGCTCTATCACCCCTCCTCTGTATGTACATACTGATGACATCACAGCTCTATCGACCCCTCCTCTATATGTACATACTGATGACATCACAGCTCTATCACCCCCTTCCCTGTATGTACATACTGATGACATCACAGCTCTATCACCCCCTCCTCTATATGTACATACTGATGACATCACAGCTCTATCACCCTCTCCTCTATATGTACATACTGATGACATCACAGCTCTATCACCCCTCCTCTATATGTACATACTGATGACATCACAGCTCTATCACCCCCTCCTCTATATGTACATACTGATGACATCACAGCTCTATCACCCCCTCCCTGTATGTACATACTGATGACATCACAGCTCTATCACCCCTCCTCTATATGTACATACTGATGACATCACAGCTCTATCACCCCCTCCTCTATATGTACATACTGATGACATCACAGCTCTATCACCCCCTCCTCTATATGTACATACTGATGACATCACAGCTCTATCACCCCTCCTCTATATGTACATACTGATGACATCACAGCTCTATCACCCCCTCCTCTATATGTACATACGATGACATCACAGCTCTATCATCCCCTCCTCTATATGTACATACGATGACATCACAGCTCTATCACCCCCTCCCCTGTATGTACATACTGATGACATCACAGCTCTATCACCCCCTTCCCTGTATGTACATACTGATGACATCACAGCTCTATCACCCCCTCCTCTATATGTACATACTGATGACATCACAGCACTATCACCCCCTCCTCCATATGTACATACTGATGACATCACAGCTCTATCACCCCCTCCCCTGTATGTACATACTGATGACATCACAGTTCTTACCTCTGTAGGACTCATTTTCCCGAAACGTGACCGAAGATTTCGCCGCCAACAGATGACGTCATGAGCGCGCGGTGCAGCTCGGGAAATCACTAAACCAATAGCAGCGCGAGAATTAGCCCCGCCCCAAGCGTATCGTGTCGTATGTCCACGTGATTAACGCAGGACGCAGCGTACGTTCAGCACGCGCTGTTACGAGTGTCGCAGCGAACATTCCCCGAACCAGGCCCCAGACCGGAACCGGAGACCGGACCACCGAGAGCGGCAGTGACGTCACCGGGGCCGCCCGGCCAGGTAATAACGTGTACCGTCCACCCGCCCCCCGTGTATTATCACACTCCCCGTGTATTATCACACTGCTGTCTGTATAATGTCCCCCCCCGTGTATTATCACACTGCTGTCTGTATAATGTTCCCCCCCCGTGTATTATCACACTGCTGTCTGTATAATGTCCCCCCCCCGTGTATTATCACACTGCTGTCTGTATAATGTCCCCCGTGTATTATCACACTGCTGTCTGTATAATGTCCTCCCCGTGTATTATCACACTGCTGTCTGTATAATGTCCCCCGTGTATTATCACACTGCTGTCTGTATAATGTCCCCCCGTGTATTATCACACTGCTGTCTGTATAATGTCCCCCCGTGTATTATCACACTGCTGTCTGTATAATGTCCCCCCGTGTATTATCACACTGCTGTCTGTATAATGTCCCCCCGTGTATTATCACACTGCTGTCTGTATAATGTCCCCCCGTGTATTATCACACTGCTGTCTGTATAATGTCCCCCGTGTATTATCACACTGCTGTCTGTATAATGTCCCCCGTGTATTATCACACTGCTGTCTGTATAATGTCCCCCCGTGTATTATCACACTGCTGTCTGTATAATGTCCCCCCGTGTATTATCACACTGCTGTCTGTATAATGTCCCCCCGTGTATTATCACACTGCTGTCTGTATAATGTCCCCCCGTGTATTATCACACTGCTGTCTGTATAATGTCCCCCCGTGTATTATCACACTGCTGTCTGTATAATGTCCCCCCGTGTATTATCACACTGCTGTCTGTATAATGTCCCCCCGTGTATTATCACACTGCTGTCTGTATAATGCCCCCGTGTATTATCACACTGCTGTCTGTATAATGTCCCCCCGTGTATTATCACACTGCTGTCTGTATAATGTCCCCCCGTGTATTATCACACTGCTGTCTGTATAATGTCCCCCCGTGTATTATCACACTGCTGTCTGTATAATGTCCCCCGTGTATTATCACACTGCTGTCTGTATAATGTCCTCCCGTGTATTATCACACTGCTGTCTGTATAATGTCCCCCCGTGTATTATCACACTGCTGTCTGTATAATGTCCCCCGTGTATTATCACACTGCTGTCTGTATAATGTCCCCCGTGTATTATCACACTGCTGTCTGTATAATGTCCCCCCGTGTATTATCACACTGCTGTCTGTATAATGTCCCCCGTGTATTATCACACTGCTGTCTGTATAATGTCCCCCCGTGTATTATCACACTGCTGTCTGTATAATGTCCCCCCGTGTATTATCACACTGCTGTCTGTATAATGTCCCCTGTGTATTATCACACTGCTGTCTGTATAATGTCCCCCCGTGTATATCACACTGCTGTCTGTATAATGTCCCCCCGTGTATTATCACACTGCTGTCTGTATAATGTCCCCCCGTGTATTATCACACTGCTGTCTGTATAATGTCCCCCCGTGTATTATCACACTGCTGTCTGTATAATGTCCCCCCGTGTATTATCACACTGCTGTCTGTATAATGTCCCCCCGTGTATTATCACACTGCTGTCTGTATAATGTCCCCCCGTGTATTATCACACTGCTGTCTGTATAATGTCCCCCCGTGTATTATCACACTGCTGTCTGTATAATGTCCCCCCGTGTATTATCACACTGCTGTCTGTATAATGTCCCCCCGTGTATTATCACACTGCTGTCTGTATAATGTCCCCCGTGTATTATCACACTGCTGTCTGTATAATGTCCCCCCGTGTATTATCACACTGCTGTCTGTATAATGTCCCCCCGTGTATTATCACACTGCTGTCTGTATAATGTCCCCCCGCGTATTATCACACTGCTGTCTGTATAATGTCCCCCCCGTGTATTATCACACTGCTGTCTGTATAATGTCCCCCGTGTATTATCACACTGCTGTCTGTATAATGTCCCCCCGTGTATTATCACACTGCTGTCTGTATAATGTCCCCCCGTGTATTATCACACTGCTGTCTGTATAATGTCCCCCCGTGTATTATCACACTGCTGTCTGTATAATGTCCCCCCGTGTATTATCACACTGCTGTCTGTATAATGTCCCCCCGTGTATTATCACACTGCTGTCTGTATAATGTCCCCCCGTGTATTATCACACTGCTGTCTGTATAATGTCCCCCCGTGTATTATCACACTGCTGTCTGTATAATGTCCCCCGTGTATTATCACACTGCTGTCTGTATAATGTCCCCCCGTGTATTATCACACTGCTGTCTGTATAATGTCCCCCGTGTATTATCACACTGCTGTCTGTATAATGTCCCCCCGTGTATTATCACACTGCTGTCTGTATAATGTCCCCCCGTGTATTATCACACTGCTGTCTGTATAATGTCCCCCGTGTATTATCACACTGCTGTCTGTATAATGTCCCCCCCGTGTATTATCACACTGCTGTCTGTATAATGTCCCCCGTGTATTATCACACTGCTGTCTGTATAATGTCCCCCCGTGTATTATCACACTGCTGTCTGTATAATGTCCCCCCGTGTATTATCACACTGCTGTCTGTATAATGTCCCCCCGTGTATTATCACACTGCTGTCTGTATAATGTCCCCCCGTGTATTATCACACTGCTGTCTGTATAATGTCCCCCCGTGTATTATCACACTGCTGTCTGTATAATGTCCCCCGTGTATTATCACACTGCTGTCTGTATAATGTCCCCCCGTGTATTATCACACTGCTGTCTGTATAATGTCCCCCCGTGTATTATCACACTGCTGTCTGTATAATGTCCCCCCGTGTATTATCACACTGCTGTCTGTATAATGTCCCCCGTGTATTATCACACTGCTGTCTGTATAATGTCCCCCCCGTGTATTATCACACTGCTGTCTGTATAATGTCCCCCCGTGTATTATCACACTGCTGTCTGTATAATGTCCCCCCGTGTATTATCACACTGCTGTCTGTATAATGTCCCCCCGTGTATTATCACACTGCTGTCTGTATAATGTCCCCTCGTGTATTATCACACTGCTGTCTGTATAATGTCCCCCCGTGTATTATCACACTGCTGTCTGTATAATGTCCCCCCGTGTATTATCACACTGCTGTCTGTATAATGTCCCCCGTGTATTATCACACTGCTGTCTGTATAATGTCCCCCGTGTATTATCACACTGCTGTCTGTATAATGTCCCCCCGTGTATTATCACACTGCTGTCTGTATAATGTCCCCCCGTGTATTATCACACTGCTGTCTGTATAATGTCCCCCCGTGTATTATCACACTGCTGTCTGTATAATGTCCCCCCGTGTATTATCACACTGCTGTCTGTATAATGTCCCCCCGTGTATTATCACACTGCTGTCTGTATAATGTCCCCCGTGTATTATCACACTGCTGTCTGTATAATGTCCCCCGTGTATTATCACACTGCTGTCTGTATAATGTCCCCCGTGTATTATCACACTGCTGTCTGTATAATGTCCCCCCGTGTATTATCACACTGCTGTCTGTATAATGTCCCCCCGTGTATTATCACACTGCTGTCTGTATAATGTCCCCCCGTGTATTATCACACTGCTGTCTGTATAATGTCCCCCCGTGTATTATCACACTGCTGTCTGTATAATGTCCCCCGTGTATTATCACACTGCTGTCTGTATAATGTCCCCCCGTGTATTATCACACTGCTGTCTGTATAATGTCCCCCCGTGTATTATCACACTGCTGTCTGTATAATGTCCCCCGTGTATTATCACACTGCTGTCTGTATAATGTCCCCTCGTGTATTATCACACTGCTGTCTGTATAATGTCCCCCGTGTATTATCACACTGCTGTCTGTATAATGTCCCCCCCGTGTATTATCACACTGCTGTCTGTATAATGTCCCCCCGTGTATTATCACACTGCTGTCTGTATAATGTCCCCCCGTGTATTATCACACTGCTGTCTGTATAATGTCCCCCCGTGTATTATCACACTGCTGTCTGTATAATGTCCCCCGTGTATTATCACACTGCTGTCTGTATAATGTCCCCCCGTGTATTATCACACTGCTGTCTGTATAATGTCCCCCTGTGTATTATCACACTGCTGTCTGTATAATGTCCCCCGTGTATTATCACACTGCTGTCTGTATAATGTCCCCCGTGTATTATCACACTGCTGTCTGTATAATGTCCCCCCGTGTATTATCACACTGCTGTCTGTATAATGTCCCCCCGTGTATTATCACACTGCTGTCTGTATAATGTCCCCCCGTGTATTATCACACTGCTGTCTGTATAATGTCCCCCTCGTATTATCACACTGCTGTCTGTATAATGTCCCCCCGTGTATTATCACACTGCTGTCTGTATAATGTCCCTCGTGTATTATCACACTGCTGTCTGTATAATGTCCCCCCGTGTATTATCACACTGCTGTCTGTATAATGTCCCCCGTGTATTATCACACTGCTGTCTGTATAATGTCCCCCCTGTATTATCACACTGCTGTCTGTATAATGTCCCCCTGTATTATCACACTGCTGTCTGTATAATGTCCTCTCCCGCGTATTATCACACTGCTGTCTGTATAATGTCCCCCGTGTATTATCAGCACTGCTGTCTGTATAATGTCCCCCCGTGTATTATCACACTGCTGTCTGTATAATGTCCCCCCCGTATTATCACACTGCTGTCTGTATAATGTCCCCCCGTGTATTATCACACTGCTGTCTGTATAATGTCCCCCCGTGTATTATCACACTGCTGTCTGTATAATGTCCCCCTGTATTATCACACTGCTGTCTGTATAATGTCCCCCCGTGTATTATCACACTGCTGTCTGTATAATGTCCCCGTGTATTATCACACTGCTGTCTGTATAATGTCCCCCCCGTGTATTATCACACTGCTGTCTGTATAATGTCCCCCCGTGTATTATCACTGCTGTCTGTATAATGTCCCCCCGTAGTACTATCACACTGCTGTCTGTATAATGTCCCCCGTGTATTATCACACTGCTGTCTGTATAATGCGCCCCCGTGTATTATCACACTGCTGTCTGTATAATGTCCCCTCGTGTATTATCACACTGCTGTCTGTATAATGTCCCCCGTGTATTATCACACTGCTGTCTGTATAATGTCCCCCCGTGTATTATCACACTGCTGTCTGTATAATGTCCCCCCGTGTATTATCACACTGCTGTCTGTATAATGTCCCCCCGTGTATTATCACACTGCTGTCTGTATAATGTCCCCCCGTGTATTATCACACTGCTGTCTGTATAATGTCCCCCGTGTATTATCACACTGCTGTCTGTATAATGTCCCCCCGTGTATTATCACACTGCTGTCTGTATAATGTCCCCCTGTATTATCACACTGCTGTCTGTATAATGTCCCCCGTGTATTATCACACTGCTGTCTGTATAATGCCCCCGTGTATTATCACACTGCTGTCTGTATAATGCCCCCCGTGTATTATCACACTGCTGTCTGTATAATGTCCCCCCGTGTATTATCACACTGCTGTCTGTATAATGTCCCCCGTGTATTATCACACTGCTGTCTGTATAATGTCCCCCCCGTGTATTATCACACTGCTGTCTGTATAATGTCCCCCCGTGTATTATCACACTGCTGTCTGTATAATGTCCCCCCGTGTATTATCACACTGCTGTCTGTATAATGTCCCCCCGTGTATTATCACACTGCTGTCTGTATAATGTCCCCCCGTGTATTATCACACTGCTGTCTGTATAATGTCCCCCCGTGTATTATCACACTGCTGTCTGTATAATGTCCCCCCGTGTATTATCACACTGCTGTCTGTATAATGTCCCCCCTGTATTATCACACTGCTGTCTGTATAATGTCCCCCGTGTATTATCACACTGCTGTCTGTATAATGTCCCCCGTGTATTATCACACTGCTGTCTGTATAATGTCCCCCCGTGTATTATCACACTGCTGTCTGTATAATGTCCCCCCCGTGTATTATCACACTGCTGTCTGTATAATGTCCTCCCCGTGTATTATCACACTGCTGTCTGTATAATGTCCCCCCGTGTATTATCACACTGCTGTCTGTATAATGTCCCCCCGTGTATTATCACACTGCTGTCTGTATAATGTCCTCCCGTGTATTATCACACTGCTGTCTGTATAATGTCCCCCCGTGTATTATCACACTGCTGTCTGTATAATGTCCCCCCGTGTATTATCACACTGCTGTCTGTATAATGTCCCCCCGTGTATTATCACACTGCTGTCTGTATAATGTCCCCCCGTGTATTATCACACTGCTGTCTGTATAATGTCCCCCCGTGTATTATCACACTGCTGTCTGTATAATGTCCCCCGTGTATTATCACACTGCTGTCTGTATAATGTCCCCCCGTGTATTATCACACTGCTGTCTGTATAATGTCCCCCGTGTATTATCACACTGCTGTCTGTATAATGTCCCCCCGTGTATTATCACACTGCTGTCTGTATAATGTCCCCCGTGTATTATCACACTGCTGTCTGTATAATGTCCCCCCGTGTATTATCACACTGCTGTCTGTATAATGTCCCCCCGTGTATTATCACACTGCTGTCTGTATAATGTCCCCCCGTGTATTATCACACTGCTGTCTGTATAATGTCCCCCCGTGTATTATCACACTGCTGTCTGTATAATGTCCCCCGTGTATTATCACACTGCTGTCTGTATAATGTCCCCCGTGTATTATCACACTGCTGTCTGTATAATGTCCCCCCGTGTATTATCACACTGCTGTCTGTATAATGTCCCCCGTGTATTATCACACTGCTGTCTGTATAATGTCCTCCCGTGTATTATCACACTGCTGTCTGTATAATGTCCCCCCGTGTATTATCACACTGCTGTCTGTATAATGTCCCCCCGTGTATTATCACACTGCTGTCTGTATAATGTCCCCCCCGTGTATTATCACACTGCTGTCTGTATAATGTCCCCCGTGTATTATCACACTGCTGTCTGTATAATGTCCCCCGTGTATTATCACACTGCTGTCTGTATAATGTCCCCCCGTGTATTATCACACTGCTGTCTGTATAATGTCCCCCGTGTATTATCACACTGCTGTCTGTATAATGTCCCCCGTGTATTATCACACTGCTGTCTGTATAATGTCCCCCCGTGTATTATCACACTGCTGTCTGTATAATGTCCCCCCGTGTATTATCACACTGCTGTCTGTATAATGTCCCCCCGTGTATTATCACACTGCTGTCTGTATAATGTCCCCCCGTGTATTATCACACTGCTGTCTGTATAATGTCCCCCCGTGTATTATCACACTGCTGTCTGTATAATGTCCCCCGTGTATTATCACACTGCTGTCTGTATAATGTCCCCCCGTGTATTATCACACTGCTGTCTGTATAATGTCCCCCCGTGTATTATCACACTGCTGTCTGTATAATGTCCCCCCGTGTATTATCACACTGCTGTCTGTATAATGTCCTCCCGTGTATTATCACACTGCTGTCTGTATAATGTCCCCCCGTGTATTATCACACTGCTGTCTGTATAATGTCCCCCCGTGTATTATCACACTGCTGTCTGTATAATGTCCCCCCGTGTATTATCACACTGCTGTCTGTATAATGTCCCCCCGTGTATTATCACACTGCTGTCTGTATAATGTCCCCCCGTGTATTATCACACTGCTGTCTGTATAATGTCCCCCGTGTATTATCACACTGCTGTCTGTATAATGTCCCCCCGTGTATTATCACACTGCTGTCTGTATAATGTCCCCCCGTGTATTATCACACTGCTGTCTGTATAATGTCCCCCCGTGTATTATCACACTGCTGTCTGTATAATGTCCCCCCGTGTATTATCACACTGCTGTCTGTATAATGTCCCTCCGTGTATTATCACACTGCTGTCTGTATAATGTCCCCCCGTGTATTATCACACTGCTGTCTGTATAATGTCCCCCCGTGTATTATCACACTGCTGTCTGTATAATGTCCCCCCGTGTATTATCACACTGCTGTCTGTATAATGTCCCCCCGTGTATTATCACACTGCTGTCTGTATAATGTCCCCCCGTGTATTATCACACTGCTGTCTGTATAATGTCCCCCCGTGTATTATCACACTGCTGTCTGTATAATGTCCCCCCCGTGTATTATCACACTGCTGTCTGTATAATGTCCCCCCGTGTATTATCACACTGCTGTCTGTATAATGTCCCCCCGTGTATTATCACACTGCTGTCTGTATAATGTCCCCCCGTGTATTATCACACTGCTGTCTGTATAATGTCCCCCCCGTGTATTATCACACTGCTGTCTGTATAATGTCCCCCCGTGTATTATCACACTGCTGTCTGTATAATGTCCCCCCCGTGTATTATCACACTGCTGTCTGTATAATGTCCCCCCGTGTATTATCACACTGCTGTCTGTATAATGTCCCCCCGTGTATTATCACACTGCTGTCTGTATAATGTCCCCCCGTGTATTATCACACTGCTGTCTGTATAATGTCCCCCCGTGTATTATCACACTGCTGTCTGTATAATGTCCCCCCGTGTATTATCACACTGCTGTCTGTATAATGTCCCCCCGTGTATTATCACACTGCTGTCTGTATAATGTCCCCCCGTGTATTATCACACTGCTGTCTGTATAATGTCCCCCCGTGTATTATCACACTGCTGTCTGTATAATGTCCCCCCGTGTATTATCACACTGCTGTCTGTATAATGTCCCCCCGTGTATTATCACACTGCTGTCTGTATAATGTCCCCCCGTGTATTATCACACTGCTGTCTGTATAATGTCCCCCCGTGTATTATCACACTGCTGTCTGTATAATGTCCCCCCGTGTATTATCACACTGCTGTCTGTATAATGTCCCCCCGTGTATTATCACACTGCTGTCTGTATAATGTCCCCCCGTGTATTATCACACTGCTGTCTGTATAATGTCCCCCCCGTGTATTATCACACTGCTGTCTGTATAATGTCCCCCCCGTATTATCACACTGCTGTCTGTATAATGTCCCCCCGTGTATTATCACACTGCTGTCTGTATAATGTCCCCCCGTGTATTATCACACTGCTGTCTGTATAATGTCCCCCCGTGTATTATCACACTGCTGTCTGTATAATGTCCCCCCGTGTATTATCACACTGCTGTCTGTATAATGTCCCCCCGTGTATTATCACACTGCTGTCTGTATAATGTCCCCCGTGTATTATCACACTGCTGTCTGTATAATGTCCCCCCGTGTATTATCACACTGCTGTCTGTATAATGTCCCCCCGTGTATTATCACACTGCTGTCTGTATAATGTCCCCCCGTGTATTATCACACTGCTGTCTGTATAATGTCCCCCCGTGTATTATCACACTGCTGTCTGTATAATGTCCCCCCGTGTATTATCACACTGCTGTCTGTATAATGTCCCCCGTGTATTATCACACTGCTGTCTGTATAATGTCCCCCCGCGTATTATCACACTGCTGTCTGTATAATGTCCCCCCGTGTATTATCACACTGCTGTCTGTATAATGTCCCCCCGTGTATTATCACACTGCTGTCTGTATAATGTCCCCCCCGTGTATTATCACACTGCTGTCTGTATAATGTCCCCCGTGTATTATCACACTGCTGTCTGTATAATGTCCCCCCGTGTATTATCACACTGCTGTCTGTATAATGTCCCCCCGTGTATTATCACACTGCTGTCTGTATAATGTCCCCCCCGTGTATTATCACACTGCTGTCTGTATAATGTCCCCCCGTGTATTATCACACTGCTGTCTGTATAATGTCCCCCCGTGTATTATCACACTGCTGTCTGTATAATGTCCCCCCGTGTATTATCACACTGCTGTCTGTATAATGTCCCCCGTGTATTATCACACTGCTGTCTGTATAATGTCCCCCCGTGTATTATCACACTGCTGTCTGTATAATGTCCCCCCCGTGTATTATCACACTGCTGTCTGTATAATGTCCCCCCGTGTATTATCACACTGCTGTCTGTATAATGTCCCCCCGTGTATTATCACACTGCTGTCTGTATAATGTCCCCCCGTGTATTATCACACTGCTGTCTGTATAATGTCCCCCGTGTATTATCACACTGCTGTCTGTATAATGTCCCCCCCGTGTATTATCACACTGCTGTCTGTATAATGCCCCCCCGTGTATTATCACACTGCTGTCTGTATAATGTCCCCCCGTGTATTATCACACTGCTGTCTGTATAATGTCCCCCCGTGTATTATCACACTGCTGTCTGTATAATGTCCCCCCGTGTATTATCACACTGCTGTCTGTATAATGCCCCCCGTGTATTATCACACTGCTGTCTGTATAATGTCCTCCCCGTGTATTATCACACTGCTGTCTGTATAATGTCCCCCCGTGTATTATCACACTGCTGTCTGTATAATGTCCCCCCGTGTATTATCACACTGCTGTCTGTATAATGTCCCCCCGTGTATTATCACACTGCTGTCTGTATAATGTCGCCCCCCGTGTACTATCACACTGCTGTCTGTATAATGTCTCCCCCGTGTATTATCACACTGCTGTCTGTATAATGTCCCCGTGTATTATCAGACTGCTATCTTTATAATGTCCCCCCGTGTATTATCACACTGCTATCTTTATAATGTCCCCCCATGTATTATCACACTGCTGTCTGTATAATGTCCCCCCGTGTATTATCACAGTGCTGTCTGTATAATGTCTCCCCCGTGTATTATCACACTGCTGTCTGTATAATGTCCCCCCGTGTACTATCACACTGCTGTCTGTATAATGTCCCCCTGTGTATTATCACACTGCTGTCTGTATAATCGCCCCCGTGTATTATCACACTGCTGTCTGTATAATGTCCCCCCGTGTATTATCACACTGCTGTCTGTATAATGTCGTCCCCCGTGTACTATCACACTGCTGTCTGTATAATGTCTCCCCCGTGTATTATCACACTGCTGTC
This sequence comes from Bufotes viridis, assembly GCA_033119425.1. Classification (NCBI taxonomy): domain Eukaryota; kingdom Metazoa; phylum Chordata; class Amphibia; order Anura; family Bufonidae; genus Bufotes; species Bufotes viridis. The sequence goes on along the minus strand of CM065595.1, from coordinate 1,172,807 downwards.
TGTATAATGTCCCCCGTGTATTATCACACTGCTGTCTGTATAATGTCCCCCCCGTGTATTATCACACTGCTGTCTGTATAATGTCCCCCGTGTATTATCACACTGCTGTCTGTATAATGTCCCCCGTGTATTATCACACTGCTGTCTGTATAATGTCCCCCCGTGTATTATCACACTGCTGTCTGTATAATGTCGTCCCCCCCCGTGTACTATCACACTGCTGTCTGTATAATGTCTCCCCCCCCCCCCCCGTGTATTATCACACTGCTGTCTGTATAATGTCCCCCGTGTATTATCAGACTGCTATCTTTATAATGTCCCCCCCCCGTGTATTATCACACTGCTATCTTTATAATGTCCCCCCCCCATGTATTATCACACTGCTGTCTGTATAATGTCCCCCCGTGTATTATCACACTGCTGTCTGTATAATGTCTCCCCCCCCCCGTGTATTATCACACTGCTGTCTGTATAATGTCCCCCCCCCCGTGTACTATCACACTGCTGTCTGTATAATGTCCCCCCCTGTGTATTATCACACTGCTGTCTGTATAATGCGCCCCCCCGTGTATTATCACACTGCTGTCTGTATAATGTCCCCCCGTGTATTATCACACTGCTGTCTGTATAATGTCCCCCGTGTATTATCACACTGCCGTCTGTATAATGTCCCCCCGTGTATTATCACACTGCTGTCTGTATAATGCCCCCCATGTATTATCACACTGCTGTCTGTATAATGTCCCCCCGTGTATTATCACACTGCTGTCTGTATAATGCCCCCGTGTATTATCACACTGCCGTCTGTATAATGTCCCCCCGTGTATTATCACACTGCTGTCTGTATAATGTCCCCCCGTGTATTATCACACTGCTGTCTGTATAATGTCACCCCGTGTATTATCACACTGCTGTCTGTATAATGTCCCCCCATGTATTATCACACTGCTGTCTGTATAATGTCCCACCCCCGTGTATTATCACACTGCTGTCTGTATAATGTCCCCCCCCCGTGTATTATCACACTGCTGTCTGTATAATGTCCCCCCCCCGTGTATTATCAGATTGCTATCTTTATAATGTCCCCCCCCCGTGTATTATCACACTGCTGTCTGTATAATGTCCCCCCGTGTATTATCACACTGCTGTCTGTATAATGTCCCCCTGTGTATTATCACACTGCTGTCTGTATAATGTCTCCCCCGTGTATTATCACACTGCTGTCTGTATAATGCGCCCCCGTGTATTATCACACTGCTGTCTGTATAATGTCCCCCCCCCCCGTGTATTATCACACTGCCGTCTGTATAATGCCCACCCCCGTGTATTATCACACTGCTGTCTGTATAATGGCCCCCCCCCGTGTATTATCACATTGGTGTCTGTATAATGCCCCCCCCCCCGTGTATTATCACACTGCCGTCTGTATAATGCCCCCCCCCCCGTGTATCATCACACTGCTGTCTGTATAATGCCCCCGTGTATTATCACGCTGCTGTCTGTATAATGCCCCCGTGTATTATCACACTGCCGTCTGTATAATGCCCCCCCGTGTACTATCACACTGCTGTCTGTATAATGCCCCCCCGTGTATTATCACACTGCTGTCTTTATAATGCCCCCGTGTATTATCACACTGCTGTCTGTATAATGTCGTCGTCGTTGTTTCTGCCCCCGGTGTATTATCTGTGGGGTTCCCGGTGTATTATCGGTGGGCACCTCCTGGGGGTTGCGATCTTGGCTCGTGACCGGTCTCCTCCTCCTCCTTGTAGGTCTGGCGGTTTCTCCAGCGCAATGTACAATGGGATCGGTCTCCCGACACCGCGCGGTAGCGGCACCAACGGCTACGTTCAGCGCAATCTCTCATCTGTCCGGCACAAGAAGGATCGGATCGACTATAAGTCTGAGGAGGAGCTGAAGAAGCTGGAGTGTCTGCTGGTGAAGAAGCCCAACCAGGAGATCCTGGACCATGAGAGGAAGAGGAAGGTGGAGCTGAAGTGTCTGGAGCTGGAGGAGATGATGGAGGAGCAGGGGTGAGGCCTCTACCCTCCCGGGTGACCCCCTCCGGGTCTGACCCCTCTCGTGCCTGGTTGGGGGGTTTGCCGGGCCTGACCCCTCGTGTGCCTGGTTGGGTGGGGGGTGCGGTTCTGACCTCTCGTGTGCCTGGTTGGGGGGGGGGTGCGGGTCTGACCCCTCACGTGCCTGGTTGGGGGGGTTGCCGGGGTCTGACTCCTCACGTGCCTGGGGGGGGTTGCCGGGGTCTTACCTCCTCACGCGGGGGGGGGGTAGATGTTTACACGATTTCTCCTTCCGCAGGTACAGTGAGGCGGAGATCCAGGAGAAAGTCGCCACCTTCAGGCTGATGCTCCAGGAGAAAGATCTGACCACAAATAAAGAGGAGGACAAGCTGAGGACTAAGTATGTGGGGGTGGGGGGAATGTTGCCTGTCGGAGGGGGCCTGCTCTGTGGCTGTGTTTCGGGGGTGGGCTGCTGTTAACCCCTGGTTTCACTCTTCTTCCTCCTTTTTGTAGCGTCTCAGAAACTCATCAACTCGCAGAGGCCAACGAGAAGAAGAATGAGCGCCTGCGCGCTGCGTTCGGGATTAGTGACAGCTACGTGGACGGGAGCAGCTTTGATCCAAACCGCAGGGCGGCAGCCAAGCAGCAGGAGCAGCAGAAATCCTACAGGTGCGTCACCCCCGGCCCAGCTCGCTTCTTCTTTGTGTCTGTCCTTGTTGGCGCAGTGTACACCTATGGCCTGCTGTATTCAGTGCTCCACTGTGTCCGTCCTCACGTATTTACTTGATTCCCTTCCTCCACAGTTTTGTCGCAGACTCGGAGCGTTCACGCTCACCATCGCCAAGCAAACAGAAAAAGAAGAAAAAGAAGAAGGAACGTGGCCGGTAATGTGTTGGGGCGGAGGGGTTAGGGTCTCCTTTTCATCTTTAATTGGAGATGAGACAAGGTGTTCTCAGTGTGTAATAAGTCATCTGGACGGTGCGGCGTGCAATAGTATTCACCCCCTAACGTCCAGTCGGACCAGTCACCTCGTTAGTACATCGAGTCCATCCTACTCCGCGTAAGGGCTCATGCACACAACTGTTTTCTGGTCCGCAAATTGCAGATCCACAAAACCCGTATACCGGCTGTGTCTGTAATCCTTGTCTGTAATGCGGACGGTCATAGGACATTTAGACACACGGACATGGAGGGCACAGTCGTTTCCATTTGTTTTGCAGCCTCATTGAAGTGAATGGTTCCCCATACGGGCCCCAAAAAGCTGGAACGGACACGGACAAAAATACGTTTGTTGGGTTGAGCCCTACGTGCAGGAGGTTAGAGAACATTAGTGATCAAAGAGCATCATGAAGACCAGGGAACCCACCAGACAGGTCAGGGAGAAAGTGTAAAGCAGGGTTAGGGTACAAAAAAATATCCCAACAGAAAAATCTCACGGAGCTCTGATCAATTCTTCATTTTTATTTATTTTTTTTACGTTTTTTTTTAAATATTTAAAATAAGGATGCCTAGACGTCTGGAGATGTCATTACGGAACCGAATAAGATTACACTTTATACTCTATACCAAACAACTCCTATTCCAGCATAGACAGAAAACCCAAGTATAACTTCCAGCTATTGGCGCATGCTAGGAGTTGTAGTTTTGCAACAGCTGTAGGGCTGCAGGTTGGGCATCCCTGCTTTAGATCAGAGCATCTTCATGTGTTAGAACGGCCCCGTCCAGACCTGAATCCCATGAAGAATCTGACCTGAAAACTGCTGTTCAGACGCTGACTGAGCGCGAGCTCTTCTGCACAGAGGAATGGGCCCCAGTGTCATCCTCTAGATGTGCCAAGCGGGTAGAGACCGACCCCAAGAGACTGGCAGCTGAAAGTGCAGCGAGAGGTGGTCCTACAAAGTACTGACTCCGGGGGGTGAATGCTAATGCATGTATAGTGACATACTGTATATAGAGCGGTCACATTATAGGGAGATACTGTATATATAGAGGGGTCACATTATAGGGAGATACTGTATATATAGAGGGGTCACATTATAGGGAGATACTGTATATATAGAGGGGGCACATTATAGGGAGATACTGTATATAGAGGGGTCACATTATAGGGAGATACTGTATATATAGAGGGGTCACATTATAGGGAGATACTGTATATATAGAGGGGTCACATTATAGGGAGATACTGTATATAGAGGGGTCACATTATAGGGAGATACTGTATATAGAGGGGTCACATTATAGGGAGATACTGTATATAGAGGGGTCACATTATAGTGAGATACTGTATATAGAGGGGTCACATTATAGGGAGATACTGTATATAGAGGGGTCACATTATAGGGAGATACTGTATATATAGAGGGGTCACATTATAGGGAGATACTGTATATATAGAGGGGTCACATTATAGTGAGATACTGTATATATAGTGGGGTCACATTATAGGGAGATACTGTATATATAGAGGGGTCACATTATAGTGAGATACTGTATATATAGAGGGGTCACATTATAGGGAGATACTGTATATAGAGGGGTCACATTATAGGGAGATACTGTATATATAGAGGGGTCACATTATAGGGAGATACTGTATATATAGAGGGGTCACATTATAGGGAGATACTGTATATAGAGGGGTCACATTATAGGGAGATACTGTATATAGAGGGGTCACATTATAGGGAGATACTGTATATATAGAGGGGTCACATTATAGGAGATACTGTATATATAGAGGGTCACATTATAGGGAGATACTGTATATATAGAGGGTCACATTATAGGGAGATACTGTATATATAGAGGGGTCACATTATAGGGAGATACTGTATATAGAGGGGTCACATTATAGGGAGATACTGTATATATAGAGGGGTCACATTATAGGGAGATACTGTATATATAGAAGGGTCACATTATAGGGAGATACTGTATATAGAGGGGTCACATTATAGGGAGATACTGTATATAGAGAGGGGTCACATTATAGGGAGATACTGTATATATAGAAGGGTCACATTATAGGGAGATACTGTATATAGAGGGGTCACATTATAGGGAGATACTGTATATATAGAGGGTCACATTATAGGGAGATACTGTATATATAGAGGGTCACATTATAGGAGATACTGTATATAGAGGGGTCACATTATAGGGAGATACTGTATATAGAGGGGTCACATTATAGGGAGATACTGTATATAGAGGGGTCACATTATAGGGAGATACTGTATATATAGAGGGGTCACATTATAGGGAGATACTGTATATATAGAGGGGTCACATTATAGGGAGATACTGTATATAGAGGGGTCACATTATAGGGAGATACTGTATATAGAGAGGGTCACATTATAGGAGATACTGTATATAGAGGGGTCACATTATAGGGAGATACTGTATATAGAGGGGTCACATTATAGGGAGATACTGTATATATAGAGGGTCACATTATAGGAGATACTGTATATAGAGGGGTCACATTATAGGGAGATACTGTATATAGAGGGGTCACATTATAGGGAGATACTGTATATAGAGGGGTCACATTATAGGGAGATACTGTATATAGAGGGGTCACATTATAGGGAGATACTGTATATAGAGGGGTCACATTATAGGGAGATACTGTATATAGAGGGGTCACATTATAGGGAGATACTGTATATAGAGGGGTCACATTATAGGGAGATACTGTATATATAGAGGGTCACATTATAGGGAGATACTGTATATAGAGGGTCACATTATAGGGAGATACTGTATATAGAGGGGTCACATTATAGGAGATACTGTATATAGAGGGGTCACATTATAGGGAGATACTGTATATAGAGGGGTCACATTATAGGGAGATACTGTATATAGAGGGGTCACATTATAGGGAGATACTGTATATATAGAGGGGTCACATTATAGGGAGATACTGTATATATAGAGGGGTCACATTATAGGGAGATACTGTATATATAGAGGGGTCACATTATAGGGAGATACTGTATATATAGAGGGTCACATTATAGGGAGATACTGTATATATAGAGGGGTCACATTATAGGGAGATACTGTATATATAGAGGGGTCACATTATAGGGAGATACTGTATATAGAGGGGTCACATTATAGGAGATACTGTATATAGAGGGTCACATTATAGGAGATACTGTATATATAGAGGGTCACATTATAGGGAGATACTGTATATAGAGGGGTCACATTATAGGGAGATACTGTATATAGAGGGGTCACATTATAGGAGATACTGTATATAGAGGGGTCACATTATAGGGAGATACTGTATATATAGAGGGGTCACATTATAGGGAGATACTGTATATAGAGGGGTCACATTATAGGGAGATACTGTATATAGAGGGGTCACATTATAGGGAGATACTGTATATATAGAGGGGTCACATTATAGGGAGATACTGTATATAGAGGGGTCACATTATAGGGAGATACTGTATATAGAGGGGTCACATTATAGGGAGATACTGTATATATAGAGGGGTCACATTATAGGGAGATACTGTATATATAGAGGGGTCACATTATAGGGAGATACTGTATATAGAGGGGTCACATTATAGGGAGATACTGTATATAGAGGGGTCACATTATAGGGAGATACTGTATATATAGAGGGGTCACATTATAGGGAGATACTGTATATAGAGGGGTCACATTATAGGGAGATACTGTATATATAGAGGGGTCACATTATAGGGAGATACTGTATATAGAGGGGTCACATTATAGGGAGATACTGTATATAGAGGGGTCACATTATAGGGAGATACTGTATATATAGAGGGGTCACATTATAGGAGATACTGTATATAGAGGGGTCACATTATAGGGAGATACTGTATATAGAGGGGTCACATTATAGGGAGATACTGTATATAGAGGGGTCACATTATAGGGAGATACTGTATATATAGAGGGGTCACATTATAGGGAGATACTGTATATAGAGGGGTCACATTATAGGGAGATACTGTATATAGAGGGGTCACATTATAGGGAGATACTGTATATAGAGGGGTCACATTATAGGGAGATACTGTATATATAGAGGGGTCACATTATAGGGAGATACTGTATATATAGAGGGGTCACATTATAGGGAGATACTGTATATATAGAGGGTCACATTATAGGAGATACTGTATATATAGAGGGGTCACATTATAGGGAGATACTGTATATAGAGGGGTCACATTATAGGGAGATACTGTATATAGAGGGGTCACATTATAGGAGATACTGTATATAGAGGGGTCACATTATAGGAGATACTGTATATATAGAGGGGTCACATTATAGGGAGATACTGTATATATAGAGGGGTCACATTATAGGGAGATACTGTATATAGAGGGGTCACATTATAGGGAGATACTGTATATAGAGGGGTCACATTATAGGGAGATACTGTATATAGAGGGGTCACATTATAGGGAGATACTGTATATATAGAGGGGTCACATTATAGGGAGATACTGTATATATAGAGGGGTCACATTATAGGGAGATACTGTATATATAGAGGGGTCACATTATAGGGAGATACTGTATATAGAGGGGTCACATTATAGGGAGATACTGTATATAGAGGGGTCACATTATAGGGAGATACTGTATATAGAGGGGTCACATTATAGGGAGATACTGTATATATAGAGGGGTCACATTATAGGGAGATACTGTATATATAGAGGGGTCACATTATAGGGAGATACTGTATATATAGAGGGGTCACATTATAGGGAGATACTGTATATATAGAGGGGTCACATTATAGGGAGATACTGTATATAGAGGGGTCACATTATAGGGAGATACTGTATATAGAGGGGTCACATTATAGGGAGATACTGTATATAGAGGGGTCACATTATAGGGAGATACTGTATATATAGAGGGGTCACATTATAGGGAGATACTGTATATATAGAGGGGTCACATTATAGGGAGATACTGTATATATAGAGGGTCACATTATAGGGAGATACTGTATATAGAGGGGTCACATTATAGGGAGATACTGTATATATAGAGGGTCACATTATAGGGAGATACTGTATATAGAGGGGTCACATTATAGGGAGATACTGTATATAGAGAGGGTCACATTATAGGGAGATACTGTATATATAGAGGGGTCACATTATAGGGAGATACTGTATATAGAGGGGTCACATTATAGGGAGATACTGTATATATAGAGGGGTCACATTATAGGGAGATACTGTATATATAGAGGGGTCACATTATAGGGAGATACTGTATATAGAGGGGTCACATTATAGGGAGATACTGTATATAGAGGGGTCACATTATAGGGAGATACTGTATATAGAGGGGTCACATTATAGGAGATACTGTATATAGAGGGGTCACATTATAGGGAGATACTGTATATAGAGGGGTCACATTATAGTGAGATACTGTATATAGAGGGGTCACATTATAGGGAGATACTGTATATAGAGGGGTCACATTATAGTGAGATACTGTATATATAGAGGGGTCACATTATAGGGAGATACTGTATATATAGAGGGGTCACATTATAGGGAGATACTGTATATATAGAGGGGTCACATTATAGGGAGATACTGTATATAGAGGGGTCACATTATAGTGAGATACTGTATATATAGAGGGGTCACATTATAGGGAGATACTGTATATAGAGGGGTCACATTATAGTGAGATACTGTATATATAGAGGGGTCACATTATAGGGAGATACTGTATATAGAGGGGTCACATTATAGTGAGATACTGTATATATAGATGGGTCACATTATAGGGAGATACTGTATATAGAGGGGTCACATTATAGGGAGATACTGTGTATATAGAGGGGTCACATTATAGGGAGATACTGTATATAGAGGGGTCACATTATAGGAGATACTGTATATATAGAGGGGTCACATTATAGGGAGATACTGTATATATAGAGGGTCACATTATAGGGAGATACTGTATATATAGAGGGGTCACATTATAGGAGATACTGTATATAGAGGGGTCACATTATAGGGAGATACTGTATATAGAGGGGTCACATTATAGGGAGATACTGTATATAGAGGGGTCACATTATAGGGAGATACTGTATATATAGAGGGGTCACATTATAGGGAGATACTGTATATAGAGGGGTCACATTATAGGGAGATACTGTATATATAGAGGGGTCACATTATAGGGAGATACTGTATATATAGAGGGGTCACATTATAGGGAGATACTGTATATAGAGGGGTCACATTATAGGGAGATACTGTATATATAGAGGGGTCACATTATAGGGAGATACTGTATATATAGAGGGGTCACATTATAGGGAGATACTGTATATAGAGGGGTCACATTATAGGAGATACTGTATATAGAGGGGTCACATTATAGGAGATACTGTATATATAGAGGGGTCACATTATAGTGAGATACTGTATATAGAGGGGTCACATTATAGTGAGATACTGTATATAGAGGGGTCACATTATAGTGAGATACTGTATATATAGAGGGGTCACATTATAGTGAGATACTGTATATATAGAGGGTCACATTATAGGAGATACTGTATATATAGAGGGGTCACATTATAGGGAGATACTGTATATAGAGGGGTCACATTATAGGGAGATACTGTATATATAGAGGGGTCACATTATAGGAGATACTGTATATATAGAGGGGTCACATTATAGGGAGATACTGTATATATAGAGGGGTCACATTATAGGGAGATACTGTATATATAGAGGGGTCACATTATAGGGAGATACTGTATATATAGAGGGGTCACATTATAGGGAGATACTGTATATAGAGGGGTCACATTATAGGGAGATACTGTATATAGAGGGGTCACATTATAGGAGATACTGTATATATAGAGGGTCACATTATAGGGAGATACTGTATATAGAGGGGTCACATTATAGGGAGATACTGTATATAGAGGGGTCACATTATAGGGAGATACTGTATATAGAGGGGTCACATTATAGGGAGATACTGTATATAGAGGGGTCACATTATAGGGAGATACTGTATATAGAGGGGTCACATTATAGGGAGATACTGTATATATAGAGGGGTCACATTATAGGGAGATACTGTATATAGAGGGGTCACATTATAGGGAGATACTGTATATAGAGGGGTCACATTATAGGGAGATACTGTATATAGAGGGGTCACATTATAGGGAGATACTGTATATAGAGGGTCACATTATAGGGAGATACTGTATATAGAGGGGTCACATTATAGGGAGATACTGTATATATAGAGGGGTCACATTATAGGGAGATACTGTATATAGAGGGTCACATTATAGGAGATACTGTATATAGAGGGTCACATTATAGGAGATACTGTATATATAGAGGGTCACATTATAGGAGATACTGTATATAGAGGGGTCACATTATAGGGAGATACTGTATATAGAGGGGTCACATTATAGGGAGATACTGTATATATAGAGGGGTCACATTATAGGGAGATACTGTATATATAGAGGGGTCACATTATAGGGAGATACTGTATATAGAGGGGTCACATTATAGGGAGATACTGTATATAGAGGGGTCACATTATAGGGAGATACTGTATATAGAGGGGTCACATTATAGGGAGATACTGTATATAGAGGGGTCACATTATAGGGAGATACTGTATATATAGAGGGTCACATTATAGGGAGATACTGTATATAGAGGGGTCACATTATAGGGAGATACTGTATATAGAGGGGTCACATTATAGGGAGATACTGTATATAGAGGGGTCACATTATAGGAGATACTGTATATATAGAGGGTCACATTATAGGAGATACTGTATATATAGAGGGGTCACATTATAGGGAGATACTGTATATAGAGGGGTCACATTATAGGAGATACTGTATATAGAGGGTCACATTATAGGAGATACTGTATATAGAGGGGTCACATTATAGGGAGATACTGTATATAGAGGGGTCACATTATAGGGAGATACTGTATATAGAGGGGTCACATTATAGGGAGATACTGTATATATAGAGGGTCACATTATAGGGAGATACTGTATATATAGAGGGTCACATTATAGGGAGATACTGTATATAGAGGGGTCACATTATAGGGAGATACTGTATATATAGAGGGGTCACATTATAGGGAGATACTGTATATAGAGGGGTCACATTATAGGGAGATACTGTATATATAGAGGGGTCACATTATAGGGAGATACTGTATATAGAGGGGTCACATTATAGGGAGATACTGTATATAGAGGGGTCACATTATAGGAGATACTGTATATATAGAGGGTCACATTATAGGAGATACTGTATATATAGAGGGGTCACATTATAGGGAGATACTGTATATATAGAGGGTCACATTATAGGGAGATACTGTATATATAGAGGGTCACATTATAGGGAGATACTGTATATAGAGGGGTCACATTATAGGGAGATACTGTATATAGAGGGGTCACATTATAGGAGATACTGTATATAGAGGGGTCACATTATAGGGAGATACTGTATATATAGAGGGGTCACATTATAGGGAGATACTGTATATAGAGGGGTCACATTATAGGGAGATACTGTATATATAGAGGGGTCACATTATAGGGAGATACTGTATATATAGAGGGGTCACATTATAGGAGATACTGTATATAGAGGGGTCACATTATAGGAGATACTGTATATATAGAGGGTCACATTATAGGAGATACTGTATATAGAGGGGTCACATTATAGGGAGATACTGTATATATAGAGGGTCACATTATAGGGAGATACTGTATATATAGAGGGTCACATTATAGGGAGATACTGTATATAGAGGGGTCACATTATAGGGAGATACTGTATATAGAGGGTCACATTATAGGGAGATACTGTATATATAGAGGGGTCACATTATAGGGAGATACTGTATATATAGAGGGGTCACATTATAGGGAGATACTGTATATAGAGGGGTCACATTATAGGGAGATACTGTATATAGAGGGGTCACATTATAGGGAGATACTGTATATATAGAGGGGTCACATTATAGGGAGATACTGTATATAGAGGGGTCACATTATAGGGAGATACTGTATATATAGAGGGTCACATTATAGGGAGATACTGTATATATAGAGGGTCACATTATAGGGAGATACTGTATATAGAGGGGTCACATTATAGGGAGATACTGTATATATAGAGGGTCACATTATAGGGAGATACTGTATATAGAGGGGTCACATTATAGGGAGATACTGTATATATAGAGGGGTCACATTATAGGGAGATACTGTATATATAGAGGGGTCACATTATAGTGAGATACTGTATATAGAGGGGTCACATTATAGGGAGATACTGTATATATAGAGGGGTCACATTATAGGGAGATACTGTATATAGAGGGGTCACATTATAGGGAGATACTGTATATATAGAGGGGTCACATTATAGGGAGATACTGTATATAGAGGGGTCACATTATAGGGAGATACTGTATATATAGAGGGGTCACATTATAGGGAGATACTGTATATAGAGGGGTCACATTATAGGGAGATACTGTATATATAGAGGGGTCACATTATAGGGAGATACTGTATATATAGAGGGGTCACATTATAGGGAGATACTGTATATAGAGGGGTCACATTATAGGGAGATACTGTATATATAGAGGGTCACATTATAGGGAGATACTGTATATATAGAGGGGTCACATTATAGGAGATACTGTATATAGAGGGGTCACATTATAGGAGATACTGTATATATAGAGGGGTCACATTATAGGGAGATACTGTATATAGAGGGGTCACATTATAGGGAGATACTGTATATAGAGGGGTCACATTATAGGGAGATACTGTATATAGAGGGGTCACATTATAGGGAGATACTGTATATAGAGGGGTCACATTATAGGGAGATACTGTATATATAGAGGGGTCACATTATAGGGAGATACTGTATATAGAGGGGTCACATTATAGGAGATACTGTATATATAGAGGGGTCACATTATAGGGAGATACTGTATATATAGAGGGGTCACATTATAGGGAGATACTGTATATATAGAGGGGTCACATTATAGGAGATACTGTATATATAGAGGGTCACATTATAGGGAGATACTGTTATATAGAGGGGTCACATTATAGGGAGATACTGTATATAGAGGGGTCACATTATAGGGAGATACTGTATATAGAGGGTCACATTATAGGGAGATACTGTATATAGAGGGGTCACATTATAGGAGATACTGTATATAGAGGGTCACATTATAGAGATACTGATAGAGAGGGTCACATTATAGGAGATACTGTATATAGAGGGGTCACATTATAGGGAGATACTGTATATAGAGGGTCACATTATAGGGAGATACTGTATATATAGAGGGGTCACATTATAGGGAGATACTGTATATATGAGGGGTCACATTATAGGGAGATACTGTATATAGAGGGGTCACATTATAGGGAGATACTGTATATAGAGGGGTCACATTATAGGGAGATACTGTATATAGAGGGGTCACATTATAGGGAGATACTGTATATAGAGGGGTCACATTATAGGGAGATACTGTATATATAGAGGGGTCACATTATAGGGAGATACTGTATATAGAGGGGTCACATTATAGGGAGATACTGTATATATAGAGGGGTCACATTATAGGGAGATACTGTATATATAGAGGGGTCACATTATAGGGAGATACTGTATATAGAGGGGTCACATTATAGGGAGATACTGTATATAGAGGGGTCACATTATAGGGAGATACTGTATATAGAGGGTCACATTATAGGGAGATACTGTATATAGAGGGTCACATTATAGGGAGATACTGTATATATAGAGGGGTCACATTATAGGGAGATACTGTATATATAGAGGGTCACATTATAGGGAGATACTGTATATAGAGGGGTCACATTATAGGGAGATACTGTATATAGAGGGGTCACATTATAGGGAGATACTGTATATAGAGGGGTCACATTATAGGGAGATACTGTATATATAGAGGGTCACATTATAGGGAGATACTGTATATAGAGGGTCACATTATAGGGAGATACTGTATATAGAGGGGTCACATTATAGGGAGATACTGTATATAGAGGGGTCACATTATAGGGAGATACTGTATATAGAGGGGTCACATTATAGGGAGATACTGTATATAGAGGGGTCACATTATAGGAGATACTGTATATATAGAGGGGTCACATTATAGGGAGATACTGTATATATAGAGGGGTCACATTATAGGGAGATACTGTATATATAGAGGGGTCACATTATAGGGAGATACTGTATATAGAGGGGTCACATTATAGGAGATACTGTATATATAGAGGGTCACATTATAGGGAGATACTGTATATAGAGGGGTCACATTATAGGAGATACTGTATATATGAGGGGTCACATTATAGGAGATACTGTATATATAGAGGGGTCACATTATAGGGAGATACTGTATATAGAGGGGTCACATTATAGGAGATACTGTATATATAGAGGGGTCACATTATAGGGAGATACTGTATATAGAGGGGTCACATTATAGGGAGATACTGTATATATAGAGGGGTCACATTATAGGGAGATACTGTATATATAGAGGGTCACATTATAGGGAGATACTGTATATAGAGGGTCACATTATAGGGAGATACTGTATATATAGAGGGTCACATTATAGGGAGATACTGTATATAGAGGGGTCACATTATAGGGAGATACTGTATATAGAGGGGTCACATTATAGGAGATACTGTATATAGAGGGGTCACATTATAGGGAGATACTGTATATAGAGGGGTCACATTATAGGAGATACTGTATATAGAGGGGTCACATTATAGGGAGATACTGTATATATAGAGGGGTCACATTATAGGGAGATACTGTATATAGAGGGGTCACATTATAGGGAGATACTGTATATATAGAGGGGTCACATTATAGTGAGATACTGTATATAGAGAGGGTCACATTATAGGGAGATACTGTATATATAGAGGGGTCACATTATAGGGAGATACTGTATATAGAGGGGTCACATTATAGGGAGATACTGTATATAGAGGGTCACATTATAGGGAGATACTGTATATATAGAGGGTCACATTATAGTGAGATACTGTGTATATAGAGGGTCACATTATAGGGAGATACTGTATATATAGAGGGTCACATTATAGGGAGATACTGTATATAGAGGGGTCACATTATAGGGAGATACTGTATATATAGAGGGGTCACATTATAGGGAGATACTGTATATAGAGGGGTCACATTATAGGGAGATACTGTATATATAGAGGGGTCACATTATAGGGAGATACTGTATATATAGAGGGGTCACATTATAGGGAGATACTGTATATAGAGGGGTCACATTATAGGGAGATACTGTATATATAGAGGGGTCACATTATAGGGAGATGCTGTATATATAGAGGGGTCACATTATAGGGAGATACTGTATATAGAGGGGTCACATTATAGGGAGATACTGTATATATAGAGGGGTCACATTATAGGGAGATACTGTATATAGAGGGGTCACATTATAGGGAGATACTGTATATAGAGGGGTCACATTATAGGGAGATACTGTATATATAGAGGGGTCACATTATAGTGAGATACTGTATATATAGAGGGGTCACATTATAGTGAGATACTGTGTATATGGGGGTCACACTGTGGTGCCGTGTATATGGGGGTGGGCACTCTATTCTCCAGTAGACGGGTGCGCAGTGTGGCATGTCCTAGTGGCGGCTGTTCCTTCAGTTCCCAGCTGTCTCTTCTTCCCTGTCTGCTCCTCAGGTGTATTGATCTCTCCTTACTGGTTTGTCCCTCAGGTCACTCAGCCGATCCCCCAGCCACAAGGAGAAAAAGTCCAAATCCCATAAGCACAGGTAACCACCGCCATTCTATGTGTACCGCTGTATATGGGGCTATCCTCCTCCTCCCCAATTGTGTGTTCCGCTGTATATGGGGCTATCCTCCTCCTCTGTGTGTACCGCTGTATATGTGGCTATCCTCCTCCTCCCCAATTGTGTGTACCGCTGTATATGGGGCTATCCTCCTCCTCTGTGTGTACCGCTGTATATGGGGCTATCCTCCTCCTCTGTGTGTACCGCTGTATATTGGGCTATTTTGCTCCTCTGTGTGTACCGCTGTATATGGGGCTATCCACCTCCTCCCCATCTGTGTGTACCGCTGTATATGGGGCTATCCTCCACCTCCCCATCTGTGTGAACTGCTGTATATGGCGCTATCCACCTCCTCCCAATCTGTGTGTACCGCTGTATATGGGGCTATCCTCCTTCTCCTCTGTGTGTACCGCTGTATATGGGGCTATACTCCTCTGTGTTTACTGCTGTATATCGGGCTATCCTCCTCCTCTGTGTGTATCGCTGTATATGGGGCTATCCTCCTCCTCTGTGTGTACTGCTGTATATGCGGCTATCCTCCTCCTCCCCATCTGTGTGTACCGCTGTATATTTGGCTATCCTCCTCTGTGTGTACTGCTGTATATGGGGCTATCCTCCTCCTCCTCTGTGTGTACTGCTGTATATGGGGCTATCCTCCTCCTCCCCAATTGTGTGTACCGCTGTATATGGGGCTATCCTCCTGCTCTGTGTGTACCGCTGTATATGGTGCTATCCTCCTCCTCCTCTGTGTGTACAGCTGTATATTGGGCTATCCTGCTCTGTGTGTACCGCTGTATATGGTGCTATCCTCCTCCTCCTCCTCTGTGTGTACTGCTGTATATGGGGCTATCCTCCTCTTCTGTGTGTACCACTGTATATGGGGCTATCCTCCTCCTCTGTGTGTACCGCTGTATATGGGGCTATCCTCCTCCTCTGTGTGTACCGCTGTATATGGGGCTATCCTCCTCCTCTGTGTGTACTGCTGTATATGGGGCTATCCTCCTCCTCTGTGTGTACTGCTGTATATGGGGCTATCCTCCTGCTCTGTGTGTACTGCTGTATTTGGGGCTATCCTCCTCCTCTGTGTGTACTGCTGTATATGGGGCTATCCTCCTCCTCTGTGTGTACTGCTGTATATGGGGCTATCCTCCTCCTCTGTTTGTACCGCTGTATATGGGGCTATCCTCCTCCTCTGTGTGTACTGCTGTATATGGGGCTATCCTCCTCCTCTGTTTGTACCGCTGTATATGGGGCTATCCTCCTCCTCTGTGTGTACTGCTGTATATGGGGCTATCCTCCTCCTCTGTGTGTACTGCTGTATATGGGGCTATCCTCCTCCTCTGTGTGTACTGCTGTATATGGGGCTATCCTCCTCCTCCTCTGTGTGTACTGCTGTATATGGAGCTATCCTCCTGCTCTGTGTGTACTGCTGTATATGGAGCTATCCTCCTGCTCTGTGTGTACTGCTGTATATAGGGCTATCCTCCTCTATATGTAATATTTTGTCTTCATTTGTCCCTAGATCATCATCAAATTCCAAGAAGAAAGACCGGTGAGCGCTGGGGCTGCCATTGGAGCCTCGGGGTCGGGGCAGCCTCAGCGTTTTCTTATTGTCCGCATGATTATATTTCTAGGTCGTCCAGCCCAAAGAGCAAGCGCAGAAATAAAGACAAGACTAAGAGGTATCTGATCCATGGAGGGCGCTTGCTGGAAAGGCCCTCTTGTAACGCTAATTCGCGGGGGGGAAGGGGAGTGCTGGGATTGGTGTGACAGTCTCTTGTGGTGCTCAGTCTTGGGGGTCGTGTCTCTGGGCAGGGATTGGTGTGACAGTCTCTTGTGGCGCTCAGTCTGGCGGGGGTGTCTGTGCAGGGGTTGATTGTCTCTTGTGGCGCTCAGTCTGGGGGGGGTGTCTCTGTGCAGGGGTTGATTGCCTCTTGTGGCGCTCAGTCTGGGGGGGGTGTCTCTGTGCAGGGGTTGATTGCCTCTTGTGGCGCTCAGTCTGGGGGGTGTCTCTGTGCAGGGGTTGGTTGCCTCTTGTGGCGCTCAGTCTGGCGGGGGTGTCTGTGCAGGGGTTGGTTGCCTCTTGTGGCGCTCAGTCTGGCGGGGGTGTCTCTGTGCAGGGGTTGGTTGTCTCTTGTGGCGCTCAGTCTGGGGGGGGTGTCTCTGGGCAGGGGTTGGTTGCCTCTTTTGGCGCTCAGTCTGGCGGGGGTGTCTGGGCAGGGGTTGATTGCCTCTTGTGGCGCTCAGTCTGGCAGGGGTGTCTCTGTGCAGGGGTTGATTGCCTCTTGTGGCGATCAGTCTGGCGTGGGTGTCTCTGGGCAGGGGTTGATTGTCTCTTGTGGCGCTCAGCCTGGCAGGGGTTTCTCTGTGCAGGGGTTGGTTGTCTCTTGTGGCGCTCAGTCTGGCGGGGGTGTCTGTGCAGGGGTTGGTTGTCTTTTGTGGCGCTCAGTCTGGCGGGGGTGTCTGTGCAGGGGTTGATTGTCTCTTGTGGCGCTCAGTCTGGCGGGGGTGTCTCTGGGCAGGGGTTGGTTGCCTCTTGTGGCGCTCAGTCTTGGGGGTGGTGTCTCTGGGCAGAGGTTGATTGCCTCTTGTGGCGCTCAGTCTTGGGGGTGGTGTCTCTGTGCAGGTGTTGGTTGTCTCTTGTGGCGCTCAGTCTGGCGGGGGTGTCTCTGGGCAGGGGTTGATTGCCTCTTGTGGCGCTCTGTCTGGCAGGGGTGTCTCTGTGCAGGGGTTGATTGCCTCTTGTGGCGCTCAGTCTGGCGTGGGTGTCTCTGTGCAGGGGTTGGTTGCTTCTTGTGGTGCTCAGTCTGGCAGGGGTGTCTCTGGGCAGGGGTTGATTGTCTCTTGTGGCGCTCAGCCTGGCAGGGGTTTCTCTGTGCAGGGGTTGGTTGTCTCTTGTGGCGCTCCGTCTTGGGGGTGGTGTCTCTGTGCAGGGGTTGGTTGTCTCTTGTGGCGCTCAGTCTGGCGGGGGTGTCTCTGGGCAGGGGTTGGTTGCTTCTTGTGGTGCTCAGTCTGGCAGGGGTGTCTCTGGGCAGGGGTTGATTGTCTCTTGTGGCGCTCAGTCTTGGGGGTGGTGTCTCTGGGCAGGGGTTGGTTGTCTCTTGTGGCGCTCCGTCTTGGGGGTGGTGTCTCTGGGCAGGGGTTGGTTGTCTCTTGTGGCGCTCAGTCTGGCGGGGGTGTCTCTGGGCAGGGGTTGGTTGCCTCTTGTGGCGCTCAGTCTGGCGGTGGTGTCTCTGGGCAGAGGTTGATTGCCTCTTGTGGCGCTCAGTCTGGCGGGGGTGTCTCTGGGCAGAGGTTGGTTGCCTCTTGTGGCGCTCAGTCTGGCAGGGGTGTCTCTGGGCAGGGGTTGGTGGTATGGCGGTCCTGAGATGATGCTGTACCTCTGTCTTAGTAGGTATGGTCAGGTGTAAGCACAAGCGTAGTTGTACATCATTTCGCTCTTCTCCCCGTAGGTCGCCCAGTGGCTCTCCACCACGTAGACGTGCATCCTCCTCCTCCTCCTCTTCAGATCAGACCTCGCCCAGCAGGTGGTGGTTATAGTCATGTGGTTGCTGTTCTTGGTGAAATTTTGTTGGTCTCACATTTCGTCACATTACTGCTAGGTCCAGACACGATGTTCTCAAAGACACGAGTGCAAAACCTAGTCGTGGGAGCAACCCAGAAAGGCACAGACCAGTCAGCCCTGCACGAGAGCGGAGGAAGGATCGAGAGCCGAGTCCACAGCCAGCGAGCCGTCTTAGAAATGTAAATGTATGGCGTCCAATCAGCCCCCAAAATAGCAAGGCCTTGTACAGATCGCGCTGTGACAAACACGTTTCTTTACTTCTGTCGTTTTCAGAGAAGTAGCAGAGAACGCTCCTCTTCGTTCTCTCCTAGAAGAGGTAAAGATGCCAGAGTGGCTCCAGAGACTTCGAAAAGAGATAATAAACTCAGAGAGAGGAGTAACGCCGCTGCCCCAGACGTCTCTCCAAGATCAAGCCCAGTGCCTCGAAATAGGAGCAGACATAACAGTCCAAAGGGTCGCTACCCAAAAGAGAAGGGCGACAGAGAAAGGCCACCCAGGGCTGCTTCACCTGAAGGTAGACGATCACCAGCTACTCGCAAACATCACAGGAACCGGAGTCTGTCCCTGGAGAAAGAGTCTCCAAAGCAGAAATCCAGGGAGGACTCTTCAAGAAATGAGAAACGGGAAGAAAAGAAAAAGCTTTCACCAATACCGAAGAAAAAGTCTTCAACAAGCAATGGCTCATCTTCCTCCTCCTCCCAGTCCTCCTCCTCCTCCTCCTCCTCTTCATCTTCATCTTCTTCCTCCTCCTCCTCCTCCTCAGAAAGTGAAATGTCAGATAAGGGTACAAAAAAAACTCAAGCAGTTGTCAAAGAAAAGACATTTTCCAGAGCAAAATATGATACTGGAATTACTGTTGCAAAGTCTGCCGCACAGACAAGATCCTTAACGGGAGTGCGACCAGATCAGGGTCGAAGGTCCTGTAGTCCTCAGAGAGAGCACAAGTTAGCATCTCAAAAGCATTTGCGATCACCTTCTGAGAGCCCACCAAGGAAGGGTCGGTCAGGGACCCCTAAAGGAAAGGCCCGATCCCCATCTTGTTCTCCTCCAAAAAGTCCCAAAAGCAAAACTTCTAAAAAGTCCCCAAGAAAAGCACTGTCTCCAACCTCTCCTCGTAGAGATGCATCAAAACCTTTTGAAAGAGGGAGAACTTCCTCACAGACACCTCCACGGCACTATGATAGAGCAAGATCTCCCTATGGTGATGCGAAACGCCTGAACACTAAAAGATCTGACAAGACTGTTTCAGGCCATCCCAAGAGAAGCGATTCTTGGTCCAAGAGTGATACAAGATCACAGCCTCAGTCTACAGGCAGACACAAGCGTTCAGTTACTCGATCACCTCAGAGTAATGAGCGGTCACGTTCTCGCTCTACTAGAAGGGTGCGGTCTCACACCAGGTCCCCAGTAATCGGTACAGGCTCGCGTTCCCCTTCTTTAGAACAAAAGCGCACCTCACTGTCTAAGTCTAGACAAAAGCGAGTCAATTCTTCTCCTCGTGGTAGAGAGAGGTCGAGTTCAACATCAAGGTATCAAAGGAGAACACCTTCTGAAACTCGTATGGTTTCTAGATCACGTAGCCCTAGTTCACTCTCGTATACAAAAAATAAATCCAGTTCACGGACACCAATAAAAAGGACAAAGTCGCGGTCCTTGTCTCCTAAACAAGCATCTGTCCAGAAGAAGACTACTTCCCCCAAAACAAGACATAGACCTCAGTCCTCCAAGGGACGATCTTCTTCACGTTCATTGTCTCCAGTACAGAAGAATCTTACTTCAAGAAATCAATCAAACCGCTCTGTGTCCAGATCAAAGACCCCTGTAAGAAAGAAATTATCAAGACAACCTAGGTCCCCTTCACCACAAACCAGAAAATCTGAAAAGAAGTTGGACTCTAGTAAAAGATACAGTTCTTCCCCAATACGCAGAGGGGGGTCTTATAGGTATTCTGAGCAAAGAAAGGCTAAAGAAAATGCTGTGAAAAATAAGTCTTCCCGTGAGAAGAGTTCATCAAGATCACCCCTTTCTCCAAGATCACACACAAGCCATTCACCCAAGGAAAGATCTAGAATTGCTCACAAGGGAATTGAGTCACCTCCTGAATTCAAAACAAAATCTAAAGAGCTGATCCATGCAAAGTCTACAGTACAATCTCCGGAAAGTACACAGTCGCCTCAGATTCAGCATCATGGTGACGCCAAGTCCTTTCAGCCGAACATTGACCAGAGAATATCTCTTGACCAAACAGGTAAATCTAAGCCTCATCATAGAGGTGACTCTGAATCCTCTTCAGAACGTAAATTCAGATCAAAATCACCAGAAAAAGAGTTCACATCTAGACGAACTGCATGTAGAAGGAGATCTGGTTCGAGTGAAAGCCGTTCTAGTGCTTCAAAAAGCAAAGAGTCATCTGGTTCCGAATCTGAATATAAACAGTTGCAAAAGAGCAGACGATCGCGTTCTGACCATGGGATTGATCGTGGTTCCCCAGGAAAAACTAGTATTCAATCATCTTCTGACCAAAAGACAAAATCACAGCGGTACCCAAGATCTGGTTCATCATCTGAGCGAGAAGATAAAACCAAATCATCTAAAAGCAGGTCCAAGAGTTCGGACGCTAAAGTATTTACTAAAAATGAGCCGCATCTTGAAATGTCTTCAGTTATTGCTTCTAAACCTGAACTCAAGCAGTCACCGGAAAAAGAGAATGCGCATGGGTCCCCACAGTCTAAAGCTAGTTCTCCCGAGTCTTCCCCAGAAAGGCAGCCTAGAAGTAGACAAACACATTCTCCATCTAGTTCAGGTTCGTCTTCAGAAAGGCAGCCAAGAAATAAAGTACAGTCAACGAGGTCAGAATCCTCTTCAGAAGAGCCACCTAAAAGTCGACGTGCACCAAGAAAGAGCCCAGGGTCGTCTTCAGAATGTCAGACTAAAAGCAAACTGCCACCTCAAGCAAGTCCAAAGTTATCTTCTGAGCGTCAACCTAGAAGCAAGCCACCACTAAGTGCATGCTCTGACTCCTCACCCGAACGGCAACCTAGAGGTAAACTGTCAAAATCCAGCACTAGTTCACAGTCGTCATCTGAAGAATCCAGGTTTAAATCAAGCCATCATAGAGCAAGTTCAGAGTCCTCACCTGAAAGAACTGGACCTTCAAGTAAAGCCAGCTCAGCACAACATTGTGAGCAGCGTGGCACAAGCTCCCGCACTTTGTCAAAATCTAATCATAGCAACAAATCTGGAGCTACATCACCAGAACATGAAGCAGAGTCCAGGTCATCACAACATAGTGGTTCTAGACCAGAGTCAGAGGTCCAACCGTCTCAAAGAAAATATGATGAATCATCTGAAAGTGAATACACAAACCAATCCCACAGAAACAAGTCAATTTCTCAGTCATCGCCTGATCATGGAACTAGACATGGACATTCTCAAAAGAGTTCTTACTCTAGATCACCTGAAAGTGCATCAATGACGCCACAGCACAAAACCACTTCTGGCTCCTCAGATACTGATTCCAGACCTGGAATTTCTAAGCAAAAACCTAGAACCTCTGAAAGTGAGGCAAAGTCTTCTTGGTGTTCTTCAGAAATTGAAGGAAAATCAAAGTCTCCATATTGTAAAACTGGATTGTATTCCCAGGAAGATGCGAAGCCTACAGTCAAGGAGCATGCTCACAGATTGTATTCTCCTTCAGAAAAACGACAGAACACTGAATCCTCTGAGCCTTTGTCTGCACCACAAGATCAGCACGGTGTGTCCGACAAAGAATGTGTAAACCCAACAGAGAGCTACACTGCGATGTCATTGTGTACAGAAATGAATGGGACAGAATCCCAAGTAACTGTAACGGCAAAGGACAAGCTGGAAGACCAGTCTTATTGCGGCTCCAAATCCTCCCCCATGAGGAGTACAGAAACCAGTTTAAAAAAAGATATTGTTCTGGAACACGTGGTCTCTGAAGAAGCTGCCCCACAAAGAGATGCAAAATCTTCTCCAGCTCAAGCAACACAAAAGAGACCCAAGCGAAGAAAATCAAGTTCCTCAACTTCTTCCTCCTCCTCCTCTTCCTCCTCTTCTTCCTCCTCCTCCTCATCATCATCATCCTCTACGACATCATCCTCCTCCTCCTCTTCTTCCTCTTCATCTTCTGAAGATGAGGATTTGGTTCCCTTACCTGTGCAAGATGGAACATCACCGCCCTCAAAAAGATTAAGAGTGAATCTTGATCTGGTTGTTGCCAGCCCCCCCACCTCATGCAAGCCCTTAGACCCCTTGCAGTGTGATGCACCGTTGTCTGTGACAGATGACCTCGCTTCCAGACGTGAAGCCAAGTCCCCCTCAGCACAGGTATATTCTCCTGCTGGCAGATCTACTTCTCCAGTGTCTGCTGATGAGACAAGTCCATCTAATCTGAATAAAGTAAGCGAGTCTCCTGAGACTCAGACAGGCTGTTCCACGATCCGAGAAGCTTCTCCCTCAACAAACAGAAGCCTAGCTACATCTCCTCTTGCTTCTGACATATGTGGTGAGTTCCAAAAGAATTCTAGTGTTTTCCAAGTGAGTGAAGAATACAAACCAGAAGAAAGTCATTCTGAATCTCCAGGTAAAGAGAATGTCTCCAGCTCACAGTTTTCCCCACCCAAGACTGCTTTGTCTGATACTCCATCCAATGCAGAACAAGAAAACCATGAACCCATGAGGCAGGAACATCCTGATGACCCTAAAAGAAAGTCTTTGTCACCTTGTGCTAATAAAAGCCCGAAGTCCCTGGCTTCTTCAAAACATAGCAACTCAGATTCCTCTTCAGAGGACAGCAGTTCTGACTCGTCGAGTGAAAGCAGCTCTTCAGAAGAGCACCCGTCTCCTGACCGTGTGTCACGCTCTCAAGGGGTGCACATGCCAGATCCACCACCAATAAGGCGCATCCCATCACCAGACAGAAGGAGTTCTCCTGACTTCCTGAGGCACAAACCTTCAAGGCCTGAGTCTTTTAGAGGGAAAGAAGGACTTAATCGTTCACGTTCCTCATCTAGGTCTTCAGTTGCACCGCGAGAATTCTCACGCACTGTGGGGAGGGAATCGCAAAGAATAAGATCTCTATCACGTTCACCTGTTCGTAAAGGTAGGTCTAAGTCTAATACACCACCAAGACACAGAGGAAGAACACCACCTCGAGCATTTAGGTCTCGGTCAAGGTCAGACAGGTACTCTCGTAGAAATCGTTCACGATCATCTACAAGACGTTCACCTTCCTGGCAAAACCGTAGAAGATGGGGCCGTCGCAGATCTCCATCATCCCCCAGAAGAGGCCGCTCAGGTTCTCGCTCCCGTACTGACCGTTCGTGGCGTTCTCATCGCGGTCATTCTGGATCTTCACCTTGGAAGGGAAGGTCACGATCTCCATCAAGATATGATTCTTATCGCTACTCTTATCGAGGAAATTCCCGATCTTCCCCGAAAAGAAGATCAAGATCGCCTTACAGGCGTGATAGGCCTCATAGTTATTATCGCCGGGACAGATCCACCTCTTCATCTAGAAATAAGAGACTCAGGTCACCACAGAGAAAGTCGCGTTCATTTGAGAGAAGAGTGCGGTCGAGATCTTCTGATAGATATAAAAGTGCGCAGAGCAGCAGAGTTGGAGCTGCTAAAAGGCGCAGCTGTTCATTATCGGCAGATGAACAGTCACGAGCTCCTAGGAGGCAGAGACGGTCCTCGTCTCCAGCAGACAGTAAATCTGTGCGAAACCAAAAAAGTTCTCGTTCACCAGTAAGGACTGCAAATAAAAAGTCGGCCAGCCCTAAACCTTCTGCTACCCCTCATATGCCTCCCCAGGAGAGTCCCCACATGTCCCCATTTCCGTCACAACAGGAGAATCATGAGAAGTCCTCTGTAGACCAGAGAGAGTCTGAGGGCAGAAGAGGAGCTTCAGCGACAAAGAGCATCTCCTCTTCACACACAGCACTGGCTGAAACTGAACAGACTGACTGTCCTGCAGCGCACCCCACTGCCCCGGACATACCGCCACCCTCTGGGAAAGGAGAGGCTAATCCTGAAATGGACTCAAAGATGCAGCCTGGCAGCAGCCAAAAGGCAGCATCAAAACGTGCTACAGAAAACCTACATGGAGAAAACCCCTCATCTCCAAGCCGACTAAATGAATCTTCAGAACAAGGACAAATCTTCCCCTCAGAAAAGAGTAAATGGCCAAGGAGTTTGTCTTCTCGGTCGGATTCCAGCCTCGAAAAACCCTCACCAGCTGCCGAAGCGGCCTCAAATACAGAAAGGTGGGCATTACTGAATTATATAGGGAAGGGGTTTCCAGTATTGG
The DNA here is from genome assembly GCA_033119425.1 of Bufotes viridis. NCBI lineage: Eukaryota > Metazoa > Chordata > Amphibia > Anura > Bufonidae > Bufotes > Bufotes viridis. The sequence continues at coordinate 1,146,853 of CM065595.1, read as the reverse complement.
GAAAACATGGCCACTCCACAAGTATCCACAGGTTGTATGGAGTCATACATCTCGGCCCTCGTCACCGTGGTGGAGGTGACTTGCAGTAGCAGCCACAGTCCACGGACAGGCGTGGTGGCTGATTTGTCTATATAATTCTGGATGGCCCTTCTAAAGTGGCATTTCCATCTTGAGCATGTCTGGCATCACCATAGGACATGGTATAAATGTCTGACATGTGGGTCCCACATCTGTCTCCGTTCGGTGAGGCGGCTATTGCATTAAGGCAGAGAATGAATTCAGAGTTGGCTGCACTTATACTTGACTTTCCCCATTCACATCTATGGGAGTTGGGGGTGTCTCTCCCCCCCATAGAAGTTAATGGAGAGCCGTGCGGCCGCCTCCGTGCGATGCTCGTGGCACTAGACATTAGGATGTGACTACCTCTGTATAGCGGCAGTGGATAATGCATGACTTATATCGTAGAGCGAGTGATGTCTGACTTGCGGAGCTTCTTCACAGGGCTGGAGGAGGATGTGCAGTGTCAGATCGCAGGGTCCTTTATCGTGATCCCCTGAGATGGCCTGTCATGTTTCTGCCCTCCTCCTTTCTCGAAGTCTGGTGTGGGCTTCCTCCGATCAGGCATTTATGACCACTTACCTGTAGGAATCCCACCCTACAACAGCTAGCTCACCCAAATCCCCCATAGACATGCATACTTGGTTCGACTGAGCGTGTATGTCCTGGGGAGAATGTTGCTGCTGTCCTCCTCTCCTATCTCCTGGGATGGGGCTCGATATTCAGTGTGAACGATGCCTGATGTCATCTGTCGTACACATTACACTGTCGGGCACCAGTATAACGTGTATGGGGTTTTCAGAAGCCGTTGCCCATCATACTAGACTGGGGACGTTGGAGCTCTGCTGGTGAGATATAGGGGGATTGGCCTCTGTGGACTTCAGTCAGTGAACCTTGGGTACAGACTAGGACATGTTTTTGGTGGTTCTGATCAGTCCTTGTGTGTCCTGTAACCTGACAGGATCTCCAGTCAATCACCAGCTGAGCCTCAGGAGACGGAGAAACCACGAAGATCCCGCAGCTCAAGTACATCATCGTCTTCATCCTCCTCAAGTTCTTCATCCAGCTCTTCTTCTTCCTCGTCCTCTTCATCGTCCTCTTCATCTCACAAGGCCAGCAGTAAGAAGGGGGCCTCTCCGATCAGAAGGTGAGCGCTCCAGTGTATGGCTGTGTCTGAAGACTGCTGTGTACTGCTGTATGTAATGATGGTGACTCCCTTCCAATGATGCCTGCATTCCCAGATCGCGGAGTCCCCGTAAACCCATCGACTCGCTGAGAGATTCCCGTTCCCTGAGCTATTCTCCTGCTGAGCGACGACGCGTACAGTCTCCCCCGCCCCGCAGGAGGTAAGTTACCAAACACCTGTTACTACATGTGACTACCATGTGTGCACCTACAGCAAGGATGCTCAACCTGAGGCTCTCCAGCTGTTGCAAAACTACAACTCCCAGCATGTCTGGACAGCCTACAGAAGGTTGAGCATCCCTGACCCACAGTATCTCACAAAAGTGAGTACACCCCTGACGTCTTAGTAAATATTTCTTTATATATTTTCCTGGGACAGCACTGATGGTCTGACCCTTTGATACAATGTACAGTAGTCGGTGTACGGTTTGTATAACAGTGTAAATTGGGCGTGTCCTCAAAATAACTCGACATACAACCACCCCTAATTGAAAATGGCTAAAGTGTCCGTATTCTGTGTGGCCTTATTTCCCAGCACGGCCTTATCTCTCTTGGACATGGAGGTCACTGGAGCGACACAGGTTCCACTGGATTCCTCTTCCATCCTCCATGACGACATCACGGAGCTGGTGGATGTTAGAGAACTTGCGCTCCTCCACCTTCTGCAGCAATGCTGGCAGCACTCGTACAACCTCTGGATATGAAGCTGAGCACTGACAGGCTGACCCCCCCACCCCTGTAACCCTTGCAGCAATGCTGGCTGCACTCATACAACCTCTGGATATGAAGCTGAGCACTGACAGGCTGACACCCCCCCCCACCACCCCTGTAACTTCTGCAGCAATGCTGGCAGCACTCATACAACCTCTGGATATGACGCTGAGCACTGACAGGCTGACCCCCCCCCCACCCCACCCCACCCCTGTAACCTCTGCAGCAATGCTGGCGGCACTCGTACAACCTCTGGATATGACGCTGTGCACTGACAGGCTCACCCCCCACCCCTGTAACCTCTGCAGCAATGCTGGCAGCGCTCATACAGCCTCTGGATATGACGCTGAGCACTGACAGGTGGACCCCCCCTCACCCCTGTAACCTCTGCAGCAATGCTGGCAGCACTCGTACAACCTCTGGATATGACGCTGAGCACTGACAGGCTGACCCCCCACCCCTGTAACCTTTGCTGCAATGCTGGCAGCACTCATACATCCTCTGGATATGACGCTGAGCACTGACAGGCTGACCCCCCACCCCCCAACCCTGTAACCTCTGCAGCAATGCTGGCAGCACTCATACAACCTCTGGATATGACGCTGAGCACTGACAGGCTGACCCCCCACCCCTGTAACCTCTGCAGCAATGCTGGCAGCACTCGTACAGCCTCTGGATATGACTCAGAGCACTGACAGGTGGACCCCCCCTCACCCCTGTAACCTCTGCAGCAATGCTGGCAGCACTCGTACAACCTCTGGATATGACGCTGAGCACTGACAGACTTTTGTCAGATACTGTATAAAGGGGTGCACTCACTTTTGTCAGATACTGTATAAAGGGGTGCTCTCACTTTTGTCAGATACTGTATATAATGGTGCGCTCACTATTGAGATACTGTATATAGGGGTGCACTCACTTGTCAGATACTTTACATGGGGGTGCACTCACTTTTGTCAGATACTGTATATAGGGGTGCACTCACTTGTCAGATACTTTACATGGGGGTGCACTCACTTTTGTCAGATACTGTACATAGGGGTGCACTTACTATTGAGATACTGTATATAGAGGTGCACTCACTTTTGTCAGATACTGTATATAGGGGTGCACTCACTTTTGTCAGATACTGTATAAAGGGGTGCACTCACTTTTGTCAGATACTGTATAAAGGGGTGCACTCACTTGAGATACTGTATATAGGGGTGCACTCACTTTTGTCAGATACTGTATATAGGGGTGCACTCACTTTTGTCAGATACTGTATATAGGGGTGCACTCACTTTTGTCAGATACTGTATATAGGGTGCACTCACTTTTGTCAGATACTGTATATAGGGGTGCACTCACTTTTGTCAGATACTGTATATAGGGTGCACTCACTTTTGTCAGATACTGTATATAGGGGTGCACTCACTTTTGTCAGATACTGTATATAGGGGTGCACTCACTTTTGTCAGATACTGTATATAGGGGTGCACTCACTTTTGTCAGATACTGTATATAGGGGTGCACTCACTTTTGTCAGATACTGTACATAGGGGTGCACTTACTATTGAGATACTGTATATAGAGGTGCACTCACTTTTGTCAGATACTGTATATAGAGGTGCACTCACTTTTGTCAGATACTGTATATAGGGGTGCACTCACTTTTGTCAGATACTGTATAAAGGGGTGCACTCACTTTTGTCAGATACTGTATAAAGGGGTGCACTCACTTTTGTCAGATACTGTATAAAGGGGTGCACTCACTTTTGTCAGATACTGTATATAGGGGTGCACTCACTTGAGATACTGTATATAGGGGTGCACTCACTTTTGTCAGATACTGTATATAGGGGTGCACTCACTTTTGTCAGATACTGTATATAGGGGTGCACTCACTTTTGTCAGATACTGTATATAGGGGTGCACTCACTTTTGTCAGATACTGTATATAGGGGTGCACTCACTTTTGTCAGATACTATATACTTCTGACCTCTTTATTCTAGGGAGCGTGATACCAGACGAAGCCACGGCTCCCCAGAAAGGAAACGCAGGAGAGAGTCTCCGCAGTCCCGGTACTCGCGCCGGAGATCCTCCAGGTAATGGCTTCTCTGCTGAGATCATAAAGAAGCAGCGACCGTGTGCGAGAAGCCTCCTTTATTTAATTTTGTCTCTGTAGCAGTAAAATACAATATTCTATGACGGGAGTCTACAATAATTTCCTGGTATCGGGGGTGGGGATGTTGGCGGGCGTGCCCACTGACTACGGTTCCTCTCTTCTCAGGTCACCCTGAATGTCTTATCCTTCATCTCGCAACAAAAGAAAATGTTTTTAGGATTTTTTTTTTTTTTTCTATCCTGCGGTCGCTGCAGGTCGACCCCCTTTTTTTGAGGGTTTGAGGAAACCTAAAGACGGCTGTGGATGCCCATGCGAGTGGCGGCAGGATGTGGCTGGAGTCCTGTGTGATGGCTCCCACCCCTCCTGTGATGCTTGGTGACTGCCCTCGGAAGGTGATGGTGCCCATTCTTCTGCCCTCTGTTAAGCATAGACGATTTTGTACGATGTGAATTGAATCCGTGAATCTTCTGTTGTGTTTATTTTGTCTCCCCCCCCCCCCCCCCCCCCCCACACCCTCTTTTTTGAAATCTGTACAGCAAGAATCCTTTCTGTCAATAAAAGTTTAGGCGATGCCCAGATCTGTATGCGTTATTGCCCTTGGCGGGTGAGCCCGCTCTAGTACCTGGCTCTGCGCCTTACAGTGTGCCCACCAGGAGGGTTAGTGCGAGCGCCACACTGAGCCAGAAGCCGGCAGCTGGAGGAGCAGAGCCGCTCCCTGCTGTGCACTGGCAGTTGCAGTCTCTCTGACCTCGTCCTTCGGGTTCTTGAGTGGGTTCTGGAGCAGATGCCGCCGCACAGTACATCCAGTTTAGGGCAATGCTGTGGGGGTTACCTGGCTCGGCCTCTGTCTCACCATCCTGGAACTTCCAGTACTGGGGGCCCTTAAAGAAGTACGTGTGACCTGTGAAGAGAAACAGAAGGGTTAATGTCTAGGGTGATAACACAGTAGAGGGGCCGCGCTGGTGGAGCCTAGAAGAGCAGGTGACGCACAGCCCTGGACACAGCCACACTGGCTAGATAACTTCTCTACTGCCGTTCTTACCTGCCACGCCTGCTGCTCTCTGCTGGGTCGGGGCCAGTGCTCGGTGAGCCCTGCTGGGTCGGGGCCAGTGCTCGGTGAGCCCTGCTGGGTCGGGGCCAGTGCTCGGTGAGCCCTGCTGGGTCGGGGCCAGTGCTCGGTGAGCCCTGCTGGGTCGGGGCCAGTGCTCGGTGAGCCCTGCTGGGTCGGGGCCAGTGCTCGGTGAGCCCTGCTGGGTCGGGGCCAGTGCTCGGTGAGCCCTGCTGGGTCGGGGCCAGTGCTCGGTGAGCCCTGCTGGGTCGGGGCCAGTGCTCGGTGAGCCCTGCTGGGTCGGGGCCAGTGCTCGGTGAGCCCTGCTGGGTCGGGGCCAGTGCTCGGTGAGCCCTGCTGGGTCGGGGCCAGTGCTCGGTGAGCCCTGCTGGGTCGGGGCCAGTGCTCGGTGAGCCCTGCTGGGTCGGGGCCAGTGCTCGGTGAGCCCTGCTGGGTCGGGGCCAGTGCTCGGTGAGCCCTGCTGGGTCGGGGCCAGTGCTCGGTGAGCCCTGCTGGGTCGGGGCCAGGAGGGGGCTACTTATTACAGACTAACCCTCAGCAATATGGCTGCCTCCCCCGATATACGAGGATGCGTGCAGTAAGGAGCAGCCACCCATAATGAAGGGCCATGCTGACATGTCCCCGGAGCTGCAGAAGATGCCTCATCCCATCAGCTGGACCAGCTGCTCGCCGTCCGTAGGTCACATGACCGCGCCCCCGGTAGAGCTGGTCAGAGGCTCTATCACATCTGACTGGGGAATTCCTTCTGCTGAAGCTCTAATAGACAACTTGGTATATAGTTACATCCTGTAGTCAGGTGCTTGTGACGGATCCCATTGTAAGTCAGAGGGGTAGGCAGGTGCTTGTGACGGATCCCATTGTAAGTCAGAGGGGTTGTCAGGTGCTTGTGACGGATCCCATTGTAAGTCGGAGGGGTTGTCAGGTGCTTGTGACGGATCCCATTGTAAGTCGGAGGGGTTGTCAGGTGCTTGTGACGGATCCCATTGTAAGTCGGAGGGGTTGGCAGGAGGCTTGTGACGGATCCCATTGTAAGTCGGAGGGGTTGGCAGGAGGCTTGTGACGGATCCCATTGTAAGTCGGAGGGGTTGGCAGGAGGCTTGTGACGGATCCCATTGTAAGTCGGAGGGGTAGGCAGGTGCTTGTGACAGATCCCATTGTAAGTCGGAGGGGTTGGCAGGTGCTTGTGACGGATCCCATTGTAAGTCGGAGGGGTAGGCAGGTGCTTGTGACGGATCCCATTGTAAGTCGGAGGGTGGCAGGTGCTGTGACGGATCCCATTGTAAGTCGGAGGGTAGGCAGGTGCTGACGGATCCCATTGTAAGTCGGAGGGGTTGGCAGGTGCTTGTGACGGATCCCATTGTAAGTCGGAGGGGTTGTCAGGAGGCTTGTAACGGATCCCATTGTAAGTCAGAGGGGTTGTCAGGTGCTTGTGACGGATCCCATTGTAAGTCGGAGGGGTTGGCAGGAGGCTTGTGACGGATCCCATTGTAAGTCGGAGGGGTTGGCAGGAGGCTTGTGACGGATCCCATTGTAAGTCGGAGGGGTTGGCAGGAGGCTTGTGACGGATCCCATTGTAAGTCGGAGGGGTTGGCAGGAGGCTTGTGACGGATCCCATTGTAAGTCGGAGGGGTAGGCAGGTGCTTGTGACGGATCCCATTGTAAGTCGGAGGGGTAGGCAGGTGCTTGTGACGGATCCCATTGTAAGTCGGAGGGGTTGGCAGGTGCTTGTGACGGATCCCATTGTAAGTCGGAGGGGTAGGCAGGTGCTTGTGACGGATCCCATTGTAAGTCGGAGGGGTAGGCAGGTGCTTGTGACGGATCCCATTGTAAGTCGGTGGGGTAGGCAGGTGCTTGTGACGGATCCCATTGTAAGTCGGAGGGGTTGGCAGGTGCTTGTAACGGATCCCATTGTAAGTCGGAGGGGTTGTCAGGAGGCTTGTAACGGATCCCATTGTAAGTCGGAGGGGTTGTCAGGAGGCTTGTGACGGATCCAGCTATGGGCTGTGCTTTGTTATAGCCACAATGCCTTATGTTCTGCTCCAGTCTACTGTAAGAGCGTTCTCACCCACCTGCCTCAGTTTAAAGGGATTGTATGGTTGTTCTCTGTATATAAATTTGGGGCTTCTGTGACGGCAGTTCAGAGATTTGCTTTACAGCAAACTGGTGTCTGAAGATGACGTGCTCTGTGGACCCCAGTCACCGCAGGGAGGGGTGAGCTGTGTCCAGCAGCAACTATGGGGCAGTGTAGGGAGTGGTGACCGTCGTTACCTTCTGTGGGACCGTGTACTGAGCATGCTCTGACTTGTGTAGAGGTCATGGTGCAGGGAGGGGGAGGAGGTGAGCTGCCCCATTACCTCAGTGTCAGTGGTGGATGTTATCTGCCTCCAGCTTTATAATAAAGTTTTGCTTGTCATAACTCGGCCTCCTGTTGATGACCCCACCCTCTGGGGGGTGATGGCCCCTCCTCCAGCACAAGCTGAACCAGGCTATGGTAACATGAATGCTGAAGCTCTTCCTTCCATCATGGTGTATTGAGGTCTGTGCTGGGAAAGGGTTAAAGGCTGGTCACACTCGGGCCTTTTTGTTTTTCCCCAATTGGTCTTTATCAAAAATTGTCATTGTTTTCCTGCAGCTGCTGTGATCTGAGCCCTTACCTCTGCTTCCCTGACGGCTCATGGGCACGCGGCTACAGCCTTAGGGCTCATGCACATAAACGTATTCTCTTTCCGTGCCCGTTCTGTGTTTTTTTTTGCGAATGGTATGCAGAACCATTCATTTTAATGGGTCTGCAAAAAAACGGAAGTTTCTCCGCTTGCATTCAGTTTCTGTATGTCCGTGTTTCCATTCTGCAAAAACATAGAACATGTCCTATTGTCCGCATTACGGACAAGGATAGGACTGTTCTATTAGGGGCCAGCTGTTCTGTTCCGCAAAATACTGAATGCACACGGACGTCATCTGTAGACCGCAAAATACATAGTGGATATAAGAAAGTCTACACACCCCTGTTAAAATGACAGGTTTCTGTGCTGTAAAAAAAATGCGACAAAGATAAATCATTTCAGAACTTTGTCCACCTTTAATGTGACCTATAAACTGTACCACTCAATTGAAAAACAAACTAAAATCTTTTGGGTGGAGGGAGGAAAAAATATAAAACTAAAATAATGTGGTTGCATAACTAATCCTCTGTTGAAGCCCCTTTTGATGTTATTGCAGCGCTCAGCCTTTTTGGGTAGGGGTCTATCAGCACGGCACATTGTGACTCCACATCTGTCAGATTGCGGGGTGTCTCCTTGGCACGCCCCCCTTCAGATCACCCCACAGATTGTCAATCGGGTTCAGGTCTGGGCTCGGGCTGGGCCGTTCCTTTACTCTTCTTCTGGTGCAGCCGTTCCTTTACTTTTCTTCTGGTGAAGCCGTTCCTTTACTCTTCTTCTGGTGAAGCCGTTCCTTTACTCTTCTTCTGGTGCAGCCGTTCCTTTACTCTTCTTCTGGTGAAGCCGTTCCTTTACTTTTCTTCTGGTGAAGCCGTTCCTTTACTCTTCTTCTGGTGAAGCCGTTCCTTTACTCTTCTTCTGGTGCAGCCGTTCCTTTACTCTTCTTCTGGTGAAGCCGTTCCTTTACTCTTCTTCTGGTGAAGCCGTTCCTTTATTTTTCTTCTGGTGAAGCCGTTCCTTTACTCTTCTTCTGGTGAAGCCGTTCCTTTAATCTTCTTCTGGTGAAGCCGTTCCTTTACTCTTCTTCTGGTGCAGCCGTTCCTTTACTCTTCTTCTGGTGCAGCCGTTCCTTTACTCTTCTGGTGCAGCCATTCCTTTACTCTTCTTCTGGTGCAGCCGTTCCTTTACTCTTCTTCTGGTGCAGCCGTTCCTTTACTCTTCTTCTGGTGCAGCCGTTCCTTTACTCTTCTTCTGGTGAAGCCGTTCCTTTACTCTTCTTCTGGTGAAGCCGTTCCTTTACTCTTCTTCTGGTGCAGCCGTTCCTTTACTCTTCTTCTGGTGCAGCCGTTCCTTTACTCTTCTTCTGGTGCAGCCGTTCCTTTACTCTTCTTCTGGTGAAGCCGTTCCTTTACTCTTCTTCTGGTGAAGCCGTTCCTTTACTCTTCTTCTGGTGAAGCCGTTCCTTTACTCTTCTTCTGGTGCAGCCGTTCCTTTACTCTTCTTCTGGTGCAGCCGTTCCTTTACTCTTCTTCTGGTGAAGCCGTTCCTTTGCTGATTTGGATGATGCTTTGGGTCGTTGTCCTGCTGAGAGGTGAAGTTCCTCCTCATGTTCAGCTTTCTAGCAGAAGCCTGAAGGTTTTGGGCCAATATTGATGGTATTTGGGACTGTCCATAATTCCCTCTATCTTATCTAAGGCCCCAGTTCCAGCTGAAGAAGACCAGCCCCGCAGCCTGATGCTGCCCCCGCCATGCCTCACTGTGGGGAGGGGGCTCTTCTGGGGATGGGCAGGGGGGCTTTGGAATTATGGACAGTAAGTTCCCCCTTGGTTTCCTCAGACATAACCCCTTCCCCCACAGGCTTTTGGGAGACCTCAGATGGGTTTTTGCAGTCGCCGGGCCTGGATGTTCTTCTTGGTAAGAAGAGGCCTTCGTCTTGCCGCTCTCCCCCATAGCCCGGACATATGAAGAATACGGAGATTGCTGTCACATGGACCACACGGCCGGTACTCGCCGGATATTCCTGCCGCTCCTGTAATGTCGCTGTCGGCCTCTTGGTCGCCTCCAGACCAGTTCTCTTCTCGTCTTTTCATCAGTTTTGGAGGGACGTCCAGTTCTCGGTGATGTCCCTGTTGGGCCATATTTTCTTCACTTGATGATGACGGTCTCCACTGTGTTCCATGGTAGATCTAATGCCTTGGAGATTCTTTTGTCCCCTTCTCCTGACTGATACCTCTAACAATGAGATCCTCTGATGCTCTGGACGCTCTCCGTGGACCGTGGCTTCTGCTGTGGGATGCGACTAATAAAATATCCGGAAAGACCAATGAGAGCAGCGGAGCTTTATATGGGGTTAATCAGAGGCTGTAAATGATGGCGGGTGTACGCCGACTCCTATTAACAGGACTCTGAACACAGCTACAGCCCCAGTTATAAGAGGGTGTGCACACTTATGCAACCACATTTTGTTTTTTGTTTTTTTTTTCTTCCCTCCACCTAAAAGATTTCAGTCTGTTTTTCAATTGAGTTGTACAGTTTATAGGTCACATTAAAGGTGGAAAAAGTTCTGAAATGATTTATCTTTGTCTTTTTTTTTTTATACAGAACAGAAACCTGACATTTTTACAGGGGGGGGGGGGGGGTTGTAGACTTTTTATAGCCACTGTGCGGCCATGTGCATGAGCCCTGATAGAGATAATAACGACCAAAGGGAAAAATAAACTGCACCCAACGGTGCCCACAGCCTGTTACCTACTGGTGCCTGATGCTGGGGTTTTGGAGCTCTGTATCAGAGGAACTCCACTCCAACCCTATAGTGAGATTAATGGATTCTGGATCTATTCAAATGAATATTGGAAATATATTGGAGGGGGCAGCATAGGCTCCACCATGAAAGTCCAACCTGCCACAGGATGCGTCGGGGGTCCCAGCAGTTGGACCAGTCAATTTGCCACAGGAAATGACCCAGGAACAGAAGAGCGCATGGACCATTGTGCAAATGAAAACCTAAACTTCTAGCGCATGTGCTGAACCTCCACCCAGGGGAGGACTCAAAGGTCAGCGCTTTGTTCTTGATGAGATTTTAGTCGGCATGTGCAGCTCCAAGTGGTATTCAACCCAAATGTGGAGGCAGCTCTGGATGTGACTAGAGCAGGCATGGCCAACCTGCAGCCCTCCAGCTGTTGTAAAACTACCACTCCCACCATGCCCTGCTGTAGGCAGTCTGGAGATGCTGGGAGCTGTAGCTTCACAACAGCTGGAGAGCCTCAGGTTGGCCAGTCCTGGACTAGAGGATGAGGCGTGGATTGCTGACCACATTACGGAGATTACAGGGGACCTTTAATGAGAGAACCCAGGCTCACCATCTGTCCAGCTGATGACATCATCCACGTCACGGGGCAGCCCTAGCCATAGGCTACTGTCACGAGGGTAACCGCTGTCCATCCTCCCATGCCCCTCATCAAATCTCCAGTAGCGGTTGTGTCTGAAGAAGTACGTCTTCTTATTGTGCTTCCAAACAAAAGCTCCATCTACTCCATCAGCGTTCAGCCCAAAATCCGTGATTGGTCGTGGGTACCCGGGCTCCACCACAGTGTCCTTAAACACCCAGTAATTGGCTCCTGCAATAAAAAGTCAGTGTTCTGGTTACTGCAGATATCTAATGTCTAAAGGGCATCACACTCCTGTATATAACTAATCCTAGGAGGGAGCCTCCCGGTCTTGATCACTGCGGGAGAGATGTGCGGTAATTGGTCCTAGGAGGGGGAGAGATGTGCGGTAATTGGTCCTAGGAGGTGGAGAGATGTGCGGGAATCAGTCCTAGGAGGTGGAGAGATGTGCGGGAATCAGTCCTAGGAGGGGGAGAGATGTGCGGGAATCAGTCCTAGGAGGTGGAGAGATGTGCGGGAATCAGTCCTAGGAGGGGGAGAGATGTGCAGGAATCAGCTCTAGGAGGGGGAGAGATGTGCGGAAATCAGTCCAAGGAGGTGGAGAGATGTGCGGGAATCAGTCCTAGGAGGGGGAGAGATGTGCAGGAATCAGCTCTAGGAGGGGAGAGATGTCCAGGATTCGGCCCTAGGAGTGGAGAGATGTGCAATTTGTCCTAGGAGGGGAAGATGTGCGGGAATTCTAGTCCTAGGAGGGGAGATGTGCAGAAATCGGTCCTAGGAGGTGGAGAGATGTGCGTGAAATCAGTCCTAGGAGGGGAGATGTGCGGAAATCGGTCCTAGGAGGGGGAGAGATGTGCGGGAATTTGTCCTAGGAGGGGAGAGATGTGCAGGTAATTTGCCCTGGGAGGGGAGAGATGTGCGGAATCAGTCTAGGAGGGGAGAGATGTGGAATCAGTCCTAGGAGGGTGCGAGATCCTAGGAGGGGGAGAGATGTGCGGAAATCGGTCCTAGGAGGGGGAGAGATGTGCGGAAATCGGTCCTAGGAGGGGGAGAGATGTGCAGGAATCAGCCCTAGGAGGGGGAGAGATGTGCAGGAATCAGCTCTAGGAGGGGGAGAGATGTGCGGAAATCAGTCCAAGGAGGTGGAGAGATGTGCGGGAATCAGTCCTAGGAGGGGGAGAGATGTGCAGGAATCAGCTCTAGGAGGGGGAGAGATGTCCAGGATTCGGCCCTAGGAGGTGGAGAGATGTGCGGTAATTTGTCCTAGGAGGGGGAGAGATGTGCGGTAATTTGTCCTAGGAGGGGGAGAGATGTGCGGTAATTGGTCCTAGGAGGGGGAGATGTGCTGAAATCAGTCCTAGGAGGGGGAGAGATGTGCGGAAATCGGTCCTAGGAGGGGGAGAGATGTGCGGAAATCGGTCCTAGGAGGGGGAGAGATGTGCGGAAATCGGTCCTAGGAGGGGGAGAGATGTGCAGGAATCAGCCCTAGGAGGTAGACAGATGTGCGGAAATCAGTCCTAGGAGGGGGAGAGATGTTCAGGAATCAGCCCTAGGAGGGGGAGAGATGTGCGGGAATCAGTCCTAGGAGGGGGAGAGATGTTCATGTCTTCCCTTTCTCTTCTTCTCTCATGTAACATATATAAAGGTCTCCATCGTGTCCTCCCTTTCTCTTCTTCTCTCATGTAACATATATAAAGGTCTCCGTCGTGTCCTCCCTTTCCCTTCTTCTCTCATGTAACATATATAAAGGTCTCCGTCGTGTCCTGCCTTTCTCTTCTTCTCTCATGTAACATATATAAAAGGTCTCCGTCGTGTCCTCCCTTTCTCTTCTCTCATGTAACATATATAAAGGTCTCCGTCGTGTCCTCCCTTTCTCTTCTCTCATGTAACATATATAAAGGTCTCCGTCGTGTCCTCCCTTTCTCTTCTCTCATGTAACATATATAAAGGTCTCCGTCGTGTCCTCCCTTTCTCTTCTTTTCTCATGTAACATATAAAGAGGTCTCCGTCGTGTCCTCCCTTTCTCTTCTCTCATGTAACATATATAAAGGTCTCCGTCGTGTCCTCCCTTTCTCTTCTTCTCTCATGTAACATATATAAAGGTCTCCGTCGTGTCCTCCCTTTCCCTTCTTCTCTCATGTAACATATATAAAGGTCTCCGTCGTGTCCTCCCTTTCTCTTCTTCTCTCATGTAACATATATAAAGGTCTCCGTCGTGTCCTCCCTTTCTCTTCTTCTCTCATGTAACATATATAAAGGTCTCCGTCGTGTCCTCCCTTTCTCTTCTTCTCTCATGTAACATATATAAAGGTCTCCGTCGTGTCCTCCCTTTCTCTTCTCTCATGTAACATATATAAAGGTCTCCGTCGTGTCCTCCCTTTCTCTTCTTCTCTCATGTAACATATATAAAGGTCTCCATCGTGTCCTCCCTTTCTCTTCTCTCATGTAACATATATAAAGGTCTCCGTCGTGTCCTCCCTTTCTCTTCTTCTCTCATGTAACATATATAAAGGTCTCCGTCGTGTCCTCCCTTTCTCTTCTCTCCTGTAACATATATAAAGGTCTCCGTCGTGTCCTTCCTTTCTCTTCTTCTCTCATGCAACATATATAAAGGTCTCCGTCTTGTCCTCCCTTTCTCGTCTTCTCTCATGTAACATATATAAAGGTCTCCGTCGTGTCCTCCCTTTCTCTTCTTCTCTCATGTAACATATATAAAGGTCTCCGTCGTGTCCTCCCTTTCTCTTCTTCTCTCATGTAACATATATAAAGGTCTCCGTCTTGTCCTCCCTTTCTCTTCTTCTCTCATGTAACATATATAAAGGTCTCCGTCGTGTCCTCCCTTTCTCTTCTTCTCTCATGTAACATATATAAAGGTCTCCGTCGTGTCCTCCCATTCTCTTCTTTTCTCATGTAACATATATAAAGGTCTCCGTCGTGTTCTCCCTTTCTCTTCTCTCATGTAACATATATAAAGGTCTCCGTCGTGTCCTCCCTTTCTCTTCTCTCATGTAACATATATAAAGGTCTCCGTCGTGTCCTCCCATTCTCTTCTTTTCTCATGTAACATATATAAAGGTCTCCGTCGTGTTCTCCCTTTCTCTTCTTCTCTCATGTAACATATATAAAGGTCTCCGTCGTGTCCTCCCTTTCTCTTCTTCTCTCATGTAACATATATAAAGGTCTGCGTCCTGTCCTCCCTTTCTCTTCTTCTCTCATGTAACATATATAAAGGTTTCCTAATTGTAGATTTTTTTTTCTATTTCTGAACATGATTCTGGGGGCGGCCATCTCGAACATGATTGATTATGGGGGCGGCCATCTCGAACGTGATTATGGGGCAGCCATCTTGCTTGAGCTGTATTGACAGCATCTAGAAAGTATTAAGAAAACTGCTTTATGACAGCCCCATGGGCCATAGACACAATGGTCAGGGGGGACCTCATTGACTTCTAAGGGAAAGTTTTCTGGGCATGCTCTGTGCCCTGTGCAGAGGTCATTGTGCAGTGAGGTGGAGTAGATAAGCTCTGACAATCTCCTATTGTGAATGGTAGATCCTGTCTTATCTGTACAGAGGTGATATCATTACAGACAGATAACTGCAGTAAAGTGATCTGTACAAACCAAGAAGTGGCGCCGATTATTCTTGCAGGATTTCATGTCTTGTTTGAATATAGATAGTGACATGGAAGATTAAAAATATGTTAAACATAAAAATGCAGGTAATTTTCTGATGACATGGGCTGTGTCCCTCAAAGTCCCTGTTCTTCTCCTGTGACACCTCTGGTCCCCAGGTTTTTATCTCTTTCTGGTCTGCACGTCCGGATCCCAACAGGACTGGACATCGGCTGCTATGTGCCAGCCAGATGATCTGCCCACACTTGTATAGTGGTTGTGTTTTCTAACAATCCAACCAGGGGACAGCAATACTTAGCAGCTCCCCTGAGCCGAATCATTCCCGGCTATCTGAGTCTGGACGCTTGATAGTTCTTAGAAACGTAGAGCAGAGGTTAGCCTCTCACCTGCAATGAACACGATCTTGCTGTCGTTGGCTCTTTCATACACCGCATCCACCCTGGTCAGATCAGGGGGCAGCCCCAGCCAGAAGTTCCCCAGATGAGCGGGGTTTAGGGAGACCAGCTGCCTCGTAGCTTGTACCCGCCAGAAGTACCGACCTGTGTCAGCATAAATGAGGAATGTTTGTCAGCATGGACGACCATCCTCCTTGGAAGCAGCAAACAAAGTCACACTTACCTTTAAAAAAGAAAACTTCTCCTCGAATGTTGGCCACAGCATCGAAATGGGTGGAGCAGCGGTCCGGGAACGGGAGACGGGGCCTGGCGGAAGACATTGCAGATGGGATGGTGGTGCAGTGTGCTGGAGGCATGGACAGAGGGACACCAGGAGGTACCTAGTGGGGGCCGTGATTAAGGTAGATCGGGGACTGCAACGGCTCCACTCAGATTCCTGAACTGACGCACGCGCTGGGTCAAAGAAAATCTGCTTTATTGGTCAAACATCATCCCAGCTAAAGCCTGGCAGTCTGGTCAGCCGCCCATGTGGTCAGTGCTGGGGGTTGATGTGATGCTGGGCACAAGGCTAGCAGTGAAGGAGAGGTTCCCATCAGGTTCTTGGACCTGTGCTCAGATGGCGGTATGCTGTATCTGGTCACACTGGGGCTACTGTACAGAATGGTCTTGTGATCTATAATTTCTTCTACAGGACGAGAGCACTTACCGGTATGTAGGTCCTCGGGGTGGAATGTAACGCTGGGTTGGCGCAGGAGGAGCGTCAGCTCCTGGGTGTGCACTTCTTTTCCCTGCAGAAGAGAATGAAGTTATGTGTGTGTCAGAGTCGTGAGCGGCGTCCAGCGGTGGAGTCTGTCCTCACCGTACAATGCCTGGATCCCCTGCACGTCGTCGGGGGGGAGCTTGTATCTCTGGTGCTCGCCCACCGTTCCTTGGTAGTACGGCTTCATAATGGAATTCTCTGCAGATGAATGGGACAACCCCAGAGAATGTCCAAACTCGTGCACGGCCACCGCAAATAGGTCCGTCCCCTCAGCCACTACAACAGACAAAGCCTTGTGAGTGCATGATGGAGCGGACACTGGGGAACATGTAAAGCTCACGGGATCATGGTTACTACTCTCATACATGTGTCATGCATGCGATCGGTGACATCAGCCATTCTCCAGCATTGTTAAATCTGGATGCTACATATGCAATCGCTGCCCCCACACACACATGCCACGCAATCTCTTCCTTCCTAAAGCAACTTCTCTTATTTCTTACTAATGAAAAGACACAGGAAGATGTGCAAGAAGGAATTGCATCAGAAAAGGTGAGGAGGCGCGGCTGCTAGATGGTTCTCTCCTCCCGCCATCTTACCATTATATGTCCACGACTCATCAGCGTCCATATGAGTGGCTCCAGCACTAGAACCTACACCAGGAAAGAAAGCATGGCCCAGGGTCCCTCCTGGACCATCGAATGGATAGCCATCTCCATGGGACCCCTCCACAAAGCTGACACGGATATCGGCATCTCCAGTCCTGGTCTCTTTGAAGTCGAGGTTGCTCTCCCGGCTCCATGCGTACAGGGCGCTCCCAATCAGTTGTCTTGTGCTCTCTTGAGATAGAGAAACTGGAAAACTGTCCACCCTGGAAGAGAAGATTCCTGGTGACCACCCTATGAAGAGACGGTCTCTCGAAAACCCCATAAATATCAGCCCCGGGTCCTCTGCACCTGTCCACGCATCAGAATGAGGGGACCAGCAATACCATTACACTGAGGTCGGTCATCCGGCTGTGGTACCTACACATCCCCCATTCTCAAAGCTGACAAAGTGGGAGGAGGAAATCTAATGTCAGTTGTCATGGCAGATGTATAGTTGTCAGAGGAAGCGTAGGAGCCATTACTGCCTGCCTCCTTAGTGCCCCATACCTCCAGGTCAAGTGGCTCTTCTGCCACACGGACCCACTCACAGCGTATCGCTTTCTCCGGTGTCTCTGATACCCAGAAGCCAAAATGATGTCAGGAAGAGAGCAGCGAGGCCTGTGCATCATGGCGATGGTGTCATCATCTGCAGCGGAGAGCGGGATCAGGTGGTGACAAGGGGACAAGGGGTCTGAGGGGACAAGCAGCGTAAGGACGCAAACCTTACCCAGAATCCCTGTCTGCCTCAGGCCGGCAAATCTCTGCATGGTCTTCACTGCTTCCCTCAGTCCATCCAGCGTCTGCTGCTGCGCAGAGTACGGGTCCGGTGGAGGTAGGTAGCCATATCGCGTCAGCCAGTCCTGAGGGCAACCAGAGAACCATGGTGAGACTGGAGGGGTTTATACCGGAGATACTGGAGGGGTTTATACCGAGGAGACTGGAGGGGTTTATACCGAGGAGACTGGAGGGGTTTATACCGAGGAGACTGGAAGGGTTTATACCGGAGATACTGGAGGGGTTTATACCGGAGATACTGGAGGGGTTTATACCGGAGATACTGGAGGGGTTTATACCGGGGAGACTGGAGGGGTTTATACCGGAGATACTGGAGGGGTTTATACCGGGGAGACTGGAGGGGTTTATACCGGGGAGACTGGAGGGGTTTATACCGGAGATACTGGAGGGGTTTATACCGAGGAGACTGGAGGGGTTTATACCGGAGATACTGGAGGGGTTTATACCGGAGATACTGGAGGGGTTTATACCGGAGATACTGGAGGGGTTTATACCGGAGATACTGGAGGGGTTTATACCAGGGAGACCGGAGGGGTTTATACCGAGGAGACTGGAGGGGTTTATACCGGGGAGACTGGAGGGGTTTATACCGGGGAGACCGGAGGGGTTTATACCGAGGAGACTGGAGGGGTTTATACCGGGGATACCGGAGGGGTTTATACCGGAGATACCGGAGGGGTTTATACCGGAGATACTGGAGGGGTTTATACCGGAGATACCGGAGGGGTTTATACCGGGGATACCGGAGGGGTTTATACCGGGGAGACTGGAGGGGTTTATACCGGAGATACTGGAGGGGTTTATACCGGGGAGACTGGAGGGGTTTATACCGGAGATACTGGAGGGGTTTATACCGGAGATACTGGAGGGGTTTATACCGGAGATACTGGAGGGGTTTATACCGGGGAGACTGGAGGGGTTTATACCGGGGAGACTGGAGGGGTTTATACCGGAGATACTGGAGGGGTTTATACCGGGGAGGTTTATACTGGAGGGGTTTATACCGGGGAGACTGGAGGGGTTTATACCGGGGAGACTGGAGGGGTTTATACCGGGGATACCGGAGGGGTTTATACCGGGGATACCGGAGGGGTTTATACCGGGGATACCGGAGGGGTTTATACCGGAGATACCGGAGGGGTTTATACCGGGGATACCGGAGGGGTTTATACCGGGGAGACTGGAAGGGTTTATACCGGGGAGACTGGAAGGGTTTATACCGGGGAGACTGGAGGGGTTTATACCGGAGATACTGGAGGGGTTTATACCGAGGAGACTGGAGGGGTTTATACCGGAGATACTGGAGGGGTTTATACCGGGGAGACTGGAGGGGTTTATACCGGGGAGACTGGAGGGGTTTATACCGGAGATACTGGAGGGGTTTATACCGGGGAGACTGGAGGGGTTTATACCGGGGAGACTGGAGGGGTTTATACCGGAGATACTGGAGGGGTTTATACCGGGGATACTGGAGGGGTTTATACCGGGGAGACTGGAGGGGTTTATACCGGAGATACTGGAGGGGTTTATACCGGAGATACTGGAAGGGTTTATACCGGAGATACTGGAGGGGTTTATACCGAGGAGACTGGAGGGGTTTATACCGGGAGACTGGAGGGGTTTATACCGGGAGACTGGAGGGGTTTATACCGGGGAGACTGGAGGGGTTTATACCGGGGAGACTGGAGGGGTTTATACCGGGGAGACTGGAGGGGTTTATACCGGAGATACTGGAGGGGTTTATACCGGGGAGACTGGAGGGGTTTATACCGGGGAGACTGGAGGGGTTTATACCGGGGAGACTGGAGGGGTTTATACCGGGGAGACTGGAGGGGTTTATACCGGAGATACTGGAGGGGTTTATACCGGAGATACCGGAGGGGTTTATACCGGAGATACCGGAGGGGTTTATACCGGAGATACCGGAGGGGTTTATACCGGGGAGACTGGAGGGGTTTATACCGGGGAGACTGGAAGGGTTTATACCGGGGAGACTGGAAGGGTTTATACCGGAGATACTGGAGGGGTTTATACCGGGGAGACTGGAGGGGTTTATACCGGAGATACTGGAGGGGTTTATACCGGGGAGACTGGAGGGGTTTATACCGGGAGACTGGAGGGGTTTATACCGGAGATACTGGAGGGGTTTATACCGGAGATACTGGAGGGGTTTATACCGGGAGACTGGAGGGTTTATACCGGAGATACTGGAGGGGTTTATACCGGGAGACTGGAAGGGTTTATACCGGAGATACTGGAGGGGTTTATACCGGGAGACTGGAGGGGTTTATACCGGGGAGACTGGAAGGGTTTATACCGGAGATACTGGAGGGGTTTATACCGGGAGACTGGAGGGGTTTATACCGGGAGACTGGAGGGGTTTATACCGGGAGACTGGAGGGGTTTATACCGGAGATACTGGAGGGGTTTATACCGGGAGACTGGAGGGGTTTATACCGGGAGACCGGAGGGTTTATACCGGAGATACTGGAGGGTTTATACCGGGAGACTGGAGGGGTTTATACCGGAGATACTGGAGGGGTTTATACCGGGAGACTGGAGGGGTTTATACCGGGAGACCGGAGGGGTTTATACCGGAGATACTGGAGGGGTTTATACCGGAGATACTGGAGGGGTTTATACCGGAGATACTGGAGGGGTTTATACCGGAGATACCGGAGGGGTTTATACCGGGGAGACTGGAGGGGTTTATACCGGAGATACTGGAGGGGTTTATACCGGGAGACTGGAGGGGTTTATACCGGAGATACTGGAGGGGTTTATACCGGAGATACTGGAGGGTTTATACCGGAGATACTGGAGGGGTTTATACCGGGAGACTGGAGGGGTTTATACCGGGAGACTGGAGGGGTTTATACCGGAGATACTGGAGGGTTTATACCGGGAGGTTTATACTGGAGGGGTTTATACCGGGAGACTGGAGGGGTTTATACCGGGAGACTGGAGGGGTTTATACCGGGGATACCGGAGGGGTTTATACCGGGGATACCGGAGGGTTTATACCGGAGATACTGGAGGGGTTTATACCGGGGATACCGGAGGGGTTTATACCGGGGAGACTGGAGGGGTTTATACCGGAGATACTGGAGGGGTTTATACCGGGGATACTGGAGGGGTTTATACCGGGGAGACTGGAAGGGTTTATACCGGGGAGACTGGAAGGGTTTATACCGGGGAGACTGGAGGGGTTTATACCGGAGATACTGGAGGGGTTTATACCGAGGAGACTGGAGGGGTTTATACCGGAGATACTGGAGGGGTTTATACCGGGGAGACTGG